>LR738714.1:750678542-750710798 GCA_902687465.1 Secale cereale
GTGAGGGAGAGAGAAGCGTCAGGGAGACAGGGGGGGGAGATCTGGCGAGAGGGAGAGAGAGGAGGGTGCGGCCGTATATATGTGGGATTACGAATGGCGCACTTCTGCTATGTGCGCCATAAGTATGTGGACTCTAATGGCGCACCGCCCCCAGGTGCGCCATTAGTATTGTGAGAAAGCTATATCTTTCACCTAACCCACTACCTAACAGAACCCCCACACTAGCTTGACTGGTCAGCACTCTGCATACCCACCAGGAGGTCCTGGTTTCGATTCCCAGCCTCCCCAAATTTTTTTTTGCTTTAAAAAAATGTTTTTTGACACTTATTTGTGTTTAAATCTGTTCAAACTTGTTTAAATCATAATAGTAATTTCTTTTATAAAAAAGTAATAATTTTTTAAAAAATATCATCAAATTTGTTATTTGAAAATATTTATGAATATGAAAAAATATCATCAAATTTTTTATTTTGAATATATCATGGGTCGGCGGCGGCGGTTGAGTAGGGGAATCGAGGGTGCGGGGGGTCGGCGGCGGCGGTTGAGTAGGGGAATCGAGGGTGCGGGGGGTCGGCGGCGGCGGCCGGTGGACAGGGGGGTGCTCGGTGGTGAGGGGGACCGGAATCTGGTGAGGTGGGATAGCGATCGAGATGGAGGGGGGGTCGAGATCGAGTGTCCATGAAATTTAAAAATATTCATGATAGTTCAAAAAGTGCCCATGAAATACAATCGAGAAATGAAGGCTACGATTTAAATACTAACGATCTTAGCTAGCTAGCTATCTGTTCACAATCTTCTTGCCCTTCTTTTTCGCAAATGGAGTTCTTCTGTGGAACGGACGTCCTTTAGGTAGGGTGGTCCTGCTTCTTCTTGTGGTGTATGCTGCTACTTCATCATCGTCGTCATGTTCGATCCTCGGGTCGCCGTACTTGTCGAAGTCTTGCTCATTGGCTACTCCATCCATTCCGATGATCTTCCTTTTGCCTCTCCTCACGACAACACGACTGGGCTTTGACGGGTCGGTAATGAAGAAGCATTGGTCAACTTGGGAAGCCAGTACCCATGGCTCATTTTTCGCGGTGACGTTTGCGCCCGCGGTCTTGGATTTGGCTTCGGGTATAACCATGGTGGTGAAATACCGGTCTTCTTTTAGGACGCTCTTGGCCCATCTGACATGGAACATCGGGACCTTCTCTCCAGCGTAGCTCAGCTCCCAGATCTCCTCGATCCTTCCGTAGTATCTGTCCTTGTCATTACCGGTGTAGGATTCCATCGTTACCCTGGAGTTCTGATAACCATCGCTCTTCATGTCCTTGGCCTCGGTGTAGAATGTGTAGCCGTTGATATCGTACGCCTCATAGGTCATCAGGTTGTGCTCGGCGCCCTGTGATAAGGCGAATATGAGTTGTTCTTCCGCGGAAGAATCATCATGTAAAGGGTACGACAGAAGCTTCTGCTTGAACCAACGCGTGAAACATGAGTTGTGCTCTTTGATTATATCTCCGTACGTCCTCTGTTGGCCTCGGTCATTGTATGTCTTCTCAATAAAGGTTTTGTGCTGAACCACCCAAGGATCGACCACGTCTATGTGTTGTAGCGCGACTAGGTTTGCTCTTTCAAAGTCGGCGAGTCGACCCTCGAAGTCGACATGTATTTCGCGGCGACCCTCACGGTGACCCCATCCAGCGAGCCTGCCGAGGTGCCTGTTGACGGGCAGACCAACGGGGTTCTCGATGCCTAGATAATTCGTGCAGTAGGAGATGAACTCTTCGGTCAGAAAGCCCCTGGCTATGCTTCCCTCTGGACGTGACATGTTGCGAACGTATCCTTTGATGACACCATTCATCCTTTCGAACGGCATCATGCTATGCAGGAACGTCGGCCCGAGTTGGATGATATCGTCCACGATATGGACCGGCAGATGCACCATAACGTCGAAGAATGCGGGCGGGAAGTACATCTCAAGCTCGCATAGTATCACCACGATCTCTTCCTGTAGCCTTCTGAGTTGCCTCACGCCAACAGACTTCCGAGAGATGACGTCGAAAAAGTTGCATAGGCCAAATAGGGTTTCACGGACGTGCGCGTCCATGATACCACGGATTGCAACTGGAAGTATCTACGTCATCAACACGTGACAGTCGTGAGACTTCATCCCGCTGAACTTCAGCTTCGCCCGGTCTAGGTATCTGCTTATCTTCCCCGCGTAACCGTAAGGAAGTTGTACTCCTATGAGGCAGGTGAAAAACTGCTCGATCTCCTCCTGACTTAGAGTGAAGCACGCGGGAGGGTAGTCATTTCCGGTCTTCTTGGCCTTTTTGCCTTTGCGACGACTTTGCGTGTCCTGCTTCGCCTCATCATCATCATCATCATCATGTTCATCATATATAGCGTGAAGCTCCTGCCTGATGCCCATTGATTTCAAGTCTGCCCTTGCTTTCGGCCCATCTTTGGTCCTCTCTGGCATGTTGAGCAGGGTACCAAGCAGACTCTCGCACACGTTCTTCGTGATATGCATTACATCAAGGCTGTGAGGCACACGGTGGATCTTCAAGTACGGCAAGTCCCAGAAAACAGACCTCGTTTTCCATACCTTCAACAGCGGTTCTGGCGCCTTTCGCTTCTTTCCCGGCTCTGACGCCTTTTGCTTCTTTCCCGGCAGTGGGCAATCTTTCCAATTTTTCAACAGCTCGTCTATTTCCTCGCCGCTCCTCGTACGCGGGCGTCCTCGGGGTTCGGTTTCACCATCGAACAGATCCTTGCGTTTTCTCCACAGGTCATCGTCGCGAAGCCACCTTCGATGTCCCATGAACACAGTTTTCGAAGACCCGGGATCTCTATCTAGCTGGCGATACGTTGTGTCATCCATGCACCTGACGCATCCAGAAAATCCGTGGACCACCTGCCCCGCAACATATCTGTAACCGAGATAGTCGTGCACCGTCGTGAGCAGTGCGGCTCTCATAGGGAAATATTCTTTCTTTGCGGCATCCCACGTATTGGCAGGCATTTTCCACAGCGTGTCTAGCTCCTCTTTCAGCAGCCCCAGATACAGATTGATGTCGTTCCCTGGTTGTTACGGTCCTTCAATTAGCATACTCATGTGAATGTACTTCCTCTTCATGCACAACCAGGGGGGAAGGTTGTACATCCACACAAACACGGGCCAGGTGCTATGTGTGCTTCTCTGGCTGCCAAACGGATTGACTCCATCGGTGCTCGCGCCCAGCACGAAGTTCCTTGGATCGTTCCCAAATTCTAGGTCTTCGAAGTTTAGCGCTTGCCACTGGCTCGCATCCTTAGGGTGACTCAGCATCTTGTCTTTTTTATCTATCTCCGGATCATTTGCGTCATCTTCTCGCTTCTTCTCCTCCCTATCCGCGTGCCAACGCAGGAGCTTTGCTACCTTAGGGTCCGCGAAATACCGCTGCAGACGAGGAGTGATCGGAAAGTACCACACCACTTTTCGAGGAGCTTTCTTCCTCTTCTTGTATCGAGTGACGCCGCACACTGGACATATGGTAGACTCCGCGTGCTCGTCCCGATAAATGATGCAATTGTTCATGCACACATGGTATTTCACGTGCGGTAAATCCAGAGGACACACGATTTTCTTCGCCTCCTCCAAACTGGTGGGGTACTTGTTCCCCTTGGGAAGACGTTCGTGCCAGAATGACATGTTCTCGTCGAAGCATGCGTCGGTCATTTTGTGTTTTTCCTTCATCTCCAGAGCCATGAGCGTTACTTTTAGGTGGGTATCCTTGGGCCTGCATCCTTCATACAATGGAGTAACCTTGTCTAACTCAAGTTGATCCATCTTGGCTTTCTCTCGGGCGGCAGCTCTTGCGTTATCGGTCTGCTTGAGAAGCAGCTCTTGAATATGAGGGTCCTGCACCCAGCCCATCGATGGTTCAGCGTCGTCTGCTCCGCCGGCATCATCATCTTCATGATCATTCCCGTCGTCTGCTCCGGCATCTTCCTCATCATCATGTCCTGCATCTTCTACATGATGACTGTGTACAGCGTCACCGTCTTGATCATCTCCTGGGGATTCTTCGTCTTCTCGCCCGCCCGAGCCGCGGTGGTTGTCTTGCTGCCCTTCCTCATTTCTTGCCCGGCCCCCATGGACGACTTCGTAGTCATCTTCATCACCTTGCCACCGATAGCCATCCATGAAACCACGCAAGAGCAGGTGGTCCCGCACCTGCCCGGAATCCTGGTCCGCAATAAGGCTCTTCAGCTTGCATCTTCGACACGGACATCTTATCTCCGTCTCATTCTTTTGAAGCATCTCGTCCTTCGCGGACCTCAAAAACCTATTCACGATGCCTTCGGTCATCGTGCGCACCATGGTCGCCTACGGGGTAGAGGAAAACGATAGTTTAGAACCAAGAAAAAATTTGCCATGACTTTCCCTAAAAATAGGACAAAAATGAATGCTTAATGCCAAAATTCTCACCGAAACGGAAATGAATCAACATTCCGGGAAAAGATTGGCAACTATCGCATTTCAAATACCGGTACACCTCCAAACACAAACACATATGCAACACAACAAACATATGCAACACCACAAACATACATAGATCTAGCTAGGCCATAAAAAGTGCATGTGCACATTGTTGTATGGAGAACAACATAAATATAGCTTCCCCCCTTACTTACCTATCAAAACAAGGTAATTTAACCACTTAATTTAAATGAATATATGGTGGAAATGAGGTGAAAAAGAGGAGGGACCCGAGAGGAGAGGAGGTGGAGAGAATGAAGAAGTGGGGGGGGGGGTGGAAGTGAGTGTGGTAGGAGATGTTGTCCAAAATATCTTGTTGCTGCCCGGTTACTAATGGCGCACCAACTATAAATGCGCCATTAGTAATCAAGGTTACTAATGGCGCATTTATAGCAGGTGCGCCATTACTAGTTTTGCAAAAAAAATAACATACTAATGGCGCACTGTCGCATAGTGCGCCATTACTAGTTTAAACTATTAATGGCGCACTCTAGGACAGTTCGCCATTAGTAGTTTTGTAAAAAAAAGAATAAAAAATATCCTAAAAAAATCATTAATGGCGCACTTTACTGCTGGTGCGCCATTACTAGTTACAACTAGTAATGGCGCACTTTGTCTGGATGCGCCATTAGTATGTTTGGACAGGCGCGCTAGTTCAAAAAAAAAACTTCTTGATACTAATGGCGCACTTTGGACCTGGTGCGCCATTAGTAGTTCGAACTCTAATGGCGTATCTGTTGCTAGTGCGCCATTACTATATACTAATGGCGCACTGCTTGTCCGGTGCGCCATTAGTATCAATTCCATCTATAGCCCTTTTCCTAGTAGTGGGAGGTCTTGCTGGACTTGTTTTACCATTGTCGAAATGTCTTGTGCACTGGGATACCGAGCCTGATCGGATTTCCCTAAGATAAGGGGTAATAATGATTATTACTTCAGCTGATCATGAGAGCTTGTGATGGGCTAAGTTGGGACACCCCTGCATGGTTATGATCTTTCGAAAGCCGTGCCCGCGGTTATGTGGCAGATTGGAATTTGTTAATGTCTGGTTGTAGAAAACTTGACAGAGGATCCGAAGTAAAACACACAACTGTGTGAGTAACCGTGACTGTCTCCTTTCACTTTTAGAAGAGAACACGGTGGGGTTAAGTTTGACTCGTAGGTAGTTCAGGATCTTTAGCGATCACTACTAATTTGCGACCGTTTATGTAGATGCTCATCTTAATCTTGTACTCGTAAGTTAGCCACCATATTTTTGCTTAGCCGCTGCTGCAACCTCACCACCTTACCTCTTCCTTCCCATTAAGCTTTGATAGTCTTGTTACCCATGGTTATGGGATTGCTGAGTCCTCGTGGCTCACAGATACTACAACAACAGTTGCAGGTGCAGGTTTCCGATGACTTGACGTGAGAGCGATGTTCTTTTGTTGGAGTTCTTTCTTCTTCTTCTTCAGTCTTGGGTTAGGTTCCGGGTCGGCAGCGTGGGATAGCAGATGGATGTCATTGTGCTTTTCATGTTTGCATCCGTAGTTGGATGCATTTTATTGATGTTGTTGTATTCATGTGACTTGTATGAATTGTTGTATCCCCCATGTATGTATGTAATGGTATGATGTAATGATATCCATCTTGCTAAGCGCCCGAAATGCGGTTGTGCCCCAATCACGTAAGTGTCACGTGATAGGGATAGAATTGCATCTTGGGCCTGACAAGTTGGTATCAGAGCCTCGACCGACCATAGGAGCCCGCTTGATTGATCGTAGCTTGGCCGTTGTTGAGTCTAGCAAAAAAAACTATTTTGGAGTCTAGTTATATCGGAGAGTAGGAATTATTTTTACTCCCCTGCCCCTTCGTCGCTCTGGTGAGGAATCTTGACGTAGGTGTTTTGAATTACCTCTCTTCTCTTCCCCTTCAATTTTTTTTAGGATCACGTGGTTAGTTTTCGTTCGTTGCGTTGTCAGTTCTTTCATCTGGTGCATCTCTCGTCAAGTGGATTCAACCCTCTTCTTCTTTGCAAGTGCAACCCCAGTTCTTTTCAACCGATGTTGTTTTCCCCTTCCGAATTGGGCTTTCTTCTCCCACCCGTCCACCCTTTTTGCTTCTCGGAGCCGGAGTCCATAATCGAGTATCCATCCTACTCGTGTGAATCCTTTGCATTCTTCCCTCAATTGTTTCAACTGGTGAATTCTCGTCCGGTTCGTCATCCTTTTCTCTTCTCCGATGAATTCTTGTGTCGATTGACATTTTTCATCTCTTTTCTTCTCCGGTAGATTAAATTCCAATATCTCGGTGTTGTTCTTATTCTTTCATCGGCTCAAGTTTTTCCCTGTCTTGCTCGCCTCTCGCCATTTAATTATTCCGGAGTTCCCAAAATATCTCAGGAGATTCGTCTGTGTTCTAATTCATTCGAGGTTGTCACCTCATTCGAGTCTTTCAATCGTTCTGGTGCTTCATCACCTTTTCAATCCTTTCAACGGTGTTTTCTTTTCGATGGGCTCATAACCCACATGTTTTTTCCAGGATCTTACCTAACTCTTCTATTTTCCGGAGTGTTCATTAATTCTTTTCAAGTGTGACATAAGTATGGATTCCATCAGTCATATGACTTCCGAAGATCGTTTGTAAATTCTTTTCATCGTTGTTCAACCTTTCCAACCTTTCTTCATCCGGAGTAGTTCTTAAATTCTTTTCCTTGTGTTCCTCCGAAGGCCATCATTTCAGAAGATTTCTTCGTTCTCAGTTTTCAACTTCGTCCTCCAAATATTCTTCAATGATGCTTCTACGTTCGTCTCACATTCTTTCCGATGCTTCGTTCAAGTATTCTTTAATCAGTTCGCGATCTCTTCATTCTCGTCTTCCAATTTTCCCCAAGTGCTTTATTCTTCCCTGCGATTCATTCTCTCGTATTCACTCAATTTCAATTCTTACGGTGGTTTGTTCTCTTTCATCATTCAATTTTAATTCTTTCCGGTGGTTCGCTCTTTTCTTCACGTGGTTTCAATTCTCTTACGGTGGTTCGTTCGTTTTCTTCACTCGGCTTCAATTGTTCCGGTGGTTTTCTAAAGAGTTCTTTTCCGGTGCTATCATATCAATTCGATCGTTCTTTCAATCCTACCGGTGGTTCAAGAAGACTTTTTCGAGTTCGTGCTATAACTCTCTTTAATCCTTTTCAACGAGAATAAGTGATATGCAAGTCCATTGCTTCTCATCAATTTATCGATGGAGGATAAGCATAACGTAATTCTTATTCTTCAAGTTGATTTAATCCCTTCCTTCGGAATTTGTTCTTGATGAATAAATTCTAGTCCCAAGTGCTTTAATCTTTTCTTTTCTGAAGTTCAAATATCCTCGGCCTTCTCGTCGGAACCCCGACTAATCATCGCAAGGCTTCAATCTTATTCTTTACATCCGTCTTTTCTATATCATCATCTTTTGTTACCGGAGTTCTTCAGGGTGGTCCTTCATGTTGAACTATTTCCTCAAATATTCATCTAATTCTTCTGAAGCAGCTCAAGCATTATTCTTTTGTCTCTCGGGATGCAAATAATTCTCCATATTCTTTTGAAATGGAGTTTTGCATTTCTTTCTTCATTCTCATCGATTCAATCTTTGGTTGCGGCATAATTCACCTCAAGTGTGAGATCGTTTTAATAAGTCCACAACTAGTTAATTCTTTTGTTGTTGATTTTCTCGACAACTCCGTTCAAGTCTTCTCTTGAAGATCCTCTTTCAAATTCGTTCGTGGTAGAACTTGTTGTTCTATTATCCGTTCATTTATTCCATTCTTTCAATTCTTCTGGAGTCAATGGTGTTGTTCTTCTCGTCGTTTATCGCCATATTCTTAAGTTCTTATTCCATTCCATTCATATTCAACCCGTGTGCTATTTATTTCAGTTTCAGCGGGGTGCTGCCCAAATTCCTTTGTGGAGATTCCTTTTCTATCTCTTTTAACCGGAGTGGTTTCGAATTCATTCTTATTCCTTCAACCTTTTGGATTCTCGTCACATTTCCTGTTCCTCTTGTTAACGAAGTCTTTGCAACTTCGTTCATCTCCGTTGTGTTCTTTCTTTTGAGTTGTTCAACCTCTCAAGGTTCTTTGGTTGCACCCTTTTGTTCTCGAAGAACTTTGTTCTTCCTTTTTCACTTCCATCTCGTTCCTAAGATCTCGGGACGAGATCTCTTGTTAGTAGGGGAGTGTTGTGACACCCCGAGACCGGTGCGCCAGGTGTCAGCTAGTTATTTGTTGTCTTTGCCATGTCATCTGCTTGCGTGTGCATCTTGCCATGTCATCTGCTTGCGTGTGCATCTTGCCATGTCATCATGTGTGTTGCATCATCATGTTTTCAAAACTTGCATCCGTCCGAGTTCCCTCATCCTTTCCGTTGTCCGTTCTGAGCCCAGACACACTCACACGCGCCCGCGGTGCCTCTGAATATTTATTTAGTGAGTGGCTGGAAAACGTTCTCGGAATGGGTTGAAACTTGGCGTGTGGTCTTATTATAGTGTAGACAGGCCGCCTGCCAAATTTCCTCGCATTCGGGGCTCGTTTGATAGCCCAACGGATATATATAGCGGCACTAGTCGCCGGTCCAAACGTCGGACGCTTTCGGTCTCCGAAAACCCCCGCGTGCCTCTATTCCCTTCTCTCTTCTCAGCCCAAGGCCCCTCCACCACAGCCCACTACCTACCCTAGGCCCATCATACCCCCCCTCTGCTCCAGTGCCGTTGGATCACGATCGGAGGGCTCCGTTTTGCCCCAAAACCCCCAAAACCTAGATTTTTGCTATATAAAGACCCCTCCATGCCAAAAATGGACTCCCCTAACCTCTCCCCTAACCTCCAGCCACCTCCCCCGTCGAAATCGGCGCCCCTGCCTCGTTTTCCGCACCCGGACAACTCCTTCTAGCCACTTGGCGCCACCGCCACGCCCCCTGGCCAATGGCCAGCCGCCACCTCAGCCGCAAAACCCCTCCCGGCCAACCCGCGCCCGCCATCTGGCCTTCCCCTGCGCCAGCCAGCCGCGGCCCGCCCAGGCCTGAGCCAGGCCCGCCCCCGCGCCCGACCGGGCCCCACGCCGACCGAGCGGCCGAGCCACGCTCCCCGCGCGCCCTGCCTTCCCGATCCCGCCGCCGGCCTCATCATCCCTCGCCGCCGGCGAGATCCGCCCCACCAGGCCCTTCGGCGAGCCCGCCAACTGTAGACCCCGCCGTGCCTCTCTGCCTCTCCGCCCGAGCCGGCCGGCGCCGCGCCCGCCGCCGCTCCAGCTCGCCCGGCCGCCGTCTGTCCCGCCGGCGACGAGCGGCCGCCGCCGGCGACCTCCTCCGGCCGGATCCGGGCAGGGTCCAACCTGATCCGACTCCTCCGAACCCCTCTACTCGCTCGGACCCGCTCCGCGGCCGAGCCCCTGGCCAGTGGGCCCCCGCGCCGCCGCACTGACGGACGTGTCCGGGTGGAGCCCGGACATGTCCACCGCCTGAGCTGTGTCACTGCCCATGGGCCCAGTCCATCGGAGTCCACCCCACTTCGGACATGTCTGTTTCCCCGAGGTGATTTTTCTCTCTAAGTCCCAGAATTGCTTAATCTGATGCATACTTTGTGATGTTGTAACTTTTTGTGTGTTTGTCCAAATGGAATGTATGATATGTCAAAATGATCATGGTGATATGCTCTACACTTTGTTCCATTGTGCCAAGCCTGTTTGACTTCATCTACATGCTCTAATATCTGTTGCAAGAGTGCTATTTGTTATAAACTGTTGTTACTTGTTATTTTGTTGCCATGTTTGAGACATGATAACTTGGTGCATGTTTATCCAAATGGAGCATATGATATGTCAAAATGTTCATTGTGAAGTGTACTACATGATGGTTGCTGTAGCATACTTGTTTGAGTCCATATTGCCATGTTAATCTCTGTTGAAAAAGTGCATGTGGCTGTTAAGTGCTGAAACTTGTTAATGAGATGCTGATTTCACTTGCTCTTTGCTATTGGTGTGGTTGTCTTCATGCCACATGTTAATATGTTTTGGAAGCACCATTATATGGTCTTTGCTGTGGCGCATTTATCTTTCCATGATATGCCTTGAGGTGACTTAAACATGCTTGTAAACATGCCATGTTGTTATTGCTGTTTTATACTTAGTGAAAAAACTGCCAAGTCTGTAATCTGTTATAACCTGATGCTATGTTTGCTTGATGCCCTAGTCAAATCCATGCTTGTTTTGGAGTGGCCAATGATCATGTCTTGTTGTCCATGTTATTGTCTATCCATTCATACCCTTACTTGCTCATATGACCTGCTGTAGCTTATTTATTTCTTGCTCTCAAGTTGCTATAAATTATACGTGTCAGGATTTTATTAGCCTGTTCAATTTGGTGGAGCTTGTTGCTATTGATCCATGCCTCCTATGGAGTTGCTCCAATGGAGTTGTTTGCTGTAGGATATGTCTACTACATGTCCATGCTCTTTATGTTCTTATTAGAGTTGATATGCTTGTTGTTTTGTGCCTCCGAAGGCAGCATCGTGATGATGTTTTTGCCTTCCCAGATTTTGACTAAGTCTGGATAATTTTATTGCAACTTGCCATGCTTGTTTAAATGTGTTCCAGCAAGCTTTTGGGTGTGTTCTAAGTTCATGCTTGTTAAGTAACATGTCTACTTCACATCCATGCTTCTTGTTAACATGTTTGAGTGCTGTAGCATATATATATCTTGCTCCAAAGTTGCTATGTGGCTGTTAACTTCAGCTTGTTGTTATATCTTGTTTCATGTGTATCTTTTAGCCCGTTGCTCCGTTTTGAGTGTGCCCTGTATGAAATTTGTGTGATTTTGCATGTAGAATCATAATATCATGTCGTTTTCATGTTTGGAGTGTGTTTGCTTGATGTTTGGGTGCATCTTGCACCGTTGACTTGTGTGACTTGTTTTGCTCATATCTTCTAGACCGTAGCTCCGAATTAAACAAACTTTATATCAAACATGACTAGAATTTCGAGTAGATCATGATGGTGCATGTTAACTTGCTGTTTAACAACTTTAACTTAAGGTTCGTTCAGATCTGGACTAATTTCACAATATGCATATGAGGACTTACCGGATTTATTAAGTGTTGATTCCGGCCTCATTTAAACTTGTTGGCTTGTGTTGTTTTTTAGTGCTTCCTACCTTGCCATGTATTGCATCATATATAGACTTGTCTTGCATCATACTTGGTTGAGCATATTGTCATGTTCTTTTGTTGTGTGTTTACCGTATTGCTTGCTTCTTCTCGTTAGTGCTTGTTCGGTTGCGATCGTGAGGATTCGTTCGTCTACCCGTGGTTCGTCTTCAAGGCTTCTTCTTCGTCTTCTTCACAGATCCGTTCTTCTTCCTTGCGGGATCTCAGGCAAGATGACCATACCCTTGGATACCCTTACTACCATTGCCATGCTTAGTTGTCTCGATGCTATCGTTATATGTCGCGCTACCTATCTATTTGTCAGCCCTCTCCTTGTTGCCATGAAACCTCTAACCTTCGAAACCTTCCCAGCAAACCATTGTTTGGCTTTGTTACCCGCTTGCTCAGCCCCTCTTATAGCGTTGTTAGTTGTAGGTGAAGATGAAGATCGTTCCATGTTGGAACTTGTTGTTGCAATATCACAATATGTCTTTTATATATTAACACACCTATATACTGGGCATGGGTGGAAGGCTTGGCCTTTTGCTCGGTGTTTTGTTCCACTCATGCCACCTTAGGCGCCGATAAACCGGCATTATGTTCCTTGATTTTGCGTTCCTTAAATGGTTGGGTATATGGGGACTCCTTGACACTTCGTCTTTGAATAAAACTTCTCCAACAAGGCCCAACATTGATTTTAATTTGCTCATAATAACAACTTAATTAATTAATTAAATTGCATAGGGAGTTAGCGCTACCCGAGGATTCTTCTACATACAGGAGGGGCCAGTGCTGATGGTGTTGGTCCCAAACGGGGGTTTTGCGGGGCCGCCATGGGGAAATTCAAGGTATCTGGTATAACCTGTAGAATCGCCCATCCGGTCGTGGCCTGAGACGAGATACGCGAGGCTACTATCAGGGTGTCGGCACGCCGGGAGGTCTTGCTGGACTTGTTTTACCATTGTCGAAATGTCTTGTGCACCGGGATACCGAGCCTGATCGGATTTCCCTAAGAAAAGGGGTAATAATAATTATTACTTCAGCAGATCATGAGAGCTTGTGATGGGCTAAGTTGGGACACCCCTGCAGGGTTATGATCTTTCGAAAGTCGTGCCCGCGGTTATGTGGCAGATTGGAATTTGTTAATGTTCGGTTGTAGAAAACTTGACAGAGGATCCGAAGTAAAACACACAACTGTGTGAGTAACCGTGACTGCCTCTTTTCACTTTGAGAAGAGAACACAGTGGGGTTATTTTTGACTCGTAGGTAGTTCAGGATCTTTAGCGATCACTACTAATTTGCGACCGTTTGCGTAGATGCTCATCTTATTCTTGTACTCGTAAGTTAGCCACCATATTTTTTCTTAGCCGCTGCTGCAACGACACCACCTTACCTCTTCCTTCCCATTAAGCTTTGATAGTCTTGTTACCCATGGTTATGGGATTGCTGAGTCCTCGTGGCTCACAGATACTACAACAACAGTTGCAGGTGCAGGTTTCCGATGACTTGACGTGAGAGCGATGTTCTTTTGTTGGAGTTCTTTCTTCTTCTTCATCTTCTTCAGTCTTGGGTTAGGTTCCGGGTCGGCATCCTGGGATAGCAGATGGATGTCATTGTGCTTTTCATGTTTGCATCCGTAGTCGGATGCCTTGTATTGATGTTGTTGTATGTCAGTGTACAAAAAGAGGGGTACACTTTTTGTACCCCTATGACTGTGCACGAGCAGTCTGAGCCACGGGCACCACCACACCGAGCATGGCGAGGGAGGCGAGCCGGGGCAAAACCGAAGCTTGATGGAGACTGGAGCGACGCCAAGAACAAGACCACAAAGAGGAAAGGGACGAAGCGGCTCTCCCCGGCAAGATCCTTGCCGAGGCCAGCACTGGCAGCCCCGGCAAGACCCTTGCCGCGGCAGCTCGCCCCGCGCCTACGGAGCGGATCGCCCTTGAGTCCACCGCCCCCATGGGGCGAGGATTCGGGAGATTTCCCCGTGGTGGCATGCAGATCTTTGTGAAGACATTCAAGATCGGATGCAAGTTAAGAAGACGACGACCCTTGGCGGGATTCCAGCCAAGGAGAACCACAAGGCCCCCAGCAAGCACCTTGCCGGGGATGACAGCAGGCGCCACGGCAGGACCCTTGCCGGAGCCCCGGCAAGGCCCTTGCCGAGGAGAACCGCAGGGCCACCGTCAGGCCCACACCAACTGGGTTTTCACCGACCCGCGCAGCCGCCAACCCGACCAGCTGGACGGTCTCCTGTGTGGCAACCTACAGATCTTCGTGGAGACCCGCCGTTACGCCACCTCAGCTGCCTGTCTGCCTACATGGCGCCTCAGGCACTGCTGGCCAGGGCGCGTGTCAACACGAGGAGGGGCAGCGACGGACAAGACGGATGTCTCCCCCCCGTCCCTGATAAAGCAAGGACACCTAAGCTGGGCGTATTAAATGCACCTTGTCCTGTAATGTGAGGGATAACCTCGCATCACTGTACCCTTTCCACCTCCTATGTGCAACTATGGCAACCCCTTTTTCCTATAAAAGGAGACCCGAGGCGACCAGGAGGAGGATTGGGGCTTTTTAGAACTCCTCACGACTCTCATGGAGCTCCTCACAAGCTGAAGAACACCAACATATAATCCACCAAAGCAGGAGTAGGGTTTTACGCATGTTTGCGGCCCGAACCTGGGTAAAGGAACTGTGTCCTGTTTGTTAGATCCGCTCTTCCCTCAACCCCGTGCCCCGCAACCGTAGTAGGGATTCTTGTGATCCCATAGGTGTCAATCGAAATACACCGACATCTTTGGCGCGCCAGGTAGGTGGCAGCGCGGTTGTGTGAATCGGCTTTAGCGGTTAGTTCGACGCTCCTGCATCGTCTTGATGCCTAAAACGAAGACGATGGTGGCGGTTGGCCAGTCGGAACCCGGACAGTCCGTCCCGACGCGGGCGAGCAGCGGACCAGTCGCGGAAAGGACTCGGGGCGCTGCTCGCGAACACCAACGCCATCCCGACAGCGGGAGTTTGGGAGGTGGCGATGTTTGTGCGCCTGGAAATGGGCCACACACCGCCAGTTCCAAGGACGGAGCCTGACCCTCCGCGGGTGGCGCGGGGCCTTCCAGGGTCGCGGCCGCATCACCCGAAGGCGACGCAAGGGCCTCCAGAACTCCCTCGCCGGAGCCAACAGCGCGCTCTTCTCAAGTAGCGCGCGACGAACGGCGTCGTCACCCCGAAGTTCCCGGGCGTCGCCATGGGAAGGGCCCCGAGCGCCACTCCCGGGACGTAGAAGACCTGCCCGCCCGCCGAAGCGCTGGTGGAGACATTAGGCAACCGCGGGATCATGATGGAGCTCCCGCTGACACGGTCAGGGGTCGAAGTGCGTCACGGTCCGCACAGGTTTCACTACTGTTGACACCAGCCAAAGCTTTGGCGCGCGCGCAGTTACTCCTTGACTTTCCTCCCGTTACGGGGAAACTCGACGAATGGAGAGCCACCATCCGAAGCCTTTTCGCAGTCGCCAACAGGGATGACCTAAATCCAGCGGAGCTCCCAGGCCAACGCTCCGATGCGGTCCCACGCACCGGCGGCGGGAGAGCCAGCAGCGCCGTGGCTACGGTGCATTCGCCTCCTCCTCGCTCGGTGCCGCGTGCATCGACACGTCGAGACGTCGCGGGCGACGCCATCTCCATAGCGTCGTCCGACCCACGGACCCACGGCGACCAGCGTCAAGTTCTTCAGGAGCGAGCTCGTGAGGACGGTCGAACCACCATCGTGCGCCGGCGCGGAACGCGCCACCAGTCAGACAGGCGAGATGGGCCTGCTGCGGACCGCCCAGCACCGGAAAGCCCTGGAGGTCTACCCTACGAGGTAGGCTGTCCAGCTTTCACTCGTGAGTTGCGGCAGTTCCAGTGGCCCTGTCACCGCACCATCAAACCTGACGTTGGTGAGAAGTACAACGGCAAGACCCACCCGTCGGAGTTCCTCCGCATCTACACCATCGCGATGCAAGCTGCCGGGGCCCGCGACGATAAGGTGCTTGCGAATTACTTTCCGTTGGCTCTTAAACCTAACGCCATGTCGTGGTTGATGCACTTGCCAGTAGACTCTATTTCCTCCTGGTACGACTTGTGCCATGAGTTTGTTGGTGCCTTTACCGGAGGCCATCAAGACCATGGCCAACCGAGTGACCTGCATGTCATACCCCAGAAGGAAGGTGAGACTCTGCGCAAGTACATACAGAGATTCAGCCGGGTACAGTACAATATCCCCGATGTTCACCCTGCCGCCATCATCAGCGCGTTCCACCAAAACGTGCGCAACCGCAAGATGCGCGAAGAACTGGCGATGACAAAGGTGAAGGATGTGGCGGAACTCTACGTTCTTGCCAACAGATGTGCTCGGGCTGAAGAGGGAAGGAAGTACCCCGGCGAAAGTGCCGGTGCGGGAACCGACTCCTCAGACGAGGATACAGCCGCTCCAGCGAAGAAGGGCTGGAACCGTAACAGGAAGCGCAAGGGGAAGGCCGTGCTTGCCATCGAGGGATCTGATGAAACCTGCTCCACCAAGAAAACCAAGGCGGGTGACCCTGGCAAAGAAATTGCTGGGTGTGTCGCCTGCCGGGCCTTGGCGGCTGCCGAGAAGCCAGGAAACTCCGGCAAGCGATACTGCAAGATCCATCGCACCAAGGGCCATGATCTCCAGGACTGCCACCAGGTTGAGCTCCTTGCTAAGAAGCAAAGGGCTGAATACGAGAGGCGGGACAAGGAGAAGGGCCAAGACGGTGCTGAGGGATCCAGCAAGAAGCGTGACGGCCAAGCAGGCCGTCGCGGCAAGGAGAAGCAGCAGGAAAGGCCTGCCCGGGGCCGCGACAGAAGACCTTAAGACGACGATCACGAAGAGGACGACGAGTCCGGCGGCCAAGAGTTTTAGAAGGCTACGGATGCCATGTGCGTCGATGGTGGCGCCTCGCTACATGCTTCTCACAGCCAGCTTAAACAGTGGGCGCGTGAGATTATCGCAGCAGAGCCATCGTCCGGTGCCCAAAAGCCGCTGAAATGGTCCAGCACACCTATCATCTTTGACGCTGAGGATCACCCTGATCGCACTACTGCGGTCAGGTGCTTGACATTGTTGGTTTCACCGACAATACGCAACCTCAAGGTGACGAAGATGCTAGTCGATGGCGGGGCCGGTCTGAACCTACTTTCGCCCACCGTGATCGAGAAGCTACAAGTTCCTGATGGAGACCTCGAGGAAACGGGCACGTTTTAGGGGGTCAGCCCAGGGAGGAGTCAACCGAAGGGGAAAGTCACGCTGCCCGTGACTTTTGGAAGTGATCTGAACTACAGGACAGAGAGGATCGTGTTCGATGTTGCCAAGATCCCCTGCCTTACAACGGCATCCTTGGCTGCCCAGCACTGGCCAAGTTCATGGTAGCATCACACTATGCCTACAACACCCTGAAGATGCCAGGGCCCGTGACGATCATCACCATCCCCTCCGATAAGGAAGATGCGCTAATTTGCGCCGACCAATTGTACCAGCAAGCAGTTGCAGCAACTGCGGCTACTGGGGCACTTGCTCCTGCCACTAGAGCCCCGGGAGGGAAGAAGAAGAAGACCGGCGAGACCTCGGGCACCCACTCCGGCAAGCGCACCTCTTCGGAGTGCTGCGCTCCCGTCGAGGACGTGCCTGAGAGCTCCACTTGAAAGAAGAAGACCGGCGAGACCTGGGGCGCCCACTCCGGCAAGCACACCTCTTCGGAGTGTCGCGCTCCCATCGAGGACGTGCCAGAGAGCTCCACCGGCAGAAACAAAAGATCCAGGGCCACGCCGCCAGGAACCAAGAAGGTTTCTGTCAAGGAGGACGACACGGGAGGGGCTTTTACCATAAGCTCCGCCCTTGACAAAAAATAGGAAGACGCACTCGTCACCTTCCTCCGGGCGAATGTCGACGTGTTTGCCTGGCAAGCATCCGACATCCCCGGCGTTCCCAGGGAGGTGATTGAGCACCACCTTGCTGTCTGCCCTCATGCGCGGCCCATCAAGCAGAAGGTCAGGAAGCAAGCTTTGGAACGGCAAGAGCTCATCACCGAGGAGATTCGGAAACTAGAAGATGTGGGTTTGGTGAGAGGAGTGCTCCACCCAACGTGGTTGGCCAATCCAGTGGTAGTGCGCAAGGCAACGGATATCAATAAAGCTTGTCCCAAGGACCCTTTCCCGTTGCCGCGCATAGACCAGATTGTCGACTCCACGGCAGGGTGTGACATGCTGTCATTCCTCGATGCCTACTCCGGCTACCACCAGATCTTCATGGCGAGAGAAGACGAAGAGAAGACAGCGTTCATCACCCCATGTGGCACGTACTGCTTCATACGAATGCCGTTTGAGTTGAAGAGTGCTGGCTCAACGTTTGCGAGGGCAGTCCAGATTGGTTTTGAACCCCAGCTCCATAGAAATATGGAGGCTTATATGGATGATATAGTGGTCAAAACCAAGAACAAGGCAACCCTTGTACCGGATTTACAAGAAACATTTGTGAACCTGCGCAAGATCAACCTCAAGCTGAACCCTGAGAAGTGCGTCTTCGGCGTTCCGTCTGGCAAGCTTCTCGGGTTCTTTGTGTCGCAGCGTGGGACAGAAGCCAATCCGGACAAGATCAAAGCTATAGAGCAGATTGAAGCACCCAAACGGGTCAAGGATGTGCGTCGGCTTGCTGGCTGTGTTGCCGCCATGAGCAGATTCATTTCCAAGTCTGCCAAGCGCGCCCTCCCCTTTTTCAAGATCTTGAAAAAGGCGGGCCCAATGGAATGGACGCCAGAAGCCGAAGCGGCATTACAAGATCTGAAGAGGTATATTTCCTCTACGCCAATACTGGTTGCGCCTAGACCACGAGAACCATTGCTACTATACATAGCGGCAACAAACCAGGTGGTCAGCGCCGCACTAGTGGCGTAGAGAGAAATTGATGATGAGGTGATAGCAGCAACAGAGCCTGGTGCCACTGGTGCAGAAGCGACACATCCGGTTGGAGTGCTGCCGAAGAAGAAAATGACGCAGCACCCAGTCTACTTTGTTAGCTCCCTCTTGCAGGGGGCTAGATCAAGGTACTCTGGCGTGCAGAAATTGCTCTTCGGCCTTCTTATGGCCTCGAGGAAGCTGCGTCATTACTTTCAAGCGCACGAGATCACCGTCGTCACTCGCCCCCCTCTGCAACGGATATTGCACAATCCAGACGCGACGGGAAGGATTGTAGAGTGGGCACTGGAGCAGTCCAGCTTTGGCCTCAAGTTTGAAAGCACCTCGACAATTCAGAGCCGAGTCCTGGCAGAGTTCGCTGCAGAATGGATCGCAACGCCTGATGAAGAGGTCCAGGAAACTGCTCTCCCCGGCAAAGAGGCGAGTTGCAACTGGATCATGTACTTTGATGGGGCTTTATCCTTACATGGCGCCGGGGCTGGTGTACTACTGGTCGCGCCCACTGGAGAGCACCTCAAGTACGTGGTCCAGATGCACTTCCCTAGCGAGGAATCAACGAACAACACTGTCGAGTACGAGGGGCTGCTTGCTGGTCTTAGGATCGCGGCGGACCTCGGAATCAGGAAGCTCATTGTCAGGGGCGACTCGCAGCTTGTTGTCAAACAAGTCAACAAGGATTACCAGAGCCCGTTGATGAAGGCCTACGTCGATGAAGTGAGAAAGTTGGAAGAGCGCTTTGACTGTATACAGGCGGAGCACGTTCCCCGAGCGGAGAACGAAATCGCCGATTACCTGTCAAAGCGCGCTGCCCTCAAGCTACCTGTGGAACCATGTACCTTTGTGCTTCAGCTTTATCAGCCATCCATTGATCCATCAACAGAGCAGAACAAGAGGAGGAAGTCAGGGCCCGGCAAGTACTTTCCCGCCGAGCTCCCCGGAGCCGCCGGCAAGGATGTTGCCGGGAACACTGAGCCCGCCACCGGAGGGCTAACTCTGGCGGAGTGTCAAGCTTTTGCCGTCGAGATAGCCACTCCCTTGGTGGAGGAAATGCCTTTAGTCCTCGCCGTCGAGCCCCAGGCTCCAGCGTGGGCGCAGCATACCGTCTGATTCCTTCAGACTGGGGAACTTCCTGAAGAGCAGGAAGAAGCGGAGAAAGTAGCCCGTCGGTCTGCCATGTACCAGTTTGTCGATGACGTCATGTACAGAAGGAGACCGTACGGTGTGAAATTGAAGTGCATCCCTCGAGAGGAAGGACTGGAGCTATTGGCAGAGATACATGGAGGCATATGTGGATCCCACATAGGGTCGAGAGCTCTTGCCGGCAAGGCATTCCGGCAAGGTTTCTTCGGGCCCACTGCCCTCCAGGATGCGGCGGCGCTGGTCACCAGGTGTGAAGCGTGCCAATTCCATTCAAAGAAACCTCATCAACCAGCTCAAGCCCTTCAAACCATTCCTCTCTCCTGGCCCTTCTCGGTCTGGGGGCTCGACATACTGGGCCCTTTCCCCCGCGCCGTCGGGGGCTTTGAGTACTTGTACGTTGCAATCGACAAGTTCACCAAGTGGCCAGAGGTGGAGGCAGTAAGGAAGGTCACAGCTCAGTCGGCCGTCAAGTTCTTCAAGAGACTAGTGTGCCGTTTTGGTGTACCCAACAGGATCATCACCAACAACGGCACGCAGTTTACAAGCCGCACCTTCATGCAATATACCCAAGACCTCGGCAGCAAGGTTTGTTTCGCTTCCGTTGCTCACCCCCGAAGCAATGGTCAAGCTGAGAGGGCGAATGCTGAAGTGCTGCGAGGACTAAGGACAAAGACCTTTGACAGGCTGCACAAGAGCGGGAGGCGCTGGATTGATGAATTGCCGGCGGTTCTTTGGTCGATCAGGACGACGCCAAATCGAGCCACCGGCCAGACGACCTTTGCCCTGATATACGGGGCAGAAGCAGTTCTCCCCACGGAACTCATATACGGGTCGCCTCGAGTGCAAGCTTATGATGAGCTTGAGCAAGAGCAATTGCGACAAGACGACACAATGCTCCTTTAGGAAGATCGTCTTCGGGCGGCTATGAGAGCAACGCGCTACCAGCATGCCTTGTGACACTACCATAGCCGCAAGGTTCATGCCCGAAGATTTGAGGAAGGCGACCTTGTTCTCCGACGCGTTCAATCGGCCAGGAATACGAACAAGTTGACGCCAAAGTGGGAAGGCCCTTATCGGGTAATACGAGTCACCGGGCCTGGCGCTGTCCGCCTGGAGACCGAGGATGCCGTTCCGGTGAGTAATTCCTGGAACATCGAGCATCTTCGCAAGTTTTACCCGTATGGCGTGGCTTGCCGGGCCTCCCGGCAAGCTACCCTTTTGTACGAGCCTTGCCGGCAAGGCATGTAACCCTTTGTACAAAGCTAGGCACAGACCCTGAGCATAAATAAGTGAAGCGCTGGCGCCCTAAGTTATAGCATGCATGCTGAGTCGAGTCTCGTCCTTGGTTAGGGTTGATAGTGCTTAGGAGCGGCTAATCCCTAGCTTAGAGGTCGAGTCTTTGTCTTTCCTCTGTCTTCCTTGGTTCACAGGACGCGCAGACATCCTTGCCGAAGCCACTTGGAGGAAGAAAAGAAGAACAAACCAGTGCCTAGGCCCCGGCAAGCAAGTGTTGCCGGGGGCTGCAAGGGCAAGAATTCGCCCATGACAGACCAGGGTTGCCGGGGGCTGCAGCTTCAGATAAGTCCTTTATCCCTTATCATGCATTCCATTATGAACCGAGGTATGAGAAACCTCGTTCTTTTCCTTAAGCTACCGTGCTCCCATAACTCTAGGCCCTAAGGCTCGTTCCTGGGACTAGGTTTGGTCGTAGTCGCGGCGGCAGAAGGATAAAATGAGGAGCCTGAGCCCGCTTCATCCCTGCCTCCGCCAAGGGCGTGAGAAAGGTTGATCGAAGTAGGGAAAAGGCAGGGCCTGTTGCCGGGCGAGAAAATGATTATCTTAAGGATATCAGGGATTTATTCCCCGTTGTGGGTTTTTACCTACGAACAAATGACCTGGCAAACATACCTTTTTCATTAAAAACATTCTATTCAGGTACATTCCTTAGGGAATGAAAAACATGAACAAGGGGATTACAAGTTCTAAACTTAACAGATGCCCGAAGGCTTACAGACTAAAAATAGATAAGATGCCCGTAATGCCTTTCTTGTCCCTCTCCTCAGGAGGTAGGTCAAGGAGGCAAGAAGGGCAAAAGGGGCGCCTAGGCGAGCTACGGGTGGCAGAAGACACCGAGAAGACTTCTCGGCGGCCTCCCCAGGAACGGACGGTGATGACGGCGCCGGAGGCAGAGCTCGAAGACGAGGCGGCAGGACGTCAGTACGAGACGAAGGCGTCGGTGCCGCATACTCCGACATGAAGACCTTGCCACCCGCCTTCTTCCTCTTCCTCTTCCGCAGCCTCCCTACGCCAGCCGCCAAGGAGACGGCCCCGAGAAGTTCAAGGAGCCGGCGACGTGGATGATGGGGTCGCCGGTGCCACCAGGAGCGGCGCCCGACACCTAGTCGGACCCGTCATCCTGTCGTCCACCGCCCTCATCGTCGATGTCGCTGTCCTCCTCGTCACCCTCGTTCGAGGAGGAGTCTTCGTCATCAGAGGAGCTCTCCATGGAGCACCTCGCGCGAGTCTCGAGGTGCCAGAAGACCTTGACGGAGAGGTGGCCGTCCACCATCAACTTGAAGTGGAGGGTGAGCCCATCCGTCAGGCTGTGGATGCGAGCGAACCTCTTCCATCCTTGGTGAAGATACATCATGTGAGGGGCAGGGAAGTCGACGCGGGCCCGTGTGCCACTGATCCCACAACCCCTCATGTGCAGCCGCAGTGACTCCGGCGGATTCGCCTCCATCTCCCGCGCAAACGGAGTCGGGAGACGAAGGCGACGGCGCGGCGACCCCCGCATCCTAATGAAGAACTCACAGGGGTCATCTCCAACGTGACCTTCCATTGGAGGAGGAGCTGCTGGCGGGGGCGAGGCCGGCGGGCCGCGCCGTCCTCCTATTCCCCGAGCACCCCGTCCTCGCCCATGCCCCCCCCCCTCCCTCTTTCCCTCATGTCCGGTTCGGCCACCGCGGGTGCAGGAGAAGGGGGGACGCGTTGTCGAGCAGCGACCCTCGCCGCCACCGTTGAGGAGCCGAGATTTTCTCTCTTCGTGGCGGACAGAAGAGAGGAGCAGAAGTTGAAGGAGAAAGAAGATGGAGGAGTGCGGGGCGCCGTCCCCTCCCTCCGCCCTTTATAAAGGGGCGGGGCTGGAACTCGACCGCCCCGCTCGGCCAATCAAGACGCAGAAGGCGAGGGGGGCCGGGACCGACCCGCCACCCCAACCAGCGGTGGCTCGGTTTCCCACGCTCGCCACCTCGAACGCATTGGAGGCACGTGGCAAACGTGCAGGACCGAAAGGACGGGTGAGGCGACCTCTCCCCACCCCTTGATCGTGGGGAGTGGACGCCTAGACGACCGCGCCTCGGCCAAGTCCAGTAAGCAGGCCACGCCTCGACGCTTCCCCCCGTTTACGAGGAAAACGTGGGCCGCCTCCTTTCGCATTTACTGCAACGTGACGCATGCCTGCGGAAACCAGCCCACGCATGCCGCCCACGTCACGCACGCCCCTCCACCCCGCGACGCACGCGCGGGACGTGGGAAGAGCAGCGTGCTGAAATTTTACCACGGTGAAAACCGCCCCGCCTGCCCGCGCACCGTTCTGGGCGTGGCCCAACAACGTGTCATGCTTATGTGTGGCCCAGGCCCGGGGGCTCCTGTCGGTGTACAAAAAGAGGGGTACACTTTTTGTACCCCTATGACTGTGCACGGGCAGTCTGAGCCACGTGCACCACCACACCGAGCATGGCGAGGGAGGCGAGCCGGGGCAAAACCGAAGCTTGATGGAGACTGGAGCAATGCCAAGAACAAGACCACAAAGAGCAAAGGGATGAAGCGGCTCTCCCCGGCAAGATCCTTGTCGGGGCCAGCACTGGCAGCCCCGGCAAGACCCTTGCCGCGGCAGCTCGCCCCGCGCCTACGGAGCGGATCGCCCTTGAGTCCACCGCCCCCATGGGGCGAAGATTCGAGAGATGTCCCCGTGGTGGCATGTAGATCTTTGTGAAGACATTCAAGATCGGATGCAAGTTAAGAAGACGATGACCCTTGGCGGGATTCCAGCCAAGGAGAACCACAAGGCCCCCGGCAAGCACCTTGTCGGGGATGACAACAGGCGCCACGGCAGGACCCTTGCCGGAGCCCCGGCAAGGCCCTTGCCGAGGAGAACCGCAGGGCCACCATCAGGCCCACACCAACTGGGTTTCCACCGACCCACGCAGCCGCCAACCCGACCAGCTGGACGAGCTCCTTCGTGGCAACCCACAGATCTTCGTGGAGACCCACTGTTACGCCAGCTCAGCTGCCTGTCTGCCTACATGGCGCCTCAGGCACTGCTGGCCAGGGTGCGTGTCAACACGAGGAGGGGCGGCGACGGACAAGACGGACGTCTCCCCCCGTCCCCGATAAAGCAAGGACACCTAAGCTGGGCGCATTAAATGCACCTTGTCCTGTAATGTCAGGGATAACCTTGCATCACTGTACCCTTTCCACCTCCTGTGTGCTACTGTGGCAACCCCTTTTTCCTATAAAAGGAGGCCCGAGGCGACCAGGAGGAGGATTGGGACTTTTTAGAACACCTCACGACTCTCTTGGAGCTCCTCACTAGCTGAAGAACACCAACATATAATCCACCAAAACAGGAGTAGGGTATTACGCATCTTTGCGGCCCGAACCTGGGTAAAGGAACTGTGTCCTGACTGTTATTTCCGCTCTTCTCTCAACCCCGCGCCCCTTAACCGTAGTAGGGATTCTTGTGATCCCATAGGTGTCGATCCAAATACACCGACATTGTATTCATGTGACTTGTATGAATTGTTGTATCCCCCATGTATGTATGTAATGGTACGATGTAATGATATCCATCTTGCTAAGCGCCCGAAATGCGGTTGTGCCCCAATCACGTAAGTGTCACGTGATCGGTATAGAATCGCATCTTGGGCCTGGCATCCTGCCCCCAGCCCAGACATCCGGCGCCTGCCTGCGCGCAGAGTCGGGCCAGAGGCCCATGTATCCTCTCCCACTTACCCCTTCATGGCTAAGACTATATATACTCCTCCCCCACCTCATTTTTAGGGTCAGCAAATGTGATAGCTCATTTTAGACTAGAGCTTTGCTCACCTTAGTGGTTCTACTCCTAGGAGAGACCGCGGCCCCTCTACGGAGAAGATCCACGACGGATTCAAGACCCCTAAACGGGAAGATCCTTCGCGGATTCAAGACCTCCTCTTGGAGAAGAACTCTACCTTGTATCTTTCCCTTTGTTGTTCATGTACCTTGTGATCTTGTGTGCTTGATTGTCTAGTGGATGTGTGATTGGACTTGTTCTTGAGTGTTTTCCCTCGTGATTCCCCTTTGTGTTCTTCGTGTTCATCGCGTTCCTCGCGGGATTCCTCCTTTTCGTGAAAGATCGGCCTAGAATCGGGTTGACCCCGCATCATATGGTATCATGAGCCACGGTTTCTCACGAATTTGGAGCCTCCCCACCGTTTTCTAGCTTGATTTTTTTGTGTTCTTCCCCAATTTCGAAAATTCCCCACCAAAAATAGCCCTAATTTTTTTTGTGATATGTTGGTTTGATGAAGTTTTGTTGATTTTGATCCTTGGATTTGCTGTGTTTCAAGTGGATCTAGCTTTCCCCCACTTCTCCCATCATTCCATCCACGAAATCTCTCAAATTTTGAGCCCCAAATCATCAATTTACGCCCCCAATTCGAAAAGTTCGTCCCGATTCAGATCAGGGATCTTCGGGCCGGACATCCGGGCCATCGGGCCGGACATCCGGCTCCTGGGGGCAAAATCCCGCGCGTTTGTGGACATTAGACCCCGGAAATCCGGGCTCCACCCCGGATGTCCGGCCCCTGTAGTTTCAGACTTTTCGTGTTTCACCGTTTTGTCCATAACTAATTCATCCGAACTTCGATTTCGACGATCTTGAGCTCGTTTTGAAGCTCTTGACATCCCCCATAACACAAAAATACCACCATAATCATTTGACTCCATCAAATTTTGTCAAATTTGTCATGTTTGCCTATGCCTTCCACCATATCATCCGTATAACCACCATAGCCTTCCGCAACCTAACCCATTTTGTCCACCATAGCATTTGTGGTTGCTTGAGTGGTGATTTGAGTCTCCTAAGGTGTTTAGGCTACTTAGGGACCATTTCTTCTTCATCAACCACCACCACCATTCACGCATAACCTTGTCCACTATACATAGCCAACCAAACTTAACCCAATTTTGTGTGAGCTTGTTTGAGTTGTGGCTCGTGTCTCCTAAGGTGTTTCGGCTACTTAGGGACCATGTAGTCAAGTCCGAAAACGTGTATAGCCCACCAACCTCTTCCGCAACCACCACCGCTTTCCCGCTACCACCATTTCACATTTGTCCTTGAGATTTTGAGTTGTGGTTTTTCCGTTTCCTAAGGTGTTTCGGCTAATTAGGAACGGGTCTACATCAAGAGCACCGCCCCTCATCATCATCATCAGACGGTAACTTCGAGGACATCTTTGTATATTCCCCTTGCAATTTCATTGTTAACCCCTAGCCCATTTTGTGTCACTTGCCTATCGTGACTAGCCTTTGAGTATTGCCGACAACGTTACTTGTGCACATTAGTGATCATCGATCCGCCCTTCCATTGCATACATACCATATCATCTTGGTAGCATCATAACATCCCTTGTGTCACAAGATTGTTCCCGCATATACACAATTGCTATCTTGGTTTGTGCATTTCGCATCGTGGCCATACAAAAAAAAGATAGAATAAGCTTTTAAGCAAAAAGAGAAAAACAAAGAACTTGTAAGCAAGAGCTATAGCATCACAAAATATCATATCATACTTGATCATCTTGGATCATGTTGTGCTCAAGCACCGGAACATCATACACATAGCATACTTGTGATAGGAAGTCGCTACATTTTGTCTCATATAGGTAGTGCACAAGTTCGTATCCGCCTATTGAGAAATCGGCTAGCGTCACTCTAGTGTTGTGCGACAAGAGCATTTTTCGTGGATTCCACATTTTCAGCTCAATCCTTGGTTGTACAACCACATTTATCTATCCATGCGTGTGTTTCCGTGTGCCACTCCTTGCTATTGGTCTACTTGTTTCACTTGCGAATTTGCGAATCTCTTTCAACTTTATTGACTCTTGCTAACATTTTGCATCAAATTTTTGTGCCACTTATCCTACCCAAGCCACTTGATAAGCTTTACTTGATAGGTGTGAGTGAACATGTCCGGTACCAATTCTACTATTCTTTCATTTCACATTTAGTGAAACGGGATACATACTCAACGTTCGGAAAAGGTAACTTGGTATTATTTATCTCAACTCCTACTCACCTTTGCTCGAGTCTTGTGATGGATAGGCAAAGCATTTCATCTACTTCGGTCTACAACAACAATTACAAGTTCGATGCCATGACGACCAACTTGTGCGCCAACATGGATGCTCAAATGGAGGAGCTCAAAGCCCACATCAAGAACTGCAAGAGGTCCCCCTCATCATCAAGAAGACGGTCTAGTGCACATCCTTCCAAGCTACCATCTTCGGCGAGATCACATCGGCATCGACAACATCAACGACAAGAACGTGAAGGTCATGAGCTCAACACCAACAATTGCTCAACGACTTCACCATGTAGCTTGGCATCTTCGCCAAGCGACTTCAAGGCATCTTCGCCTTTGGACATACGGCATCTTCGCCAACAAGCACCCCGAGCTTATGTTCAAGAGACGCTTCCCAAGCTCAAGTCCGTGACTTCCACAAGCTACTACGACCTCGACAACGACCACGAGATTCCTTTCTATGGGACTCAAGACCCCGAGGAGTATCTCGAGTGGGAGCGCAAGATGGACGACTACCTCAAGCTACATCATGTTCCCTACGAAGATCAAGTGATGTGCGCCACAAGACACCTCCACGACAACGCGTCAACATGGTGGCTTCACACACCTTCGACGAGCTTCAACGTGAATTGGCCCAAGACGAAGAGAGCTATGCGGCGAGAGTTCGTGCCTCCCACTTACACGGAACATCTTCTACGCCAATTGGAGAACACCATACAAGGATCCAAGTCCATCGACAAGTACTTCAACGAGATGAAGAATGCCTTGCGATGAGCCGGCGTGGACGATCCCATTTCGATGAAGCTCCACTTCATGACGGGATTGCACAACGACATCAACAAGACTATATTCCTCGAGAACTACAAGTCCCTCGACAATAACTACATTGGTGCTCTCAAGGCGGAACAAGACCTCATGAAGGCCAAGGCTTCTCCACCGCAACCACACTTCTCGAAGACCAAGCTGAAAAACGGCAAGCATGAGCCTAGTACCACCATGATGTCCAAGCCCGACGAGCTCCAAGACGACGTTCCCATGTTCGACTTCATCGCCATCCCTCTTTGTGGCATTGATGATGCCGAGTCTACTTCGACTCTTTTTCAAGACGGTGCGGCGACGACTACGACTACGGAGCCATTCGAGGACCAAGCTTTCAAGGCGACCGACAGGGTGACGAGCACGGATGATGCTTCCATGTTTGGAGGCGAGAGTGATGATGTGATATCTTCGGCCTTCATCCACGGTGACGGTGACGAGATGGTTGAGCATGGGATTTTCCCTTCAACCACGGCGGCGTATGATGACTTGAGTGACTTGTGCCACCATGTTGAGCGTGAGAGCGAGTTCACCACTAGCCCCATATATGACGAGTTGCCCCAATTCCCATGTGAGGAGAGCCACAACCCCCACCACTTGAGTGAGATGAGTGACTACACCATATGCGATATTGAGTGCACCTACCTTGAGGGAGTGAGTGAGCCACCACATAGAGAGAGTGAGATAGTTGTTAGGACATGCGAGGCCACATTGAACACTAACAACTTGACCTCTACCTCTATTGTGTCTTCTCATTTGGTGGTAGGTCCCACATATGATGACGCACCGATCCTCGACGACTTCGTCCTTTCTATGGACAAGACGATGGCCATGGTGGAATATGATGCACCTCCCACATGGTTCCATCAAGATGAAGATGATGACCACCTTTTGGTCTTTCCCACCTCACCTACACCACATGAGTGGAATGAGATAGGTAACAAAGGTGAAGGTGATGCTCTCGTCCCACTAGTGGACTATGTTGACATTGATTGCTTGCATGATGTTGATCCACCTATTGCCATGGTTCGTGATAGTATGATTTCCCCATGCAATGATTTACCCATGCAGGATGAGTTTCATGATTGCCATGTGGAGTCTATTAGTTGTGATGCCATGTTGCATAGGATTTCATGTGATACTTCTCTTGGTCACATCATGTTTGACAATCCGCTTGACTTGTCATATGCTATGAATGAGATCAACCATATGTTACATTTGCAATATCTTCGTAGTAACTATGCATATGCCATTAAGATAAACCCAATTTGCACATATGGCATAGATGACAAGCTCATGGTTATTGGCATTTGTTTTTCTTGTGATGATATTGACATGCTTCCTTTGCATCATATGCATCATATGCCATGCCATGAATACCTAGCTTCGGATATGCATTGTTTTGGAGATTGTTCCACTTCTCCATATTATCCTTTCGATATTGCTCATGAGAAGACCCCCATAGTTTCCTCATACATTTTAGGAGATTTTGATACATCCCATCCATTGCATGATCCCCATACTTGTGTGCACAATATGCTCCCCATGAATGCAAATGCTATTGTTGTGCCACATACTAGCTCTAATTTGTGTCCCCATCGTGCTATACATGACAACTATTCTTTCATGATGGATGACATATTTCTCTATCATGCCTCAAATGTTTTCGAGCATTGCTTATCTTGTGCTAACTCTAACGTGCACATACACATCATCATGGATGATGTGTACATTACCACGCGCACAATTTCTTTGGCTTGTGCGTCTTTTGTTTAGGTCCCCATACTTATTCATCAACCTCGCAAGAGCACGAGTTGACGAAACGAGCTGTAGAGAGCAACGACGACATGGGACTCCATGGATTATCCTTCCAACCGCTCCCTTCGCGCAAAGACTTCACGCATCTCTTCTACATGGCCCTCACAAGGTTATGGGTTATTGTCCATTATATCTCTTATGCCCCTCTTGCCATGTTCACTTTGCATGATATGCTCATTTATATGCCTTTGCCATGCATTTGTGACCCATGCTTCGCATTACACATGATGATTGATTCTCATGCTTTTATGTGTATTTGCAAGCTTGGTGGAGATATTGCTTGTTATTGCCATGTTTGCTTTATGCTAAATGCCTACGATGATACCTTGTTCATGCTAGGTGCTCGTGCTTGTGATATGTCGTGTGCATTGCTTAGGCCTACTATTGGCTCACATGACATGATTGCTATGAACTCATCTAGTGTGTTGCATCTTTGCTCCACTAGTTTCCACTACAAGATTGACATGCTTGCTTATGTTGCATCACCGATGATTCATACTTGCTCCTTTCATGCGGTTGATGTCAACCATTGCCATGCTTTGCACATGATTGATATTGCTTGTTGTCATATGACTCCACATGTTGCCTCTCTCATGCTATATGATTGTCCATGCATTGAGCGCAACCATGATATTAGTCATGCCAATGAGATTGCCCCCATAGCATTCTCGCATTTATTTGGAGATTTTGACATATTTCTTGTGAAGCATGCTGGTTTTACCTCTTTGCACCATATGCCTAGTGCCATGAATATAGCCATTGTTGCATCATCTTATTCATGCACTTTTGCTTCTAATGGTTATGTGCAAGCGAAGAGAACCATCATGATGGATGATGTGTTTATCTACCATGCGCATATGTTCTTTGTTTTGTTGTGTACATGTGTAGGATACTTGGACTTCGTGTCAACTTCCACTACACATGAGTTGACCATTTGAGCTCTTGAGAGCGAACCACCTTCGTTCCCGATGCTTCTACATCGCTTGCTTGTGCTTCGACATTGTGAAGGACGCACAAGGACATGCTTTCAAGGTGATATCGTTCTCTTTCGAGACACCCAAAACTACGAGCATGGATATTGTGGATCATACTACATGTGTTTCTTGCACCATGAGACTTATTTGTCATCTTGGACCCCTTGATTGCTGATGGGCCTCTAACCCCTCGTTGGTTACCCCAAGTGGAAGGTGTAAGATGCAGTGTTGTGGAAGTTTTTCCCTTAGCAAAAATGCCAAGGATCGAATCCCTAGAGACTCCTAGGTTCAACAAGTAGGTGTCAACTGCTAACGGCGCCAGATATTAGCAATCAATGTGGACCTGCACACAGATACAAATAACTTTGCTCCCAACGAGTACAGAGAGGTTGTCAATCCCTCCGGCCTTGTAGTTCACAAAGGATTAAACGCAAGTGATAGTAGTGATAGATAATGTTTTGCAATAGTAAATAATAGTGAAAAGTAAATAGCGGATGTGATCAATGATGGTAATATGGACCGGAGTCTCATGATGTTCACTAGTGATGTCTCTCTCCCAAAAGACGATAAAACAGCTATGTGAGGTAAACGAATTACATCTGGGCAATTGACAGGACCACGAACGCAAACCAATGCTGACTACATTGCAAGAAAGGTTGAGGTTCAAAGCATGGGCGGTACGCCAAAGTAAGAAGACCGAAACCCATCAATATCTACTAATAATCATCCACCTTGAGATATCTATCCAGAACATCTCGCTGGTATTAAGTTGCGAGTCCCACCCATAGTGTAAACTCAATGCAATAGACAACTGCATTAAAAGAACTTTGCGTAAAGTAAACAATCCTCGCACCCGTGGGCACAAGCACCGTTGTTTTCCCCCTTGTGGCAATAGAACATCCCCTAGACTCATGTTTCTGTCACTCAAGCTAGTCATCGAGGGGCATGAACCCACAATCGAGCATAACGTTCCCTCTTGGAGTCACTACGTATTACTTGGCCAAAGCAATAAATAACAACGGAGAACATGCAAGAATTACCTATGAACATAAAAATAAAAGAGGTAGATCAAATATATTACTCAAGACCAATCTGAACATAATCTCATAATCCATCGGTTCCGAGCAAACTCAACATATCAACAGCATAAGGATTACATATGTGCCTCGATCATGTAGGGCAGCTCACGAGGACTAATTAGTGAAGCACAAGAACGGGAGGAGAACATCACATAGCTACTGGTCATGGACTCATGGTCCAAGGGAGACTACTCACGAGTCATCCGGGAGGCGTCCATGGTGGTGGAGAAGCTCCCGGTGGTGATCCTCCCCTCCGGCAGGGTGCCGGGAAGAGTTCTCCTGGTGCTCCCGATCTTGGAAGCGGCGGCGGCGGCGGAACAGAGATGAGATCGCAAAAAAGAGTTCCCGTCCCGAGGGTTTCGAAGGAAGCTCTAAATATATGCCAAAGGGGGGCACCAGACAGGGCTCGGGGGGCCCAGGCGCCCCCCCCCCCCCCGGCGCGACC
>LR738714.1:750710863-750721659 GCA_902687465.1 Secale cereale
CAGGGCGCCTGGAGCCCTGGTGCCCCTCCCCCCCGGCTGTACTTCGGGTGCAAGGAAGTTTCCGGAAGCTGATTTTTTATATAATTTTTCTGGATTTTTCCTGGCAGTTCTCGTAACGTGAAAACCTGAAATACAAAAACAGCCGAAAACAGAAACTGGCACCGGGGTGCGCTGGATTAGTAGGTTAGTCCAAATATGATCAAAAGTGTATGGAAGTGTATGAATATCATAGCAATATCACCCAAAAGTGGCATGGAGCAAGCAGAAATTATAGATACATTTTGGACGTATCAATTGCACACATGTTAGAGATCTCGCTTCAACTTGTCATTATCACATTGCCATGCTTCATGATATATATGCCTTGTGTGTTGCATCCAACTTGTTGCCTACTTGCTCATATCACATGTTTGGTTGCACCAATGTCATCCCTTCACATATGCCATGTCCCTTTGCTTGTCACATGCTTGACTTATTTGCCTCACACATGTCGAACAATTTCTCTTTCTATTGTGTTGAGTGCCACACGACTTTCACTACACCCTATGCACGTTATGCTTGGATTGTCTTGCACTTGACTCATGTGTTTAGACACTTCATTTTATTTGGCGTTGTGAATGATTCCTTTGCCTACCATAGACCTTTCATTGAGCGCTTTATGCATGCTTGCTATGACCTTGAGGGTAGATGCTTACACCCTTGTCATACATATGTGCATCTCTACCTCACATTTACATGCTTGTTTCCATTATGACCTTGATTGTGCTCAATTCGTATGCTTACATGCCATGTCACCATCCTTTGTCACACCACATGCTATGCTTGATGACAACACTTGTTTGGTGAATCACCTCTTGAATGCTTGGTTTTGCACTAATGCTAGCCACATTTGTTTTTCCAAGTGTTTGTTGTCCTTGCTCCTTTTGAAGGAATCACTAGATGGTGCGACATTGGAGAGTGCCCATTTCGAGCTTCAAGATGATGAGTGCTTGGTGATCGACCGCTTCGACATGGCGACGCCATCTCTTTCCCATGGTGATTTGGCTTTCGATCCGAGGTCGGGTCTTTTCCAAGGTGGAGGGGATGATGCGGAGCATCCTAAGGACATCACCATGTCAAGAGTCCGTTTGGCAAGTGACACGTGCGACCTCTACTTCTCATACATAAAGGTGAAGCATCTCCTTTACACGTGTTCACTTGACCCCTTCGTGGATGGTATACTACTTGACACTCCACTCGTGTGCATGCATAGGTATTGTCGGAGCTTTACGGACAACGACGAGGAGTGCAAGCACCGAGGAACACCTACACCATCCGCGAGGGAAGCTTGGAAGAGACAACGGAAGAAGACAGAGCTGCTGGCGCATTAGCAGCCAGACATCCGGCGACCAGCCCGGACATCCGGCATCACTCCGGAAATCCGGCAAGGGCAACAGAAGGCACCCGAAGAATGGCCACCACCAGGCCGGACATACGGCTCGTGCCCCGGACATCTGGCCTCCCACGAACAACCGGACATCCGGCCCCCAGCCCGGACATCAGGCACCTGCCGGCGCGCAGAGTCGGGCCAGAGGCCCATGTATCCTCTCCCACTTACTCCTTCGTGGCTAAGACTATATATACTCCTCCCCGACCTCATTTTTAGGGTCAGCAAATGTGATAGCTCATTTTAGACTAGAGCTTTGCTTATCTTAGTGGTTCTACTCCTAGGAGAGACCTCGGCCCCTCTACGGAGAAGATCCACAATGGATTCAAGACCCCTAAACAGGAAGATCCTTCGCGGATTCAAGACCTCCTCTTGGAGATGAACTCTACCTTGTATCTTTCCCTTTGTTGTTCATGTACCTTGTGATCTTGTGTGTTTGATTGTCTAGTGGATGTGTGATTGGACTTGTTCTTGAGTGTTTTCCCTCGCGATTCCCCTTTGTGTTCTTCGTGTTCATCGTGTTCCTCGCGAGATCCCTCCTTTTCGTGAAAGATCGACCTAGAATCGGGTTGACCCCGCATCAGCATGTCTGCATATAGCCCACCAACAACCAGGACACCCTCGGAAAATTGGTGGTGACCTCGACCTATGGTGTCTATAGGGTTGACACGCCACGTGCCAACGACACTCGTGGAACCAACAACAACGACAATACCAGATGAATGCGACAATGGCAATGACAAAACCATGAATAGTGGCGGCGACAACCCTGATGGTCCTTCATGCGGCGAGGTAGATGACCCTCAAAGCAAACTCAGACCCAAAGATGAGGATATATTAAATTAGTTGCTTAGTAGTCCATGCGACGACATGTTAAGGTGAAGGCTAGTAACCGAGATGCTCATATGGGAAGTGTGTGAGTGCTTGTGTTCATAGAGGTAAGTGTATGTGCATGTATGAGTGTGTGCATATGTACTGTGTTACCCACCCTCACGCACCCACACCTCTATGTCACCAATTTCTTCTTCATGCATAATAAAATAAATATGGAGATAATGCCCCCCTTGTCTCGAACCCTTAGTAGGTTAGAAGTTATCAGTCTCCTCAGGATTAGACCTGCTAGTATATTGTACCGATGAGATACAAGTCATCATCAAAAAACCAAATTCTCCTGTAATCCCAACCTTAACATAATATTCCTGAAGAAAACCCAGTCAACTCTGTCGCATGCCTTGCGCATATCCTGGTTGTCCGTGCATAAAATCTTTGTTCCCCCCTTTTTTTATCTTTCGGATCCACTCGTAGGCAATAATCACATTGTCTCTTATAATTCTCTAGGGATAAATGCACTTTCGGTTGATGAAATAATCTCTGTTAAAATTATCTTTAGGTTTTTAGCAAGCATCTTTGGAATCTTCTATATCTTAATAGCTAGCCCACACTAACTTATTTGTCTTACCATTCAAGCATGCCACCTCATCACACAACATGCATGGAAAAGGCCTACACCCACTAGCCTATTTCTTTCAACATGCAAGCATGCCACAACGTCATGCAACATGTATGAGAAAAGACTCACCTCAACATGCAAACATACATGAGAATTTTCATTTCATTATCCTATTTATATTTAATAAATATTCAACAACGATACAATAAAAAAACACTATAACTAATATGTATTATCAGTTTTAGCTCTTACTATTATTATCCAAAAAAATCTCTTATATCATTACTCAAAATATTCATGTTTCATGCAGTGAATCTCATTGAAAAATGTTGCAAAATATTCTGGCAACAACGTGCGGGAATCATCTAGTTAACACTAATGTGGTGTCATTCCACCCCTACTTTATCTGACCCGAGTTTATCGCCTGCAGGACTTCCTAGTATTTTTTTTTTGTAGAAAATTGCATGCAAACCGTCGTGGCCTTGGGCCTTGACTTATCGCCCATACTGAAAATAGTGTGCTTCACTTCATCCTCTATAAAGAAAGCTGTTGTTCATTCATTTATTTAGAAACTCTCGGCAGAATTTTTCAAGAAATCCAAGATCTGTATTGTTAACTTCGGAAGAGAAAGGGTGAATAAAGTAATTTTCGATCATCGGGTTTAACATGCCTGTACCTTCCAGCCACTCCTCGTGGTCATCCTTAACACTAGTAGAAAACAGGGCTTTGGTCCAGGCCTGTCCAGCCCATTAGCCCCGGTTCAATCTAGAACCGGGTCCAATGGGGGCACTGGACCTGGTTCGTGAGCCCAGGGGGCCGGCCGGGCCACGTGGGCCTTTGTTCCCAGTTCGTCTGGACCTTTTGGTCCCGGTTGGTGCGACGAACCGGGACCAATGGGTCTTGCTCCTGGCCCACCACCATTGGTCCCGGTTGGTGGCATGAACCGGGACCAAAGGCACCCCTTTAGCCCCGGTTCGTAGCACCAACCGGGACCAATGAGGTGCCTATATATACCCCCTCGCTCTAGAGCAGAGCACACTGCTCTGTTTTTTTCTGGCCGAGGGGGAGAGGGGTTAGTGGTGCTCCAGCTCACCTCCTATCCACAGAACGTGTTCAATGGAATGCCCGAGCCACACTAGTTAAGCTTTTCTCCTCTCGAAGCTCTATTTTCTCCGAGATTTGTCTAGGTTTAGTGGTCCGTCACGGCCCATCCCCGTCTTCGCCGCCGTCGATCGCCCCCACCGATCTCGTCACCGGCACCACCGTGGTGAGCCTCTTGTTATGTCCATGCTTTTCTTACTTTTATGATTTCTTGTTATTATTGCTTTAGATAGATATTTGTCTAATTTTCTGACGTTTATTATTGCTTGTTATTATATAGTGCGGTGGTTTTGATATCCGCTCACGTGGGCCCTCGTCCTGTCTACGATTCGGATGTGGTATATTATCTTTAATTTATAACTATTTGTTTTAGTGTTTATGATAGTTATGCCGACCAACCTGACATGCATAGATGTTTTATTATGTCTAGGAGGTAGTTGAACCGGAAATTCCAACCGACCCTCTTGTGGAGAGGTTAAATTTAGTTGAAGAGGAAAACATTTCCTTAAAGAAAAAATTGGAAAAAATGGAGGAGGAGAAGATGGAATTGGAGTTGCATGTTGCGGAAGTCATCGATGATCACAAGATCAAGATGGACCCTATTGTCTAGAGGTTAAATTTAGTCGAAGAAGAAAACAAATTCTTGAAGGAAAAAAATAAAAAATATTGAGGACGAGAAGATGATATTGGAGTTGCATGTTGCGGATGTCGTCGATGATCACAAGATCAAGATGGATGAAATGCGGTTGAAGATTAGAAATATTAGAAAATATGCCATTCATACCGAGGCTTGGTATCATTATGCCGTTGGATCAATTGTTACCTTGGTTGCGATTATGATCGCATTTTTTCGCATTGAAATGTTTTACATAGTTTCGATGTGTATGGAGAGCTATATGTTGTTAGATGAGAACTATATATGTATATACTTTGGTTTTAATGTGATGATGAACTTCTATTAATTTGGTCACTTAATTATCTATTTATGATGTTCTGTAATGGTTTTTGACAGACTTAATTATATATAATGCACGCAGATGAACCGGCAATGGATGTACGGTGACAGACACACCTCCGAGTACATTAAGGGCGTGCATGAGTTTCTAAATGCGACTGAGGCAAACAAGCAGAATGGTTTTATGTGTTGTCCATGCACTAAATGTGGGAATACGATGTCTTACTCTAACCGGAAAATCCTTCACTCCCACCTGGTTTACAAGGGTTTCATGCCACATTATAATGTTTGGACGAGGCACGGAGAAATAGGGGTTATGATGGAAGACGGTGAAGAAGAAGAGTACGATGACAACTATGTGCCCCCTGAATAAGGTGATGCTGCAATGGGGGGAGCTGGTGAAGATCAAGAGGAACCAGACGATGTGCCCAATGATGCTGCAATGGGTGAAGCTGCTGAAGATCAAGAGGAACCAAATGATGATCTCCGCCGGGTCATTGTCGATGCAAGGACACAATGCGAAAGTCAAAAGGAGAAGCTGAAGTTCGATCGCATGTTAGAGGATCACAAAAAAGGGTTGTACCCCAATTGCGAAGATGGCAACACAAAGCTCGGTACCGTACTGGAATTGCTGAAGTGGAAGGTAGAGAATGCTGTGGCTGACAAAGGATTTGAGAAGCTACTGAAAATATTGAATAAGAAGCTTCCGAAGGATAACGAATTTCCCGACAGTACATGCGCATCAAAGAAGGTGGTATGCCCTCTAGGATTGGAGTGCAGAAGATACATGCATGCCCTAATGAATGCATCCTCTATCGCGGTGCATACGAGGATCTGAACGCATACCCGGTATGCGGTGCATTGCGGTATAAGATGAGACGAGATGACCCTGGTGATGTTGATGGCAAGCCTGCCAGGAAGAGGGTTCCTGCGAAGGTGATGTGGTATGCTCCTATAATACCACGGTTGAAACGTTTGTTTAGAAACAGAGAGCATGCCAAGTTGATGCGATGGCACAGTGAGGACCGTAAGAAAGACGGGAAGCTGAGAGCACCCGCTGACGGGTCGCAGTGGAGAAAAATCGAGAGAAAGTACTGTAAGGAGTTTGCAAAGGACGCAAGGAACGTATGGTTTGCTTTAAGCGCGGATGGCATTAATCCTTTCGGGGAGCACAGCAGCAATCACAGCACCTGGCCCGTGACTCTATGTATGTATAACCTTCCTCCTTGGATGTGCATGAAGCGGAAGTTCATTATGATGTCAGTTCTCATCCAAGGCCCTAAGCAACCCGGCAACGACATTGATGTGTACCTAAGGCCATTAGTTGAAGAACTTTTACAGCTGTGGAATGGAAACGTTGTACGTGCGTGGGATGAGCACAGACAGGAGGAATTTGACCTAAAGGCGTTGCTCTTCGTGACCATCAACGATTGGCCCGCTCTCAGTAACCTTTCAGGACAGACAAACAAAGGATAACACGCATGCACGCACTGTTTAGATGACACTAAAAGTATATACCTGGTCAAATGCAGGAAGAATGTGTACCTGGGCCATCGTCAATTTCTTCCGACCAACCATCAATGTCGAAGGAAAGGTAAGCATTTCAAAGGCGAGGAAGATCACCGGAAGAAGCCCGCCATGCGTACCGGTGATCACGTACTTGCTATTGTCAATGATTTACACGTAATCTTTGGAAAGGGCCCCGACGCACTAGCTGTTCCGAATGACGCTGAGGGACACGCACCCATGTGGAAGAAGAAATCTATATTTTGGGACCTACCCTACTGGAAAGACATAGAGGTCCGCTCTTCAATCGACGTGATGCACGTGACGAAGAACCTTTGCGTGAACCTGCTAGGCTTCTTGGGCATGTATGGAAAGACAAAAGATACAGCTGAGGCACGGGAGGACCTGCAACGTTTGCACGAAAAAGACGGCATCCCTCCAAAGCAGTATGAAGGTCCTACCAGCTATGCTCTTAAGAAAGAAGAGAAAGAAATCTTCTTTGAATGCCTGCTCAGTATGAAGGTCCCGACTGGCTTCTCGTCGAATATAAAGGGAATAATAAATATGGCAGAGAAAAAGTTCCAGAACCTAATGTCTCATGACTGCCACATGATTATAACGCAACTGCTTCCGGTTGCATTGAGGGGGCTTCTACCGGAAAACGTCTGATTAGCCATTGTGAAGCTATGTGCATTCCTCAATGCAATCTCTCAGAAGGTGATCGATCCAGAAATCGTACCAAGGTTAAGGAGTGATGTGGCTCAATGTCTTGTCAGTTTCGAGCTGGTGTTCCCACCATCCTTCTTCAATATCATGACACACATCCTAGTTCATCTAGTAGACGAGATTGTCATTCTGGGGCCCGTATTTCTACACAATATGTTCCCCTTAGAGAGGTTCATGGGAGTCCTAAAGAAATATGTCCGTAACCGCGCTAGGCCAGAAGGAAGCATCTCCATGGGCCATCAAACAGAGGATGTCATCGGGTTTTGTGTTGACTTCATTCCTGGCCTTTATAAGATAGGTCTCCCTAAATCGCGGTACGAGGGGAGACTGACTGGAAAAGGCACGCTTGGAAGGGACTCAATAATATGCAGGGACGGATATTCTTGGTCTCAAGCACACTACACAGTTCTACAGAACTCTAAATTGGTGACCCCGTATGTCGATGAACACAAGAACAGTCTGCGCTCCAAACACCCGGAGCAGTGCGACGACTGGATTACATGTGAACACATCAGGACTTTCAGCAGTTCGTTGGAAACACGTCTCAAAGGTGACAACACTGTTTGTGATGAGTTGTACTTGTTGTCCAGGGGACCATCTTCGACTGTATTGATTTACAAAGGATACGAGATAAATGGGAATACATTTTACACGATTGTCCAAGATCAAAAGAGCACCAACCAAAACAGCGGTGTCCGCTTTGATGGAACAACCGAGAGGGGAAAGGACACATATTATGGTTACATAGTGGACATATGGGAACTTGACTACGGACATGATTTTAAGGTCCCTTTGTTTAAGTGCAAATGGGTCAATCTGTCAGGAGGCGGGGTACAGGTAGACCCACAGTACGGAATGACAACAGTGGATCTGAAAAATCTTGGATACACTGACGAACCGTTCGTCCTATCCAATGATGTGGCATAGGTTATCTATGAGAAGGACATGTATACCAGACCGAGAAAAAGAAAAGATAAGGAAGCGAATACATCATACGATGAACCAAAGCGCCACATAGTTCTTTCAGTAAAAAGGGACATCCTGGGAGTGGAGGGCAAGACGGACATATCCGAAGATTATAAAAAGTTTCATGAAATTCCTCCCTTCAAAGTCAAGGCTGACCCAAGCATCCTGATAAACGATGAAGATTATCCATGGTTACGGCGCAATAAGCAAATGACACAAGCGAAGAAAAAGTGAAGACTTTTTTCCGCAACTATTATGATGATACCATGCCAACTTTGTAACAGACGAGTATGATACCATTGTCCGTTTGTACTATTCAAATTTTAATACTACTTGCACTAACAGAAAGTTTGTAATTAGTTTTACCAGAAAGAATTAAAAAATAAAGCAAAAAACAAAAGAATATAAATAATGCAGAAAACCAAACAAAAAAACTTGCAAAAAAATAAAAATAGCAACAATAAGTATTTCGTTGTAAGTAGAAACAAAATAAAATAAATAAAGCAACAAAGAAAACAAATAATTTCAAATTTAAACTATTCAAATTTGAATACTACTTGCACTAACAGAAAGTTTGTAATTGGTTTTACCAGAAAGAATTAAAAAATAAAGCAAAAAACAAAAGAAAATAAATAAAGCAGAAAACAAAACAAAAAAACTTGCAAAAAATAAAAATAGCAACAATAAGTATTTTGTTGTAAGTAGAAACAAAATAAAATAAATAAAGCAACAAAGAAAACAAAGAAAGTTTATAATTTTTGTGACCTAAAAGAAAAAAGAAATGGGCCAGCACGGCCTGTATACGACTAGAAACCCAACCATGGGCCAGGATTCAGGCCCGCACCAGGCCCAGTAGGCCCACAGGCATGTCCAATTAGGCCCGTAAGCTTGCATTTCAGAGGAGTTCGAGAGGAAAGAGGCAGCGCAACTTATAAACAGGTGCTGGCCGCTCTCAACTAGTGAGGTGGGACTAAACTCCCACCGCAGCGCCAGCGCAAGGCCATTGGTCCCGGTTGGTGGCACCAACCGGGACTAAAGGGGGGTATTAGTCCCGGTTCGTGGCACCAACCGGGACCAATGCACCCCTTTAGTCCCGGTTGGTGCCACCAACCGGGACCAAAGGTCTTTCCTTCCCGCCCTTTGGGCTGCTGAAAAGGGACCTTTAGTCCCGGTTGGTGGCACCAACCTGGAGTAAAGGGGGGTATTAGTCCCGGTTTGTGCCACGAACCGGGACTAATACGCCTCCTATATAAACTACACTTGCGAAAATTTCGTTCAGTTTCTTGTTCCCCGCACCCGACGCCGCCCTGCTCTCGAGCTCGCCGTCGCCCCGGCCGTCGCCCCGCGCCGTCGCCCGGTCGCCCCGCCCCGCGTCGTCGCCCAGTCGCCCCCGACGCCGCCCCGTCGCCGTCGCGCCGTCGCCCCGCCCCGCGCCGTCGCGCCGCCCCGCCCCGCGCCATCGCGCCTTCCCCCCATCGAGCCGCCCGTCGCCGGCGCCCTCTGCCCTCGCGCTCCTCGTCGCCGGCGCCCTCTGCCTGCACAGCGATGTGAGGATATATTTCTTTTGTATGTGTATATATATTTTTATGTGTATATATATATTGTATGTGTATATATATAGTTGCTAAATATAGTTGCTGTATGTGATGTGTATGTGATGTATATGTGTATGTGGCTATATATTTTTTATTTTTGTTAGGAATTTGCTAAATATATATGTTAAAAATGTTTTTTTTCATAGAATGTTTTTTGTTTATATATAGAAAGTTACAATTGTGATGTATAGTTGCTGTATGTGATGTGTATGTGATGTATATGTGTATGTGGCTATATAGTTTTTTGTTTATATATGCTAAATATATATAGAAAGTTTTATATATGCAAAAGTTACAAATTTATAAAAAGAAGGATAGGAAAGAAGAAAATAAGAAAGTGGAAAGAAAGAAGAAGAGGAGAAATAAATAAGAAGAACAAAAAAGAAGAAAAAAAAGAGGAGAAGAAGAAAGGAATAGAGGAGAAGAAGAGAAATTTTTTTCTTCTCCTCCTCTATTCCTTTCTTCTTCTCCTTTTTTTTCTTTTTTTTTTCTTCAATCTTCTCCTCTAGCGGTTCCTTTTTTCTTCTTCTTCCTCTTTTTTTTATCGGATATGTCGTTGTCGATATACACCCTCCCCGATAACTTCGACATTAGGGGGGGGTCGAGGGTCGTCGAGGGACCGAGGGTCGTCAAGGGTCGAGAGATCGCCGAGGGGTCGAGAGACCGAGGGTCGTCAAGGGTCGAGAGATCGCCTAATGATGAAGTATTGGTTTTGTTGAATCCTTTGACACTAGACAAAATGTGACATGAGGGGGTCTAGGGTTGTGGATCGCCGAGCAGTCGAGGGTCGAGGGGTCGAGGGGTTGCCTAGCTAGTGTCAAAGTATTGAAGAAATCCAGGACTTCATCATTTGCCAGAAGTAACCGGGGCATGTTGGTACAGAGTTCTGCAAAGTTGTTTTGGAACGGAGTTCCTGATAGGATAATCCGTCTTTTGTTACGAATTATCCTATCTGGGACTCCGTTACAAAATAACTTTGGAGAGCTTTGTACCATCATGCGACTGTTACTTTCGCCTAATGACGAAGTATTGGTTTTGTTGAATCCTTTGACACTAGAAATAATGTGACAC
>LR738714.1:750729120-750742450 GCA_902687465.1 Secale cereale
CCTCCCCTTTCAAAAAAAAAAAACAAAAACCACAGCCACAGAAATACTGAGGCGTGGATGCCTTTTGGTCCCGGTTGGTTCCACCAACCGGGACCAAAGCCCCTCCTGCCTGGGCTAAGCGCACAGGCCACGTGGACACCCATCTGCCCCGGTTCTGGATCGAACCGGGACTAAAGGGTCAGGGCATTAGTACTGACACTTTTGTGCCGGTTCAAGAACCGGGGCTAAAGGCCCTAACAAACCGGGTCTGATGTCCCTTTATCTACTAGTATAAGACATTTCATCAAATTACGTTCTATCTGGCCAAGGCAAATTGTAGAATATTTTTTGAATTGTCACCGCCGTTACATAACCAGTCCACCCTAGCTTGTTGGAGCGTATGCACTTCCAGTAGCACTAGTAGCTCCAACAAGCTAGGGTGGACTGGTTATGTAACGGCGGTGACAATTCAAAAAATATTCTACATGAAGAATATTCAACAAGTTAGGAGTTCATCCCGCATCCGAAACATCTAATTTGAAGAAGGGGGTCAATACATGAAATGATGCTATAAAATTGTGAATATTATTAATTAATTGCTTACACACTTCAAATGATGGTAACGAAATAAAATTGTGAATATTATTAATTGCTTACGCATTTCAAATTGTGCTTCAGAGTAGCCCCGCTCACAGGTCGTGTGGCGGATGGACTCGCAAATGTAGTATCCACAGTAATCATTCCCGGGTTCCTGCCACAACCACTTTACAAGAAATAGAGCTCAATAAAACTGATAAGCAAGAATGCCAAATGGTATTGATGAAACTAGCGCTTGAATCAAGATATAGGAGATGCGCGGAACAAGCTACTATATAGTACTTACTTTCGGGTGTCTAAGTTCTAGCTTCTTCGGCAGTCCCGGAGCTTTTTTGGTGAATTTTCTCCAAACCCTGCTAGACAAAGAAAACAATTACTTGATATCAGAGATGAACAAAGTTGCTGATATGCATGGTGGATAATATTGATCGATTTAACTTACCTGTCGAGCATTTGAGTCATGTCCGCATACTCATCGGGATCTTTACGTTTAGAGTCTAAGACAGTTACTACTCCCTTCTCAAACTTAATCTCTAAGAGAATATAGTGGAAGCTGCGTACGCATGCATGAACTCATCAATTACATTACTATAACCTTGACTGATATATAAGGGAAACCAAATATGCACAAGACAGTAACACTCACTTGAAGTTGTAAGGAAAGAGTATTATATCTTTATTTTCATTTACCACCAACGATCGTAGCAACTTGGTCTCGGTATCTGAGGGACGCCATTTAACCTCGGTTGCATCTATGAGGTATGTGTTAATGAACCCAATATCACCTACTTGTCTTTTCTTCAATTCGACGATCTTCAATCAGCATAATATAGTGAGGATAATTATAAATACATGCAATGAAAGAGATCAGCTATATAGAGAGACTTAATGACAGAAGTAGTACTACTTACAGAAAGTAGCAGGTGACCGTTGCTTTATCGAGGGCCAATTGATTGAAAAACTGATAGAACTCCTCAAATGTAATAGGCAACAGTTCAATTCCAATGAGGTCATGCTCCGGTTTAACTCTCACATACAAGCTATCCCTCCCCCCAGACTCTCTGGAGATTTTCAAGTACCAATCATGCAATCTTCGCATATTCGTTGATAGAGATATTTCATTTTTGACGAGAGGCTTCCCGTACTCGTATCTTTGTATCTGGACCTCCAAGAAATCATATTGTACATCGCCGGACAGGTAATCTCCAAGATTACTATAATCGGGCACCATCCTCAGATCATTAGCGACCATGTCGCTAGACACCTTGAGCGGGGGGCACGATTGGTCCGCTTGTTCGCCTAGCTGGGCAATTTGTTTCCCAGCTCGTCCTTCTGCTAGCCTTTGATCACTTTTAGTACATCCCGACCGCTTCGCTGCTTGAAATGACTTTACAATCATGCGGTCATAGTTGTCCTTCGGCTTACTTTTCGCTGGTTGCTTCAGGGCAGCAAGAGTGCGCTTTGCTTTCACCGGATCTATCTTCTCCTCCGGAGGTGGATGTCTCTGTGCTTTCAGCCCTTCAAGCCAGTCCTTCACTTCGCCTTGAGCGATCTTCGTGTTTTCCTCGTCGGACCTCTCGTATGGTAACTTCTCTAGAGGCGTGAGAGAAGGACCGAATCTGCATTGCCTCCCGCCTCTGGCTGTACTGCTAGACGTCGGCAGACCAGACGAAGCGGCTGTCTTCTTTCCTTGCTTACCCGCTGGAGCAGGAGCAGCCGGAGCTGCGGCAGGTCTTTTCCGCCCTTGCTGACTAGGCGGAGAAGGAGGAGCAGGCTGGCTGCTCGGGCGCGCCGGCATAGGCGGAGAAGGAGGAGGCTGGCTGCTCGGGCGCGCCGGCGCAGGCGAAGAAGGCGGAGTGCCGCCACGCGCCGGAGAAGGAGCCGGATTGCCCTGATCGTCACTCGCCGGAGGAGGAGGCGGTGGAGGAGGCGGAGTGCCCTGACTCGCCGGAGGAGGAGGAGGAGGAGGCAGAGGCGTCTAGTTGAGAATGTTGATGAGGTCCTTCCGCCATAGGCATGGAGTCTTCAGTGAAGAACCTAGCCGAGTCTCCCCTTCATCGGTAGGGTGGTCAAGCTGGAGATCCTCAAATCCCTCCGTAATTTCATCCACCATCACCCTAGCATATCCTTCTGGAATCGGCCGGCAGTGAAAAGTGTCGCCGGGTCCAGTAGGATAAAAAGAGCCAGCAGCCGCCTTGACCTTCAGATTTATCCACTGCGTCATAAGGTGGCAATTTTGTACCTCCGTGATAGCATCCATGGGATACCTGGCAGTAGCCGTCAAGACATGCTCCGGCTGAAGCAGCTCGGTGGAAGCCACGCTGCTTCTCCGCTGAGATGGCGGGGTAGCTTCCGGGGAAGCTTCGGCAATTCTTTTGTCCCGATTTGCTTCTCGTTCCTCTATCGCTTGTATTCTGGCCCGCAGCGCCTGCAGTTCGGTCTGCTGCATTTTCTTCCTCCTCTCGTGGCATTTGTAGCCGCCTGCGTCCAGAAACCCAGCACTCCACGGAAGGGAGCCTGGCGTGCCTCGTGTCCATCCAGGGTGCTCAGGATTCCAGAGGGCCATTGTCAGCTCGTCGTTCTCTCTGTCGGGGAAGAACGTCCCTTCATGTGCTGCTTTGATATAGTGCCGAAGCTTCCTGAGTGGTATTTCCAATTGCTTGTCCGTCCAAATGCACCTCCCTGATACAGGGTCCAATGTTCCGCCAGCCCCGAAGAACCAAGTCCGGCAATGGTCTGGCCATTGCATTGTCTCTTGTTCGATCCCTTTCTCAAGCAGATCATTCTCAGCCTTGGCCCACTTAGGCCGGGCTCTGAGGTAGCCACCTGACCCCGTGCGATGGTGATGCTTCTTCTTCGCAGCATTTATCTGGTTTGTTGCCGACATCTTCTTACTCTTTTCCGATGTCTTATAGGCCACAAATCCGGGCCAGTCATCTTTGATCTTCTCATATATGCCCACGAATTCTAGAGTCTCTTTATCGCGGACAAACTTATTCAGTTTTTTCTTCCATGCCCTGAATTGGTTTGCCATCTTCAAAAGAGCAGCAGACTTGATTAATTCCTCTTTAACTGGATTCGTCGGATCATCCTCTGGCGGTAGGATGAAATTTGACTTCAGCTCAGTCCAAAGAACTTCTTTCTGCATATCAGTGACATAAGACACCTGAGCGTCTTTTGCAGTCGGCTTTAACCATTGATGGATGCTGATCGGGATCTTGTCCCTAACCAGAACCCCGCACTGATTAACAAATGCGTTCTTTGTCCGGATGGGTTCAATCGGCTCACCGGAGCGCGAGATTTCTGAGATCTCAAACTTTTCATCCGGCCTCAACTTTTTCTTCGCGCCTCGTCTCTTTACCGAAGATTTGCTCGATCCGGAGGGCTAGAAAAAGGAACAAAGACGAGAGTTAATGAATGCATCAATTAACTAGTCAGCACAGGCTTAACTAACATATATACCTCCTGGCCGGACTCGGTTCGGTCACCGGAGCCAGCATCACGGTCTCCTTCTTGCACCGGCATTGGGTCACCGGAGCCGTCCTCACGGTCTACTTCTTCCATGTGCATTGGGTCACCGGAGCCATCAATATCATAGCCTAGATCTTCCAGCTGCAGCTCTCTTTCCACCAGCTCATGGGTGTCGTTGAGAAATGACAAGACGGCATCTTGTCCGTCTGCGATTATGTCCATCAACATCGCTTCTTGTGCTAGGTCTCGGGTGTTGTCGTCCATAGTTTCTACAAATATTTACAACATGCCAATTATTATTCAAACATGACAGATGGATATATTAATGGCAAACGTAGAACTAGCTTCGACCCTCGAACCCTGGACGACCCTCGACTGCTCGGCGATCCACAACCCTAGACCCCCTCATGTCACATTTTTTCTAGTGTTAAAGGATTCAACAAAACCAATACTTCATCATTAGGCGAAAGTAACAGTCGCATGATGGTACGAAGCTCTCCAAAGTTATTTTGGAACGGAGTCTGATACATCCAAAATGTATCTATAATTTCTGCTTGCTCCATGCCTCTTTTGGGTGATATTGCCATGATATTTATACACTTCCATACACTTTTGATCATATTTGGACTAACCTATTAACTCAGTGCACCCCAGTGCCAGTTTCTGTTTTCTGCTGTTTTTGTATTTCAGGTTTTCCCATCACGTAAACTGCCAGAAAAATCCCGGAAAAATTATATAAAAAATCAGCATTCCATAAGCTTCCCGGCAGCCAAAGTAGAGCCGGAGGGGGGCCACCATGGCTCCAGGCGCCCTGGTGGCGATGCCCCCCTCCTGGCCGCGCCGGGGGGGCGCCTGGGCCCCCCAGGCCTCCGCTGATGCCCCCCTTTGGCATATATTTAACACGCGTCACGAAACCCTCCAGGGGGGAACCCTTTTTCGCGATCTCATCTCTGTTCCGCCGCCGCCGCGCTTCCAAGATCGGGAGCACCAGGAGAACTCTTCCCGGCACCCTGCCGGAGGGGAGGATCACCACCGGGAGCCTCTCCACCACCATGGACGCCTCCCGGATGAGTTGTGAGTAGTCTCCCTTGGACCATGGGTCCATGACCAGTAGCTATGTGATGTTCTCCTCCCCTTCTTGTGCTTCACTAATTAGACCTCGTGAGCTGCCCTACATGATCGAGGCACATATGTAATCCTTATGCTGTTGCTATGATGAGTTTGCTGGGATCCGATGGATTGTGAGATTATGCTTAGATTGTGTTTGAGTAATATATTTGATTTACCTCTTTTATATTTATGTTCATAAGTAATTCTTGCATGTTCTCCGTTGCTATTTATTTCTTTGGCCAAGTAGTAGGTAGTGACTCCAAGAGGGAACGTTATGCTCGATTGTGGGTTCATGCCCCTCGATGACTAGCTTGAGTGACAGAAACATGAGTCTAGGGGATGTGTTGTTGCCACAAGGGAGAAAACAACGGTGCTTGTGCCCGCGGGTGCAAGGATTGTTTACTTTACGCAAAGTTCTTTTAATGCAGTTGTCTGTTGCTTTGAGTTTACACTATGGGTGGGACTCGCAACTTAATACCAGCGAGATGTTCTGGATAGATATCTCAAGGTGGATGATTAGTAGTAGATGTAGATGGATTTCTGTCTACTTGCCTTGGCATACCGCTCATGCTTTGAACCTCTACCTTTCTTGCAACATAGTTAGCATTGGTTTGCGCACATAATTCTGTCAATTGCCCAGCTGTAATTCGTTTACCTCACATAGCTGTTTTATCGTCTTTTGTTAGAGAGATATCACTAGTGAACATCATGGGACCCCGGTCCATATTACCATCATTGATCACATCCGCTATTTACTTTCCGCTTTTACTTACTATTTGCAGCATTACCTATCACTATTATCACTTGCGTTTGATCCTTTGTAAATGACAAGGCCGGAGGGATTGACAACCTCTCTGTACTCGTTGGGAGCAAAGTTATTTGTATCTGTGTGCAGGTCCACGTTGATTCCTAATATCTGGCGCCGTTAGCAGTTGACACCTTCTTGTTGAAACTGGGAGTCTCAGGGGAAATCGATCCTTGGTATCTTTGCCAAGGGAAAACTACCGCTACACTGCATCTCAAACCTTCCACTTGGGGTAACCAACGAGGGGCGAGAAGCCATCAAGCAAAGTTTTCTGGCGCCGTCGCCAGGGACTCCACTCTTCAAGATAGGGGAGTTGCACGCTATCTTTTACCTTTGCTTTTTAGTCTTGTTAGTTTACCTTTCAGTTTTGCTTTAGTGTCTTTTATCAAAAATCACAAAAATAGTTATCTTGCTTGCTTGCTGCTATGGATTCCACCGAGAACACCAAGTTGTGTGACTTCACTAGTCATAACAACGATGACTTTATTTGCACACCTAGCACTACACCTGCCACTTCAGCACCTTCGTATGAAATTAAACCTGCTTTACTGAACCTAGTTATGAAAGATCAATTCTCCGGTGCTGGAGATGATGCTGCTTTACACTTGAACAACTTTGTTGAACTTTGTGATATGCAAAAGTACCAAGAAATAAATGGTAATATTGTTAAGCTTAATCTTTTTCCTTTCTCCTTGAGAGGAGGAGCTAAAATTTGGTTTCAATCTTTGCCTAGAAATAGCATAGATTCATGGGACAAGTGCAAAGATGCTTTTATTGGAAAATACTATCCACCTGCTAAAATTATCCAACTAAGAAGTAACATAATGAATTTTAAACAATTGGATAATGAACACGTTACCCAAGCTTGGGAACGTATGAAATCTCTTCTCAAGAACTGCCCTACTCATGGTTTGACTACTTGGATGGTTATCCAAACTTTTTATGCAGGCTTGAACTTTACCTCGCGGAACTTGTTAGATTTGGCCGCGGGAGGAACCTTTATGTCAACTACACTTGGTGCTGCCACGAAGCTTCTCGATGAGATGATGACCACTTATTCCCAATGGCACACCGAACGCGCTCCAACAGGTAGGAAGGTAAACTCTGTCGAGGAGATTTCCTCCCTAAATGAAAAAGTTGACTTGATCATGTCTCTACTTTCGAAGCAATCTTCTGTTGATCCTCGTGATGTTCCTTTAAATTCTTTGATTACTCAAGAACAAGTAGATGTGAAATTTATCTCTGGAAACAATTTTAATAACAATGCTTACAGGAGCAACTTTGGTAGCAATCCTAGACCGTTTCCCTCTAATTCTTATGGGAACAACAATGCTTATCCAAGCACCAAGAACTCCACTACTGAACTAGAGATTATGCTTAAAGATTTCATCACTACCCAAAAAGCCTTTAATAAGAGTGTAGAAGAAAAACTAAACAAACTAGATGATCTCTCTTCGAAGGTAGACAATTTAGCCCATGAGGTAGAATTGCTTAAAATTAGAACTTCTCCTCTTGAGGAGAGGAAGGTCACTCCTATGAATGCTATTCAAGTGCAAATTAATGAAAATATTAGGATGTTGGCTAAACTTAAAGAGATATGGGCTAGATAAAGGGAGGAAGAAGATAGAATTAAGAGCCTTCCTACCCACCACACTGTTGCTACTATCCAAGTTGTTGAGGATGTCCAAACTCTTAGCACCCAATGCACTCCTGGTCCCATTGGACCTATTAATGGTGATGCTATGACTATAGAAACTACCAAACAAGTGAACCTAAAGGACACCACTACCACCTTACTTGATAGTAGTGACCTTGATTTTGACAATTGCACTCTTACCGAAGTTATTGATTTCCTTCACAAGATGTCTAGAGATCCCAGCACTAGCACGCTTAACCTTGCCTTCACAGAGCATATCACTAATGCTCTCATCAAAGCTAGGGAGGAGAAACTTAGAGTAGAAGCCTCCATACCTAGAAAGCTAGAAGATGGTTGGGATCCTATGATTAAAATTAAGTTGAATAACTTCTCTTGTTATGCTTTATGTGATGTTGGAGCTAGTACCTCTGTTATGCCCAAAAGAATATATGATATGCTTAAATTGAAACCTTTTGATTCTTGTTCTTTTGGTGTTCGTCTCATTGATTCTTCCATAAAGAAACCTTTGGGGAGGATCGACAATGTTCTTATCATTGTCAATGACAACTACGTTCCCATTGATTTCACTATTATGGACATTGAATGTGAACCTTCTTGTCCAATTATTTTGGGACGTCCTTTTCTTCGCACCGTTGGTGCTATCATTGACATGAAAGAGGGGAATAGAAGATTCCAATTTCCTCTCAAGAAAGGGATGGAACACTTCCCTCGAAAGAAGATTAAGTTACCTTTTGAGTCCGTTACACGGGCTAGCTATTCTTTTACTCTTGATAAGACTTGATCTCTATGCATTATGCCTAGCTTAAAGGCATAAAAGAAAGCGCTTTTGGGAGGCAGCCCACATGAATAAATTTTATTTTGCTTTTGTTGTGTCTTGATGTTGTTACTTCAGTAGCATCATCATTGTATCTTTACTTTTCAACTTTGTGCCAAGTGTAGCCTCTGCTTGCAAGAAAGTTCAAAAGTTGTGACGTGCTGTCCAGGAAACAGATTCTGTCCTTGGATAGAAAAATTCGTATAAAATCACCAGATCATCTTTTTGGTCTGAATTTTTTCGACAGCGTGCTCTATACAATTGTCTTTCGTGCCTCTGTTCTGAGTTTTTTTATTAGAGTTGCAGAAGTGCCCCGAAAAAATCATTTACTACCTGCTGTTCTGTTTTTCACAGATTCTGTCCTGTTTTGCCTTTCCTTCATTTTGCAAACCATGAGCTTGCTTTTTCTTTGCAAAAACCTTTTGGCAATCTTGAGAAACAGTAGGCCTTCAAGAATATCCTTATTTCCAGCAAGGAACAATTATTTTATTATGGGTACTAACCTCGCTAATCAGATTATGATGAGTTGTGTATGAAGGGAGTTCTCAAGTGTGCGAGGGAAGATGATAAAAAGATTCAGGAGTGTCAAACGCTCAAGCTTGGGGATGCCCCCATGCACCCCCAAGAAATATTCAAGAAGACTCAAGCGTCTAAGATTGGGGATGCCCCCGTGCATCCCCTTCTCCATCAACATTATCAGTTCGTCCTTCGTTCCACTATATTTTTATCACTTCTTGTGTTATGTGCTATGCTTGGAGCGTCTTGCTTTTAGTTTCCCTTTTTAGTTTTCGTTAGCTTTGCTTGCTTTTCATAACGAGTCGGAACTCAACTTTCTTTGTGTGGGAGAGAAACATGCTCCACTTCAACCTAGAACACAACATAGAATTTTCATGTCTATCTTTGCTATGTATGTTCTTTGTCTTTCAATAGCTACTGTCATGTTCAGCTCTTAGTATTAACGCTTATCTTTTTAAAGAGCTTTTGTTTAGTTGGTTGCTTGAACTCTCTTTAGTTATCATGCTTATCTTATTAAGGGAGTTTGCTTATGTTGCATTGGTTGATATGTCTATGATAAAAATGCTAAATGCATAATGGTGCTTAGTAGTTCATGTTTTCTTATGGTTAGTCTCAAATAGCTGGGGGGTTCCCAATGTGTTATAGGAGTACCAACATGATTTGTTTGCCTATGATGTGGTATGGTTTAGTAATATATTCCTTCAAGAATTTATTTTGATTGACTTGGCGTATGCTCACGCATATTTAAGACTGTAAAGAAAGTCTGTCAAGCCTTGATGATCTTTTGTTTCTGAGTAGCGATATAACTTCCATGCCTGATTCAATGTTGCTTTGTCGCTCTGCATGATTATGACCGTCATTGCTCTTTTAGTTGGTCGCTCCCAGTCTTTTGCTAACCTCCACCTGTACTAAGCGGACTGACTGCTTGTGCATCCAAAATCTTTTAAACCAGTTATGCCATATGAGTCCACCATACCTTCCTATACATGGTATTTACCTGCCATTCCTAACGGAGACTTTCATGTACCATCTCGAAATTATTCAAAAAAAAGCATTCCTATTTTGTGCCTCTGTTTTAGTTCATGAGGAAGTAGTAGTTAATTCATGATCTTTTTAAGTTGGACAAGCTTCACCCCGGGATTGCATGTCTAATGTGCGAACCCATAATACGAGAAGGAACTGGCAAAGAGTGTGCCCGGCTCAAAAATAATATAACAAACAAACCCTCCTTCACGCTTTGTTCATAAGAAATCAGAAAACTTTGGCAGTGATAAACAAAGGAGATTAAGAGGATGTGATCGTCCTCATTCGGGAGCCGTTCCTCGAAACTTGTCCATCTCAAGAAGTGATTGAGTTGTCTGCTAGCATTCGTTGACGGAACATGCATAATCCAAAAAAAATAATTAGTACCTCTGTTTTTAAAACCAAGAGCTCTGGTACATGTTTTGTCTTTGTTTCCGACTATGGGTTTTCAACCTTGCCAACAAAAGCCACGGTTCGAGAGTCTCCACCTTCTTTTAAAGCACCAACTATTAAGAGCATGATTGTCATTCTGAGTGTAATGTGCATTGTCCCAAAGTAGCATTGTCTTTTGCATGATTGTGATATCGTTTATTCTGAAATCATTGTATCTAGTCATCACTTAAACCTTGGAGGTGCCCCTACATTTATATTTTGCTTCACTAAAGGGGGCAAGCGAGATATCACTTTATCATATTTGCACATCATGCTCATTACAAATCTATTTTATGTTTCAGTATCATATTGTAAAACTTTCAGTTCTTTGTGATTTTCTCATGAGGCAACTTAATTACTACAGATTCATTGTCTCAGTAAGCTTTTGTCATATGACTATGAAAAGTCCTATATGGTTAATAGCATGTCACCACAGAAATTATTCTTGTTATCATTTACCTACTCGAGGACGAGCAGGAATTAAGCTTGGGGATGTTGATACGTCCCAAACGTATCTATAATTTATGCTAGCTCCATGCCTCTTTTGGGTGATATTGCTATGATATTTATACACTTCCATACACTTTTGATCATATTTGGACTAACCTATTAACTCAGTGCACCCCAGTGCCAGTTTCTGTTTTCTGCTGTTTTTGTATTTCAGTTTTTCCCATCACGTAAACTGCCAGAAAAATCCCGGAAAAATTATATAAACAATCAGTGTTCCAGAAGCTTCCCGGCAGCCAAAGTAGAGCCGGAGGTGGGCCACCAGGGCTCCAGGCGCCCTGGTGGCGCGGCCCCCCTCCTGGCCGCGCCAGGGGGGCGCCTGGGCCCCCCCAGGCCTCCGCTGATGCCCCCCTTTGGCATATATTTAACACGCGTCCCGAAACCCTCGAGGGGGGAACCCTTTTTCGCGATCTCATCTCTGTTCCGCCACCGCCGCGCTTCCAAGATCGGGAGCACCAGGAGAACTCTTCCCGGCACCCTGCCGGAGGGGAGGATCATCACCGGGAGCCTCTCCACCACCATGGACGCCTCCCGGATGAGTTGTGAGTAGTCTCCCTTGGACCATGAGTCCATGACCAGTAGCTATGTGATGTTCTCCTCCCCTTCTTGTGCTTCACTAATTACACCTCGTGAGCTGCCCTACATGATCGAGGCACATATGTAATCCTTATGCTGTTGCTATGATGAGTTTGCTGGGATCCGATGGATTGTGAGATTATGCTCAAATTGTGTTTGAGTACTATATTTGATTTACCTCTTTTATATTTATGTTCATAAGTAATTCTTGCATGTTCTCCGTTGCTATTTATTGCTTTGGCCAAGTAGTAGGTAGTGACTCCAAGAGGGAACGTTATGCTCGATTGTGGGTTCATGCCCCTCGATGACTAGCTTGAGTGACAGAAACATGAGTCTAGGGGATGTGCTGTTGCCACAAGGGAGAAAACAACGGTGCTTGTGCCCGCTGGTGCAAGGATTGTTTACTTTACGCAAAGTTCTTTTAATGTAGTTGTCTGTTGCTTTGAGTTTACACTATGGGTGGGACTCGCAACTTAATACCAGCGAGATGTTCTGGATAGATATCTCAAGGTGGATGATTAGTAGTAGATGCAGATGGATTTCGGTCTACTTGCCTTGGCATACCGACCATGCTTTGAACCTCTACCTTTCTTGCAACATAGTTAGCATTAGTTTGCGCACATAATTCTGTCAATAGCCCAGCTGTAATTCGTTTACCTCACATAGCTGTTTTATCGTCTTTTGGGAGAGAGATATCACTAGTGAACATCATGGGACCCCGGTCCATATTACCATCATTGATCACATCCGCTATTTACTTTCCGCTTTTACTTACTATTTGCAGCATTACCTATCACTATTATCACTTGCGTTTGATCCTTTGCAAACGACAAGGCCGGAGGGATTGACAACCTGTCTGTACTCGTTGGGAGCAAAGTTATTTGTATCTGTGTGCAGCTCCACGTTGATTGCTAATATCTGGCGCCGTTAGCAGTTGACACCTTCTTGTTGAAATTGGGAGTCTCAGGGGAAATCGATCCTTGGTATCTTTGCCAAGGGAAAACTACCGCTACACTGCATCTCAAACCTTCCACTTGGTGTAACCAATGAGGGGCGAGAAGCCATCAGAGTCCCAGATAGGATAATTCGTAACAAAAGACGGATTATCCTATCAGGAACTCCGTTCCAAAACAACTATGCAGAACTTCGTACCAACATGCCCCGGTTACTTCTGGCAAATGATGAAGTCATGGATTTCTTCAATACTTTTACACTAGGCAACCTCTTGACCCCTCGACCCTCGACTGCTCGGCGATCCACAACCCTAGACCCCCTCATGTGACATTTTGTCTAGTGTCAAAGGATTCAAAAAAACTATGTCTTCATCATTAGGCGAAAGTAACAGTCGCATGATGGTACGAAGCTCTCCAAGTTATTTTGGAACGGAGTCCCAGATAGGATAATTCGTAACAAAAGACGAATTATCCTATCAGGAACTCCGTTCCAGAATAACTTTGCATAACTTCGTACCAACATGCCCCGGTTACATCTAGCAAATGATGAAGTCATGGATTTCTTCAATACTTTGACACTAGCTAGGCAACCTCTCTACCCCTCGACCCTCGACTGCTCGGTGATCCACAACTCTAGACCCCCTCATGTCACATTTTGTCTAGTGTCAAAGGATTCAACAAAACCAATACTTCTTCATTAGGCGAAAGTAACAGTCGCATGATGGTACGAAGCTCTCCAAAGTTATTTTGGAACGGAGTCCTAGATAGGATAATTCGTAACAAAAGACGGATTATCCTATCAGGAACTTCGTTCCAGAACAACTTTGCAGAACTTCGTACCAACATGCCCCGGTTACTTCTGGCAAATGATGAAGTCCTGGATTTCCTCA
>LR738714.1:750760860-750831149 GCA_902687465.1 Secale cereale
CCGCCCGCAAATTTTAAGGAAAATAACAAAATGGTTATTGCCATATTGTACCAAATTAAGGACATTCGGTTCCTGTCTTACCAAGAGTTAGCTCTTAGGCGCATAATCATCCAGATCCTTGAACGTGCTAGGAGAGAAAATGTTTCCTATAGGAAACAACGAGCAAAGTCAAGGTTGCCATTGAAGGGGTTGAAAACAGAAGATATGTTCATGTTTTTTGCTTCTTACATATAACGTGACATTAAATAACAATGGATGAGCTAAATGGGATTTATTTTTTCTGACATTAGAAAAAAATGGAAATTCTATTTTCTTAGTACTACTCTCTCCTAGGAACCAACTCCCAATCATGGGTTTTTTCTCTCTACGACATATGTATCCACGGTCCCAGCCCTAACCAAGGAACATGGACCGTCCCTTCTCTGTAAAAGAAATTATTATTCACTTGCTAGTCCACAAATCAAAGTCTATTCCCAAGCTTAGCAGCTTCTAGGATAAGTTTTACAAAAGAAAAACACTAGAGCTTCAACAAACAAAAGATTAAAGTGGCATTTATCTCATGGAAAGTCATCACCTCTAGTCTGAAGCTAGAACATGTTCTAATAGTATCCAAGTCAACAAAGCGCACACCAAAAGCATTCATACATATTTCCTCTAGAATAGCCCTGCAAAATCCATTGCAAAACTTCTAGCATATTAATTACAACCTATCACACCACTACTTGTCCATGGAGACCGAAATATTTCCCTGCCGGGTCACTACTTTGGTTTAAGGGTTATGTTAAACCACCGCTAGTAAATAAAGACATCAACCGCCATAATAAAATGTGACTTAAAAATAGATCCTTTGGATGCAAATGCCTGGATTCCTTTCTCCACACTTTACACCATGAAGTATTTGAAGATGGCATGGCATGTGTGCTTTTATCAAATACAACCTAACGATATGCGGAACGACCATCCTTATGAATGTCTGCTAGGACCCTGGTTCCCTATTATAAATGGGTTACAATAAGGTTACCCTCTTTCTCCTTACTTGTTCATCATTGTGGCTCATGTACTACAAAAAATTATCCATCATGCATTATCTATCGAACTCCTCACACACCCCATCAAGCATCTCCTACCTTTCTTTTGTACATTAATGATACCCTAATCCTCGCAAGTAGAAACTTTCAATCAGATGCAATATTGTGTTCACATAACCGGAAATTGTAGAGATGCAACTTGTTTAGTGATTAACTTCCGTCAAGCGACCTTGATTTCATTTAAAGGTCGATTGTTAACATGCGACCTGAATGACCATGTTCGTAGGAACTAGACCCAACTTGGTCTACTTTTCTTTACTTATGAACTAACCTCATATGCCTTCTAGAATAGTGATTGATGTGATAAACACCTAGCGGGTGGCATGAGACTATCTTCTCAAAAAGGAAATAGTTTATCTTATTGTTTGATTATCCTATATAGCCCGCCAGCCTATTAGTTCTCTTGTCATTCATCCTCCTCCACATAGTATTATTATGTTGAGAGGAATATTACATTAATGCTATTCCTTTCAAATATTTATGTAAGTATCACTACAAGAAATATGTCAACTTGTGACCACCACTATTGGTCACTGAATGGTCACAAATTTCCATTTGTGACCTTTTTGTGACTAAAAACATAAGGTCAAAAGCTGGCCGTCATAAACTGACTATAGCGACCTTCTCTGTGAGAAGGTCATAGACGTTTGTGACCAAAATATGCCTACTGTCGTGTTTTGGTCACTAGCAGCCTCCCCAGGCCACGTAGGCATCCAGCGTGGCAAGCTGATGTGGCACAAGATTCAGCCCGGTCCAATTCGTTGTTTTACATGGGCCGAGCCCAATAATTCAGCCTTTTTATATATTTTTTACTATTAATTTTGATCAGCTACATGGGCCAAGCCCAACATTTTAGCCTTTTTATTTCATGGGTCATAGCCTTTTTGAGATCTATTTCGTTACTGGGCCTAATCCTTTTTGTTTTCTAGCCTTCACCTTTTCACAATTATTATTTTAATTAATTTTGTTCAAATTTTCCCGAATTATTTGATTTGTGGCCTTTTTAGGGCCCAAACAGTATTTGTTTAATTTCCAACGTATCAACAATAAATTATCAGCAATAAATAATCAATATTTCGATCAGCACAGCCCCAATCACACAATTTTCACAAATGATGACCAAAATGAGTACATTATATATATTACAATCATGCTAGTCCACATCATCCAGGAATTTAGAACCAACTATAAAAGTGCTGCTATGAAGTATAGAACAACCATTCCATATTTGTAATCACCCAGGACCAAATACAACAGCTACAAAGATGAAGTGTTCCCTTTTTCCAACTTCTTAAGCCTAGAGCTCCTGCGAAAGACAGTAAATGATCATTATCCTGCAATATCCTCCAACATACAACAGCTAGGAAAGGAATTGAACAAAATAATAAGAAAATACACAAGCAGGTAGGAGTGGGTCCTGAAGCATGAGGGCATACATAACAGTAGCAACCATGAGTAAGTATTAGCAAATATTATATTGGTGGAAAAAATTAAATACTAGCAAGCTCGAAGAAAACTCCAAGAACTTGATGACTCACAATACAATCATGTTTTTGACAGCAAATACTACTAGAGTTAAGGCACAAAACCTATTCTAAGCAGTGTCAACATCATGGAAGTAACAATTAACAGTAGCAGCTACTGATGTTCACAACATAGTTAGCTATTGATGTTCACCAAATTTAAAAATGTATCTGTCTAGTTAACAAAAGTACAACACCATACTTAGGAACTCGGAGCAAGAAAAGGCACATGTAGCCTAGGAGCTACCACAAATGATACTGATCAAGGACAGAAACAAGTTGGCATGATACCACAAATGATACTGATCATACATTGAATTCATTAAAGGTTACAGATTCAATTCTTGACATATCATTGGAAAATCACAAGAATAATATATGAACCAAAGTGTCCAAATAACACATGGAGGTCACCATCACATAGCAAAGGAAGAGTGGGACAGACCAAGGACTTACCCTCTGTACAGATCAAAGACTTCTTGCTTCCTCTTCCTTGGTGGACAAATCAAAGACTTCACTTCCTCTTCCTCGTGCACCAACAGGAAGACCATCTCAAACACCTTGGTGCCAACAACCTGCAAAACAGCACAACCATCCACACATTAAGTACTGACATCTGATAAGTGGATCCCTTGACATAAGTAAACTTGGGAATAGTGTGGATTAAAACTACATTACATTAATTTAGTAAATAAGTTGGTATAAGAATGATTGTGGCAGCAGTAGATACAGTAAGAATGCAAAGTACATTCAGTGAGAATTGTATTCTTATAAGCTACCAGCAGAGAACAGAAAACTGCCTAACAACCTGGCACTAACATATAGCGCTGAGGCACTCACTGCAGTACAAAAAAGCACTCCAAATTCAGATCTGCTGGACCAATTCAGAACTTCAGATCAACTCAGAAGTGTTTCCCTGATCAGTTCATCCATTGCTAACAAATCTATACAGAAAGTAATAAATTGTAGCCCCTAATAGATACCACGAACTGGGCCAAACAGCTCGTGTCAACTGGCTACACCATTCGAATTATAATTGTACCATGGCATAGAAAAAAAATTCAGTAACGTCACTTCCAAAAATTAACCTGGTGTTGTTGTACTCCTACACTATTCAAGCTCATGATCGGGATAAACAATAATAATAACCCATAGATAGCATGGTACAGAAGCAAGCAACCAGTTAATACTAGCTATCTGAAGGAACAGCAAACAGTGACAATCCATTAACCTGACATCATATAATATTAGCAATCTCAAGGAAGGAGATAAAGGAATATGCGGTTGGCGTCAGTGAGGAGGTGTATGATCTCCATGGTGTGCTTGATGATGCAGGCCGGCATGATATTATTCTTGTTCTGCTTGGCCTAGTAGCGCCCCATGACCGAAGCTGCTGTAAATGGCCTTGATGAGAACGTTCGCCTTCAATGACCTGACAAACATGATTTGAGATGGCAAGTGGTTTTTCAGCAAGGTAAGATAGACAGATGCCACTCCCTCCATCCCTCAAGAAAAGATGTTATTACATCAAAAATACTGAAATAACATGGCGTATTACACTGTAATTAGAAGCGCGTGCATATTTAAGATCGATGTGTGCATACCTGAAGGCGTCTTGGCAGAAGTGATTACTAGGCTTCCCATCCGCACCCTTTACCAGGTAGAAGTAGATGGCGGTCTGCTTCGACATGCCGTCGTCCCGCCACGTCGGTGCTCATGCTGAAAAAGAGAGGATCAATGAAACTGAGAAACTTGTCCGAGTAGAACTAGATAGAACAACACTGATTCTCTATCTAGGATAAATATATATCACAACCATTTGAGCTGCATTTTAAGAACGAAGAAAGCTAAGAGCTAAGAAAGCACAACCATGTAAGATGCAGTTTGAGAGCTAAAGAAAAAAGATGTGGCTATACCGAAGAAAAAGAAAGGTGCTCAACTACAACTCTTGTTTGGATAGGAAAGTTCTAAGCAATTCAGTTCAGACAACCACCCTAAAAAAACATGTGTTTTTTGAAAATTCTAGTGCAGATTCATGGCTTTCAAGATTAGTAGTAGTAGTACCACTAGTAGTAGTACCAATGTGTTAACCAAATTCAGGCCAGTATAACCAGGACAAAGCCCCTGCTACTCTCAAACAGCAGGTCACTGCCATAAGCTTTGATTTCAGGCAACAAGGGGAATTGGATCAATTGCAATGCAAGATGGTGCATTAATGCAGACCAGGCGACTCTAGAAAGCGTGGATTAGAAGGAGTCTAATGTAGCAAAATTAGATTTATGTTTATCTGGCCAGATCATTTCACCAACATGATAAAGAAAAATAATATAGTTTGTGACAAAATATATTAGGCTGCTAGGCTTAGCTTCTGCCCATGATAAACAAAAATAATAACACAACACAATTTTAACCATCACTATCTAATTATCTGGCCAGATCATTTCACCAACAAAGAATCACTCAATCCATCTAGTTTGTGACAAAATATAGGTATTTTTCCAGTTAAGCAGCAAGTCTGGTCTCGAAGCAAAATAGGTATCATCACGTTTTGGCTTTGTTCGTGTTTTGGTTCAAGTTATCACATCTTGATGCAGTGAATATCTATGTAAAATTGGCTAGTGCTGCTTCTACTAAATCACTGGGAGATGAGCATCTTAATTTGTACATAACGCTTCGCCCGGTGCTGCTTCTACTAAAATTGGCTAGTGCTGCTTCTACTAAACCACGTACCTGGATAGTAAGCAGGGGAGAGTGAGGACTCACTGGCCTTGGGCCGAATCCACCACGCCATGGCCGTTCGGAGTGGCCTCGAGAGGTAGAGGGTGGAGGAGGAGGCGAGCTCGCGGATAGGGGGTCGGGAAGGATGAGGCCCGCACTGGGCCCCGCCGTCCTATCCTGTCGTCGTCGTCGGAGTAGAATGAGGAGGCGTCCTTGGAGGAGGCGAGGGGCACGACGAGCGGGAAGGAGGACGCAGGAAGAAGGACCCCGCCTCGATCTGGACCCTGTACCGGCGCCGCTCCGCCTCCTCCGTTGGGTGTAGTCGCAGCAGCACCTCGCGGGCGGCCGCCTCCGCGGGCCACAGCGCCGGCGGGATGGTCGAGGGCCGCGGACGCAGGCCATCAGCATCATCCCTCGCGGCTGCTTGTCCGAGACCAAGCCGAGGCCAGCGGGTGGCTCAGGCCCACGCCGTGGGGTTGGGGGAAGCCATGGCGCCGCCGCCCCATGGAGGTGAGATCCGACGAGTGGGATGGAGGCCATGGTGCGGCTAGATGCGGGCGATGCAGAGGGAGGGGCGAGGTCGGCGGCAGTGGACGACGAGGTCAGATTGGATCGGGAGGTGGCAGCGAGGAGATGGGGGAGGAGTGGTGCGATGGGAGGAGGGGTGTGATTGGATCGGGAGGGCTAGGGTTTGGGCTGCGGTGCGGGTATCTCTTTTTCTTTTCTTTTTTTTTGCTGTAGATAGATGGATGGATGGATGGATGTGGGATGGTGAGATGGATGGATGGATGGATGGGCGCCATGTCATCGACCCGGGGGAAGAGTCCTGATTGGTTCGGAAAACCAGTGATGTAAAAAAAGTATCTAAGTACTAAAAATATCTAAGGGATTTTGTGAAGTAGCTACCAAAAATATTTTGCAAAAGGGCACCATACAAATTTTCACTAGAGTTAGACCACATATTATGGATAAGTACCAATTTGTATGCATTTCTGATCTTTCTAGCTATTTTTAATCATTTTCCAAATGCCCAAAATGAGTTTTTTTGTGAAGGACCTACCATATATTTGTTGCAAAATTGTACCAAATCAATTTTCTAAAATACTAGGCCATATTTAATGCACGATTCATAAACTGGTTGTGTGAAATAAGTTTTGATCCACCTCTCCTGAAAAAGACAAATTTCGGCCGATTCAGTTGTAAGTGGGTCAAATTTGAACTGTAGCTGCCTTGTAGTTTTCTCTTTATTTTTTACAAAAATCATTTGTAGGTACATAAGTATCTATTTAATCAGAGAAACACCAAAAAAATTCCAAGATTCAACCACTAGCTAGGAACGGTCATTCCCGCCGTTTTGACCGCATTTTGAAACGGGCATAAAAAATTCAAAAAAAATCAAAAAAATTGGAACACCTTCGCATTGTGTCATTATATATGACCAAGTTACCAGGAAAAATAATAAACTTGTAATACGGCAATTCTTTTTAAAAAGTGTTCTCAGAAATGAGCTATCATGCGTGAAGATTCATGGCTTTCGAGCCAAATGATCAATCCTATGGCCACATTCATAGCATAGTTTGTTCAAATAATCTCATATTGTGCACAAGGGTGCATCTTGGAATGGCAAACAATATTGCTTAAGGAAGTTTTCATTTTCTTTGGACGAAAAAATCATTTTCCATTTTTCGAGTGCCCAAAAGGAAGTTTTTTTGTGAAGGACCTCCCAAATAATTGTTGCAACATTGGACCAAATCATTTTTATAAAATACTAGGCCATATTTAATGCACAATTGACCAAATGGTTGGGTGTAAAAAGTTTTGATCCACCTCTCGTGAAAAAGACAAATTTCCGCCGATTCAGTTGGAAGCGGGTCAAATTTGAACTGTAGCTACCTCGTAGTTTGCTTTTTATTTTTTCCAAAAATCATTTGTAGGTACATAAGTATCTATTTAATCAGACAAACACCAAAAAAATTCCAAGATTCAACCACTAGCTAGGAACGGTCATTCCCGCTGTTTTGACCGCATTTTGAAACGGGCATAAAAAATTCAAAAAAAATCAAAAAATTGGAACACCTTCGCGTTGTGTCATTATATATGACCAAGTTACCAGGAAAAATAATAAACTTGTAATACGACAATTCTATTAAAAAAGTGTTCTCAGAAATGAGCTATCATGCGTGAAGATTCATGGCTTTCAAGCCAAATGATCAATCCTATCGCCACATTCATGGCATAGTTTGTTCAAATGATCTCATATTGTGCACAAGGGTGCATCTTGGAATGGCAAACAATGTTGCCTAAGGAAGTTTTCATTTTCTTTGGACGAAAAATTCATTTTCCATTTTTTGTGTGCCCAAAAGGAGGTTTTTTTGTGAAGGACCTCTCAAATAATTGTTGTAAAATTTGACCAAATCAATTTTCTAAAATACTAGGACATATTTAATGCACAATTGACAAAATGGTTGGGTGTAAAAAAGTTTTGATCCACCTCTCGTGAAAAAGACAAATTTCCGCCGATTCAGCTAGAAGCGGGTCAAATTTGAACTGCGGCTGCCTCGTAGTTTGCTATTTCTTTTTTCCAAAAATAATTTCTAGGTACATAAGTAACTATTTAATCATAAATACATGGTTTGGTGGCGATACGTCGAGGTTTGGGCGGTGGTCGAGGGCCCCAACTCTAGAGCGCGTAAACTCGCATGCCCGCTGCGTGGTCACCGCGTGACTGTGGCGTTGCCATGTGTTCTGGGCGGCCTAGGCATGTCTAGTGGGTTGGCCACTCCCCAGGTAGGTGCTAGGAAGAAAATTACAACATAAGATTCTCACGAGGAGACCGATCGATGCTCAAACATGAATTAGCAGCCAAGTGTTTGATTAGCGGTACGGAAAATGCACATGGCTAATGGGCGTGAGTTTTGGTTGAGGATGATCAGTTACTAAGAAGACCGTCTTCACAAATTTTCAGCTCAAAAGGAGGAGTCTAGGTGGTACTTGCTTTGCAAAGTACCACACTGGACATAAATACGAATGTTGAAGATGGGCTCAAAATAATGAATGGATTGAGCTGGCATTTGGTGGAGGATAGTTATTTGGGCATAGGAAAGCACTGTAGAAAATGGATACCATTTGGACATGCCAAAGTGGTACTTCCTTCGCAAAGTGTTTTTTTGAACAGAATAGGAAAATGAATATTTTTGAATTATTTTTGAACTAGGCAAGGAAGGTTTTTTACATATTTGATGAAGATATAACCCAAAGAATTTATGAGATTTTTTGGGGAATTTTGGGAATGACAGAAATATAGGTTGCTTCACAACCTAGGACAAAAACTGCCACATGGACATGACACATAGGCAAAATTGATGAGGTGGCGCCTAGTCGTAGCAACCCACCACAATTTTCAAGGTTATGACCATCTATATTGGTCATGAACAGCTAGAAATAAGGCAGCGAACCAGTGCTATCTGCTTTGTGACCATTTCGTGTAAGGAAATTATGACCTTTTTGACCAAACTGGTCGTTATAGTTTAGGGTTTGGAGCCCCCCGAACAGCTTTTGACCAATTGGTCTGAAATGGTCATAGATCTATGACCAATTCTTCCAGGGTCACTAACAAAAGGTCATAAGTTGACATATTTCTTGTAGTGTATTTTGTATAGGTGGTTGTTCACTCCACATGGTCATTCTATCCTCTGCTTGCCTACTCCCACACCATTATCACATATCTCATGTGACTTGTTGCTTGATTTGATGATCACCCACCCACTCCTAACCAGGGATTTAATTCAGTAACTTTCTTCCTCAATGGGACAATGGCACAATCACCATCTGTACATTTAGCATGTGTTGCAACTTTTCACACTGCGCTAACAAGCCTTTGGCATCTCAACACCTAATCCTCGCGCAGAGGTGGGCACCGCGTCCTAAGTTTGTCGAATCCCATAGCTTTATTTTCCAACCATAGCAAGGCAAAAGTAAAGTAGAGTACTTGGTAGAAAAAATATTTTGCTTTCAATAGAAATTTGTTGTCGACCATAAATTGAAACAAAGAAAATGACATAAAAGTTTATAAGTTATATTGGATACCTTACTTTCTAGACGAAAGTTAGGATGTGTTCACTTTGTGTTGTGACGGTAATATTCACTTTTGATCGATCTTTACAGTTGGGGTTGCTAGCCATCATAATAAGTAATTAATGTGTGATCAACGAAAAAATAGCGCGCTATCTAAAATAGCGTGGCCCTTCTCCAAATGCTATACAAGTTATTGCGTGCTATATTCAAAATAGCGTTTTGAAAAAAATGCCAAATATATCATAGAAATTAAGGATTTCAACGTCTAAAATTTTGTCTAGGAGCTATACATGAATACCGCTGGTGTACACATTATGACATTAGATGCACTTAAGAGAATTCTTCTTGTTTTCATCCAGAAAGATGCAATATTTCCATCCTAGATGGGCCTATTGTTGCGTTGCATTGGGCCGATGCCCGATGGGCTGCTACGGGCTGAGTGTCGTCCATGCTTCTATCGCTCCACGGTAAAAACGGTAAAACGTTTTTGCGTTTAGCGCCGTTATAGCACTCTATAACGTGAATAGCGGCATAGCGTGTAAAATGGGTACAATATAACGTGACACCCTCAAATATGCTATAGCGAAGTTTAAACGCCGAAATAGCACGCTATTTGTTTCGTTGTGTGTGATGATAAGTAAGGAAATAGAAAATTTATTTAAATGATATTTATTATATAATAGTCACATCATAAAATATATGGAAATAAATCCTACACATTTAATGTATGATGAATCTAGTATTTACTCCATCCGTTTCTAAAAATAAGTCTTTTTAGAGATTTAAATATGGACTAGACAATTACCCGTGTGTTGCAACGGAGTATAAACATTCTATTAGATTAGCCCGTGACTGCGCGTTATATATTTTTTAAATCCACGTCTATTATTATATTGATACGCTAAAATATTACCGAATCTTTGTATGCAATCGCCATGATTTCCCTGCCATTTTATTGTTAAGCACTTATTTGATAAGAATTTAATTACTTGCAAACAAAATTTGTTTTATTTGGTTAAGTTAATAAACATGGGACAATTGAATGGATGGACAAAATTCAAATATGAGAGGAAAAATATCAAAGAGGATAAGGAAAGAGTGGGACTTATATATATGAAAGGTTGGACGAAAGAGAGGCGAAATGCGAACTTTACGTTCTTTTTAAGTAGTATGGACTATATATGGATGTATATATACGTATTTTAGAGTGTAGATTCACTTATTTTTCTCCGTATGTAGTCCATATTGGAGTATGAAAAAAAGACATATATTTAGGAACGAAGGAAGTATTATATAATAGGCACCTCATAAAAATAAAGAAGGCATTAATACGAATTAATGAATCGTGATAAATACAGAAATAAAATGGTAACTTCTGATTTTTATTATATAATATTATTATCCTTCGAGTCAAACTCGCCATCATCTCGCAAGGATGACCTCTCAAGGTCAGATGACACGGTCCATCCCAGTACTGTCTTAGCCTCTTGCGATGGACAACACTGCATGTTCAAGGTTATCGACTGGAGGTGGGAGTGACTATAAGTACTAAAATAACTAGATGACCCATTGTACCATTGGCGTAGAGACTAACTGCAGCGTAGAAGTTAAGTTAACTAGTTGAGACATAAAATGAAAGTTAAGTGAACTATTTGAAAAGACAAACTATAGCTATGGGCCCAAAGAGAAATTGTTGCCAAGAAAATAAGCAACTAATATAATCACAAAATAAGGTGAATTATATGAAGGATGTTTATCATGAATCGACTACAAGTGATTATGTTTGAACTGCATTTGCACCTTCCCTATATATTTATCAATGAAAAACAACAATAATTTGTGCACCTGTCCTTCTTTAACCGGTGAGGGTAAACATCGAAACAGATCAATACAGATGCCGACAGCACCCCCCTATGGTACATGACCTGAAATTTTGAAACGGGGGACTCCTACTCGGAACAACTCGGGAGACTGAAGACCATCCAGGCATACTACAAAGCCCAAATACAGGGCAACCATCTAAAAGCACGACATCCGACCAAGGGGACATGATGGCAAGAAGCCATGGCAAAATCTGATAGCCATCTAACATGAACAAAACATCTCGTCAAGATGTGACCCACACACAGGCCAAGCCGGTCGCGCGCATGTGACAAACATATCAACAGTGTTGTGATCTGGCCGGAGAGGTTGTTCTGGGATTTTTCTCCGATTTCAAATCTAACTTTGTGAAGTCATCAACATGGATCAGCCAGAGATGAAATCTGCTCTGCTCCCATTAGTTAATTATTGTACTAACATGCTGCATGGAATCTTCATGGAGAGGGATAATTAAATTAGGCCGACATCACTCAGTTTGTTACATAATATGATTGTAGCTGATGCAAAATATATGTTGCGCCCCGACACTGGAGGCTGTCTTGTTTTCCGTTTAGCCCCAGGAAAACTTTGCCAAGGGCACAATGGATAAAACATGTTCCTCTTAAGCAGCGTTCGTTAAAGTCTATTTCATATTGTTTGATTGCCCTCTTTGTTGCTTATTCATAGACATGTATGCAACCTGACACCCTCGAAAGTTATGACGTGTTATATTTTACTCCCTCCATCCCAAATTACTTGTCGCAGAAATTGATAAAAGTGGATGTATCTAGAACTAATATACGTCTAGATACATCCATTTCTTCGAGAAGTAATTCTGGACGGAGGGAGTAGTTCAATATACTATCATATAGGTTAACGATGTCCTCAGAGTAGACGCGTACGTACCATTACCCAGCTTCCTGGTTGTAGTTAGTCTTCACTCCAATAGGCGTAAGGGTGCATTATAGATATGTGGATGCACACTGGCACATGATAAACGTGCACTGCTACCAACAAGGCAACCATTTGATTATATGTAGTTTAGCAGGCGACTATCGGAAGGGAAGGAGAAATGATAGGCTAATTCATTCAAATCAAGGCTCTCTCGATTCGGTGCTTAACGAGACATTCTCTCCAGTAGAAAAAACACCGATGAATAAACCATGTATGGTTGTATGCTCTGAAGGACGACAACCATGCACGGATACAACCATGAGCCCAACACACACTGCAATTAATCCAACCGAGCTTGTAGGCATTCCATGGGAACTAGAAAAGGAACATGGATCGAATTGAGTTGCTCAACCAATGAATGCGAACGAAAGCTAAAGGCAGTGTCACACCAAGTCATGGAGCAGCATGAGCCGGTAGTCCTGGGCCCAGTTTTGGTCACTAGTAGAAAAATAGTTAAATGTAGAGCTCATTAGTCCCGGTTTGGATATGAGCCGGTACTAATGTGACCATTAGTGCCGGTTCCAACGGCTAGGTGGGGTAGCTCATTAGCACCGGTTCTTAGTGAAACTTTAGTACCGGTTCGTGCCACGAACCGTTACTATAGACGTGGTGGCAGGCCTGTGTTAGGCCGGGGCACCACCGCCACCTTTGGTACCTGTTTGTTATATGAACCGGGACTAGAGATGCACCTTTAGTCCCGGTTCGTATAACCAATCGGTACTAAAGGTCATCCTATATAAACCCCTCATCGAGCCTGAGCTCTCTGTTCTTCCTCTTTCCCCTCTCCTCTATTTTCTCCTCTTCCTCTCGACCTCACACTCAATTTTTGCCAAAATTTGTGAAAATTTGAATGCACCCCATCCATCCAAGTGATCACAAAGGTTAGCAACTTTGTCCTTTCATCTCTCATTGCTAGATTAGCTCTTGCAATGCTCTATAAGAATAGTGATTTGTGGGTTTTATTTTGGGAGGGATAATATGTGGTAGTTTATTTGATTTATATGCAATTTGAGCTCAAAATAACTTTTAGTTTGCATTTGTAGGTGTGATTTACTTAGTGCCTTCCCGTCTCCGTCCTTAACACCGTCGATCGTCCGCACCGTCCTATCGCCGGCACCACCTTGTGGTGAGCCTCTTGTTCTTGTATTTTTTATATTAAAAAATCATGTTTGTGTGATTTAGATATATAGTTACTGGTATAATTATCTTACCCATATGTTGTTTGTTATACATAGTGCCATGGTTTTGATATCCGTCGAGAGGTTAAATTTAGTTGAAAGAGAAAACGAGCATTTGAAAGAAAAATTGAAAAGAATTGAGGGGGAGAAGATGGAATTGGAGTTGTTTGTTGCCGATGTCGTCGATGATCATAAGATCGAGATGGAGAAAATGCGCTTGAAGGTTAGAAAGATAAGAAAATATGCCATTGATATTGAGGCTTGGTATCATTATGCTGTAGGATCAATTGTTACCTTAGTTGCGATCTTGATCGCATTTGTTATTGCATTTAAATGCTTTAGCTAGAGAGTTATTTGTATGTTTTGCATTTAAGTGTTGTACGAACTTTATGTATGAACTTGTATTAATTTGGTATTTTCGGTGTTGTGTAATGAAGATGAGCCGGCAATGGATGTACGATGACCGATGCTCTCCCGAGTTCATTAATGGCGTGCATGCTTTTTTGAATGCGGCTGAGGCAAACAAGCGGGCGGATGGTTTTATGCCTTGTCCGTGTGATGACTATAAGAATGATCACAATTACTCTAACTCAAGAACCATTCACGTCCACCTATTTGAGTCCGGTTTCATGCCCCACTATAATGTTTGGACCAAGCACGGAGAAAGAGGGATTATGATGGAAGATAATGAAGAAGAAGAGGACAATGCCAACTATCCTGGCCATGGGTTCCCTGAATACGATGGTACAACAATGGGGGAAGAAGCTGAGCCGGCAATGCGGCAAGAAGCTGAAGAAGGGGCATCAGATGAGCCCGCTGATGATCTAGGTCGGGCCATTGCCGATGCAAAGAGAAACTGCACAACTGAAAAGGAGAGGCTGAAGTTGCAGCGAATGTTAGAGGATCACAAGAAATTGTTGAACCCAAATTGCGAAGCTGACAAGAAAAAGCTGGGCACCACACTGGAATTGTTGCAATGGAAGGCAGAGAATGGTGTATCTGACAAGGGGTATGGAAAGTTGCTGGTACTGTTAAAGAAGATGCTTCCAAAGGACAATGAATTTCCCGAGAGTATGTATGAAGGAAAGAAGGCTGTCTGCCCTCTAGGGTTAGAGGTGCAGAAGATACATGCATGCCCTAATGACTGAAGGAAATATGCCCTAGAGGCAATAATAAAGATGTTATTTGTATTTCCTTATATCATGATAAATGTCTTTTATTCATTCTAGAATTTTATTAACCGGAAACTTAGTACATGTGTGAATATATAGACAAAACAGCATGTCCCTAGTATGCCTCTACTAGACTAGCTTATTTGGTTATGTTTCCTAGCCATAGACATGAGTTGTCATTTGATCAACGGGATCACATCATTAGGAGAATGATGTGATGGACAAGACCCATCCGTTAGCTCAGCACTTTGATCGTTTAAGTTTCACTGCTATTGCTTTCTTCATGACTTATACATGTTCCTATGACTATGAGATTATGCAACTCCCGAATACCGTAGGAACACCTTGTGTGCTATCAAACGTCACAACGTAACTGGGTGATCATAAAGATGCTCTACAGGTGTCTCCGAAAGTGTTCGTGGTGTTGGCATAGATCAAGAATAGTATTTGTCACTCTGAGTGTTGGAGAGGTATCTCTGGGCCCTCTCGGTAATACACATCATAATAAGCCTTGCAAACAAATGACTAATGAGTTAGTCACGAGATGATGTATTACGGAACGAGTAAAGAGACTTGCCAGTACCGAGATTGAACTAGGTATAGAGATACCGACGATCAAATCTCGGGCATGTAACATACCGATGACAAAAGGAACAACGTATGTTGTTATGCGGTTTGACCGATAAAGATCTTCGCAGAATATGTAGGAACCAATATGAGCATCCAGGTTCCGCTATTGTTTATTGACCGGAGATGAGACTCGGTCATGTCTACATAGTTCTCGAATCCGTAGGTTCCGCACGCTTAACGTTTGATGACGATCGGTATTATGATTTTATGAGTTTTGATGTACCGAAGGTAATTCGGAGTCCCGGATGAGATCACGGACATGACGAGGAGTCTCGAAATGTCCGAGACGTAAAGATTGATATATTGGACGACTACATTCGGACATCGGAAGTGTTCCGTAAAGTTTCGGAATTAACCGGAGTACCGGGGGGGGGGGGGTTACCGGAACCCCCTAGGGAAGCTATGGGCCTTAATGGGCCATAGGAGAAAGAGAGAAGGAGGGCCAGGGCTGGGCCGCGCGCCCCTTACCCCTTGGTCCGAATTGTACAAGGAAGGAGGGGGGCCGGCGCCCCTTTCCTTTTCCTTCTCCCTCTCCTTCCTTTCCCCCTTCTCCTTCTTGGTAGACTCTTACTAGGAATAGGATTGCAATCCTATTCCTAGTAGGATTGCCTCTCCTGGTGCGCCATAGAGGGCCGGCCGGCCTCCCCCCTTGCTCCTTTATATACGGGGTCAGGGGGCACCCAAAGACACACAAGTTGAATTGTTTTAGCCGTGTGCGGTGCACCCCTCCACAGAAACACACCTCGGTCATACTGTCGCAGTGCTTGGGCGAAGCCCTGCGCCGGTAACTTCATCATATTCGTCACCACGCCGTCGTGCTGACGAAACTCTCCCGTGAAGCTCAACTGGATCAAGAGCCCGTGGGACGTTATCAAGCTGAACGTGTGCTGAACGCGGAGGTGAAGTACGTTCGGTACTTGATGGGTTGGATCGCGAAGAAAGTTCGACTACATCAACCGCGTCACTTGACGCTTCCGCTCCCGATCTACGAGGGTACGTAGACACACTCTGCCCCTCGTTGCTATGCATCTAGTAGATAGATCTTGCGTGATCGTAGGAAAATTTTGAAAATACTACGTTCCCCAACAATGACTGCATTCTCTACCAGGGTGAGTACGAGGATTTGAACTTGTGCCCGGTATGCGGTCCATTGCTCTATAAGATCAGTCGAGATGACCCTGGTGTTGTCGATGGTGAGCGCCGTAGGAAAAAGATTTCTGCCAAGGTGATGTGGTATGCTCCTATAATACCACGATTGAAATGTTTCTTCCAAAACAAAGAGCATGCCAAGGCAATGCGATGGCACAGAGAAGACCGTAAGAAAGACGGAAAGTTGAGAGTACCCGCTGACGGGTCGCAGTGTAGAAAAATCGAGAGAAAGTACTGTAGGGAGGAGTTTGGAGGTGACTCAAGGGACATATGGTTTGGTCGAAGCGCAGATGTCATTAATCCTTTTGGGGAGCAGAGCAACAACCATAGCACCTGGCCCGTGACTCTATGTATGTGTATCCTTCCTCCTTGGTTGTGCATGAAGCGGAAGTTCATTATGATGCCAGTGCTCATCCAAGGCCCTAAGCAACCCGGAAACGACATTGATGTGTACCTAAGGCCATTAGTTGAAGAACTCTTACATCTGTGGAATGGAAAAAGGTGTACGTGTGTAGGATGAGCACAGACAGGAAGAATTTGATCTAAAGGCGTTGTTGTTCGTTACCATCAATGATTGGCATGCTCTCAGTAACCTTTCAGGATAGACAAACAAGGGATACCGCGCATGCACACATTGTTTCGATGATACCGCCAGTATATATTTGGATAATTGTAGGAAGAATGTGTACCTCGGATATCGTCGATTTCTTCCGAGCAGGCATCCCGTAAGAATGAAAGGCAAGCATTTCAAAGGTGAGGCGGATCACTGGACGAAGCCTCGCCACCGAACTGGTGCTGATGTACATGATATGGTCAAGGATTTGAAGGTAGTCTTTCGAAAGGGCCCATGTGGAAGAAGAAATCTATATTTTGGGACCTCCCTATTGGAAAGACCTAGAAGTCCGCTCTGCAATTGACGTGATGCACGTGACGAAGAATCTTTGTGTGACCCTGCTTGGCTTCTTGGGCGTGTATGAGAAGACAAAAGATACACCGGAGGTACGGGAGGACCAGCAACTTATGCACGGAAAAGACGGCATACATCAGGGTCATGCCAGCTACACTCTTACCAAAGAAGAGAAGGAAATCTTCTTTGAATACCTGCTCAGTATTAAGGTACCCTCTGGCTTCTCGTCCAATAAAAATGGAATAATAAATATGGTAGAGAAAAAGTTCCAGAACCTAAAATATCATGACTGCCACGTGATTATGACACAACTGCTTCCGATTGCATTGAAGGGGCTTCTACTGGAAAATGTTCGATTAGCCATTGTGAAGCTATGTGCATTTCTCAATGCAATCTCTCAGAAGGTAATCGATCCAGAAATCATACCAACATTACAGAATGATTTGGTGCAATGTCTTGTCAGTTTCGAGTTGGTGTTCCCACCATCCTTCTTCAACATCATGACGCACGTCCTAGTTCACCTATGCGAAGAGATTAACGTTTTGGGTCCTGTATTTCTACATAATATGTTCCGCTTTGAGAGGTTCATGAGAGTCTTAAAGAAATATGCTCATAACCGTGCTAGGCCAGAAGGAAGGATCTCCAAGGGCCATGAAAATGAGGAGGTAATTGAGTTTTGTATTGACTTTATTCCTGGCCTTAAGCCGATTGGTATTCCTGAATCGCGGCATAAGGGAAGACTGGATGGAAAAGGCATGCTAGGAGGGGATCAAATAATATGTATGGACGGGCATTCTCTCACTCAAGCACAATACACAGTTCTATAGAGCTCAGCCTTGGTGGCACCGTATATGGACGAACACAAGATAGTGTTATTGATAGAGTTCTTCAATCACTGCCACCAAGCTATAAAGGCTTCGTGATGAACTATAACATGCAAGGGATGCAGAAGACAATTCCCGAGCTCTTCGCTATGCTCAAAGCTGCGGATGTAGAAATCAAAAAGGAGCATCTAGATCTTACAACGAGCAAAGTCAAGGCTGCCATTGAAGGGGGTGAAAACAGAAGATATATTCATGTTCTTTGCTTCTTACATATAACGTGACATTAAATAACAATGAATGAGCTAAATGGGATTTATTTTTTCTAACATCAGAAAATTGGAAATTCTATTTTCTTAGTACTACTCTCTCCTAGGAACCAACTCCCAATCATGGATTTTTCTCTCTACGACATATGTATCCACGGCCCCAGCCTTAACCAAGGAACATGGACCGTCCCTTCTCTGGAAAAGAAATTATTATTGACTTGCTAGTCCTCAAATCGAAGTCTATTCCCAAGCTTAGCAGCTTCTAGGATAGGTTTTACAAAAGAAAAACACTAGAGCTTCAACAAACAAAAGATTAAAGTGGCATTTATCTCACAGAAAGTCATCACCTCTAGTCTGAATCGAGCACATGTTGTAATAGTATCCAAGTCAACAAAGCGCACACAAAAAGCGTTCATACGTATTTCCTCGAGAATAGCCCTGCGAAAGCCATTGCAAAAGTTCTAATATATTAATTACAACCTATCACACCACTACTTGTCAATGGAGACCCAAATATTTCCCTGCCGGGTCACTTATTTGGTTTACGAGTTATGTTAAACCACAGCTAATAAAGAAAGGCATCAACCACCATAATAAAACTTGACTTAAAAATAGATTCTTTGGATCCAAATGCCTGGATTCCTTTCTCCACACTGTACACCATGAAGTATTTGAAGATGGCATGGCATGTGTGCTTTGATCAGATACAACCTAATGATATGCGGAATGACCATCCTTCTGAATGTCTACCAGGAAGCTGGATCCCTTTTATAAATGGGTTACAATAAGATTACCCTCTTTCTCCTTACTTGTTCATCATTGTGGCTGATGTACTACAAAAAATTAGCCATCATGCATTATCTATCGAACTCCTCACACACCCCATCAAGCATCTCCTACCTTTCTTTTGTACATTAATGATACCCTAATCCTCACAAGTAGAAACGTCTGATGAGATACAACATTGTGTTCCCATAACCAGAAATTTCAGAGAAGCAAGTGGTTTAGTGATTAACTTCTGTCAAAAGACCTTGATTTCATTTAAAGGTCGATTGTTAACATGCGTCCCGAATGACCATGTTCGTAGGAACTAGACCCAACTTGGTCTACTTTTCTTTCCTTATGAACTAATCTCATATGTGATAAAAAACTAGCGGGTGGCATGAGACTATCTTCTCAAAAAGTAAATAGTTTATCTTATTGTTTGTTTATCCTATATAGCCCACCACTCTATTAGTTCTCTTGTCATTCATCCTCCCCCCTAGCACTATAAGATGATCCCTTACAAAATTTCAAGGTACAAGTGTTCTCCCTGAGTATGCACCATTGCGAAAGTTCGTCGTGCCGAGAAACCACATGACGATCGGGTCTGATAAGCTCTACGTTCAAATACAACGGGTGTAAGACAGTTTTGCACATGCAGAATACTCGGGTTAAACTTGAGGAGCCTAGCATGTACAGACATGGCCTCGGAACACTAGAGACCGAAAGGTCGAGCGTGAATCATATAATAGATATGAGCAACCTAAGATGTTCACCATTGAAAACTACTCCATCTCACGTGATGATCGGACATGGTTTAGTTGATTTGGATCACGTGATCATTTAGATGACTATATGGATGTCTATCTAAGTGGGAGTTCTTTAGTAATATGATTAATTGAACTTTAATTTATCATGAACTTAGTCCTGATTGTTTTTGCATATCTATGCTGTTGTAGATCAATGGCCCATCCTACTGTTCCCTTGAATTTTAATGCGTTCCTAGAGAAAGCTAAGTTGAAAGATGATGGTAGCAATTACACGGACTCGGTCCATAACTTGAGGATTATCCTCATTGCTGCACAGAAGAATTATCTCCTTGAAGCGCCGCTAGGTGACAAGCCCCCTCCCGCTAATATAGACGCTTTGAACGCCTGGCAGACGCGGTCTGATGACTACTCGATAGTTCAGTGTGCCATGCTTTACGGCTTAGAACCGGGACTTCAACAACGTTTTGAACGCCATGGAGCATATGAGATGTTCCAGGAGTTGAAGTTAATATTTTAAGAAAATGCCCGGATTGAGAGATATGAAGTCTCCAATAAGTTCTATACCTACAAGATGGAGGAGAACATTTCTATTATCGAACACTTGCTCAGAATGTATGGACGGGCATTCTTTCAATCAAGCACAATACACAGTTCTACAGAGCTCCGCCTTGGTGGCTCCGTATATGGACGAACACAAGATAGTGTTATTGATAGAGTTCTTCAATCGTTGCCACCAAGCTATAAAGGCTTCGTGGTGAACTATAACATGCAAGGGATGCAGAGGACAATTCCCGAGCTCTTCGCTATGCTCAAAGTTGCGGAGGTAGAAATCAAAAAGGAGCATCAAGTGTTGATGGTTAACAAGACCACTAGTTTCAAGAAAAATGGCAAGGGAAAGAAGGGGAACTTCAAGAAGAATAGCAAGACAGTTGCTACTCCCACGAAGAAACCCAAGTCTGGAGCCAAGCCTGAAACTGAGTGCTTCTACTGCAAAGGGACTGGACACTGGAAGCGGAACTGCCCCAAGTATTTGGCGGATAAGAAGGATGGCAAAGTGAGCAAAGGTATATTTGATATACATGTTATTGATGTGTACCTTACTAATGCTCGTAGTAGCACCTAGGTATTTGATACTGGTTCGGTTGCTAACATTTGTAACTCAAAACAGGGGCTACGGATTAAACAAAGATTAGCTAAGGACGAGGTGACGATGCGCGTGGGAAATGGTTTCAAAGTCGATGTGATCGCCGTCGGCACGCTACCTCTACATCTACCTTCGGGATTAGTTTTAGACCTGAATAATTGTTATTTGGTGCCCGCGTTAAGCATGCACATTATATATGGATCTTTTTTATTGCAATACGGTTACGCATTTAACTCTGAGAATAATGCTTGCTCTATTTATATGAGTAATATCTTTTATGGTCATGCACCCTCGAAGAGTGGTCTATTCTTGTTAGATCTCGATCGTAGTGATACGCATAGTCATAATATTGAAGCCAAAAAGATACAAGATTAATAATGATAGTGCAACTTCTTTGTGGCACTGCCTTTTAGGTCATATTGGTGTAAAGCGCATGAAAAAACTCCATAATGATGGACTTTTGGAATCACTTGATTATGAATCATTTGGTGCTTGCGAACCATGCCTCATGGGCAAGATGACTAAAACTCCGTTCTCCGGAACAATGGAGCGAGCAACTATTTTGTTGGAAATCATACATACTAATGTATGTGGACCAATGAGTGTTGAGGCTCGCGGCGGGTATCGTTATTTTCTGACCTTCACTGATGATTTGAGCAGATATGGGTATATCTACTTGATGAAACACAAGTCTGAAACATTTGATTTGTTCAAAGAATTTCGTAGTGAAGTAGAGAATCATCGTAACAAGAAAATAAAGTTTCTATGATCTGATCGTGGTGGTGAATATTTGAGTTACGAGTTTGGTCTTCATTTGAAACAATGTGGAATAGTTTCACAACTCACGCCACCCGGAACACCACAGCGTAATGGTGTGTTCGAACGTCGTAATCGTACTTTATTAGATACGGTGCGATCTATGATGTCTCTTACCGATTTACCACTATCATTTTGGGGTTATGCTTTAGAGACAGCTGCATTCACATTAAATAGGGCACCATCTAAATCTGTTGAGACGCCGCCTTATGAACTGTGGTTTGGCAAGAAACCAAAGTTGTCATTTCTTAAAGTTTGGGGCTGCCATGCTTATGTGAAAAAGCTTCAACCTGATAAGCTCGAACCCAAGTCGGAGAAATGTGTCTTCATAAGGATACCCAAAGGAAACTGTTGGGTACACCTTCTATCTCAGATCCGAAGGCAAGATATTCGGTGCTAAAAATGGATCCTTTCTAGAGAAGGAGTTTCTCTCGAAAGAAGTGAGTGGGAGGAAAGTAGAACTTGATGAGGTAATTGTACCTTCTCCCGAATTGGAAAGTAGTACATCACAGAAACTAGTTCCAGTGATTCCTACACCAATGAGTGAGGAAGCTAATGATGATGATCATGAAAATCCAGATCAAGTTACTACAGAACCCCGTAGGTCAACCAGAGTAAGTTCCGCACCAGAGTGGTACGGCAACCTGGTTCTGGAAGTCATGTTACTAGACCATGATGAACCTACAAACTATGAGGAAGCGATGATGAGCCCAGATTCCGCAAAATGGCTTGAGGCCATGAAATTTGAGATGGGATCCATGTATGAGAACAAAGTGTAGACTTTGGTTGACTTGCCCGATGATCGGCAAGCCATTGAGAATAAATGGATCTTCAAGAGGAAGACCTACGCTGACGGTAATGTCACGATTTACAAAGCTCGACTTTTTACGAAAGGTTTTCGACAAGTTCAAGAAGTTGACTACGATGAGACTTTCTCACCCGTAGCGATGCTTAAGTCTTTCCGAATCATGTTAACAATTGCCGCATTTTATGATTATGAAATCTGGCAAATGGATGTCAAAACTGCATTCCTAAATGGATCCTCAAAGAAGAGTTGTATATGATGCAACCAGAAGGTTTTATCGATCATAAAGGTGCTAACAAAGTGTGCAAGCTCCAGCTATCCATCTATGGACTGGTGCAAGCATCTCGGAGTTGGAATATACACTTCGATGAGGTGATCAAAGCATATGGTTTTATACACACTTTTGGAGAAGCCTGTATTTACAAGAAAGTGAGTGGGATCTCTGTAGCATTTCTGATATTATATGTGGATGACATATTGTTGATTGGAAATGATATAGAATTTCTGGATAGCATAAAAGGATACTTGAATAAGAATTTTTCAATGAAAGACCTCGGTGAAGCTGCTTATATATTAGGCATCAAGATCTATAGAGATAGATCAATACGCTTAATTGGACTTTCACAAAGCACATACCCTTATAAAGTTTTGAAGAAGTTGAAATGGATCAGTCAAAGAAAGGGTTCTTGCCTGTGTTACAAGGTGTAAAGTTGAGTAAGACTCAATACCCGACCACTGCAGAAGATAGAGAGAAAATGAAAGTTATTCCCTATGCCTCAGCCATAGGATCTATTATGTATGCAAAGTTGTGTACCAGACCTGATGTGTGCCTTGCTATAAGTTTAGCAGGGATGTACCAAAGTAATCCAGGAGTGGATCACTGGACAGCGGTCAAGAACATCCTGAATTACCTGAAAAGGACAAAGGATATGTTTCTCGTTTATGGAGGTGACAAAGAGCTCGTCGTTAACGGTTACGTCGATTCAAGCTTTGACACTGATCCGGATGACTCTAAGTCACAAACCGGATATGTATTTTTATTGAACAGTGGAGCTATCAGTTGGTGCAGTTCCAAGCAGAGCGTCGTGGCGGGATCTAGGTCGGAAGCAGCAAATGAAGGATTCTGGATTCAGGAGTTCATATCCGATCTAGGTGTTGTAACTAGTGCATCGGGTCCAATGAAAATCTTTTGTGACAACACTGGAGCAATAGCCTTGGCGAAGGAATCCTGGTTTCACAAGAGAACAAAGAACATCAAGAGATGCTTCAATTCCATCCGCGATCAAGTCAAGGAGGGAGACATAGAAATTTGCAAGATACATACGGATCTGAATGTCGCAGACCCGTTGACTAAGCCTCTTCCACGAGCAAAACATGATCATCACCAAGACTCCATGGGTGTTAGAATCATTACTCTGTAATCTTGCTTATTGACTCTAGTTCAAGTGGCAGACTGAAGGAAATATGCCCTAGAGGCAATAATAAAGTTGTTATTTGTATTTCCTTATATCATGATAAATGTTTATTATTCATGCTAGAATTGTATTAATTGGAAACTTAGTACATGTGTGAATACATAGACAAAACAGAGTGTCCCTAGTATGCCTCTACTAGACTAGCTAACTGATCAAAGATGGTTATGTTTCCTAGCCATAGACATGAGTTGTCATTTGATCAACGGGATCACATCATTAGGAGAATGATATGATGGACAAGACCCATCCGTTAGCTTAGCAACCTGATCGTTTAGTTTTACTGCTATTGCTTTCTTCATAACTTATACATGTTCCTATGACTATGAGATTGTGCAACTCCCGAGTACCGAAGGAACACCTTGTGTGCTATCAAACGTCACAACATAACTGGGTGATTATAAAGATGCTCTACAGGTGTCTCTGAAGGTGTTTGTGGTGTTGGCATAGATCAGTGTCGGAGAGGTATCTCTGGGCCCTCTCGGTAATACACATCATAATAAGCCTTGCAAGCAGATGACTAATGATTTAGTCATAAGATGATACATTACGGAACGTGTAAAGAGACTTGCCGGTAACGAGATTAACTAGGTATAGTGATACCGACGATCGAATATCAGGCAAATAACATACCGATGACAAAGGGAACTACGTATGTTGTTATGTGGTTTGACTGATAAAGATCTTCGTAGAATATGTAGGAGCTAATATGAGCAGCCAGGTTCCGCTATTGGTTATTGCCTGGAGATGAGTCTCGGTCATGTCTACATAGTTCTCAAACCCGTAGGGTCCGCACGCTTAATGTTTGATGATGATCGGTATTATGAGTTTATGAGTTTTGATGTACCGAAGGTAGTTTGGAGTCTTGGATGTGATCAAAGACATGAAGAGGAGTCTCGGAATGTCCGAGACATAAAGATTGATATATTGGACGACTATATTCGTTCACCGGAAGTGTTCCGTGTGTTATCGGATAAAACCGGAGTGCCAGAGGGGTTACCGGAACCCCCCGGGGGATTATGGGCCATAGTGGGCCATGAGGGAAAGAGAGAGGCGGCCCACTAGGGCTGGCCACGCCCCCCTAGGGAATCCTAGTTGGACTAGGAGTGGGGGGCGCCCCTCTCCTTCCTTCTCTCCTTCTTCTTCCTTTCCTACTCCTAGTAGGAATAGGAAAGAGGATTCCTACTCCTAGTAGGAGTAGGAAAACTCCTCCTTGGTGCGTCCATAGGGGCTGGTCGACCGTTCCCCCCTTGCTCCTTTATATACGGGGGCAGGGGCCACCCAAGGACACACAAGAAACATTGTTTTAGCCGTGTGCGGTGCCCCCCTCCACAGAAACACACCTCGGTCATATCGTTGCAATGCTTAGGCGAAGCTCTGCATTGGTAACTTCATCAACTCCGTCACCACGCCATCGTGCTGACGAAACTCTCCTGTGAAGCTCAACTAGATGAAGAGCTCGTGGGATGTCATCAAGCTGAACGTGTGCTGAACGCGGAGGTGCCTATGTTCGGTGCTTGGATCGGGAAGACGTTCGACTACATCAACCGCGTCACTAGACGCTTTCACTTTCGGTCTACGAGGGTATGTAGACACACTCTCCCCTTTAGTTTCTATGCATCTAGTAGATAGATCTTGCGTGATCGTAAGAATTTTTTTGAAATATTACGTTCCCCAACAAAAGTTTGTTCTGGACTAACTGTTAAATCAATTCTAGAACCTTGCAACATTGGAGAACTCGATCTCGGTGTACGGTTGGATCTGATTAATGCACCCACCACGCATCTTGTTGCCAAAATCGAAGACCTAACCTACATCATGGAAGGCATCATGGACGAGACCAAGGACATGGATGAGGAGGTCAGCATGTGATGCGGAGCATCCTAAGGACATCACCATGTCAAGATTCCGTTTGGCAAGTGACACGTGCGACTTCCACTTCTCATACATAAAGGTGAATCATCTCCTTTACATGTGTTCACTTGACCCCTTCGAGGATGGTATACTACTTGACACTCCACTCGTGTGCATGCATAGGTATTGTTGGAGCTTCACGGACGACGACGAGGAGTGCAAGCGTCGAGGAACACCTACACCATCCGCGAGGGAAGCTTGGAAGAGACGACGGAAGAAGACGGAGCTGCTGGCGCATTAGCAGCCGGACATCCGGCAACCAGCCCAGACATCCGGCATCTCTCCGGAAATCCGGCAAGGGCAACAGAAGGCACCCAAAGAATGGCCACCACCAGGCCGGACATCCAGCTCGTGCCCCGAACATCTGGCCTCCCACGAACGGCCGGACATCCGGCGCCTGCCTGCGTGCAGAGTCGGGCCAGAGGCCCATGTATCCTCTCCCACTTACCCCTTCATGTCTAAGACTATATATACTCCTCCCCCACCTCATTTTTAGGGTCAGCAAATGTGATAGCTCATTTTAGACTAGAGCTTTGCTCATCTTAGTGGTTCTACTCCTAGGAGAGACTGCGGCCCCTCTACGGAGAAGATCCACGTCGGATTCAAGACCCCTAAACGAGAAGATCCTTCGCGGATTCAAGACCTCCTCTTGGAGATGAACTCTACCTTGTATCTTTCCCTTTGTTGTTCATACACCTTGTGATCTTGTGTGTTTGATTGTCTAGTGGATGTGTGATTGGACTTGTTCTTGAGTGTTTTCCCTCGTGATTCCCCTTTGTGTTCTTCGTGTTCATCGTGTTCCTCGCGGGATCCCTCCTTTTCGTGAAAGATCGGCCTAGAATCGGGTTGACCCCGCATCATATGGTATCATGAGCCACGGTTTCTCACGAATTTGGAGCCTCCCTACCATTTTCTAGCTTGATTTTGTTGTGTTCTTCCCCAATTTCGAAAATTCCCCACCAAAAATAGCCCAAATTTTTTTTGTGATCTGTTGGTTTGATGAAGTTTTGTTGATTTTGATCCATGGATTTGCTGTGTTTCAAGTGTATCTAGCTTTCCCCCACTTCTCCCATCATTCCATCCACAAAATCTCTCAAATTTTGAGCCCCAAATAATCAATTTCCGCCCCTAATTCGAAAAGTTCGTCCCGATTCAGATCTGGAATCTTCGGGCCGGACATCCGGGCCACTGGCCGGACATCCGGCTCCTGGAGGGCAAAATCCCGCGCGTTTCTGGACATCAGACCCCGGAAATCCGGGCTCCACCCCGGATGTCCGGCCCCTGTAGTTTCAGACTTTTCGTGTTTCACCGTTTTGTCCATAACTAATTCATCCGAACTCCGATTTCGACATTCTTGAACTCGTTTTGAAGCTCTTGACATCCCCCATAGCACAAAAATACCACCATCATCATTTGTCTCCATCAAATTTTGTCAAATTTATCAAGTTTCCCTAGACCTTCCACCATATCATCCGTATAGCCACCATAGCCTTCCGCAACCTAACCCATTTTGTCCACCATAGCATTTGTGGTGGCTTGAGTAGTGATTTGAGTCTCCTAAGGTGTTTAGGCTACTTAGGGACCATTTATTCTTCATCAACCACCACCACCACTCCCGCATAACCTTGTCCACTATACATAGGCAACCAAACTTAACCCAATTTCGTGTGAGCTTGTTTGAGTTGTGGCTCGTGTCTCCTAAGGTGTTTCGGCTACTTAGGGACCATCTAGTCAAGTCCGACAACGTGTATAGCCCACCAACCTCTTCCGCAACCACCTCCGCTTTCCCGCTACCACCATTTCACATTTGTCCTTGAGAATTTGAGTTGTGGTTTTTCCGTTTCCTAAGGTGTTTCGGCTAATCAGGAACGGGTCTACATGAAGAGCACCGCCTCTCATCATCATCATCATACGGTAACTTCGAGGACATCTTTGTATATTCCCCTTGCAATTGCATTGTTAACCGCTAGCCCATTTTGCGTCACTTGCCTATCGAGACTAGCCTTGAACTATTGCCGGCAACGTTACTTGTGCACATTAGTGATCATCGATCCGCCCTTCCATTGCATACATACCATATCATCTTGGTAGCATCATATCATCCCTTGTGTCACAAGATTGTTCCCGCATATACACAATTGCTATCTTGGTTTGTGCATTTCACATCGTGGCCATACAAAAAAAAAGATAGAATAAGCTTTTAAGCAAAAAGAGAAAAACAAAGAGCTTGTAAGCAAGAGCTATAGCATCACAAAATATTATATCATACTTGATCATCTTGGATCATGTTGTGATCAAGCACCGGAACATCATACACATAGCATACTTGTGATAGGAAGTCGCTACATTTTTTCTCATATAGGTGGTGCACAAGTTCGTATCCGCCTATTGAGCAATCGGCTAGCGTCTCTCTAGTGTTGTGGGACAAGAGCATTTTTCGTGGATTCCTCATTTTCAGCTCAATCCTTGGTTGCACAACCACATTTATCTATCCATGCGTTTGTTTCCGTGTGCCACTCCTTGCTATTGGTCTACTTGTTTCACTTGCGAATTTGTGAATCTCTTTCAACTTTATTGACTCTTGCTAACATTTTGCATCAAATTTTTGTGCCACTTATCCTACCCAAGCCACTCGATAAGCTTTACTTGATAGGTGTGAGTGAGCAAGTCCGGTACCAATTCTACTATTCTTTCATTTCACATTTAGTGAAACGGGATACATCCTCAACGTTGGGAAAAGGTAACTTGGTATTGTTTATCTCAACTCCTACTCACCTTTGCTCGAGTCTTGTGATGGATAGGCAAAGCATTTCATCTACTTCGGTCTACAACAACAATTACAAGTTCGATGCCATGACGACCAACTTGTGCGCCAACATGGATGCTCAAATGGAGGAGCACAAAGCCCTCATCAAGAACCACAAGAGGTCTCCCTCATCATCGAGAAGACGCTCTAGTGCACATCCTTCCGAGCTACCATCTTCGGCAAGATCACATCGGCATCGACAACATCAACGACAAGAACGTGAAGGTTATGAGCTCAACACCAACAATTGCTCAACGACTTCACCATGTACCTTGGCATCTTCGCCAAGCGACTTCAAGGCATCTTCGCCTTTGGACATACGGCATCTTCACCAACAAGCACCCCGAGCTTATGTTCAAGAGAAGCTTCCCAAGCTCAAGTACGCGACTTCCACAAGCTACTACGGCCTCGACAACGACCACGAGATTCCTTTCTATGGGACTCAAGACCCCGAGGAGTATCTCGAGTGGGAGCGCAAGATGGACGACTACCTCAAGCTACATCAAGTTCCCTACGAAGATCAAGTGAAGTGCACCACAAGACACCTCCACGACAACGCGTCAACATGGTGGCTTCACACACCTTTGACGAGCTTCAACGTGAATTGGCCCAAGACGAAGAGAGCTATGCGGCGAGAGTTCGTGCCTCCCACTTACACGGAACATCTTCTACACCAATTGGAGAACACCATACAAGGATCCATGTCCATCGACAAGTGATACATCCAAAACGTATCTATAATTTCTGCTTGCTCCATGCCTCTTTTGGGAGATATTGCTATGTTATTTATACACTTCCATACACTTTTGATCATATTTGGACTAACCTATTAACTCAATGCACCCCAGTGCCAGTTTCTGTTTTCGGTTGTTTTTGTATTTCAGGTTTTCCCATTACGAGAACTGCCAGAAAAATCCCGGAAAAATTATATAAAAAATCAGCGTTCCAGAAGCTTCCCGGCTCCCGAAGTACAGCCGGAGGGGGGCCACCAGGGCTCCAGGCGCCCTGGTGGCGCGGCCCCCCTCCTGGCCGTGCCGGGGGCGGCGCCTGGGCCCCCCAGGCCTCCGCCGATGCCCCCCCTTTGGCATATATTTATAGCGTCTCCCGAAACCCTCGAGACGGGAACCCTTTTTCGCGATCTCATCTCTGTTCCGCCGCCGCCGCGCTTCCAATATCGGGAGCACCAGGAGAACTCTTCCCGGCACCCTGCCGGAGGGGAGGATCACCACCGGGAGCTTCTCCACCACCATGGACGCCTCCCGGATGAGTTGTGAGTAGTCTCCCTTGGACCATGGGTCCATGACCAGTAGCTATGTGATGTTCTCCTCCCGTTCTTGTGCTTCACTAATTAGTCCTCGTGAGCTGCCCTACATGATCGAGGCACATATGTAATCCTTATGCTGTTGCTATGACGAGTTTGCTGGGATCCGATGGATTGTGATATTATGTTCAGATTGTGTTTGAGTAATATATTTGATTCGCCTCTTTTATATTTATGTTCGTAAGTAATTCTTGCATGTTCTTCGTTGTTATTTATTGCTTTGACCAAGTAGTAGGTAGTGACTCCAAGAGGGAACGTTATGCTTGATTGTGGGTTCATGCCCCTCGATGACTAGCTTGAGTGACAGAAATATGAGTCTAGGGGATGTGCTGTTGCCACAAGGGGGAAAACAACGGTGCTTGTGCCTCGATAATGGATGTTGTCATATGACAAAAGCTTACTGAGACAATGAATATGTAGTAATTAATTTGCCTCATGAGAAAATCACAAAGAACTGAAAGTTTTACAATATGATACCGAAACATCAAATATATTTGTAATGAGCATGGTGTGTAAATATGATAAAGTGATATCTCGCTTGCCCCCTTTAGTGAAGCAAAACATAAATGCAGGGGCACCTCCAAGGTTTAATTGATGACTAGATACAATGATTTCAAAATAAACGATATCACAATCATGCAAAAGACAATGCTACTTTGGGACAATGCACATTACACTTAGAATGACAATCATGCTCTCAGTAGTTGGTGCTTTAAAAGAAGGTGGAGAATCTCGAACCGTGGCTTTTGTTGGCAAGGTTGAAAACCCGTAGTCGGAAACAAAGACAAAACATGTACCAGAGCTCTTGGTTTTAAAAACAGAGGTAATAATTATTTTTTTGATTATGCATGTTCCGTCAACGAATGCTAGCAGACAACTCAATCACTTCTTGAGATGGACAAGTTTCGAGGAACGGCTCCCAAATGAGGACGATCACATCCTCTTAATCTCCTTTGTTTATCACTGCCAAAGTTTTCTGATTTCTCATGAACAAAGCGTGAAGGAGGGTTTGTTTTTTATATTATTTTTGAGCCGGGCGCACTCAATGCCAGTTCCTTCTCGTATTATGGGTTTTTACATTATACATGCAATCCCGGGGTGAAGCTTGTCCAACTTAAAAAGATCATGAATTAACTACTACTTCCTCATGAACTTAAAACAGAGGCACAAAATAGGAATGCTTGTCTATGAATAATTTCGAGATGGTTCATGCAAGTCTCCGTTAGGAATGGCAGGTAAATACCATGTAGGAAGGTATGGTGGACTCATATGGCATAACTGGTTTAAAAGAATTTGGATGCACAAGCAGTCAGTCCGCTTAGTACAGGTGGAGGTTAGCAAAAGACTGGGAGCGACCAACTAAGAGAGCAATGAAGGTCATAATCATGCAGAGCGACAAAGCAACATTGAATCAGGCATGGAAGTTATATCGCTACTCAGAAACAAAAGATCATCAAGGCTTGACAGACTTTATTTACAGTCTTAAATATGCGTGAGCATGCGCCAAGCCAATCAAAGTAAATTCTTGAAGGAAGATATTACTAAACCATACCACATCATAGGCAAACAAATCATGTTGGTATTCCAATAACACATTGGGAACCCCCCAGCTATTTGAGACTAACCATAAGAAAACATGAACTACTAAGCGCCATTATGCACGTAGCATCTTTATCATAGACATATCAACCAATGCAACGGAAGCAAACTCTCTTAATAAGATAAGCATGATAACTAAAGAGAGTTCAAGCAACCAACTAAACAAAAGCTCTTTAAAAAGATAAGCATGAAAACTAAGAGCTAAGCATGAAAGTAGCTATTGAAAGACAAAGAACACACACAACAAAGATAGACATGAAAATTCCATGTTATGTTCTAGGTAGAAGTGGAGCGTGTTTCTCTCCCACATAAAGAAAGATGAGTTCCGACTGGTTATGAAAAGCTAAACAAAACTAAAAAGGAAACTAAAAGCAAGACGCTCCAAGCATAGCACATAACACATGAAATGATAAAAATATAGTGGAACGGAAGACGAACTGATAATGTTGATGGAGAAGGGGATGCACGGGGGCATCCCCAAGCTTAGACGCTTGAGTCTCCTTGAATATTTCTTGGGGGTGCATGGGGCATCCCCAAGCTTGAGCGTTTGACACTCCTGGATCTTTTTATCATCTTCCCTCGCACACTTGAAAACTCCCTTCATACATAACTCATCATAATCTGATTAGCGAGGTTAGTACCCTTAATAAAATAATTGTTCCTTGCTGGAAATAATGATATTCTTCAAGGTCTACTGTTTCTCAAGATTGCCAAAAGGTTTTTGCAAAGAAAAAGCAAGCTCTAGGTTTGCAAAATGAAGGAAAGGCAAAACAGGACAGAATCTGTGAAAAACAGAACAGCAGGTAGTAAATGATTTTTTCGGGGCACTTCTGCAACTCTAATCAAAAAACACAAAACAGATGCATGAAAGACAATTATATAGAGCACGCTATCGAAAAAATTCAGACCAAAAAGACGATCTGGTGATTTTATACGAATTTTTCTATCCAAGGACAGAATCTGTTTCCTGGACAGCACGTCACAACTTTTGAACTTTCTTGCAATCAGAGGCTACACTTGGCACAAATTTGAAAAGCAAAGATACAATGATGATGCTACTGTAGTAACAACATCAAGACACAACAAAAGCAAAATAAAATTTATTCATGTGGGCTGCCTCCCAAAAGCGCTTTCTTTTATGCCTTTAAGCTAGGCATAATGCATAGAGATCAAGTTTTATCAAGACTAAAAGAATAGCTAGCCCGTATAACGGACTCAAAAGGTAACTTAATCTTCTTTCGAGGGAAGTGTCGGGGGAAACTGTCCGCCACGAACACCTATGGGACCGGAGCCCCTTGTCTATGCGGTACGAGGGCGGAGGGAGCACAAAGAGCAGATCGAGGCAGACGCGCGGGCAGTTTTTACCCAGGTTCGGGCCGCACGGATGCGTAAAACCCTACTCCTGCTTGGTTGTGTATTGAGTTGAGCGCTCGGGAGCTTGAAGAAGCAGCTACACCGTGCGTGAGAGTAATCTAGGTTTCGAACCCCCTCCACGTTGTGCATGGGCCTCCTTTTATAGTGCAAGGGGTCACCGACAGGTGTCAACGTAGGAGAAAGGGGTAAAAGAGTAAAAGAGGTGGTAGTTGTAATAGTGCGGGAACAGTGGAGCTACAGTACAGAACAGTGGTCTATACCTACTTTAACAGTGGGGGACAAGGGCATTTAATGCCCGTCGCCGTCGACCCCAAAAGCTCCCGCCTTAGCGTCTCCGTCCGCCACGGCGACGGATTTATCGCCGTGGTGTGCCACCGTGTACCCCAGGCTGCACAGCCATCCGCCACGCGTCCCTGGTTGGACCTCAGGGCGACGCGTGGGCCGATGAGCTGGAGCGCGGGCACACAGCGTGGCCTTCCCGGCAAGCGCCTTGCCGGGGCCTTGATCTTGCCGGGCCCGGGAACTTGCCGCTCCCCGGGCCCCTTGCCGGGGCGCGCATAGCGCCGAGGCAACGCCTTCTAATCTTCCTGGCAAGCTCCTCTTGCCAGGGTCTTGTGTTAGTGGAACAGCTTTGAGCCTGGTACGGCCTTCCCGGCAAACTCCTCTTGCCGGGGTCTCGATCTTCTGTTTTGTATACTTTGTTTTTGAATGGTTTAATAGGAGGCAGGAAGGTCTCCGGCGAGCACGCAGTAAACCTTGCCGCGGGAAGCTGCAACTGCCCGTGCACAAGTTGGGGTACTAGGGTACCCCTACCTTAGTACACCGACAGGAGCCCCCGGGCCTGGGCCACACACGGTGCCGAGCGCTGTTGGGCCAGGCCCAAAACAGTGCACGGGCACCCGCGGCCCGCGGCGCGCCGAATCCACTTCCATATCCGCCGCACCCCACGGTAACGGCACGCGTCGATTGCGGCGCCGTGGGATGGGACGTGCCCACGATCTCTTAATGGAAAGGGGAAAACGCCCCCCCACTCCCCCATAAAAGCAGAGGCAGCGGGCGCGGTTCCCCTCCCTGTGCTCTCATTACGTCGTCTTCTTCCTGCAAAAAGATTCTTTCTTGCGCTCCGCCTCCACAGCTCCGCCGCCGCCTAGCTCTTCGTCCTCTTCCTTCCGCCGCGTCCGCCATGGCCCCAAAGAGCGACAAGGGGAAAGCGGAGAAGTCCAAGAAGGAGAAATCCGAGCAAGCAGCCAAGCTCATCGCTTACCGGAAGCGGAACGTCGTCTTCTCGCCGAAGCTCGGTGTGGAAGAACTCTGGAACAAGTACTACTTGTTCTGGTCCAAGGGCACTGATGCGCATCCCCGCACCCGAGCATACCCGGCCGCCGCCAAGGACCACTATCCCGGCGGGTATTACTTCTTTGCTCCCTTTTTCCACTGTGGTCTCTGCCCTCCATTTTCGAACTTCTTCTGTGATATCATGAATACGTATGGCTTCCATCTGCTTGATTTCACCCCCAACGCCATCCTCACCATGGCCGTTTTCGCACATATGTGCGAAAACTTCATAGGAGTCCACCCCAACGTAGCCCTCTTTAGACACTTTTTCACCCCTAGAGCCGAGGCAGATGCCCCCCTCTCCGGATGTATTTCTTGGGTCTTCCGTCTCGGGAAGAAGGGGTCGTACTTGCCGGGGGAGCTCCGCGGCAAGTGGGAGGAATGGCGAGCTGAGTGGTGTTGGATTGTAGAGGACCAGCCACAAGCCTTTACTGCGCCGCGCACAACGCCTATTGCGCGCGGCAGAGATTGGAGCGAACTAGACTCCGACGACGTCAAGCTTGACATCGCTCTTGTCCGGATCCTCCGTCTTCGGCTGGCCCGGCTGTCAGTTGCCGAGGTGGGCGCGGATTTCCTCCGCCGGCGCATCGCCCCCCTCCAGGACCGGAAGAGGCCGGCTTGGTTGTACGGCGGCCCGGCAGACATCATGCGGCTGCGCCCTGGACTTAATTTTAACTTCACCACTCTGGAGCTGCGCGGGATGGTACGAGAGCTCTTCAAGTACGACCCGGCGCACCCCGAGTGGTTCCGGACTCCCCGGGAAGTGGTGCCGCTCTGCAACAACGCCGCGAGGGACCGAATCCTGGCCATGATGCCGATGTGCGACTCGCATGGCCTGGACCGCTCGTGGATCCCCCCGAAGCCAATCGACGTCCTCACTTTCTACGACAACCTCGTCGAGGTGGCGAGCAACAAGGAGGACCTCAAGCTGCATACGCGGGACACCACCGAGCAGGAAATCGCCTACATAGCTTCTCGGGCTGAGGAGGCCGCCGCAGCCGCGGCGGCAGGAGTCTTCGGATTCTCGCCGGAGGAGGCGGAGGCCGAGGAGGCGTCCACCCAGGCGGAAGAGGCGGAGATCCGTCGGTTGCTGAACCTCCCACCCGACGCGCTCGCCGGGGTCCCCTCGTTGAGGCACTCCGGGATCCATGGGATCACGACGGAGGCCGCGGCAAAGGAGGGAACCGCCGGAGGAAGCAGAGGCGCCGCGAGGGGCGGAGGCGCCAAGGGGAAGAGGGCCGCATCGCTGGATGCCGGGCCCAGCGAGCCGGCCGAGGCAGAGGAGGAGGAGGAGGAGGAGGCCGAAGACTCCGGCGGATCGACAGAGTTGTACGCCGACGACCTCTCCTCGTCGGAGAGCTCCCCGCCCCCGGCAAGCCCGAAGGAGTCCCCGGCAAAGCGTCTCCGCAAGGCGGCGACGGGGGAAAGGGCACAGGCGCCCCGGCAACAGCCACCTCGGCGGGCGGCTCCCCGGGGGAGTCAAGCCGCGCCAAGGCCGTCCGGCGCACCAGCCGCAGCAGAGGCGGGCCGGGCGCGGACCACGACGGAGGCGCCCCGCAGGCCGGCAGCGAGCCGGCAGGGGTCTTCTCGGAGCGGAGCAACGGCTCCGCCCGTCCCCCGGGCGCCGGCAGCCACAGGGGCTGGGTCTTCGCAGCCCCCAGCCCCGGCGAGTACCAAGCGCGCGAGGGAGTCTTCGCCTCCCGCTCCTCGCGTCGACGCGCCCACGGTGGAGTACGACTTCTCCGCCCTGAGCGAGGACGACGAGGAGGACCAGGAGTAAGGATCCGAGATTCTTCATCTTCTTAATTTTTGTCTTGAGCTTCTGTTGATGCTAACTCTGTCTTCTGTTCTGGTTTCAGGACCCTGGCCCATCGCGCCGCGAAGAAGGCCAAGGCGCCCGAGGCTGAGGTCGCGGAGGACTCGGCGGCGGCGGCAACAGAGGGCGCGCCGGAGCCGATCCTGCCGGACTCTGGCACTGCTCCGATGAGCAGCCCCCAGCGCAGCCCGCAGCGCAGCCCCCAGCGTAAGTCTGGGGTTCTTTCTTTTTGCTTGTCGGGGTACGTCTGAGGCTTTTGACTTTATCTTCATATTTTGACATCCCTCGTCTTGCTTCGTGCAGAGGAGGAGCCGCAGCGGGAAGAGCGCCCGGAGACCACCGCCGAGGAGCTGCAGGCACCGCCATCCCCGCCAAGGCAGGACTCTCCGGCAAGGGAGAGTGCTCCGTCAAGGGCGGGTACTCCGCCAAGGCAGAGTACCCCGCCAAGGACGAGCAGCCCGGCGAGGGCGGCCACCCCGCCGAGGCCAAATTCCCCGGCGAGGGCGACTACCCCGACGAGGCCGAGCTCCCCGGCGAGGGAGCCCGCCGCTGAGGACGTCCGCCAAGGTAACCTTTATAACTTGTCTTCTTGGCTTGTCTTTTTTGGATATTTGCTTGAGTCTTGAATTTCTTTGTCTTCTTCTTCTTCCTAGATCTTCCTCCTCCTGTGCCTATGGAGACGGAGGTAATTATCCTCGAGGGGGAGGACGCGCAAGGCGGCGGTGGCGACGCACCAGTCGTCGAGGAGGTGGGCGAGGCCGCCGAGCCGGCCGCGCAAGAGACTGCTCCGGCTGCGGACGCAGCGGCCGGGGAGGGGGACGGTGGCCGCACCGCCGACCCGGAGGTGGCGGGAGCATCGGATGCTGCGCCGGCCACCGGTCCCTCCGCCGGCGAGGAGCAAAGGTTTTATCTCGAGGCCCCCAATGGCGTCTTCATCCAGATGCCGTGGGGGTCTTCGTCGCGAGCTCCTGCGGAGGGCGAGGCGTTCGACGGAGAGGTCCTCGCCTCCGCAGGCCTGAAGATAGTCCAGGCGCCCGGTGGAGGTGAGGGGCCCGAGGAGGAGCGATTGCTTCATCAACTCCTGGCCCTTTACCGGGCCAGGCAAGCAAAGCTCGCTTCCCGGGAGGCTCTTGCCGCCAAGGCTGCGGCAGAGATGGAGAAGCGCGCGGCGGAGCTCAGCGCCGCCAACCAGGCTGCCCTCCGCCAGGTGGCAGAGGAGCGAGAGCGTCTCGTCGGCGAGTACCAAGAGTGGGTACTTGAGAGGGCCGAAGCCGACGAACAGCAGCGCCTCGCCGGGGTGGAGATGTCCCGGCGAGAGGGAGAGCTCGCGCAGCGGAAGGTGGATCTGGATTCTCATGAAGAAGACCTTGCCGCTCGCGAGGCTGCCCTTGGTGGGGAGCTGAAAGAGGCGAAGGCCGCCGCGGCTGCCGCGGAGGACGCCAAGAAAGAGCTCGCCGCCAAGGTTGAACAACTGGAGAAGGCGATGAAGGTGAGCGCCGAGAAGGTTGCCGCGCTCATCCTGGAGCGCGAGAAGGATGCTCACACCAACTCAGAGCTCCAGGTGAGTTTGTCCCAGAGGGGTGACGAGCTGAAGGCCGCCAAGGATTCCATTGAAGACTTGGAGCTGAAGGTCAACACCCTGAAGGAATCGCTTGATGCTGCCCGGGCCCAGGAGACCAAGCTGAAGGATGAGCTCCGCAAGGAGCGAACCTTGATGGAGAGCGTCAACAAGGCCTCCGAGCTCTTCCGGCAGACTATCGAGGTGTGGACCGAAGAGCTGGTTTCTTCTGCGTCCAACATTGACCAGGAGTTGCTTGCTTTGAAGGTCGAACATCTTATCTACTCGCCGGATCCAGATCTCCCGCACAGCGCCAAGCTCAGCCTCTTCTTCAGAGGCGTCGCTCCAGCTCTTGCAGGTCTCCGGAACCGCATCCCCGCGCAGCTGGCCGAGGAGTCGCGCCGTCTCTGCGCAGGAACTCTGGAGCGGGTCTTGACGAAGATCGTGTACCGCAACCCGGGGATCAACCTCACGAACGTTCTTCGCAGCTTGCCGGCAGATGCAGACACGGAGGCCCTGAAGGAGCAGGTCGGCCATATCATCGCCAAGGTGGCAAAGCTTGGCAGGTAGGAGGGCGACCGCGTAGACTAGGGCCCCATTTATCTTTATCTTTTTATTGCTGCACGTTATGTTATGAACTCATTAGTCCATTGCGACAAGTTATCCTTGTAAGATATTTGCTTTACTTCAATCAATCAGTGCAATGTTATCTTCCTTGTTCCAATCTTTGACTTTGTATGTTTTTCACCCTACGCTCCCGGGGAGCTTGCCGGAAAGGGGCCCTTGCCGCGAGCGCTGAGTGCTGGACTCTGAGCGGCCTGCTGGCCAAGGTCCTCGCCGGCAAGCAACCTTGCCGCAGCAGGTCGCAACGCGCTTAGCTTGCTGAGTGTACTCGGAAACGAGGCAAGGGCGCGACACTTGTCGCAGCTCACTTAAATCGTTGAGTGGACTCGAAAACAAGATAAGGGTGCGGCAAGCTACGGGTAGGTTCCTCCGCGCACAGGTTTTCCATACAAAGTGTGATCGTTCAAGGAAGACAACCAAAATTTAAAATTTGAACTGGTCAAATTCTTAACAACTTATCTTTCATATGCTGCTTGCTCATGTTGTTTGCTTTCCGGTAAGGCTCTTCTTTCTTGAACGGCACTTAGTTCCTCCTCCATCTCCTTCCCCCCCCGGCAAACTTGTGCGCGAGGAACGTTCCTTCTGCTTAAGAGAAAAAGGAAAAGGAGAGGGAAACAAGCATATTGCCTTTCGGCGTAATAGTGCTTACCGAGTATCTAAGTGTTGCATCAAATGCCAAATAAAACATGCAAATAGCAAAGAGAAGCATGCGAAAGGCAATCGATGCGAAAACACGAAATCTTTACTGATGCACGGGGTCTGCGCCCGGCTTTGTACAAAGGGTTACATGCAACAGCGGCAAGGCTTGTACAAAAGTTGGTTGCCGGAACGGATCACGGCAACCGCGCCTTAGGGGTGAAACTTGCGAAGATGCTCTATGTTCCAGGAATTGCTCACCGGTAAGCCTTCTTCGGTCTCGAGGCGGACAGCGCCGGGCCTCGTAACTTGTCTCACCCGATAAGGGCCTTCCCACTTCGGCGTCAACTTGTTGGAATTCTTGGCGGACTGAACACGCCGAAGAACAAGGTCGCCTTCCTCGAGACTCCTGGCCTTGACTTTGCGGCTATGGTAGCGGCGCAAAGCTTGCTGGTATCGAGCAGCTCGTACCGCAGCCTGGAGACGTCCCTCCTCAAGGAGCAATGCGTCATCTTGCCGCAGCTGCTCTTGCTCGAGCTCATCATAAGCGAGCACTCGAGGAGATCCGTATACGAGTTCCGTGGGGAGAACTGCTTCTGCTCCGTAGACTAGAGCAAAAGGTGTCTGTCCGGTGGCTCGACTTGGTGTCGTTCTGATTGACCAAAGAGCCGCCGGGAGCTCCTCTATCCAATTCCTTCCGCACTTGCGCAGCCTGTCAAAGGTCCTTGTCTTGAGTCCGCGCAGCACTTCAGCATTTGCCCTCTCCGCTTGGCCGTTGCTCCTCGGGTGAGCAACAGAAGCGAAACAGACCTTGGCGCCAAGGTCTTGGACGTACTGCATGAAGGTGCGACTAGTGAATTGCGTACCGTTGTCGGTGATGATCCTGTTAGGGATCCCGAAACGGCAAACAATCGACCTGAAGAACCTGACTGCTGACTGTGCTGTCACCTTTCTCACTGGCTCCACTTCTGGCCACTTTGTGAACTTGTCGATTGCAACGTACAAGTACTCAAAGCCCCCGACAGCGCGAGGGAAAGGGCCGAGGATATCGAGCCCCCAGACCGAGAAGGGCCAGGACAAAGGGATTGTTTGGAGAGCTTGAGCTGGCTGATGAATTTGCTTTGCATGGAACTGGCACGCTTCACACTTGGTTACTAGTGCAGTTGCATCTTGGAGGGCTTCCTGCCAAAAGAACCCTTGCCGGAAAGCTTTCCCGGCAAGTGCCCTTGCGCCAATGTGGTGGCCGCATATGCCTCCGTGTATTTCTGCCAACAGCTTCTGTCCATCTTCCCTGGAGATACACTTCAACCTGACACCATTGAGTCTTCTTCTGTACAGCTCGTTATCCACAAACTGATACATACTTGACTGCCTGGTTATCTTCTCTATCTCTTGAGGGTCGTCGGGAAGTCCTCCAGTTTGCAAAAAACGGACGATCTGCTGTGCCCATGCCGGAGCTCGGGGCTCGACGACAAGGACTAAAGGCTCGAGGGCCGCTGCGGGAACCCCAGCTTCTACGGCAAAGACCTCTGGTCCTGTCGGAGCTGACGGTCCCCCGGCAAGCTCGCCGGGGCGAGGCTTGTCGGGAACACTTGCTTCAACTGCACAAGCCCGAGGGCTTGCAGGAGCAAACTGTTCCTCAGCGTTCTTGTCGTTGATCTTGGGGACCTTGGCGGCGGTTTCTGGAAGATCCGCCGGCAAGTAGTCGCCGGAGACCAGCTTTCTCTTCTTAGACTGCCCAATTGATGGTGTAACTGATGGTTGAGTCAGCTTGAGCAAGAAGGTCCCTGGTTCCACAGGTAACTTCATCGCAGCACACTTTGAAAGGCCATCTGCAATCTCATTTTGAGCTCTCGGGACGTGCTCCATCTGCAAACCTTCAAAGTGCTCTTCAAGCTTTCTCACTTCATCTACATATGCTTCCATCAAAGGGCTCTGGTAGCTCTTGTTGACTTGCCGGACCACCAACTGAGAATCTCCACGTACAATCAGCTTTCTGATCCCAAGTTCAGCCGCAATTCTGAGGCCGGCGAGCAAGCCTTCATACTCTGCAGTATTGTTTGTCGCTTGCTCTCTTGGGAAGTGCATCTGGATAATATACTTGAGGTGTTCTCCGGTGGGCGCAATGAGTACTACGCCAGCACCGGCGCCTTGCAGCGAAAAGGCACCATCAAAGTACATTACCCATTCACTTGTTGCTTCTTGCACGGGTACACTCGTTTCTTGAACTTCTTCTTCTGGCGTTGGGGTCCACTCAGCAATGAACTCTGCCAAAGCTCGGCTCTGAATGGTTGAAGTACTTTCAAATTTGAGTCCGAAGCTTGACAGTTCCAGTGCCCACTCGACGATCCTGCCTGTTGCCTCCGGATTGTGTAATATCCTCTTCAACGGAAAGCGAGTGACCACTGTTATCTCATGGGCTTGGAAGTAGTGGCGCAGCTTCCTCGAGGCCATGAGGAGGCCGAAAAGCAATTTTTGCACACCAGAGTACCTTGACCTAGCTCCCTGGAGAAGGGAACTTACAAAATACACTGGGCGCTGCACCATCTTCTTCCGCACCTCTCCTTGTTCCTGCGCAGAGTCTTCCTTGTCGGGGCCAGAGCTTGTCGGGACAGCCCCCTGCTTGTCGCTAGATTCGCTTGCCGGCGATGCTGACTCCTCGTCGGACTCCCTCTCCGCTACTAACGCAGCACTAACCACCTGGTTGGTTGCCGCTAAGTATAGCAACAACTTTTCCTGTGGTTTAGGTGCGACAAGTATAGGAGTGGAGGACAGGTACCGTTTCAAATCCTGCAGCGCCGCCTCCGCTTCCGGAGTCCACTTCATGGGACCTGCCTTCTTCAAGATTTTGAAGAAAGGTAGGGCGCGTTCTGCGGATTTTGAAATGAACCTACTGAGGGCAGCAACACAACCTGCAAGCCTTCTGACATCCTTGACGCGCTTCGGGGCTTCTATCTGCTCGATGGCTTTGATCTTGTCGGGGTTGGCCTCAATCCCCCTCTGTGATACAAAGAACCCGAGAAGCTTGCCGGAGGGAACTCCAAAGACGCACTTCTCGGGGTTCAACTTGAGCTGTATCCTGCGCAGGTTCTGAAACGTCTCTTCCAAGTCTTGAATCAGTGTTTCTTTGTTCTTGCTCTTCACCACGATGTCATCCATGTAGGCTTCTACATTCCTGTGGATCTGTGGCTCAAAAGCAGTGTACACTACCCTTGCAAAAGTTGAGCCTGCATTTTTCAATCCAAATGGCATGCGGATAAAGCAATAGGTGCCACATGGAGTGATAAATGCAGTCTTCTCTTCATCTTCCTTGGCCATGAAAATCTGGTGATAGCCTGAGTATGCATCAAGAAAACAGAGTAGCTCACATCCGGCAGTGGAGTCAACGATCTGGTCAATGCGCGGCAAAGGGAAGGGATCCTTGGGACATGCTTTATTGACATCAGTGAAGTCTATACACAGTCTCCACTTCCCGTTGGCCTTGCGCACGACGACTGGGTTTGCCAGCCACGTCGGATGGATCACACCTCTAACTAGGCCTGCTGCCTCTAGTTTCTTGATCTCCTCATTGATGAACTCTTGGCGCTCCACGGCTTGCTTCCTCACTTTCTGCTTGATGGGCCGCGCATGAGGACAGACAGCAAGCTTGTGCTCAATCACCTTCCTGGGAACACCGGGGATGTCAGATGGTTGCCAAGCAAACACATCGACATTCGCCCGTAGGAAGGCGACGAGCGCGCTTTCCTATTTGCTGTCAAGGGTGGCACTGATGGTGAAAGTACCACCAGTGCCATCCTCCTTTGCGGACACCTTCTTGGTTGCCGGAGGAGCAGCCATTCCTTTCTTGCTCTTGCCGGTGGAGCTCGATGGAACGTCCTCGACGGCAGCGCAGCACTCCGAAGAGGCGCTCAGTCCTGAAGTTGAGCTCCCCGCCAAAGGTCACCGGCAGAGTGATCTTTCCCTTGGGCTTGCTCCTTCCCGGGTTGATTCCTTGGAATGAATCCGGTCTCTTCGAGCTCGCCATCTTGAATCTGGAGCTTCTTGATCACAGCGGAGGAGATCAAGTTCAGCCCGGCCCCGCCGTCAACCAACATTTTGGTGACCTTAAGGTTGCGGATGGTGGGGGAAACCAGCATCGGCAAGCACCCGACCGCAGTGGTGTGGTCAGGGTGATCCTCAAGGTCAAAAACGATGGGCGTGCTGGACCATTTGAGGAGCCTGCGCGACTCCACGGGCGGCTCCGCTGCATTCACCTCACGCACCCACTGTTTCAGCTGGCGGTGGGAGGTGTGCAGGGAGGCGCCACCGTCGACGCACAGGACCTCCGTGGCCTTCTGGAACTCCTGCTCGCTGTTCTCGTTGTCCTCCATGTCTTCATCGTCGTCTTCGTCGTTGTCGCGGCCCCGGGGAGGTCGATCTCCTTGCCGCTGCTTGGCCTTGCCGCGGCGTCCTCCCCGGCCGTTAAACGGCCGCTTCTTGCTGGGCTCTTCCCCGCCACCTTGGGCCTTCTCCTTGTCGCGCCTCTCGTACTCAGCTTTTTGCTGCTCGACGAGGTACTCGACGCGCTTGCAGTTGGAAAGATCGTGACCCTTGGTGCGGTGAATCTTACAGTATTGCTTGTCGGAGCTACCCGGCTTGTCGGCCGCCGCCGCAGGGGCAGGCTCCTTGCCGGAGCCGCCAGCCTGCGCTTGCTTGGCGGGGGCCTCCTTGCCGGACTTCTCGACGGCAAGCACTTCCTTCTTGCCCTTCTTCCTGTTGTTCCGCCGCCGGCTCTTCTTTGCCGGGGCGGCGTCGTCGCTGTCGCTTCCCCCTGCGCCAGCATCCTCCCCGGGGAGTTTCCTCCCCTCTTCCGCACGGGCGCATTTGTCAGCAAGAGCGTAAAGCTCGCTGACGTCTCTGATCTTGGTCATCGCCATCTCCTCACGCATGCGGCGGTTACGCATGTTCTGATGGAACGCGCTGATAACCGCGGCAGGGTGAACGTCTGGGATGTTGTGTTGCACCCGGCTGAAGCGTTGGATATATTTGCGCAGGGGCTCGCCTTCCTTCTGGGCCAAGATATGGAGATCGCTCTCCTGGCCATGGGGTTTGTGGCCGCCGGTGAAGGCGCCAACAAACTGATGGCAGAGGTCGGCCCAAGAAGAGATAGAGCCTTCCGGCAAGTGCATGAGCCACGAACGGACGTTCGGTTTCAGCACGAGCGGGAAGTAGTTGGCTAGGATCTTCTCGTCGCGCCCCCCGGCAGCTTGCACTGCTATAGTGTAGACGCTGAGAAACTCCGAGGGGTGCGTCTTGCCGTCGTACTTCTCCGGTACGTCGGGCTTAAAGTTCTTCATGCTGGGCCACTGGACGCGCCGCAGCTCGCGGGTGAACGCAGGGCAGCCTGCCGCGTACGGCAAGTCACCTGGTTCACCGGGCGCGGGTGCGTCGACAGTGTTCCCAGCTCTCTTGTCGGATTGTCGCCGAGCTTCTCGGCGGCGCTCGATCGTGGTCCGAGCGTCTTCATCTCGCCGGTCGTCGAGGACCTGGCGCTGGTCCCGACGGGTCCGCGGGTCCGACGAGGCTGTGGAGCCGTCGTCGGGGTTGTTCCGGCGGGGCGGCGTCTTCTGCTTCTGCGGCGGGGAGTGCACGCTTGTCGCACCCCCGGCAGTCTTGTCGCCGATAGCCTTCGTCTTCTCGGCCTGCCGTGGCCGTGAGGCCGACGGCTGCTGCGGAGAGTCGTTGTTGGCGAAGTCTATCAGGCTCCGGATAGTGGCCCTCCATTCTTCGGCCTTGTCGGCCGCCGGAGGAAAATCAAGAAGCAGCTGCGCCCTTGCGAGCGCTTCTGCCGGAGTAGTGGGGAACGCGGGCGAGCGGTGCGAGGAGCGGGATACGCTCGGACTTCTAACGACGTTAGAAGGAGCGGGGTCCCGTGCCGGCGCCTTCGCTTTGCTTGTGCCCGGACGGGGGTCCGGGGCGTCCCGCGAACCTCCAGTATAGCCTTGTCCCAGCAAGCGGATACCACCTCCCGTGGTATGGCGCTGCGGGGTCGTCGTATGTTGCGATGGACGCGGCGCGTCCACGGAGACCGAGGTCCGGTCGTCCGTCTTGTTCTTGGATCTGGTGGCACCGTGAGTGTCCTCGCCGGCAACCACCCTTCCGACGGCGTCTCCCCCGCCCACCGTTGGCTCTGGTGGCGGCGGGTGAGACGCAGACGGGCCTCCGACCTCCGAGGGCTTCTTCTTCGGGGCCATGGAGTTGTCGCTGATGAAGTTGTTGATGAAGCTGGAGAGGTTGATGAAGAATGCGCCCGCGCGAACGCCGGATCAGGTTCGCACAACCTCGACGCCCCCTACCTGGCGCGCCAAAGATGTCGGGGGAAACTGTCCGCCACGAACACCTATGGGACCGGAGCCCCTTGTCTGTGCGGTACGAGGGCGGAGGGAGCACAAAGAGCAGATCGGAGCGGACGCGCGGGCAGTTTTACCCAGGTTCGGGCCGCACGGATGCGTAAAACCCTACTCCTGCTTGGTTATGTATTGAGTGGGACGCTCGGGAGCTTGAAGAAGCAGCTACACCGTGCGTGAGAGTAATCTAGGTTTCGAACCCCCTCCACGTTGTGCATGGGCCTCCTTTTATAGTGCAAGGGGTCACCGACAGGTGTCAACGTAGGAGAAAGGGGTAAAAGAGTAAAAGAGGTGGTAGTTGTAATAGTGCGGGAACAGTGGAGCTACAGTACAGAACAGTGGTCTATACCTACTTTAACAGTGGGGGACAAGGGCATTTAATGCCCGTCGCCGTCGACCCCAAAAGCTCCCGCCTTAGCGTCTCCGTCCGCCACGGCGACGGATTTATCGCCGTGGTGTGCCACCGTGTACCCCAGGCTGCACAGCCATCCGCCACGCGTCCCTGGTTGGACCTCAGGGCGACGCGTGGGCCGATGAGCTGGAGCGCGGGCACACAGCGTGGCCTTCCCGGCAAGCGCCTTGCCGGGGCCTTGATCTTGCCGGGCCCGGGAACTTGCCGCTCCCCGGGCCCCTTGCCGGGGCGCGCATAGCGCCGAGGCAACGCCTTCTAATCTTCCTGGCAAGCTCCTCTTGCCAGGGTCTTGTGTTAGTGGAACAGCTTTGAGCCTGGTACGGCCTTCCCGGCAAACTCCTCTTGCCGGGGTCTCGATCTTCTGTTTTGTATACTTTGTTTTTGAATGGTTTAATAGGAGGCAGGAAGGTCTCCGGCGAGCACGCAGTAAACCTTGCCGCGGGAAGCTGCAACTGCCCGTGCACAAGTTGGGGTACTAGGGTACCCCTACCTTAGTACACCGACAGGAAGTGTTCCATCCCTTTCTTGAGAGGAAACTGGAATTTTATATTCCCCTCTTTCATGTCAATGATAGCACCAACGGTGCGTAGAAAAGGACGTCCCAAAATAATTGGACACGAAGGTTCACATTCAATATCCATAATAGTAAAATCAACGGGAACATAGTTGTCATTGACAATGATAAGAACATCTTCGATCCTCCCCAAAGGTTTCTTTATGGAAGAATCAACGAGACGAACACCAAAAGAACAAGAATCAAAAGGTTTCAATTTAAGCATATCATATATTCTTTTGGGCATAACAGAGGTACTAGCACCAACATCACATAAAGCATAGCAAGAGAAGTTATTCAACTTAATTTTAATCATAGGATCCCAACCATCTTCTAGCTTTCTAGGTATGGAGGCTTCTACTCTAAGTTTCTCCTCCCTAGCTTTGATAAGAGCATTAGTGATACGCTCTGTGAAGGCAAGGTTAATCGTGCTAGTGCGGGGATCTCTAGACATGTTGTGAAGGAAATCAATAACTTCGGTAAGAGTGCAATTGTCAAAATCCAGGTCACCACTATCAAGTAAGGTGGTAGTGGTGTCCTTTAGGTTCACTTGTTTGGTAGTTTCTATAGTCATAGCATCACCATTAATAGGTCCAATGGGACCAGGAGTGCATTGGGTGCTAAGAGTTTGGATATCCTCAACAACTTGGATAGTAGCAACAGTGTGGTGGGTAGGAAGGCTCTTAATTCTATCTTCTTCCTCCCTTTCTCTAGCCCATCTCTCTTTAAGTTTAGCCATCATCCTAATGTTTTCATTAATTTGCACTTGAATAGCATTCATAGGAGTGACCTTCCTCTCCTCAAGAGGAGTAGTTCTAATTTTAAGCAATTCTACTTCATTGGCTAAATTGTCTACCTTCGAAGAGAGATCACCTAGTTTGTTTAGTTTTTCTTCTACACTATTATTAAAAGCTTTTTGGGTAGTGATGAAATATTTAAGCATAATCTCTAGTTCAGTAGTGGAGTTCTTGGTGCTAGGATAAGCATTGTTGTTCCCATAAGAATTAGAGGGGAACGGTCTAGGATTGTTACCAAAGTTACTCCTATAAGCATTATTATTAAAATTGTTTCTAGAGATAAATTTCACATCTACTTGTTCTTGAGCAATCAAAGAATTTAAAGGAACATCACGAGGATCAACAGAAGATTGCTTCGAAAGTAGAGACATGATCAAGTCAACTTTTTCATTTAGGGAGGAAATCTCCTCGACAGAGTTTACCTTCCTACCTGTTGGAGCGCGTTCGGTGTGCCATTGGGAATAGTTGGTCATCATCTCATCGAGAAGCTTCGTGGCAGCACCAAGTGTAGTTGACATAAAGGTTCCCCCCGCGGCCGAATCTAACAAGTTCCGCGAGGTAAAGTTCAAGCCTGCATAAAAAGTTTAGATAACCATCCAAGTAGTCAAACCATTAGTAGGGCAGTTCTTGATAAGAGATTCCATACGTTCCCAAGCTTGGGCAACATGTTCATTATCCAATTGTTTAAAATTCATTATATTACTTCTTAGTTGGATAATTTTAGCAGGTGGATAGTATTTTCCAATAAAAGCATCTTTGCACTTGTCCCATGAATCTATGCTATTTCTAGGCAAAGACTGAAACCAAATTTTAGCTCCTCCTCTCAAGGAGAAAGGAAAAAGCTTAAGCTTAACAATATCACCGTCTACTTCTCGGTACTTTTGCATATCACAAAGTTCAACAAAATTGTTTAAGTGTAAAGCAGCATCATCTCCAGCACCGGAGAATTGATCTTTCATGACTAAGTTCAGTAAAGCAGGTTTAATTTCATAAGAAGGTGCTAAAGTGGCAGGTGTAGTGATAGGTGTGCAGATAAAGTCATCGTTGTTGTGACTAGTAAAGTCACACAACTTGGTGTTCTCGGTGGAGCCCATAGTAGCAAGCAAGCAAGATAACTATTTTTGTGATTTTCCATAAAAGATACTAAAGCAAAAAACTGAATGGTAAACTAACAAGACTAAAAAGCAAAGGTAAAAGATAGCGTGCAACTCCCCTATCCTGAAGAGTGGAGTCACCGGCAACGGCGCCAGAAAACTTTGCTTGATGGCTTCTCGCCCCTCGTTGGTTACCCCAAGTGGAAGGTTTGAGATGCAGTGTAGCGGAAGTTTTCCCTTGGCAAAGATACCAAGGATCAATTTCCCTGAGACTCCCAGTTTCAACAAGAAGGTGTCAACTGCTAACGGCGCCAGATATTAGCAATCAACTTGGACCTGCACACAGATACAAATAACTTTGCTCCCAACGAGTACAGAGAGGTTGTCAATCCCTCCGGCCTTGTCGTTTACAAAGGATCAAACACAAGTGATAATAGTGATAGGTATAATTGCAATAGTAACTAAAAAGCGGAAAGTAAATAGCGGATGTGATCAATGATGGTAATATGGACCGGGGTCCCATGATGTTCACTAGTGATGTCTCTCTCCCAAAAGACGATAAAACAGCTATGTGAGGTAAACGAATTGCGCAAACCAATGCTGACTACGTTGCAAGAAAGGTAGAGGTTCAAAGCATGGGCGGTACGCCAAGGCAAGTAGACTGAAATCCATCTGCATCTACTACTAATCATCTGCCCAGCTGTAATTCGTTTACCTCACATAGCTGTTTTATCGTCTTTTGGGAGAGAGACATCACTAGTGAACATCATGGGACCCCGGTCCATATTACCATCATTGATCACATCCGCTATTTACTTTCCGCTTTTTAGTTACTATTGCAATTATACCTATCACTATTATCACTTGTGTTTGATCCTTTGTAAACGACAAGGCCGGAGGGATTGACAACCTCTCTGTACTCGTTGGGAGCAAAGTTATTTGTATCTGTGTGCAGGTCCAAGTTGATTGCTAATATCTGGCGCCGTTAGCAGTTGACACCTTCTTGTTGAAACTGGGAGTCTCAGGGAAATTGATCCTTGGTATCTTTGCCAAGGGAAAACTTCCGCTACACTGCATCTCAAACCTTCCACTTGGGGTAACCAACGAGGGGCGAGAAGCCATCAAGCAAAGTTTTCTGGCGCCGTTGCCGGTGACTCCACTCTTCAGGATAGGGGACTTGCACGCTATCTTTTACCTTTGCTTTTTAGTCTTGTTAGTTTACCATTCAGTTTTTTGCTTTAGTATCTTTTATGGAAAATCACAAAAATAGTTATCTTGCTTGCTTGCTACTATGGGCTCCACCGAGAACACCAAGTTGTGTGACTTTACTAGTCACAACAACGATGACTTTATCTGCACACCTATCACTACACCTGCCACTTTAGCACCTTCTTATGAAATTAAACCTGCTTTACTGAACTTAGTCATGAAAGATCAATTCTCCGGTGCTGGCGATGATGCTGCTTTACACTTAAACAATTTTGTTGAACTTTGTGATATGCAAAAGTACCGAGAAGTAGACGGTGATATTGTTAAGCTTAAGCTTTTTCCTTTCTCCTTGAGAGGAGGAGCTAAAATTTGGTTTCCGTCTTTGCCTAGAAATAGCATAGATTCATGGGACAAGTGCAAAGATGCTTTTATTGGAAAATACTATCCACCTGCTAAAATTATCCAACTAAGAAGTAATATAATGAATTTTAAACAATTGGATAATGAACATGTTGCCCAAGCTTGGGAACGTATGGAATCTCTTATCAAGAACTGCCCTACTAATGGTTTGACTACTTGGATGGTTATCTAAACTTTTTATGCAGGCTTGAACTTTACCTCGCGGAACTTGTTAGATTCGGCCGCGGGAGGAACCTTTATGTCAACTACACTTGGTGCTGCCACGAAGCTTCTCGATGAGATGATGACCAACTATTCCCAATGGCACACCGAACGCGCTCCAACAGGTAGGAAGGTAAACTCTGTCGAGGAGATTTCCTCCCTAAATGAAAAAGTTGACTTGATCATGTCTCTACTTTCGAAGCAATCTTCTGTTGATCCTCGTGATGTTCCTTTAAATTCTTTGATTGCTCAAGAACAAGTAGATGTGAACTTTATCTCTAGAAACAATTTTAATAATAATGCTTATAGGAGTAACTTTGGTAACAATCCTAGACCGTTCCCCTCTAATTCTTATGGGAACAACAATGCTTATCCTAGCACCAAGAACTCCACTACTGAACTAGAGATTATGCTTAAATATTTCATCACTACCCAAAAAGCTTTTAATAATAGTGTAGAAGAAAAACTAAACAAACTAGGTGATCTCTCTTCGAAGGTAGACAATTTAGCCAATGAAGTAGAATTGCTTAAAATTAGAACTACTCCTCTTGAGGAGAGGAAGGTCACTCCTATGAAAGCTATTCAAGTGCAAATTAATGAAAACATTAGGATGATGGCTAAACTTAAAGGGAGATGGGCTAGAGAAAGGGAGGAAGAAGATAGAATTAAGAGCCTTCCTACCCACCACACTGTTGCTACTATCCAAGTTGTTGAGGATATCCAAACTCTTAGCACCCAATGCACTCCTGGTCCCATTGGACCTATTAATGGTGATGCTATGACTATAGAAACTACCAAACAAGTGAACCTAAAGGACACCACTACCACCTTACTTGATAGTAGTGACCTGGATTTTGACAATTGCACTCTTACCGAAGTTATTGATTTCCTTCACAACATGTCTAGAGATCCCCGCACTAGCACGATTAACCTTGCCTTCACAGAGCGTATCACTAATGCTCTTATCAAAGCTAGGGAGGAGAAACTTAGAGTAGAAGCCTCCATACCTAGAAAGCTAGAAGATGGATGGGATCCTATGATTAAAATTAAGTTGAATAACTTCTCTTGCTATGCTTTATGTGATGTTGGTGCTAGTACCTCTGTTATGCCCAAAAGAATATATGATATGCTTAAATTGAAACCTTTTGATTCTTGTTCTTTTGGTGTTCGTCTCGTTGATTCTTCCATAAAGAAACCTTTGGGGAGGATCGAAGATGTTCTTATCATTGTCAATGACAACAATGTTCCCGTTGATTTTACTATTATGGATATTGAATGTGAACCTTCGTGTCCAATTATTTTGGGACGTCCTTTTCTACGCACCGTTGGTGCTATCATTGACATGAAAGAGGGGAATATAAAATTCCAGTTTCCTCTCAAGAAAGGGATGGAACACTTCCCTCGAAAGAAGATTAAGTTACCTTTTGAGTCCGTTATACGGGCTAGCTATTCTTTTAGTCTTGATAAAACTTGATCTCTATGCATTATGCCTAGCTTAAAGGCATAAAAGAAAGCGCTTTTGGGAGACAGCCCACATGAATAAATTTTATTTTGCTTTTGTTGTGTCTTGATGTTGTTACTACAGTAGCATCATCATTGTATCTTTGCTTTTCAAATTTGTGCCAAGTGTAGCCTCTGATTGCAAGAAAGTTCAAAAGTAGTGACGTGCTGTCCAGGAAACAGATTCTGTCCTTGGATAGAAAAATTCGTATAAAATCACCAGATCGTCTTTTTGGTCTGAATTTTTTCGATAGCGTGCTCTATATAATTGTCTTTCGTGCATCTGTTTTGTGTTTTTTGATTAGAGTTGCAGAAGTGCCCCGAAAAAATCATTTACTACCTGCTGTTCTGTTTTTCACAGATTCTGTCCTGTTTTGCCTTTCCTTCATTTTGCAAACCTAGAGCTTGCTTTTTCTTTGCAAAAACCTTTTGGCAATCTTGAGAAACAGTAGACCTTGAAGAATATCTTTATTTCCAGCAAGGAACAATTATTTTATTAAGGGTACTAACCTCGCTAATCAGATTATGATGAGTTATGTATGAAGGGAGTTTTCAAGTGTGCGAGGGAAGATGATAAAAAGATCCAGGAGTGTCAAACGCTCAAGCTTGGGGATGCCCCATGCACCCCCAAGAAATATTCAAGGAGACTCAAGCGTCTAAGCTTGGGGATGCCCCCGTGCATCCCCTTCTCCATCAACATTATCAGTTCGTCTTCCGTTCCACTATATTTTTATCATTTCATGTGTTATGTGCTATGCTTGGAGCGTCTTGCTTTTAGTTTCCTTTTTAGTTTTGTTTAGCTTTTCATAACCAGTCGGAACTCAGCTTTCTTTATGTGGGAGAGAAACACGCTCCACTTCTACCTAGAACATAACATAGAATTTTCATGTCTATCTTTGCTGTGTGTGTTCTTTGTCTTTCAATAGCTACTTTCATGCTTAGCTCTTAGTTTTCATGCTTATCTTTTTAAAGAGCTTTTGTTTAGTTGGTTGCTTGAACTCTCTTTAGTTATCATGCTTATCTTATTAAGAGAGTTTGCTTCCGTTGCATTGGTTGATATGTCTATGATAAAGATGCTACGTGCATACTGGCGCTTAGTAGTTCATGTTTTCTTATGGTTAGTCTCAAATAGCTGGGGGGTTCCCAATGTGTTATTGGAATACCAACATGATTTGTTTGCCTATGATGTGGTATGGTTTAGTAATATCTTCCTTCAAGAATTTACTTTGATTGGCTTGGCGCATGCTCACGCATATTTAAGACGGTAAATAAAGTCTGTCAAGCCTTGATGATCTTTTGTTTCTGAGTAGCGATATAACTTCCATGCCTGATTCAATGTTGCTTTGTCGCTCTGCATGATTATGACCTTAATTGCTCTCTTAGTTGGTCGCTCCCAGTCTTTTGCTAACCTCCACCTGTACTAAGCGGACTGACTGCTTGTGCATCCAAATTCTTTTAAACCAGTTATGCCATATGAGTCCACCATACCTTCCTACATGGTATTTACCTGCCATTCCTAACGGAGACTTGCATGAACCATCTCGAAATTATTCATAGACAAGCATTCCTATTTTGTGCCTCTGTTTTAAGTTCATGAGGAAGTAGTAGTTAATTCATGATCTTTTTAAGTTGGACAAGCTTCACCCCGGGATTGCATGTATAATGTGCAAACCCATAATACGAGAAGGAACTGGCATTGAGTGCGCTCGGCTCAAAAATAATATAACAAACAAACCCTCCTTCACGCTTTGTTCATGAGAAATCAGAAAACTTTGGCAGTGATAAACAAAGGAGATTAAGAGGATGTGATCATCCTCATTTGGGAGCCGTTCCTCGAAACTTGTCCATCTCAAGAAGTGATTGAGTTGTCTGCTAGCATTCGTTGACGGAACATGCATAATCAAAAAAATAATTATTACCTCTGTTTTTAAAACCAAGAGCTCTGGTACATGTTTTGTCTTTGTTTCCGACTACGGGTTTTCAACCTTGCCAACAAAAGCCACGGTTCGAGATTCTCCACCTTCTTTTAAAGCACCAACTACTGAGAGCATGATTGTCATTCTAAGTGTAATGTGCATTGTCCCAAAGTAGCATTGTCTTTTGCATGATTGTGATATCGTTTATTTTGAAATCATTGTATCTAGTCATCAATTAAACCTTGGAGGTGCCCCTGCATTTATGTTTTGCTTCACTAAAGGGGGCAAGCGAGATATCACTTTATCATATTTACACACCATGCTCATTACAAATATATTTGATGTTTCGGTATCATATTGTAAAACTTTCAGTTCTTTGTGATTTTCTCATGAGGCAAATTAATTACTACATATTCATTGTCTCAGTAAGCTTTTGTCATATGACAACATCCATTATCGAGGCACAAGCACCGTTGTTTTCCCCCTTGTGGCAACAGCACATCCCCTAGACTCATATTTCTGTCACTCAAGCTAGTCATCGAGGGGCATGAACCCACAATCAAGCATAACGTTCCCTCTTGGAGTCACTACCTACTACTTGGTCAAAGCAATAAATAACAACGGAGAACATGCAAGAATTACTTACGAACATAAATATAAAAGAGGTGAATCAAATATATTACTCAAACACAATCTGAACATAATCTCACAATCCATCGGATCCCAGCAAACTCATCATAGCAACAGCATAAGGATTACATATGTGCCCAGCCCCCCCCCCCCCCGGCGCGGTCAGGAGGGGGGCCGCGACACTAGGCCGCCTGGAGCCCTGGTGGCCCCCCTCTGGCTGTACTTCGGGTGCCGGGAAGCTTCTGGAACGCTGATTTTTTATATAATTTTTCTGGGATTTTTCTGGCAGTTCTCGTAATGGGAAAACCTGAAATACAAAAACAGCCGAAAACAGAAACTAGCACAGGGGTGCACTGAGTTAATAGGTTAGTCCAAATATGATCAAAAGTGTATGGAAGTGTATAAATAAAATAGCAATATCACCCAAAAGAGGCATGGAGCAAGCAGAAATTATAGATACGTTTTGGACGTATCAGCAAGCGCCGAGGAACACCTACACCATCCGCGAGGAAAGCTTGGAAGAGACGACGGCAGAAGAAGGAGCTACTGGCGCAATAGCAGCCGGACATCCAGCGACCAGCCCGGACATCCGGCATCACTCCGGAAATCCAGCAAGGGCAACAGAAGGCACCCGAAGAATGGCCACCACCAGGCCGGACATCCGGCTCGTGCCCCGGACATGTGGCCTCCCATGAACGACCGGACATCCGGCCCCCAGCCCGGACATCCGGCGCCTGCCTGCGCACAGAGTCGGGCCAGAGGCCCATGTATCCTCTCCCACTTACCCCTTCATGGCTAAGACTATATATACTCCTCCCCCACCTCATTTTTATGGTCAGAAAATGTGATCGCTCATTTTAGACTAGAGCTTTGCTCATCTTAGTGGTTCTACTCCTAGGAGAGACTGCGGCCCCTCTACGGAGAAGATCCATGACGAATTCAAGACCCCTAAACGGGAAGATCCTTCGTGGATTCAAGACCTCCTCTTGGAGATGAACTCGACCTTGTATCTTTCCCTTTGTTGTTCATGTACCTTGTGATATTGTGTGTTTGATTGTCTAGTGGATGTGTGATTGGACTTGTTCTTGAGTGTTTTCCCTCGTGATTCCCCTTTGTGTTCTTCGTGTTCATCGTGTTCCTCGCGGGATCCCTCCTTTTCGTGAAAGATCGGCCTAGAATCGGGTTGACCCCGCATCAGCATGTCTGCATATAGCCCACCAACAACCAAAACACCCTCGGAAAATTGGTGGTGACCTCGACCTATGGTGTCTATAGGGTTGACACGCCACGTGCCAACGACACTCGTGGAACCAACAACAACGACAATACTAGATGATTCCGCCAACGGTAATGACAAAACCATGAACAGTGGCAGCGGCAACCCTGATGGTCCTTCATGCGGCGAGGTAGATGATCCTCAAAGCAAACTCAGACCCAAAGATGAGGATATATTAAATTAGTTGCTTAGTAGGCCATGCGACGACATGTTAAGGTGAAGGCTAGTAACGGAGATGCTCATATGGGAAGGGTGTGAGTGCGTGTGTTCATAGAGGTAAGTGTATGTGCATGTATGAGTGTGTGCATATATATTGCGTTACCAACCCCCACGCCCCCACACCTCTATGTCACCAATTTCTTCTTCATGCATAATAAAATAAATATGGAGATAATGCCCCCCTTGTCTCGAACCCCTAGTAGGTTAGAAGTTATCAGTCTCCTCAGAATTAGACCTGCTGGTATATTGTACCGATGAGATACAAGTCATCATCAAAAAACCAAATTCTCCTGTAATCCCAACCTTAACATAATATTCTTGAAGAAAACCCAGTCAACTTTGTCGCATACCTTGCGCATATCCAGGTTGTCCGCGCATAAAATCTTTGTCCCCCCCCCCTTTTTTTTATCTTTCGGATCCACTCGTAGGCAATAATCACATTGTCTCTTATAATTCTCTAGGGATAAATGCACTTTCGGTTGATGAAATAATCTCAGTTAAAAGTATCTTTAGGTTTTTAGCAAGCATCTTTGGAATCTTCTATATCTTAATAGCTAGCCCACACTAACCTATTTCTCAGAGCATGCAAGCATGCCACCTCATCACACAACATGCATGGAAAATGCCTACACCCACTAGCCTATTTCTTTCAACATGCAAGCATGCCACAACGTCATGCAACATGTATGAGAAAAGACTCACCTCAACATGCAAACATACATGAGAATTTTCATTTCATTATGTTGTTTATATTTAATATATATTCTACAACTATAAAATGAATAAAACACAATAACTAATATGTATTATCAGTTGTAGCTCTTACTATTATTATCCCAAAAAAGCTCCTACATCATTACTCAAAATATTCATGTTTCATGCAGTGAATCTCATTGAAAAATCTTGCAAAATATTCTGGCAACAACGTGCGGGGTATCATCTAGTTAAGACTAATGTGGTGTCATTCCACCCCTACTTTATCCGCCACCAGTTTATCGCCTGCGGGACTTCCAAGTATTTTTTTTTTGTAGAAAATTGCATGCAAACCGTTGGGGCCTTGAGCCTTGACATATCGTCGATACTTAAAATAGTGTGCTTCACTTCATCCTCCATAAATAAAGCTGTTGTTCATTCATTTATTTAGAATGTCTCGGCAGAATTTTTCAAGAAATCCAAGATCTGTATTGTTAACTTCAGAAGAGAAAGGGTGAATAAAGTAATTTTCGATCATCGGGTTTAACATGCCTGTACCTTCCAGCCACTCCCCGTGGTCATCCTTAAGACATTTCATCAAATTACGTTCTATCTGGCCAAGAAAAATTGTAGAATATTTTTTGAATTGTCACCGCGGTTACATAACCATTCCACCCTAGCTTGTTGGAGCGTATGCAGTTCTAGTAGGTGTTCAATCAAGTCTGCTAGTTCCTTTCTTTTCATGTCACTTTCATCAATAGCCATAGGCCCTTCTATCACATGTGCAATCTCTTTCTTTACCTATTTAAGCTTCTTTTTCTGGGTTTTATGTACCCGCCAATCCCAGTTATGTAAGCTCTAATTCATCATACAAAGCCTCCCAGTATGCCATTCCCATGCATATTCGAAGACGATTCATCCCATGCCTGGATGACCACTAGTGGGACGTGCCAAATTATCCCTAATAATTTTCACCAATGGCTAATCTAGAACTGCCGAAACAAAAGGGAAAACTACATGTAACACTATTCTCAACAGTCATATATTGATTTGTTGCTTTATGTTTAAACACCATACATAGGTTTTTACACCCAGAAAAGTTTACTCAACAACCACACAATATCTGCAAGGTAATTACCACATAATTTGACAATTAGAAGCACATAACATGGAAGAAGATGCTTCAAAGTTGAAAGATATAAAGAGGAGCAGGAGCAAGCAGACAGTTCATTTCCCTCAAGAACTTACTAATGCAAACTTCCTTCATGGAGTTTCTGCCCAGTCAAAACCAGCGAAGCCTTCGCCGAATACACCGCCAGAGAACCTAACTTCTAGTCATTCGAGAGCGTGATCGTCGTCCCATATGGCCTCGTCGTCGCTCCCGCTGGCGAAGTAATCATTGTCCACGAACTCTTGCCATCCGTCGATGGAGTTATCATCCGAGCACTCATTCCAGAAGCTGTTCTCATAGCAATTGTCCACGGCGGGGCCGGGAATTTTCAGTCCAAGATACTTCGCTTGCAAACTATTGCCATCAACGTCCCAGCAGCCACGCATATATAAGAATTTGAGGTCTTGGCACTGCGAGGCGATCTCGATGACAGCCGTAGTCACGATGAGCAGATATCCTATCTCAAGGTGGCAGAGCTTTGGCATGCACTAGTAGAAAACGGGGCAATGGTCCAGCCCATTAGTCCCGGTTCAATCCAGAACCGGGACCAATGGGGGCATTGGACCCGGTTCGTGAGCCCAGGGGGCCAGCCGGGCCACGTGGGCTACTGGTCCCGGTTCGTCTGGAGCTTTTGGTCCCGGTTGGTGCCACGAACCGGGACCAATGGGTCTTGCTCCTGGCCCACAACCGTTGGTCTCGGTTGGTGACATGAACCGGGACCAAAGGCTCCCCATTAGTCCCGGTTCATGTCACCAACCGGGACCAATGAGGTGCCTATATATACCCCCTCGCGCAAGAGCAGAGCACACTGCTCTGTTTTTTCTGGCCGAGGTGGAGAGGGCTTGGTGGTGCTCTAGCTCACCTCCTATGCACACAACGTGTTCGATGGAATGCCCGAGCCACACTAGTTAAGCTTTTCTCCTCTCGAAGCTCTATTTTCTCCGAGATTTGTCTAGGTTTAGCGGTCCGTCACGTCCCGTCCCCGTCTTCGCCGCCGTCGATCGCCCCCGCCGATCTCGTCACCGGCACCACCGTGGTGAGCCTCTTGTTATGTCCATGCTTTTCTTACTTTTATTATTGCTTTAGATAGATATTTGTCTAATTTTCTTACGTTTATTATTGCTTGTTATTATATAGTGCGATGGTTTTGATATCCGCCCACGTGGGCCCTCGTCCGGTCTACGATTCGGATGTGGTATATTATATTTAATTTATAACTATTTGTTTTAGTTCATAGCACCAACCTGACATGCATAGATGTTTTATTATGTCTAGGAGGTAGTTGAACCGGAAATTCCAACCGACCCTCTTGTGGAGAGGTTAAATTTAGTTGAAGAGGAAAACATTTCGTTAAAGAAAAAATTGGAAAAAATGGAGGAGGAGAAGATGGAATTGGAGTTGCATGTTGCGGAAGTTATCGATGATCACAAGATCAAGATGGAACCTATTGTCGAGAGGTTAAATTTAGTGGAAGAAGAAAACAAATTCTTGAAGAAAAAATAAAAAAAATTGTGGACGAGAAGATGATATTGGAGTTGCATGTTGCGGATGTCGTCGATGATCACAAGATCAAGATGGATGCAATGCGGTTGAAGATTAAAAAGATTAGAAAATATGCCATTAATACCGAGGCTTGGTATCATTATGCCGTTGGATCAATTGTTACCTTGGTTGCGATTATGATAGCATTTGTTTTCGCGTTGAAATGTTTTACATAGTTTCGATGTGTATGGAGAGCTATATATGTTGTTAGATGAGAACTATATATGTATGTACTTTGGTTTTAATGTGATGATGAACTTTTATCCATTTGGTCACTTAATTATCTATTTATGATGTTCTGTAATGGTTTTTGACACACTTAATTATATATAAATGCACGGATGAACCGCCAATGGATGTACGGTGACAGACACACCTCCGAGTACATTAAGGGCGTGCGTGAGTTTCTAAATGTGGCAGAGGCAAACAAGCAGAATGGTTTTATGTGTTGTCCATGCACTCAATGTGTGAATACGATGTCTTACTCTAACCGAAAAATCCTTCACTCCCACCTGCTTTACAAGGGTTTCATGCCACACTATAATGTTTGGACGAGGCACGGAGAAATAGGGGTTATGATGGAAGACGGCGAAGAAGAAGAGTACGATGACAACTATGTGCCCCCTGAATACGGTGATGCTGCAATGGGGGGAGCTGGTGAAGATCAAGAGGAACCAGACGATGTGCCCAATGATGCTGCAACGGGTGAAGCTGCTGAAGATCAAGAGGAACCAAATGATGATCTTCGCCGGGTCATTGTCGATGCAAGGACACAATGCGAAAGTCAAAAGGAGAAGCTGAAGTTCGATCGCATGTTAGAGGATCACAAAAAAGGGTTGTACCCCAATTGCGAAGATGGCAACACAAAGCTCGGTACCGTACTGGAATTGCTGCAGTGGAAGGCAGAGAATGCTGTGGCTGACAAAGGATTTGAGAAGCTACTGAAAATATTGAAGAAGAAGCTTCCGAAGGATAACGAATAGCCCGACAGTACATACGCAGCAAAGAAGGTCGTATGCCCTCTAGGATTGGAGGTGCAGAAGATACATGCATGCCATAATGACTGCATCCTCTACCGCGGTACATACAACGATCTGAACGCATGCCCGGTATGCGGTGCGTTGCGGTATAAGATCAGACGAGATGACCCTGGTGATGTCGATGGCGAGCCCGCCAGGAAGAGGGTTCCTGCGAAGGTGATGTGGTATGCTCCTATAATACCACGGTTGAAACGTTTGTTTAGAAACAGAGAGCATGCCAAGTTGATGCGATGGCACAGTGAGGACCGTAAGAAAGACGGGAAGTTGAGAGCACCCGCTGACGGGTCGCAATGGAGAAAAATCGAGAGAAAGTACTGGGAGGAGTTTGCAAAGGACGCAAGGAACGTATGGTTTGCTCTTAGCGCGGATGGCATTAATCCTTTCGGGGAGCAGAGCAGCAATCACAGCACCTGGCCCGTGACTCTATGTATGTATAACCTTCCTCCTTGGATGTGCATGAAGCGGAAGTTCATTATGATGCCAGTTCTCATCCAAGGCCCTAAGCAACCCGGCAACGACATTGATGTGTACCTAAGGCCATTAGTTGAAGAACTTTTACAGCTGTGGAATGGAAACGGTCTACGTGCGTGGGATGAGCACAAACAGGAGGAATTTGACCTAAAGGCGTTGCTGTTCGTGACCATCAACGATTGGCCCGCTCTCAGTAACCATTCAGGACAGACAAACAAAGGATACCACGCATGCACGCACTGTTTAGATGACACTGAAAGTATATACCTGGACAAGTGCAGGAAGAATGTGTACCTGGGCCATCGTCGATTTCTTCCGACCAACCATCAATGTCGAAAGAAAGGCAAGCATTTCAAAGGCGAGGCAGATCACCGGAAGAAGCCCGCCATGCGTACCGGTGATCACGTACTTGCTATGGTCAATGATTTACACGTAATCTTCGGAAAGGGCCCCAGCGCACTAGCTGTTCCGAATGACGATGAGGGACACGCACCCATGTGGAAGAACAAATCTATATTTTGGGACCTACCCTACTGGAAAGACCTAGAGGTCCGCTCTTCAATCGACGTGATGCACGTGACGAAGAACCTTTGCGTGAACCTGCTAGGCTTCTTGGGCGTGTATGGAAAGACAAAAGATACAGCTGAGGCACGGGAGGACCTGCAACGTTTGCACGAAAAAGACGGCATCCCTCCGAAGCAGTATGAAGGTCCTGCCAGCTATGCTCTTACGAAAGAAGAGAAAGAAATCTTCTTTGAATGCCTTCTCAGTATGAAGGTCCCGACTGGCTTCTCGTCGAATATAAAGGGAATAATAAATATGGCAGAGAAAAAGTTCCAGAACCTAAAGTCTCATGACTGCCATGTGATTATGACGCAACTGCTTCCGGTTTCATTGAGGGGGCTTCTACCGGAAAACGTCCGATTAGCCATTGTGAAACTATGTGCATTCCTCAATGCAATCTCTCAGAAGGTGATCGATCCAGAAATCGTACCAAGGCTAAGGAGTGATGTGGCGCAATGTCTTGTCAGTTTCGAGCTTGTGTTCCCACCATCCTTCTTCAATATCATGACACACGTCCTAGTTCATCTAGTCGACGAGATTGTCATTCTGGGGCCCGTATTTCTACACAATATGTTCCCCTTTGAGAGGTTCATGGGAGTCCTAAATAAATATGTCCGTAACCGCGCCAGACCAGAAGGAAGCATCTCCATGGGCCATCAAACAGAGGATGTCATCGGGTTTTGTGTTGACTTCATTCCTGGCCTTAATAAGATAGGTCTCCCTAAATCGCGGTACGAGGGCAGACTGACTGGAAAAGGCACGCTTGGAAGGGACTCAATTATATGCAGGGACGGTTATTCTTGGTCTCAAGCACACTACACAGTTCTACAGAACTCTACATTGGTGACCCCGTATGTCGATGAACACAAGAACAGTCTGCGCTCCAAACACCCGGAGCAGTGCGACGACTGGATTACACGTGAACACATCAGGACTTTCAGCAGTTGGTTGGAAACACGTCTCAGAGGTGACAACACTGTTTGTGATGAGTTGTACTTGTTGTCCAGGGGACCATCTTCGACTGTATTGATTTACAAAGGATATGAGATAAATGGAAATACATTTTACACGATTGTCCAAGATCAAAAGAGCACCAACCAAAACAGCGGTGTCCGCTTTGATGCAACAACCGAGAGGGGAAAGGACACATATTATGGTTACATAGTGGACATATGGGAACTTGACTACGGACATGATTTTAAGGTCCCTTTGTTTAAGTGTAAATGGGTCAATCTGTCAGGAGGCGGGGTACAGGTAGACCCACAGTACGGAATGACAACAGTGGATCTGAAAAATCTTGGATACAATGACGAACCGTTCGTCCTAGCCAATGATGTGGCACAGGTTATCTATGTGAAGGACATGTCTACCAGACCGAGAAAAAGAAAAGATAAGGAAGCGAATACATCATACGATGAGCCAAAGCGCCACATAGTTCTTTCAGGAAAAAGGGACATCCTGGGAGTGGAGGGCAAGACAGACATGTCTGAAGATTATGAAAAGTTTCATGAAATTCCTCCCTTCAAAGTCAAGGCTGACCCAAGCATCCTGATAAACGAATGACACAAGCGAAGAAAAAGTGAAGAGTTATTTCCGCAACTATTATGATGATACCATGCCAACTTTGTAACAAACGAGTATGATACCATTGTCCGTTTGTACTATTCAAATTTCAATACTACTTGCACTAACAAAACAAAACAAAACAAAACAAACTTGAAAAATAAATAGCAACAATAAGTATTTTGTTGTAAGTATAAACAAAATAAAATAAATAAAGCAACAAAGAAAATAAATAAAGAAAGTAAAATAAATAAAGCAACTCTAAATACAGCAAAAAACAACTTAGAAATAAACAAAGAAAATAAAATAAATAAAGCAACTCTAAATACAGCAAAAAACAACTTAGAAATAAATAGCAACAATAAGTATTTTGTTGTAATTAAGTATAAACAAAATAAAATAAATAAAGCAACAAAGAAAATAAATAAAGGAAGTAAAATAAATAAAGCAACTCAAAATACAGCAAAAAACAACTTAGAAATAAACAAAGAAAATAAAATAAATAAAGCAACTCTAAATGCAGCAAAAAACAACTTAGAAATAAATAAAGCAAAAAAGGAAAAAAAAAATTGGGCGCTGCCCAGTGAGCCTGCAAGGCCTATAGCACAGGATCCACCTGTAATATAAGGCCCAGCAAGCTCACAGGGCAGCGCGCAGAGTTAGGCCCAGAAGCCTGCATTTGAGAGGAGCTCGAGAGGGTGGGAGCAGCAGCCCTTATAAACCACTCTCGAGCTCCCTCAGCTAGCGAGGTGGGACTAAACATCCCACCGCACCCGCGCCAGCTCAGGGCCTTTGGTCCCGGTTGCTGCCACCAACCGGGACTAATGCCCCCCTTTAGTCCCGGTTGCTGCCACCAACCGGGACTAAAGGCCCCTCCTTCCCGCCCTTTGGGCTGCTGAAAAGAAACAAAATAAAATAAATAAAGCAACAAAGAAAACAAATAATTTCAAATTTAAACTATTCAAATTTGAATACTACTTGCACTAACAGAAAGTTCGTAATTGGTTTTACAAAAGAAAATAAATAATGCAGAAAACAAAACAAAAAAACATGAAAAAAAATAGCAACAATAAATATTTTTTTGTAAGTAGAAACAAAATCAAATAAATAAAGAAACAAAGAAAACAAATAAATAAAAATAGCAACAGTAAGTATTTTGTTGAAAGTAGAAACAAAACTAAAAAATAAAGCAACAAAGAAAAAAAGAAAAAATATGCCACCTGCTGGGCCCACACGGCCTGAATACGACTAGAAACCCAACCATGGGCCAGGATTCAGGCCCGTAGAAAGCCCAGCAAGTCCACAGGCAAAGCAGTGTCAGTTTAGGCCCTTAGGCCTGCAGTTTAGAGGAGTTCGAGAGGAGAGAGGCAGCGGGGCTTATAAACTGGTGCTGCTCTCCCTCAACTAGCAAGGTGGGACTAAACTTCCCACCGCACCGCGGCAAGGCCTTTAGTCCCGGTTGCTGCCACCAACCGGGACTAAAGGGTGGCATTAGTTCCGTTTGCTGCCACCAACCGGGACTAAAGGCCCCACCTTCCCGCCCTTTGGGCTGCTGAAAAGGGACCTTTAGTCCCGGTTGGTGGCAGCAACCGGGACTAAAGGGGGGCATTAGTCCCGGTTTCAGCCACCAACCGGGACTAATGCCCCTCCTATATAACAAGGACTTGCCAAATTTTCGTCAGTTTCCTTCTTCTCCCCGCCCCGACGCGTCCCTCGATCTGCTCCGTCCCCGTCGCCGTCGCCGTCGCCCCCGTCGCCCCGTCGCCGTCGCCCCCGACGCCGCCTCGTCGCTCCACCCCGCGCCGTCGCCGCGCCCCGCGACGTCGCCCCGCCCCGCGCCGTCGCCGCGCCCCGGCCGGCCCGTCGCCCCGCGCCGCCGCGCGCCCCGCCCCGCCGCCGTCGCGCCGCCACGCCCCGCCGCCGCCTCGTCGCCGCCCCGCCCCGCCGCCGTCGCGCCGCCCAGCCCTGCCGATGTGAGGGCCGGCTCCCTTTTTTTTATATGTTTAATATTGCTGTATATATATATATAGTTGCTGTGTATATATATGTATATATGTGTATATTTTTTTATGTTTATATAAATTGCAGTATATATAGTTGTTGTATATATAGTTGCTGTATTTATATGTATGTGTATATCTTTTTTTTTCTTAGGAATTTGCTAAATATATATGTTAAATATATATTTATGTGTATATAAATATATTTTTTCTTAGGAAGTTGCTGTATATATGTGATGTGTGTATATGTGATGTATATATATGTGTATGTGGCTATATAGTTTTTTGTTTATATATGCTAAATATATATAGAAAGTTTTATATATATATGCAAAAGTTACAAATTTAGAAAAAGAAGGATAGGAAAGAAGAAAATAAGAAAGAGGAAAGAAAGAAGAAGAGGAGAGGAAGAAGAGGAGAAATAAATAAGAAGAAGAAAAAAAAGAAAAAGAAGGATAGGAAAGAAGAAAATAAGAAAGAGGAAAGAAAGAAGAAGAAGGAGAGGAAGAAAGAGGAGAAATAAATAAGAAGAAGAAAAAAAAGAAAAAAAGAGGAGAAGAAGAAAGGAATAAAGGAGAAGAAGAGAAATTTTCTCTTCTTCTCCTCTATTCCTTTCTTCTTCTCCTTTTTTTTTCTTTTTTTTCTTCGATCTTCTCCTCTAGCGGTTCCTTTTTTCTTCTTCTTCCTCTTTTTTTATCGGATATGTATACACCCTCTCCCCGATAACTTCGACATTAGGGGGGGCCAGAGTCGAGGGTCGTCGAGGGACCGAGGCCGAAGGTCGAGGGGTCGAGGGTCGTCGAGGGACCGATCGAGAGGCCGAAGGGCGAGGGGTCGAGAGGTTGCCTAGCAGTCGGGGGTCTAGGGTTGTGGATCGCCGAGCAGTCGGGGGTCAAAGTATTGAAGAATTCCATGACTTCATCATTAGCCAGAAGTAACCGGGGCATTTTGGTACAAAGTTATTCAAAGATATTTTGGAACGGAGTTCCTGATAGAATAATCCGTCTTTTGTTACGAATTATCCTATCGGGGACTCCGTTCCAAAATAACTTTGGAGAGCTTCGTACCATCATGCTACTGTTACTTTCGCCTAATGATGAAGTATTGGTTTTGTTGAATCCTTTGACACTCGACAAAATGTGACATGAGGGGGTCTAGGGTTGTGGATCGCCGAGCAGTCGGGGGTCGAGGGGTCGAGAGAGGTTGCCTAGCTAGTGTCAAAGTATTGAAGAATTCCATGACTTCATCATTTGCCAGAAGTAACCGGCGCATTTTGGTACAAAGTTATGCAAAGATATTTTGGAACGGAGTTCCTGATAGAATAATCCGTCTTTTGTTACGAATTATCCTATCGGGGACTCCGTTCCAAAATAACTTTGGAGAGCTTCGTACCATCATGCTACTGTTACTTTCGCCTAATGATGAAGTATTGGTTTTGTTGAATCCTTTGACACTCGACAAAATGTGACATGAGGGGGTCTAGGGTTGTGGATCGCCGAGCAGTCGGGGGTCGAGGGGTCGAGAGAGGTTGCCTAGCTAGTGTCAAAGTATTGAAGAATTCCATGACTTCATCATTTGCCAGAAGTAACTGGGGCATTTTGGTACAAAGTTATGCAAAGATGTTTTGGAACGGAGTTCCTGATAGGATAATCCGTCTTTTGTTACGGATTATCTTATCTGGGACTTCGTTCCAAAACAACTTTGGAGAGCTTCGTACCATCATGCTACTGTTACTTTCGCCTAATGATGAAGTATTGGTTTTGTTGAATCCTTTGACACTAGCTAGACAAAATGTGACATGAGGGGGTCTAGGGTTTGTGGATCGCCGAGCAGTCGGGGGTCGAGGGGTCGAGAGAGGTTGCCTAGCTAGTGTCAAAGTATTGAAAAATTCCATGACTTCATCATTTGCCAGAAGTAACCGAGGCATGTTGGTACGAAGTTATGCAAAGATGTTTTGGAACGGAGTTCCTGATAGGATAATCCATCTTTTGTTACGGATTATCTTATCTGGGACTTCGTTCCAAAACAACTTTGGAGAGCTTCGTACCATCATGCTACTGTTACTTTCGCCTAATGATGAAGTATTGGTTTTGTTGAATCCTTTGACACTAGCTAGACAAAATGTGACATGAGGGGGTCTAGGGTTTGTGGATCGCCGAGCAGTCGGGGGTCGAGGGGTCGAGAGAGGTTGCCTAGCTAGTGTCAAAGTATTGAAAAATTCCATGACTTCATCATTTGCCAGAAGTAACCGAGGCATGTTGGTACGAAGTTATGCAAAGATGTTCTGGAACGGAGTTCCTGATAGGATAATCTGTCTTTTGTTACGGATTATCTTATCTGGGACTTCGTTCCAAAACAACTTTGGAGAGCTTCGTACCATCATGCTACTGTTACTTTCGCCTAATGATGAAGTATTGGTTCTGTTGAATCCTTTGACACTAGCTAGACAAAATGTGACATGAGGGGGTCTAGGGTTTGTGGATCGCCGAGCAGTCGGGGGTCGAGGGGTCGAGAGAGGTTGCCTAGCTAGTGTCAAAGTATTGAAAAATTCGATGACTTCATCATTTGCCAGAAGTAACCGGGGCATTTTGGTACGAAGTTGTGCAAAGATGTTTTGGAACGGAGTTCCTGATAGGATAATCCGTCTTTTGTTACGGATTATCTTATCTGGGACTTCGTTCCAAAACAACTTTGGAGAGCTTCGTACCATCATGCTACTGTTACTTTCGCCTAATGATGAAGTATTGGTTTTGTTGAATCCTTTGACACTCGACAAAATGTGACATGAGGGGGTCTAGGGTTTGTGGATCGCCGAGCAGTCGGGGGTCGAGGGGTCGAGAGAGGTTCACATAGTTCTTTCAGGAAAAAGGGACATCCTGGGAGTGGAGGGCAAGACAGACATGTCTGAAGATTATGAAAAGTTTCATGAAATTCCTCCCTTCAAAGTCAAGGCTGACCCAAGCATCCTGATAAACGATGAAGATTATCCATGGTTACGGCGCAATAAGCAAATGACACAAGCGAAGAAAAAGTGAAGAGTTATTTCCGCAACTATTATGATGATACCATGCCAACTTTGTAACAAACGAGTATGATACCATTGTCCGTTTGTACTATTCAAATTTCAATACTACTTGCACTAACAAAACAAAACAAAACAAAACAAACTTGAAAAATAAATAGCAACAATAAGTATTTTGTTGTAAGTATAAACAAAATAAAATAAATAAAGCAACAAAGAAAATAAATAAATAAAGTAAAATAAATAAAGCAACTCTAAATACAGCAAAAAACAACTTAGAAATAAACAAAGAAAATAAAATAAATAAAGCAACTCTAAATACAGCAAAAAACAACTTAGAAATAAATAGCAACAATAAGTATTTTATTGTAATTAAGTATAAACAAAATAAAATAAATAAAGCAACAAAGAAAATAAATAAAGGAAGTAAAATAAATAAAGCAACTCTAAATACAGCAAAAAACAACTTAGAATTAAACAAAGAAAATAAAATAAATAAAGCAACTCTAAATGCAGCAAAAAACAACTTAGAAATAAATAAAGCAAAAAAGGAAAAAAAAAATTTGGGCGCTGCCCAGTGAGCCTGCAAGGCCTATAGCACAGGATCCACCTGTAATATAAGGCCCAGCAAGCTCACAGGGCAGCGCGCAGAGTTAGGCCCAGAAGCCTGCATTTGAGAGGAGCTCGAGAGGGTGGGAGCAGCAGCCCTTATAAACCACTCTCGAGCTCCCTCAGCTAGCGAGGTGGGACTAAACATCCCACCGCACCCGCGCCAGCACAGGGCCTTTGGTCCCGGTTGGTGGCACCAACCGGGACTAAAGGGTGGCATTAGTCCCGGTTTCAGCCACCAACCGGGACTAATGCCACTCCTATATAACCAGGACTTGCGAAATTTTGGGCAGTTTCTTTCTTCCCCGCCCCGACGCCTCCCTCGATCTGCTCTTCCCCGTCGCCGTCGCCGTCGCCCCCGTCGCCCCCGTCGCCCCGTCGCCGTCGCCCCCGACGCCGCCTCGTCGCTCCGCCCCGCGCCGTCGCCGCGCCCCGCGCCGTCGCCGCGCCCCGCGCCGTCGCCCCGCCCCGCGCCGTCGCCGCGCCCCGGCCGGCCCGTCGCCCCGCGCCGCCGCGCGCCCCGCCCCGCCGCCGTCGCGCCGCCCCGCCCCGACGCCGCCTCGTCGCCGCCCCGCCCCGCCGCCGTCGCGCCGCCCAGCCCTGCGGATGTGAGGGCCGGCTCCCTTTTTTTTATATGTTTAATATTGCTGTATATATATATATATAGTTGTTGTGTATATATATGTATATATGTGTATATTTTTTTTATGTTTATATAAATTGCAGTATATATAGTTGCTGTATATATAGTTGCTGTATTTATATGTATGTGTATATCTTTTTTTTTCTTAGGAATTTGCTAATTAAATATATATGTTAAATATATATTTATGTGTATATAAATATATTTTTTCTTAGGAAGTTGCTGTATATATGTGATGTGTGTATATGTGATGTATATATATGTGTATGTGGCTAGCTATATAGTTTTTTGTTTAAATATATATAGAAAGTTTTATATATATATATGCAAAAGTTACAAATTTAGAAAAAGAAGGATAGGAAAGAAGAAAATAAGAAAGAGGAAAGAAAGAAGAAGAGGAGAGGAAGAAGAGGAGAAATAAATAAGAAGAAGAAAAAAAAGAAAAAGAAGGATAGGAAAGAAGAAAATAAGAAAGAGGAAAGAAAGAAGAAGAAGGAGAGGAAGAAAGAGGAGAAATAAATAAGAAGAAGAAAAAAAAGAAAAAAAGAGGAGAAGAAGAAAGGAATAGAGGAGAAGAAGAGAAATTTTCTCTTCTTCTCCTTTTTTTTTCTTTTTTTTTCTTCGATCTTCTCCTCTAGCGGTTCCTTTTTTTTTCTTCTTCCTCTTTTTTTATCGGATATGTATACACCCTCTCCCCGATAACTTCGACATTAGGGGGGGGCGGGGTCGAGGGTCGTCGAGGGACCGAGGCCGAAGGTCGAGGGGTCGAGGGTCGTCGAGGGACCGATCGAGAGGCCGAAGGGCGAGGGGTCGAGAGGTTGCCTAGCAGTCGGGGGTCTAGGGTTGTGGATCACCGAGCAGTCGGGGGTCAAAGTATTGAAGAATTCCATGACTTCATCATTAGCCAGAAGTAACCGGGGCATTTTGGTACAAAGTTATGCAAAGATATTTTGAAACGGAGTTCCTGATAGAATAATCCGTCTTTTGTTACGAATTATCCTATCGGGGACTCCGTTCCAAAATAACTTTGGAGAGCTTCGTACCATCATGCTACTGTTACTTTCGCCTAATGATGAAGTATTGGTTTTGTTGAATCCTTTGACACTAGCTAGACAAAATGTGACATGAGGGGGTCTAAGGTTGTGGATCGCCGAGCAGTCGGGGGTCGAGGGGTCGAGAGAGGTTGCCTAGCTAGTGTCAAAGTATTGAAGAATTCCATGACTTCATCATTTGCCAGAAGTAACCGGGGCATTTTGGTACAAA
>LR738714.1:750843835-750888345 GCA_902687465.1 Secale cereale
CCCTCCTTGAAGCGTTCTCGAGGCCACCCCTAACCCTTGAAGCGTTGTCGAGGCCACCCGAAACCCTAGAGAAGCAGCGTCGAGGCCACAAATTAATATATATGATTCCTTACTGTGATTAGCTAGCTAGTTCTACGTTTGCCATTAATATATCCATCTGTCATGTTTGAATAATAATTGGCATGTTGTAAATATTTGTAGAAACTATGGACGACAACCCCCGAGACGAAGCACAAGAAGCGATGTTGCTGGACATAATCGCAGACAGATGTGATGTCGTCTTATCGTTTCTCAACGACACCGATGAGCTGCTGGAAGAGAGGAGGAAGAAGCAGGCTATGATTATGATGGCTCCGGTGACCTAATGCACATGCAAGAAGTAGACCGTGAGGACGGCTCCGGTGACCCAATGCCGGTGCAAGAAGGAGACCGTGATGATGGCTTCGGTGACCGAACCGAGTCCGGCCAGTAGGTATATATATATTAGTTAAGCCTGTGCTGACTAGTTAATTGATGCATTCATTGTTTTGGTATGTACACATATTAATTAATTAACTCTCATCTTTGTTCTTTTTTCTAGCCCTCCGGATCGAGCACATCTTCGGTAAGGAGACGAGAACCGAAGAAAAAGTTGAGCTCGGATGAAAAGTTTGAGAGCACAGAAATCGCGCTCACCAGCCAACCGATTGAACCCATCCGGACAAAGAACGCATTTGTTAATCAGTGTGGGGTTTTGGTTAGGGACAAGATCCCGATCAGCATCCATCAATGGTTAATGTCGGCTTCAGAAGACGCTCAGGTGTCTTATGTCACTGATCTGCAGAAAAAAGATCTTTGGACTGAGCTGAAGTCAAATTTCACCCTACCGCCAGAGGCTGATCCGGCGAAGCCAGTTACAGAGGAATAAATCAAGTCTTTTGCTCTTACAAAGATGGAAGAACTATTCAGGGGGTGGAAGAAACACCTGAATAAGTTTGTCCGCAAAAAAGAGACTCCAGAATTCCAGGGCATATATGAGAAGATCAGAGATGACTGTCCCGCATTTGTGGCCTACAAGACATCGGAAAAGAGTAAGAAGATGTCGGCGACAAACCAGAAAAATGATGCGAAGAAGATGCATCACCATCGCACGGGGTCAGGTGGCTACCTCAGAGCCCGTCCTAAGTGGGCCAAGGCTGAGAATGATCTGCTTCATAAAGGGATCGAACCAGAGACAATGAACTGGCCAGACCGTTTCCGGACTTGGTTCTTCGGGGCTGTCGAGAACCTTGGACCCTGTATCAGGGAGGTGCATTTGAACGGACAAGCAATTGGAAATACCACTCAAGAAGCTTCGGCACTATATCAAAGCAGCGCAGCAAGGGACGTTCTTTCCCGACAGAGAGAACGACGAGCTCACAATGGCCCTTGGGAATCCTGAGCACCCTGGACGGACACGAGGCATGCCAGGCTCCGTTCCGTGGAGTGCTGGGTTTCCGGACGCAGGCGGTTACAAATGCCACGAGAGGAGGAAGAAAGTGCAGCAGACCGAACTGCAGGCGCTGCACGCTAGAATACAAGTGATAGAGGAACGAGAAGCAAATCGGGACAAAAGAACTGCCGAAGCTTCCCCCGAAGCTACCCCGCAATCTCAGTGGAGAAGCAACGTGGCTTCCACCGAGCTGCTTCAGCCGGAGCATGTCTTGACGGCTCCTGCCTGCTATCCCGTGGATGCTATCACGGAGTCTCAAAATTGCCACCTTATGACGCAATGGATAAATATGAAGGTCAAGGCGGCTGCTAGCTCTGTTTATCCTACTGGACCAGGTGCAACTTTTCACTGCCGGCCGATTCCAGAAAGATATGCTAGGGTGATGGTGGATGAAATAACGGAGGGATTTGAGGACCTCCAGCTTGACCACCCTACCGGTGAAGGGGAGACTCGGCTGGGTTCTTCACTGAAGACTCCATGCCTATGGCGGAAGGAGCTCATCAACATTCTCAACTGGACGCCTCCGCCTCCTCCTCCTCCTCCGGCGAGTCAGGGCACTCCACCTCCTCCACCGCCTCCTCCTCCGGCGAGTGACGATCAGGGCACTCTGGCTCCTTCTCCGGCGCGTGGCGGCACTCCGCCTCCTTCTCCGCCTGCGCCGACGGGCCCGAGCAGCCAACCTCCTCCTTCTCCGCCTAGTCAGCAAGGGCGGAAGAGACCTGCCGCCGCTCCGGCTGCTCCGGCGCGTAAGCAAGGAAAGAAGACAGCCGCTTCGTCTGGTCTCCCGGCGTCTAGCAGTACGGCCAGAGGCGGGAGGCAATACAGATTCGGTCCTTCTCTCATGCCTCTAGAGAAGTTACCATACGAGAGATCCGACGAGGAAAACACGAAGATCGCTGAAGGCGAAGTGAAGGACTGGCTTGAAAGGGTTGAAAGCACAAAGACATCCACCTCCGGAGGAGAAGATAGATCTGCTCAAAGCCAAGCGCACTCTTGCTGCCCTGAAGAAACCAGCGAAAAGTCAGCCGAAAGACAACTATGACTGCATTATTGAAAAGTCATTTCATGAAGCGAAGCGGTCGGGAAGTACTAAAAGTGATCAAAGGTTAGCAGAAGGACGAGCTGGGAAAAAAATTGCCGAGCTCGACGAACAAGCGGACCAATCGTGCCCCCCGCTCAAGGTGTCTAGCGACATCGTCGCTAATGATCCGAGGATGGTTGATTTGATGATCACCCACCCAGTCCTAACCAGGGATTTAACTCGCTAACTTTCTTCCTCAATGGGAAAATTGGCACAATCACCATCTATACATTTACCATGTGTTGCAAATTTTCACACTGTGCTAACAAGCCTTTGGCAGCCCAACACCTAATCCTCGCGCACAGGTGGGCACCGCGTCCTAAGTTTGTTGAATCCCATACCTTTATTTTCCAATCGTAGCAAAGCAAAAGTAAAGTAGAGTACTTGGTAGTAAAAATATTTTGCTTTCAATAGGAATTTGTTGCTGACCATAAATTGAAACAAAGAAAATGATATAAAAGTTTCTAAGTTATATTGGATACTTTACTTTCTAGACGAAAGATAGGATGTGTTCACTTTGTGTTGTGACGGTAATATTTACTCTTGATCGATCTTTACTGTTGGGGTTGCTGGCCATCACAATAAGTAATTAATGTGTGATTATAAGTAAGGAAATAGAAAATTTATTAAATGATATTTTTTATATAATTGTCACATCATAAAAATATGGAAATAAATCCTACACATTTAATGTATGATGATTCTAGTATTTACTCCATCCGTTTCTAAAAAATAGTCTTTTTAGAGATTTCAATATGGACTAGACAATTACCCGTGTGTTCAACGGAGTATAAACATTCTAGTAGATTAGCCCGTGACTGCGTGTTATTTTTTTTTAAATCCATGTCTATTATTATATTGATACGCTAAAGTATTACCAAATCTTTGTATGCAATCGCCATGATTTCCCTGCCATTTTATAGTAAAGCACTTATCTGATAAAAATTTAATGACTTGCCAACAAAATATGTTTTATTTTGGAAAGTTAATAAACATGAGACTATTGAATGGATGGACAAAATTTAAATATGAGAGGAAAAATATCAAAGAAGATAAGGAAAGAGTGAGGCTTATATATGAAAGGTTGGACGAAAGAGAGGCGAAATGAGAACTTTACGTTCTTTTTAAGTAGTAGAGACTACATATGAATGTATATATACGTATTATAGAGTGTAGATTCACTCATTTTGCTCCGTATGTAGTCCATACTGGAGTATCAAAAACGACATATATTTAGGAACGAAGGAAGTATTATATAATAGGCATCTCATAAAAATAAGGAAGACATTAATATGAATTAATGAATCATGATAAATACGGAAATAAAATGGTAACTTCTGATTTTATTATATAATATTATTATGTTGGGGAACGTAGTATTTCAAAAAAATTCCTACGATCACGCAAGATCTATCTACTAGAAGCTTAGCAACGAGAGGGGAGAGTGTGTCCACGTACCCTCATAGACCAGGAGCGGAAGCGTCTAGTGACGCGGTTGACATAGTCGAACTTTCTTCGCGATCCAATCGATCAAGCACCGAACGCACGGAGCCTCCGCTTTCGGCACACGTTCAGCTTGATGACGTCCCACGAGCTCTTGATCTAGTAGAACTTCGCGAAAGAGTTTCGTCAGCACGACGGAGTGGTGACGGAGATGATGAAGCTACCAGCGCAGGGCTTCGCCTAAGCACTGCAACGATATGACCGAGGTGTGTTTCTGTGGAGGGGGCACCGCACACGGTTGGGAGAGATCAAATTGATCAACTTGTGTGTCTAGAGGTGCCCCTACCCGCATATATAAAGGAGCAAGGGGGGATGCTGGCCGGCCCCTATGGCACGCCCTAGGAGGGCCACTCCTACTAGGAATAGGATTCAAATCCTATTCCTAGCAGGAGTCCACCAAGAGGGAGGGGGAAGGAAGGAGAGGGAGAGGGAGAGGGAAAGAGGGGCCGCGCCCCCCTCCCCTAGTCCAATTCGGACTCCCCTTGGGAGGGGGCGCGCCATCTCCTAGGCTGCTGATACGTCCAAAACGTATCTATAATTTCTGCTTGCTCCATGCTTCTTTTGTGTGATATTGCTATGATATTTATGCACTTCCATACACTTTTGATCATATTTGGACTAACCTATTAACTCAGTGCACCACAGTGCCAGTTCCTGTTTTCTGCTGTTTTTCTATTTCAGGTTTCCCCCATATTAAAAGTGCTGCAAAAATTCCCGGAAAAATACAGGAAAAATCAGCGTACAGGAAGCTTCGGGAAGAACCAAAGCGGGGCCAGAGGGGAGCCAGGGGTGGCCCAGGCGGCCACCTGGCGCGGCCCCACCCCTGGCCGCGCCAGGGGGCGCCTGGGGCCCCCTCTCCGCCTCTGGTTGCCCCCCTTCGCATGTATATTCCTCTCGTCCTGAAACCCTCGAGGACGGAACCCTTTTTCGCGATCTCGCCTTTGTTCCGCCGCCGCAACGCTTCCAAGATCGGGAGCATCAGGAGAACTCTTCCCGGCACCCTGCCGGAGGGGAGAACCACCACCGGGAGCTTCTCCACCACCATGGACGCTTCCCGGATGAGTCGTGAGTAGTCCCCCTTGGACCATGGGTCCATGACCAGTAGCTATGTGATGTTCTCCTCCCCTCTTTGCTCTTCATGGTTTAGACCTCGTGAGCTGCCCTACATGATCGAGGCACATATGTAATCTTTCTGCTGTTGCTCTGCTGAGTATGCTGGGATCTGATGGATTATGAGACTATGTTCAGATTGTGTGTGAGTAATATATTTGATTCACCTCTTTTATATATTTGTTCTTGAGTAATTCTTGCATGTTCTCCGTTGCTCTTTATTGCTTTGGCCAAGTAGTAGGTAGTAACTCCAAGAGGGAGTGTTATGCTTGATTGTGGGTTCATGCCCCCTGATGACTAGCTTGAGTGACATCAACATGAGTCTAGGGGATGTGTTTTTGCCACAAGGGGGAAAACAACGGTGCTTGTACTTGCGGGTGCAAGGATTGTTTACTTTACGCAAAGTTCTTTTAATGCAGTTGTCTGTTGCTTTGAGTTTACACTTTGGGTGGGATTCGCAACTTAATACCAGCGAGATGTTCTGGATAAATATCTCAAGGTGCATGATTAGTAGTAGATGCAGATGGATTTCGGTCTACTTGCCTTGGCGTACCGCCCATGCTTTTGAGCCTCTACCTTTGTTTGCAGCATAGTTAGCATTGGTTTGCGCACATAATCCTATCAATTGCCCAGCTGTAATTTGTTTACCTCGCTTAGCTGTTTTATCGTCTTTTGGGAGAGAGACATCACTAGTGAACATCATGGGACCCCGGTCCATATTACCACCGCTGATCACACCTTATATTTACTTCCTGTTTTTATTTCCTAGTTGCAGTCATAGATATCATTATTACCTCTTGTGTTTGATCCTTTGTAAACAACAAGGCCGGAGGGATTGACAACCTCTCTGTACTCGTTGGGAGCAAAGTTATCTATATCTGTGTGCAGGTCCTATCAACCGCTAAGTTTCTGGCGCCGTTGACACCTACTTGTCGACCCTCGGAGTCTCACGGGATTCGATCCTTGGTATCTTTGCCAAGGGAAATTTGCCGCTACGCTACATCTCAACCTTCCACTTGGGGTAACCAACGAGGGGCGAGAAGCCATCAAGCAAAGTTTCTGGCGCCGTTGCCGGGGACTCCACTCTTCAAGATAGGGGAGTTGCACGCTATCTTTTATCTTTGCTTTTTAGTCTTGTTAGTTTACCTTTCAGTTTTTTCTTTAGTGTCCCTCACCAAAAATCACAATAATAGTTATCTTGCTTGCTGCTGCTATGGGTTCCACCGAGAACACCAAGTTGTGTGACTTCACTAGTCATAAAAACAATGACTTTATCTGCACACCTATTTCTACACCTGCCACTTCAGCACCTTCTTATGAGATTAAACCTGCTTTACTGAACCTAGTTATGAAAGATCAATTCTTCGGTGCTGGAGATGATGCTGCTTTGCACTTAAATAATTTTGTTGAGCTCTGTGATATGCAAAAGTACAAAGAAGTAGATAGTGATATTGTTAAGCTTAAGCTTTTTCCTTTCTCCTTGAGAGGAGGAGCTAAAATTTGGTTTCAATCCTTGCCTAGGAATAGTATAGATTCTTGGAAAAAGTGCAAGGATGCCTTTATTGGGAAGAACTATCCCCCTGCTAAAATTATCCAACTAAGGAGTAACATAATGAATTTTAAACAATTGGATAATGAACATGTTGCCCAAGCTTGGGAACGCATGAAATCTCTTGTTAAGAACTGCCCTACTCATGGTTTGACTACTTGGATGGTTATCCAAACTTTTTATGCAGGCTTGAACTTTACCTCGCGGAACTTGTTAGATTCGGCCGCGGGAGGAACCTTTATGTCAACTACACTTGGTGCTGCCATGAAGCTTCTCGACGAGATGATGACCAATTATTCCCAATGGCACACCGAACGCGCTCCAACAGGTAGGAAGGTAAACTCCGCTGAGGAGATTTCCTCCCTAAATGAAAAGGTTGACTTGATCATGTCTCTACTTTCCAAGCAATCTTCTATTGATCCTCATGATGTTCCATCAAATTCTTTGATTGCTAAAGATCAAGTAGATGTGAACTTTATCTCTAGAAACAATTTCAATAACAATGCTTATAGGAGTAATTTTGGTAGCAACCCTAGACCGTTCCCCTCTAATTCCTACGGGAACAACAATGCTTATCCTAGAACCAAGAACTCCACTTTTGAACTAGAGATTATGCTTAAAGACTTCATCACTACCCAAAAGGCCTTCAATAAGAGTGTAGAAGAAAAACTAGACAAACTAGATAATCTCTCTTCGAAGGTAGACAATTTAGCCCATGAGGTAGAGTTGCTTAAAATTAGAACTTCTCCTCTTGAGGAGAGGAAGACCACTCCTATGAATGCTATTCAAGTGCAAATTAATGAAAACATTAGGATGATGGCTAAACTAAAAGAGAGATGGGCTAGAGAAAAGGAGGAAGAAGATAGAATTAAGAGCCTTCCTACCCACCACACTGTTGCTACTGTCCAAGTTGTTGAGGATATCTAAACTCTTAGCACCCAATGCACTCCTAGTCCCATTGGACCTATTAATGGTGATGCTATGACCTCAACCGTAAAAGAAGGAACTCCTATGACCATAGAAGCTACCAAACAAGTGAGCCTAAAGGACACCACTACCACTTTACTTGATAGTAGTGACCTTGATTTTGATAATTGTACCCTTTCTGAAGTTATTGGTTTTCTTCACAAGATGTCTAGAGATCCCCACACTAGCACACTTAATCTTGCCTTCACGGAGCATATCACTAATGCTCTTATCAAAGCTAGGGAGGAGAAGCTTAGGGTAGAAGCCTCCATACCTAGAAAGCTAGAAGATGGTTGGGATCCTATGATAAAAATTAAGTTGAATAAGTTATCTTGCTATGCTTTATGTGATGTTGGAGCTAGTACCTCCGTTATGCCCAAAAGAATGTATGATATGCTTGAATTGAAACCTTTTGATCCTTGTTCTTTTGGTGTTCGTCTTGTTGATTCTTCTGTAAAGAAACCTTTGGGGAAGATCGACGATATTCTTATCATTGTCAATGACAATTATGTTCCCGTTGATTTTACTATTATGGATATTGAATGTGAACCTTCTTGTCCAATTATTTTTGGACGTCCTTTTCTTCGCACCGTTGGTGCTATCATTGACATGAAAGAGGGGAATATAAAATTCCAATTCCCTCTCAAGAAAGGGATGGAACACTTCCCTAGAAAGAAGATTAAGTTGCCTTTTGAGTCCGTTACACGGGCCAGCTATTCTCTTACTCTTGATAAAACTTGATCTTCTCTTTTTGCATCATGCCTAGCTTAAAGGCATAAAAGAAAGTGCTTTTGGGAGGCAGCCCACAACGAATAAGGTTTTATTTTGCTTTTGTTGTGTGTTGATGTTTGTTACTACAGTAGCATCATCATTGTATCTTTTCTTTTCAGCTTTGTGCCAAGTTTAGCCTCTGATTGCAAGAAAGTTCAAAAGGTGTGACGTGCTGTCCAGAAAACAGATTCTGTCCTTGGACAGAAAAATTCGTATAAAATCACCAGATCATCTTTTTGATCTGAGTTTTTTGACAGCGTGCTCTATACAATTGGCTTTCGAGCGCCTGTTCTGAGTTTTTTGATTTGAGTTGCTGAAGTGCCCCGAAAAAATCATTTACTACCTGCTGGTCTGTTTTTCACAGATTCTGTCCTGTTTTCCCTTTTCTTTGTTTTGCAAACCTTGAGCTTGCTTTTTCTTTGCAAAAACCTTTTTGCAATCTTGAGAAACAGTAGCTCTTCAAGATTATCCTTATTTCCAGTAGGGAAAAATTATTTTATTGTGGGTACTAACCTCGCTAATCAGATTATGATGAGTTATGTATGAAGGGAGTTTTCAAGTGTGCGAGGGTAGATGATAAAAGAAGATTCAGGAGGGTCAAACGCTCAAGCTTGGGGATGCCCCCATGCACCCCCAAGAAATATTCAAGAAGACTCAAGCGTCTAAGCTTGGGGATGCCCCCATGCATCCCCTTCTCCATCAACAATTATCAGTTCGTCTTTCGTTCCACTATATTTTTATCACTTCATGCGTTATGTGCTATGCTTGGAGCGTCTTCCTCTTAGTTTCCTTTTTAGTTTTCTTTAGCTTTTCTTGCTGTTCATAACAAGTTAGAACCCAGCTTTCTTTGTATGGGAGAGAAACACGCTCCACTTCAACCTAGAACACAACATAGGATTTTCATGCTTACCTTTGCTGTGTGTGTTCTTTGTCTTTCCATAGCTGCTGTCATGTTTAGCTCTTAGTTTTCATGCTTTTCTTTTTAAAGAGCTTTTGTTTAGTTGGTTGCTGAACTCTCTTGAGTTTTCATGTTTATCTTGTTAAGAGAGTTTGCCTGTTGCACTGAGTTGTGTGTCTTAACTTAAAGTAGGTAATTGAGGTTGCTATTTAATTTTAGTAGTAACTTGCAATAGTTTTGAGGTATTGCCATGAGTAATGTCTGAACTTTTGGTGTCAAGAGCTTTAGCCTATTAGTGATAGATGTCGTATTTTGGGCAATCCGTGTTTATTTTCGAAAACCTACAAAATAGTTGAAAACTTTAGCTACTAGATGGATCACTAATCTTTGGAGGGATCGAATATTAGAGTACACTCACGTACCATGAGTCGAGGATGCGCAAGGATAACCAAACCCCCATACAATCCTCCTCGGGGTACTTGTCTCTTTGTGAACCTCCTAATTAGATTGAGAGTTACCGATAATAAGTGCATGAGTTCTTCGGACTAATGTGAGTATTCGAAAGTTGACACTTCCACCTAGCCATATTTTTCTAGCCTCTTCGGTACCGTGCATAGCCCTTTCTCACCTCGAGAGTTGGTGCATACTTCGTCGGTGCATCCAAATCCTTGGCACGATACGCTCTGTCATCATAAGCCTCATTATATCCTTTCTCAAAACAGCCACCATACCTACCTATCAAGGCATTTCCATAGCCTTTCCGAGATACATTGCCATGCAACATCCATCTTCTCATGACTTGATCTTCATGTCATACGTGCTTTTTGCTTGATCGATGAGCCGCATGCTAGTTGGGCCTTACCCTAATCATTGCTACATGACGCGCTAGTATCATTGCATTTCCTGCTACACTGGCAGAGGCATACATTTGCATACATCATGATAGTTTCATTTTCTTTATGTTGGGTACTTTTGTAAAGTGTGAAAGATCTTCTATACTTCTTGTAATATATAGAGTGTTGCCCCTAAGGTGAGGAAAAGATCCCAAAGAGGAAAAAAATCAAAAGATCCCAAAGAGGACAAAATCAACAGATCCCAAAGAGAACAAATGATAGTTAAATAGAAAGAGCCATTGAGGCCACAAAAAAATAAAAAAAGAGAAAAAAGAGAAAAAGAAATAAAAAGAGAGAAGGGGCACACTACTATTATTTTTGAGAGATCCACACTCGTACTCCATCTTATACCTTGTACTCCATAGAGATTATCATTCATGCATATAGCTATGTGGGGACCTTCACACTATAGAACTTGGCTTGTATATTCCAATGATGAGCCTCCTCAAAAGAGCTCTAGGTCTTCTTGAGCAAGCAAGTTGGATGCACCCCCACTAGTTCCATTGGAGAGCTTACCTTAGCTCATATGTGCATCCGTTGCATGGCAATCCCTACTCCTCACATCATATCTATCATCTGGCTTTCTCTCGCCTATGATTGTCCTCATTGATGTGACCCTTTCACACCTTTTTTTGTCTCCCCACCCCTTCATCATTTTTCTCTCTTTGCCATCCTAACTGTCGACTTTCTTGCTTACGCTCATCCATTGCATGAGTGCTCAAAATAGCGAAAGGGAGTGGATCATTTTGACTTGTACCTGGCTAGTGGTCTGGGGATGAGTCAAGATAAGATTCCAAAGAAGACCAAGTGTGAAACTTTAGTAGATTAAGTTCTCAACAATACAAAAACTTTGTTTTACTCTCTCGTATATCCCTATCCCCTTTCTTGCACGCAAACACCATTTGGAGACATTCGAGTCACGGACAGCGAGAGCTCTTGCACCTTTATGTTCTTATGTTGCTTGTTACAATGCAAATATAGACTCTTGCTTGTTATGACTTGAATTGAATTACATGCCTTGATTAGTTTACTTAAAAAGTTCTTATATGGTTGGTAGCATGTCACCACAGAAATTATGCTTGTTATCATTTACCTACTCGAGGACGAGCAGGAATTAAGCTTGGGGATGTTGATACGTCCAAAACGTATCTATAATTTCTGCTTGCTCCATGCTTCTTTTGTGTGATATTGCTATGATATTTATGCACTTCCATACACTTTTGATCATATTTGGACTAACCTATTAACTCAGTGCACCACAGTGCCAGTTCCTGTTTTCTGCTGTTTTTCTATTTCAGGTTTCCCCCATATTAAAAGTGCTCCAAAAATTCCGGGAAAAATACAGGAAAAATCAGCGTACAGGAAGCTTCGGGAAGAACCAAAGCGGGGCTACAGGGGAGCCAGGGGTGGCCCAGGCGGCCACCTGGCGCGGCCCCACCCCTGGCCGCGCCAGGGGGGCGCTTGGGGCCCCCTCTCCGCCTCTGGTTTGCCCCCTTCGCATATATATTCCTCTCGTCCCGAAACCATCGAGGACGGAACCCTTTTTCGCGATCTCGCCTCTGTTCCGCCGCCGCAACGCTTCCAAGATCGGGAGCATCAGGAGAACTCTTCCCGGCACCCTGCCGGAGGGGAGAACCACCACCGGGAGCTTCTCCACCACCATGGACGCTTCCCGGATGAGTCGTGAGTAGTCCCCCTTGGACCATGGGTCCATGACCAGTAGCTATGTGATGTTCTCCCTGATGGGGAACGTAGTATTTTAAAATTTTCCTACGATCACGCAAGATCTATCTACCAGATGCATAGCAACGAGAGGGAAGAGTGTGTCTACGTACCCTCGTAGACCGGAAGCGGAAGCATCAAGTGACGCGGTTGATGTAGTCGAACTTCTTCGCGATTCAACCGATCAAACACCGAACGTACGGCACCTCCGCATTCAGCACACGTTCAGTTTGATGACGTCCCACGAGCTCTTGATCCAGTTGAGCTTCACGGGAGAGTTTCGTCAGCACGACGGCGTGGTGACAGATACGATGTATCTATCGGCGCAGGGCTTCGCCTAAGCACTGCGACGGTATGACCGTGGTGTGTTTCTGTGGAGGGGGGCACCGCACACAGCTGGAACAATTCAACTTGTGTGTCTTTGGGTGCCCCCCTGCCCCCGTATATAAAGGAGCAAGGGAGGAGGGCCGGCCGGCCTCCTATGGTGCGGCTAGGGCAATCCTACTAGGAATAGGATTGCAATCCTATTCCTAGTAGGAGTCCACCAAGAAGGAAGAGAGGGAAAGGAAAAAGGAGGGAGAGGTGGCGCCCCCCAATCCTAGTCCAACTAGGATCCCCTGGTGGGGCACCGGCCAGCCTTTGTGGGCTGCCTCTCTCCTTTCCTCAAGGCCCACTATGGACCATCCCCCCTCGTAGGGGGTTCCTGTAACCCCCTCCGGCAATCCAGTTAAATCCGAAACTTTTCCGGAACACTTCCGGTGTCCGAATATAGTCGTCCAATATATCAATCTTTATGTCTCGGACATTCCGAGACTCCTCATCATGTCCGTGATCTCATCCGGGACTCCGAACTACCTTCGGTACATCAATACTCATAAACTCATAATACCGATCGTCATCTAACGTTAAGCGTGCGGACCCTATGGGTTCGAGAACTATGTAGACATGACCGAGACTCATCTCCGGTCAATAACCAATAGCGGAACCTGGATGCTCATATTGGCTCCTACATATTCTACGAAGATCTTTATCGGTCAAACCGCATAACAACATATGTTGTTCCTTTTGTCATCGGTATGTTACTTGCCCGAGATTCGATCGTCGGTATCTCTATACCTAGTTCAATCTCATTACCGGCAAGTCTCTTTACTCGTTCCGTAACACATCATCTCATGACTAACTCATTAGTCTTTTGCTTGCAAGGCTTATTATGATGTGTGTTACCGAGAGGGCCCAGAGATACCTCTCCGACACTTCGGAGTGACAAATCCTAATCTTGATCTATGCCAACACCACGAATACTTTCGGAGACATCTGTAGAGCATCTTTATGATCACCCAGTTACGTTGAGACGTTTGATAGCACACAAGGTGTTCCTACGGTATTCGGGAGTTGCATAATCTCATAGTCATAGGAACATGTATAAGTCATGAAGAAAGCAATAGCAGTAAAACTAAACGATCAAAGCGCTATGCTAACGGATGGGTCTAGTCCATCACATCATTCTCCTAATGATGTGATCCCGTTGATCAAATGACAACTCATGCCTATGGTTAGGAAACATAACCATCTTTGATGAATGAGCTAGTCTAGTAGAGGCATACTAGGGACACTCTGTTTTGTCTATGTATTCACACATGTACTAAGTTTCCGGTTAATACAATTCTAGCATGAATAATAAACATTTATCATGATATAAGGAAATATAAATAACAACTTTATTATTGCCTCTAGGGCATATTTCCTTCAGTCTCCCACTTGCACTAGAGTCAATAATCTAGCTCACATCGCCATGTGATTTAATACCGATAGTTCACATCGTTATGTGAATAACACCCATAGTTCACATCGCCATGTGACCAACACCCAAAGGGTTTACTAGAGTCAATAATCTAGTTCACATTGCTATGTGATTAATACCCAAGAGTAATAAGGTGTGATCATGTTTTGCTTGTGAGAGAAGTTTAGTCAACGGGTCTGTCACATTCAGATCCGTATGTATTTCGCAAATTTCTATGTCTACAATGCTCTGCATAGAGCTACTCTAGCTAATTGCTCCCACTTTCAATATGCATCCAGATTGATACTTAGACTCATCTGGATTTAGTGTCAAAGCTTGCATCGGCGTAACCCTTTACGACGAACTCTTTATCACCTCCATAATCGAGAAACATTTCCTTAGTCATCCAGTTACTAAGGATAATTTTGACCGCTGTACAGTGATCTACTCCTGGATCACTATTGTACCCTCTTGACAAACTCATGTCAAGGTACACAACATGTTTGGTACACATCATGGCATACTTTATAGAACCTATGGCTGAGGCATAGGGAATGACTTACATTATCTCTATATTTTTCTGCCGTGGTCTGGCTTTGAGTCTTACTCAACTTCACACCTTACATGTCAGGCAAGAACTCCTTCTTTGACTGATCCAATTTGAACTACTTCAAAATCTTATCAAGGTATGTACTCATCGAAAGTCTTATCAAGCGTCTTGATCTATCTCTATAGATCTTGATGCCCAATATGTAAGCAGCTTCACCAAGGTCTTTCTTTGAAAAACTCCTTTCAAACACTCCTGTATGCTTTCCAGAAAATTCTACATCATTTCCGATCGACAATATGTCATTCACATATACTTGTCAGAAAGGTTGTAGTGCTCCCACTCACTTCTTGTAAATACAGGCTTCACCGCAAGTCTGTATAAATCTATATGCTTTGATCAACTTATCAAAGCGTATATTCCAACTCTGAGATGCTTGCACTAGTACATAGATGGATCGCTGGAGCTTGCACATTTTGTTAGCACCTTTAGGATTGACAAAACCTTCTGGTTGCATCATATACAAGTCTTCTTTAATAAATCCATTAAAGAATGCAGTTTTGGTATCCATTTGCCAGATTTCATAAAATGCGGCAATTACTAACATGATTCGGACAGACTTAAGCATCGCTATGGGTGAGAAAGTCTCATCGTAGTCAACTCCTTGAACTTGTCGAAACCCTTTCGCAACAAGTCGAGCTTTGTAAACAGTAACATTACCGTTTGCGTCGGTCTTCCTCTTGAAGATCCATTTATTTTCGATGGCTTGCCGATCATCAGGCAAGTCAACCAAAGTCCATACTTTGTTCTAATACATGGATCCCATCTCAGATTTCATAGTCTCAAGCCATTTTGTGGAATCTGGGCTCATCATCGCTTCCTCATAGTTCGTAGGTTCATCATGGTCTAGTAACATGACTTCCAGAACTGGGTTGCCGTACCACTCTGGTGCGGAACGAACTCTGGTTGATCTACGAAGTTCAGCAGTAACTTGATCTGAAGTTTCATGATCATCATCATTAGCTTCCTCACTAATTGGTGTAGGAATCACTGGAACGAGTTTCTGTGATGTACTACCTTCCAATTCGGGAGAAGGTACAATTACCTCATCAAGTTCTACTTTCCTCCCACTCACTTCTTTCGAGAGAAACTCCTTCTCTAGAAAGGATCCACTCTTAGCAACAAAGACCTTGCCTTAGGATCTGTGATAGAAGGTGTACCCAACAGTTTCTTTTAGGGTATCCTATGAAGATTTACTTCTCCGATTTGGGTTCGAGCTTATCATGTTGAAACTTTTTCACATAAGCATCGCAGTCCCAAACTTAAAGAAATGACAGCTTAGGTCTCTCGTCCAACCACAGTTCATACTGTTTCATCTCCACGGATTTAGATGGTGCCCTGTTTAACGTGAATGTAGCTGTCTCTAATGCATAACCCCAAAAGCGATAGTGGTAGATCGGTAAGAGACATCATCGATCGCACCATATCTAATAAAGTACGGTTATGACGTTCGAACACACCATTACACTGTGGTGTTCCAGGTGGCGTGAGTAGTGAAACTAGTTCACATTGTTTTTATTGAAGGCCAAACTCGCTAACTCAAATATTTTACCTCTACGATCATATCGTAGAAACTCTTATTTTCTTGTTACGATGATTCTCCACTTCACTCTGAAATTCTTTGAACTTTTCAAATGTTTCAGACTTGTGCTTCATTAAGTAGATATACCCATATCTGCTCAAATCATCAGTGAAGGTCTGAAAATAACGATACCTGCCGCGAGCTTCAACACTCATTGGTCCGCATACATCAGTATGTATGATTTCCAACAACTCTGTTGCTCGCTCCATGGTTCCGGAGAACGGAGTTTTAGTCATCTTGCCCATGAGGCATGGTTCGCAAGCACCAAGTGATTCATAATCAAGTGATTCCAAAAGTCCATCACTATAGAGTTTCTTCATGCGCGTTACACCAATATGACCTAAACGGCAGTGCCAAAAATAAGTTGCACTATCATTATTAACCTTGCATCTTTTGGCTTCAATATTATGAATATGTGTTTCACACGATCGAGATCCAACAAACCATTTTCATTGGGTGTATGACCATAGAAGGTTTTGTTCATGTAAACAGAACAACAATTATTCTCTAACTTACATGAATAACCGTATTGCAATAAACATGATCAAATCATATTCATGCTCAATACAAACACCAAATAACACTTATTTAGGTTCAACACTAATCCCGAAAGTATAGGGAGTGTGCGATGATGATCATATCAATCTTGGAACTACTTCCAATACACATCGTCACTTCATCCTTTAACTAGTTTCTGTTCATTATGCAACTCCCATTTCGAGTTACTACTCTTTAGCAATTGAACCAATATCAAATACCGAGGGGTTGCTATGAACACTAGTAAAATACACATCAATAATCTGTATATCAAATATACCTTTGTTCACTTTGCCATCCTTCTTACCCGCCAAATATCTAGGGCAGTTCCACTTCTAGTGACCATTTCCTTTGCAGTAGAAGCACTTAGTTTCAGGCTTGAGTTTAGCTTTGGGTTTCTTCACGGGAGTGACAACTTGCTTGTCATTCTTCTTGAAGTTCCCCTTCTATCCCTTTGCCCTTTACTTGAAACAAGTGGTCTGGTTAACCATCAACACTTGATGCTCTTTCTTGATTTCTACCTTCGCCGATTTCAGCATCGTGAAGAGCTCGGGAATTACTTTCGTCATCCCTTGCATATTATAGTTCAACACGAAGTTCTACTAACTTGGTGATAGTGTCTAGAGAACTTAGTCAATTACTATCTTATCTGGAAGATTAACTCCCACTTGATTCAAGCAATTGTACTACCCAGACAATCTGAGCACATGCTCACTGGTTGAGCTATTCTCCTCCATCTTGTAGGCAAAGTACTGTCAGAGGTCTTATACCTCTCGACACAGGCATGAGTATGAAATACTAATTTCAACTCTTGGAACACCTCATATGCTCCGTGGCGTTTCAAAACGTTTTTGAAGTCCCGGTTATAAGCCGTAAAGCATGGTGCACTAAACTATCAAGTAGTCATCATATCGAACTTTTGTCAAAACGTTCATAACGTCTACATCTGCTCCTGCAATAGTTCTGTCACCAAGCGGTGCATCAAGGACATAATTCTTCTGTGCAGCAATGAGGATAATCCCCAGATCACGGAACAATTCCGCATCATTGCTACTAACATCTTTCAACTTAGTTTTCTCTAGGAACATATTAAAAATAAACGTGGAGCAACATCGCGAGCTATTGATCTACAACATAGATATGCTAATACTACCAGGACTAAGTTCATGATAAATTAAAGTTCAATTAATCATATTACTTAAGAACTCCCACTTAGATAGATATCCCTCCGGTCATCTAAATGATCACGTGATCCAAATCAACTAATCCATGTCCGATCATCACGTGAGATGGAGTAGTTTCAATGGTGAACATTTTATGTTGATCATATCTACTATATGATTCACGCTCGACCTTTCGGTCTCCAGTGTTCCGAGGCCAAATCTGCATATGCTAGGCTCGTCAAGTTTAACCCGAGTATTCTGCGTGTGCAAAACTGGCTTACACCCGTTGTATTTGAACATAGAGCTTATCACACCCGATCATCACGTGGTGTCTCGGCACGACGAACTTTCGCAACGGTGCATACTCAGGGAGAACACTTATACCTTGAAATTTAGTAAGGGATCATCTTATAATGCTACCGTCGTTCTAAGCAAAATAAGAAGCATAATAAGATAAACATCACATGCAATCAAAATATGTGACATGATATGGCCATCATCATCTTGTGCTTTTGATCTCCATCTCCAAAGCACCTTCATGATCACCTTCGTCACCGGCGCGACACCTTGATCTCCATCGTAGCATCGTTGTCGTCTCGCCAACTATTGCTTCTACGACTATCGCTACCTCTTAGTGATAAAGTAAAGCAATTACATGGCGATTGCATTTCATACAATAAAGCGACAACCATATGGCTCCTGCCAGTTGCTGATAACATTACAAAACATGATCATCTCATACAAAACCGTATAACTCATCATGTCTTGACCATATCACATCACAACATGCCCTGCAAAAACAAGTTAGACGTCCTCTACTTTGTTGTTGCAAGTTTTACGTGGCTGCTACGGACTTAGCAAGAACCGTTCTTACCTACGCATACAAAACCACAACGATGTTTCGTCAAGTATGTGCTGTTTTAACCTTCACAAGGACCGGGCGTAGCCACACTTGATTCAGCTAAAGTGAGAGAGACAGACACCCGCCAGTCACCTTTAAGCAACGAGTGCTCATAACGGTGAAACCAGTCCCGCGTAAGCGTACGCGTAATGTCGGTCCGGGCCGCTTCATCTCACAATACCGCCGAAGCAAAGTATGACATGCTGGTAAGCAGTATGACTAGTATCGCCCACAACTCATTGTGTTCTACCCGTGCATATCATCTACGCATAGACCTGGCTCTGATACCACTGATGGGGAACGTAGTATTTTAAAATTTTCCTACGATCACGCAAGATCTATCTACCAGATGCATAGCAACGAGAGGGAAGAGTGTGTCTACGTACCCTCGTAGACCGGAAGCGGAAGCATCAAGTGACGCGGTTGATGTAGTCGAACTTCTTCGCGATTCAACCGATCAAACACCGAACGTACGGCACCTCCGCGTTCAGCACACGTTCAGTTTGATGACGTCCCACGAGCTCTTGATCCAGTTGAGCTTCACGGGAGAGTTTCGTCAGCACGACGGCGTGGTGACGGATATGATGTATCTACCGGCGCAGGGCTTCGCCTAAGCACTGCGACGGTATGACCGAGGTGTGTTTCTGTGGAGGGGGGCACCGCACACGGCTGGAACAATTCAACTTGTGTGTCTTTGGGTGCCCCCCTGCCCCCGTATATAAAGGAGCAAGGGAGGAGGGCCGGCCGGCCTCCTATGGTGCGGCTAGGGCAATCCTACTAGGAATAGGATTGCAATCCTATTCCTAGTAGGAGTCCACCAAGAAGGAAGAGAGGGAAAGGAAAAAGGAGGGAGAGGTGGCGCCCCCCAATCCTAGTCCAACTAGGATCCCCTGGTGGGGCGCCGGCCAGCCTCTGTGGGCTGCCTCTCTCCTTTCCTCAAGGCCCACTATGGACCATCCCCCCTCGTAGGGGGTTCCGGTAATCCCCTCTGGCAATCCAGTTAAATCCGAAACTTTTCCGGAACACTTCCGGTGTCCGAATATAGTCGTCCAATATATCAATCTTTATGTCTCGGACATTCCGAGACTCCTCGTCATGTCCGTGATCTCATCCGGGACTCCGAACTACCTTCGGTACATCAATACTCATAAACTCATAATACCGATCGTCATCAAACGTTAAGCGTGCGGACCCTACGGGTTCGAGAACTATGTAGACATGACCGAGAATCTTCTCCGGTCAATAACCAATAGCGGAACCTGGATGCTCATATTGGCTCCTATATATTCTACGAATATCTTTATCGGTCAAACCGCATAACAACATACATTGTTCCTTTTGTCATCGGTATGTTACTTGCCCGAGATTCGATCGTCGGTATCTCTATACCTAGTTCAATCTCGTTACCGACAAGTCTCTTTACTCGTTCCGTAACACATCATCTCATGACTAACTCATTAGTCTTTTGCTTGCAAGGCTTATTATGATGTGTGTTACCGAGAGGGCCCAGAGATACCTCTCCGACACTTCGGAGTGACAAATCCTAATCTTGATCTATGCCAACACCACGAATACTTTCGGAGACACCTGTAGAGCATCTTTATGATCACCCAGTTACGTTGTGACATTTGATAGCACACAAGGTGTTCCTACGGTATTCGGGAGTTGCATAATCTCATAGTCATAGGAACATGTATAAGTCATGAAGAAAGCAATAGCAGTAAAACTAAACGATCAAAGTGCTATGCTAACGGATGGGTCTAGTCCATCACATCATTCTCCTAATGATGTGATCCCGTTGATCAAATGACAACTCATGCCTATGGTTAGGAAACATAACCATCTTTGATCAATGAGCTAGTCTAGTAGAGGCATACTAGGGACACTCTGTTTTGTCTATGTATTCACACATGTACTAAGTTTCCGGTTAATACAATTCTAGCATGAATAATAAACATTTATCATGATATAAGGAAATATAAATAACAACTTTATTATTGCCTCTAGGGCATATTTCCTTCACTCCTCCCCTCTTTGCTCTTCATGGTTTAGACCTCGTGAGCTGCCCTACATGATCGAGGCACATATGTAATCTTTCTGCTGTTTCTCTGCTGAGTTTGCTGGGATCTGATGGATTATGAGACTATGTTCAGATTGTGTGTGAGTAATATATTTTATTCACCTCTTTTATATATTTGTTCTTGAGTAATTCTTGCATGTTCTCTATTGCTATTTATTGCTTTGGCCAAGTAGTAGGTAGTAACACCAAGAGGGAGCGTTATGCTTGATTGTGGGTTCATGCCCCCTGATGACTAGCTTGAGTGAGAGAAACATGAGTCTAGGGGATGTGTTATTGCCACAAGGGGGAAAACAACGGTGCTTGTACTTGCGGGTGCAAGGATTGTTTACTTTATGCTGATGGCTTCTCGCCCCTTGTTGGTTACCCCAAGTGGAAGGTTTGAGATGCAGTGTAGCGGAAGTTTTCCCTTGGCAATACCAAGGATCGATTTACCTGAGACTCCTAGTTTCAACAAGAAGGTGTCAACTGCTAACGGCGCCAGATATTAGCAATCAACGTGGACCTGCACACAGATACAAATAACTTTGGTCCCAACGAGTACAGAGAGGTTGTCAATCCCTCCGGCCTTGTAGTTTACAAAGGATCAAACGCAAGTGATAATAGTGATAGGTATAATTGCAATAGTAAGTAAAAGCGGAAAGTAAATAGTGGATGTGATCAATGATGGTAATATGGACCGGAGTCTCATGATGTTCACTAGTGATGTCTCTCTCCCAAAAGACGATAAAACAGCTATGTGAGGTAAATGAATTATAGCTGGGCAATTGATAGGACCATGTGCGCAAACCAATGCTGACTAAGTTGCAAGAAAGGTAGAGGTTCAAAGCATGGGCGGTATGCCAAGGTAAGTAGACCAAAATCCATCTGCATCTACTACTAATCATCCACCTTGAGATATCTATCCAGAACATCTCGCTGGTATTAAGTTGCGAGTCCCACCCATAGTGTAAACTCAAAGCAACAGACAACTGCATTAAAAGAACTTTGCGTAAAGTAAACAATCCTTGCACCCGCGGGCACAAGCACCGTTGTTTTCCCCCTTGTGGCAACAGCACATCCCCTAGACTCATGTTTCTGTCACTCAAGCTAGTCATCGAGGGGCATGAACCCACAATCAAGCATAACGTTCCATCTTGGAGTCACTACCTACTACTTGGCCAAAGCAATAAATAACAACGGAGAACATGCAAGAATTACTTACGAACATAAATATAAAAGAGGTGAATCAAATATATTACTCAAACACAATCTGAACATAATCTCATAATCCATCGGATCCCAGCAAACTCATCATAGCAACAGAATAAGGATTACATATGTGCCTCGATCATGTAGGGCAGCTCACGAGGACTAATTAGTGAAGCACAAGAACGGGAGGAGAACATCACATAGCTACTGGTCATGGACCCATGGTCCAAGGGACACTACTCACAACTCATCCGGGAGGCGTCCATGGTGGTGGAGAAGCTCCCGGTGGTGATCCTCCCCTCCGGCAGGGTGCCGGGAAGAGTTCTCCTGGTGATCCCGATCATGGAAGCGGCGGCGGCGGCGGAACAGAGATGAGATCGCGAAAAAGGGTTCCCGTCTCAAGGGTTTCGGGAGACGATGTAAATATATGCCAAAGGGGGGCATCAAACGAGGCTCGGGGGGCCCAGGCGCCCCCCCCCCCCCTTGCGCGGCCAGGGGGGCCGCGCCACCAGGGCGCCTGGAGCCCTGGTGGCCCCCTCCGGCTGTGCTTCGGGTGCCTGGTAGCTTCTGGAACGCTGATTTTTTATATAATTTTTCCGGGATTTTTCTGGCAGTTCTCGTAATGGGAAAACCTGAAATACAAAAACAGCCGAAAACAGAAACTGGCACTGGGGTGCACTAAGTTAATAGGTTAGTCCAAATATGATCAAAAGTGTATGGAAGTGTATAAATATCATAGCAATATCACCCAAAAGAGGCATGGTGCAAGCAGAAATTATAGATACGTTTTGGACGTATCAACATCCCCAAGCTTAATTCCTGCTCGTCCTCGAGTAGGTAAATGATAACAAGAATAATTTATGTGTTACATGCTATGAACCATATAGGACTTTTTCATAGTCATATGAAAAAAGCTTACTGAGACAATGAGTCTATAGTAATTAAGTTGCCTCATGAGAAAATCACAAAGAACTGAAAGTTTTACAATATGATACTGAAACATCAAATAGATTTGTAATGAGCATGGTGTGCAAATATGATAAAGTGATATCTCGCTTGCCCCCTTTAGTGAAGCAAAACATAAATGCAGGGGCACCTCCAAGGTTTAAGTGATGACTAGATACAATGATTTCAAAATAAATGATATGACAATCATGCAAAAGACAATGCTACTTTGGGACAATGCACATTACACTCAGAATGACAATCATGCTCTCAGTAGTTGGTGCTTTTTAAAAGAAGGTGGAGACTCTCGAACCGTGGCTTTTGTTGGCAAGGTTGAAAACTCGTAGTCGGAAACAAAGACAAAACATGTACCAGAGCTCTTGGTTTTAAAAACAGAGGTAATAATATATTTTATTTGATTATGCATGTTCCGTCAACGAATGCTAGCAGATAACTCAATCACTTCTTGAGATGGACAAGTTTCGAGGAACGGCTCCCGAATGAGGACGATCACATCCTCTTAATCTCGTTTGTTTATCACTGCCAAAGTTTTCTGATTTCTCATGAACAAAGCGTGAAGGAGGGTTTGTTTGTTATATTATTTTTGAGCCGGGCGCACTCAATGCCAGTTCCTTCTCGTATTATGGGTTTGCACATTATACATGCAATCCCAGGGTGAAGCTTGTCCAACTTAAAAAGATCATGAATTAACTACTACTTCCTCATGAACTTAAAACAGAGGCACAAAATAGGAATGCTTTTTCTTTGGATAATTTCGAGATGGTACATGCAAGTCTCCGTTAGGAATGGCAGGTAAATATCATGTAGGAAGGTATGGTGGACTCATATGGCATAATTGGTTTAAAAGAATTTGGATGCACAAGCAGTCAGTCCGCTTAGTACGGGTGGAGGTTAGCAAAAGACTTGGAGCGACCAACTAAGAGAGCAATGACGGTCATAATCATGCAGAGCGACAAAGCAACATTGAATCAGGCATGGAAGTTATATCGCTACTCAGAAACAAAAGATCATCAAGGCTTGACAGACTTTCTTTACAGTCTTAAATATGCGTAAGCATACGCCAAGTCAATCAAAGTAAATTCTCGAAGGAAGATATTACTAAACCATACCACATCATAGGCAAACAAATCATGTTGGTACTCCAATAACACATTGGGAAACCCCCAGCTATTTGAGACTAACCATAAGAAAACATGAACTACTAAGCGCCATTATGCACGTAGCATCTTTATCATAGACATATCAACCAATGCAACGAAAGCAAACTCTCTTAATAAGATAAGCATGATAACTAAAGAGAGTTCAAGCAACCAACTAAACAAAAGCTCTTTAAGAAGATAAGCATGAAAACTAAGAGCTAAGCATGATAGTAGCTATTGAAAGACAAAGAACACACACAGCAAAGATAGACATGAAAATTCTATGTTATGTTCTAGGTAGAAGTGGAGCGTGTTTCTCCACCACATAAAGAAAGCTGAGTTCCGACTCGTTATGAAAAGCTAAGGAAAACTAAAAAGGAAACTAAAAGCAAGACGCTCCAAGCATAGCACATAACACATGAAGTGATTAAAATATAGTGGAACGAAAGACGAACTGATAATGTTGATGGAGAAGGGGATGCACGGGGGCATCTCAAAGCTTAGACGCTTGAGTCTCCTTGAATATTTCTTGGGGGTGCATGGGGGCATCCCCAAGCTTGAGCGTTTGACACTCCTGGATCTTTTTATCATCTTCCCTCGCACACTTGAAAACTCCATTCATACATAACTCATCATAATCTGATTAGTGAGGTTAGTACCCATAATAAAATAATTGTTCCTTGCTGGAAATAAAGATATTCTTGAAGGTCTACTGTTTCTCAAGATTGCCAAAAGGTTTTTGCAAAGAAAAAGCAAGCTCTAGGTTTGCAAAATGAAGGAAAGGCAAAACAGGACAGAATCTGTGAAAAACAGAACAGCAGGTAGTAAATTATTTTTTTCGGGGCACTTCTGCAACTCTAATCAAAAAACTCAGAACAGACGCACGAAAGACAATTATATAGAGCACGCTGTCGAAACAATTCAGACCAAAAAGATGATCTGGTGATTTTATACGAATTTTTCTATCCAAGGACAGAATCTGTTTCCTGGACAACACGTCACAACTTTTGAACTTTCTTGCAATCAGAGGCTACACTTGGCACAAAATTTGAAAAGCAAAGATACAATGATGATGCTACTGTAGTAACAACATTAAGACACAACAAAAGCAAAATAAAATTTATTCATGTGGGCTGCCTCCCAAAAGCGCTTTCTTTTATGCCTTTAAGCTAGGCATAATGCATAGAGATCAAGTTTTATCAAGAGTAAAAGAATAGCTAGCCCGTATAACGGACTCAAAAGGTAACTTAATCTTCTTTCGAGGGAAGTGTTCCATCCCTTTCTTGAGAGGAAACTAGAATTTTATATTCCCCTCTTTCATGTCAATGATAGCACCAACGGTGCGTAAATAAGGACGTCCCAAAATAATTCGACACGAAGGTTCACATTCAATATCCATAATAGTAAAATCAACGGGAACATAGTTGTCATTGACAATGATAAGAACATCGTCGATCCTCCCCAAAGGTTTCTTTATGGAATAATCAATGAGACGAACACCAAAAGAACAAGAATCAAAAGGTTTCAATTTAAGCATATCATATATTCTTTTGGGCATAATAGAGGTACTAGCACCAACATCACATAAAGCATAGCAAGAGAAGTTATTCAACTTAATTTTTATCATAGGATCCCAACAATCTTCTAGCTTTCTAGGTATGGAGGCTTCTACTCTAAGTTTCTCCTCCCTAGCTTTGATAAGAGCATTAGTGATATGCTCTGTGAAGGCAAGGTTAAGCGTGCTAGTGCGGGGATCTCTAGACATCTTGTGAAGGAAATCAATAACTTCGTTAAGAGTGCAATTGTCAAAATCAAGGTCAGTACTATCAAGTAAGGTGGTAGTGGTGTCCTTTAGGTTCACTTGTTTGGTAGTTTCTATAGTCATAGCATCACCATTAATAGGTCCCTCGGGACCAGGAGTGCATTGGGTGCTAAGAGTTTGGATATCCTCAACAACTTGGATAGTAGCAACAGTGTTGTGGGTAGGAAGGCTCTTAATTCTATCTTCTTCCTCCCTTTCTCTAGCCCATCTCTCTTTAAGTTTAGCCATCATCCTAATTGTTTCATTAATTTGCACTTGAATAGCATTCATAGGAGTGACCTTGCTCTTCTCAAGAGGAGAAGTTCTAATTTTAAGCAATTCTACTTCATTGGCTAAATTGTCTACCTTCGAAGAGAGATCACCTAGTTTGTTTAGTTTTTCTTCTACACTATTATTAAAAGCTTTTTGGGTAGTGATGAAATCTTTAAGCATAATCTCTAGTTCAGTAGTGGAGTTCTTGGTGCTAGGATAAGCATTGTTGTTCCCATAGGAATTAGAGGGGAATGGTCTAGGATTGGTACCAAAATTACTCCTATAAGCATTGTTATTAAAATTGTTTCTAGAGATAAAGTTCACATCTACTTGTTCTTGAGCAATCAAAGAATTTAAAGGAACATCACGAGGATCAATAGAAGATTGCTTCGAGAGTAGAGACATGATCAAGTCAACTTTTTCATTTAGGGAGAAAATCTCCTCGACAGAGTTTACCTTCCTACCTGTTGGAGCGCGTTCGGTGTGCCATTGGGAATAGTTGGTCATCATCTCATCGAGAAGCTTTGTGGCAGCACCAAGTGTAGTTGACATAAAGGTTCCTCCCGCGGCCGAATCTAACAGGTTCCGCGAGGTAAAGTTCAAGCCTGCATAAAAAGTTTGGATAACCATCCAAGTAGTCAAACCATGAGTAGGGCAGTTCTTGATAAGAGATTTCATACGTTCCCAAGCTTGGGCAACGTGTTCATTATCCAATTGATTAAAATTCATTATGTTACTTCTTAGTTGGATAATTTTAGCAGGTGGATAGTATTTTCCAATTAAAGCATCTTTGCACTTGTCCCATGAATCTATGCTATTTCTAGGCAAAGACTGAAACCAAATTTTAGCTCCTCCTCTCAAGGAGAAAGGAAAAAGCTTAAGCTTAACAATATTACCATCTATTTCTTGGTACTTTTGTATATCACAAAGTTCAACAAAATTGTTCAAGTGTAAAGCAGCATCATCTCCAGCACCGGAGAATTGATCTTTCATGACTAAGTTCAGTAAAGCAGGTTTAATTTCATAAGAAGGTGCTGAAGTGGCAGGTGTAGTGATGGGTGTGCAGATAAAGTCATCGTTGTTGTGACTAGTGAAGTCACACAACTTGGTGTTCTCGGTGGAACCCATAGCAGCAAGCAAGCAAGATAACTATTTTTTTGATTTTCGATAAAAGATACTAAAGCAAAAATGAAAGGTAAACTAACAAGACTAAAAAACAAAGGTAAAAGATAGCATGCAACTCCCCTATCCTGAAGAGTGGAGTCCCCGGCAACGGCGCCAGAAAACTTTGCTTGATGGCTTCTCGCCCCTCGTTGGTTACCCCAAGTGGAAGGTTTGAGATGCAGTGTAGCGGAAGTTTTCCCTTGGCAATACCAAGGATCGATTTCCCTGAGACTCCCAGTTTCAACAAGAAGGTGTCAACTGCTAACGGCGCCAGATATTAGCAATCAACGTGGACCTGCACACAGATACAAATAACTTTGCTACCAACGAGTACAGAGAGGTTGTCAATCCCTCCGGCCTTGTAGTTTACAAAGGATCAAACGCAAGTGATAATAGTGATAAGTATAATTGCAATAGTAAGTAAAAGCGGAAAGTAAATAGTGGATGTGATCAATGATGGTAATATGGACCGGAGTCTCATGATGTTCACTAGTGATGTCTCTCTCCCAAAAGACGATAAAACAGCTATGTGAGGTAAACGAATTACAGCTGGGCAATTGACAGGACCATGTGCGCAAACCAATGCTGACTAAGTTGCAATAAAGGTAGAGGTTCAAAGCATGGGCGGTACGCCAAGGTAAGTAGACCGAAATCCATCTGCATCTACTACTAATCATCCACCTTGAGATATCTATCCAGAACATCTCGTTGGTATTAAGTTGCGAGTCCCACCCATAGTGTAAACTCAAAGCAACAGACAACTGCATTGAAAGAACTTTGCGTAAAGTAAACAATCCTTGCACCCGCGGGCACAAGCACCGTTGTTTTCCCCCTTGTGGCAACAGCACATCCCCTAGACTCATGTTTCTGTCACTCAAGCTAGTCATCGAGGGGCATGAACCCACAATCAAGCATAACGTTCCCTCTTGGAGTCACTACCTACTACTTGGCCAAAGCAATAAATAACAACGGAGAACATGCAAGAATTACTTACGAACATAAATATAAAAGAGGTGAATCAAATATATTACTCAAACAAAATCTGAACATAATCTCATAATCCATCGGATCCCAGCAAACTCATAATAGCAACAGCATAAGGATTACATATGTGCCTCGATCATGTAGGGCAGCTCACGAGGACTAATTAGTGAAGCAGAAGAACGGGAGGAGAACATCACATAGCTACTGGTCATGGACCCATGGTCCAAGGGAGACTACTCACAACTCATTCGGGAGGCGTCCATGGTGGTGGAGAAGCTCCCGGTGGTGATCCTCCCCTCCGGCAGGGTGCCGGGAAGAGTTCTCCTGGTGCTCCCGATCTTGGAAGCGGCGGCGGCGGCGGAACAGAGATGAGATCGCGAAAAAGGGTTCCCGTCTCGAGGGTTTCGGGAGACGATATAAATACATGCCAAAGGGGGGCATCGGACGAGGCTCGGTGGGGCCAGGCGCCCCCCCGGCGCGGCCAGGGGGGCCGCACCACCAGGGCGCCTGGAGCCCTGGTGGCCCCCCTCCGGCTATGCTTCGGGTGCCTCGTAGCTTCTGGAACGCTGATTTTTTATATAATTTTTTCGGGATTTTTCTGGCAGTTCTCGTAATGGGAAAACCTGAAATACAAAAACAGCCGAAAACAGAAACTAGCACTGGGGTGCACTGAGTTAATAGGTTAGTCCAAATATGATCAAAAGAGTATGGAAGTGTATAAATATCATAGCAATATCACCCAAAAGAGGCATGGAGCAAGCAGAAATTATAGATACGTTTTGGACGTATCATACGCAAAGTTCTTTTAATGCAGTTGTCTGTTGCTTTGAGTTTACACTTTGGGTGGGATTCGCAACTTAATACCAGCGAGATGTTCTGGATAGATATCTCAAGGTGGATGATTAGTAGTAGATGCAGATGGATTTCGGTCTACTTGCCTTGGCGTACCGCCCATGCTTTTGAGCCTCTACCTTTCTTTGCAGCATAGTTAGCATTGGTTTGCACACATAATCCTGTCAATTGCCCAGCTGTAATTTGTTTACCTCGCTTAGCTGTTTTATCATCTTTTGGGAGGGAGACATCACTAGTGAACATCATGGGACCCCGGTCCATATTACCACCGCTGATCATACCTTATATTTACTTCCTGTTTTTATTTCCTAGTTGCAGTCATAGCTATCATTATTACCTCTTGTGTTTGATCCTTTGTAAACAACAAGGCCGGAGGGATTGACAACCTCTCTGTACTCGTTGGGAGCAAAGTTATCTGTATATGTGTGCAGGTCCTGTCAACCGCTAAGTTTCTGGCGCCGTTGACACCCACTTGTCGACCCTCGGAGTCTCACGGGATTCGATCCTTGGTATCTTTGCCAAGGGAAATGTGCCGCTACGCTACATCTCAACCTTCCACTTGGGGTAACCAACGAGGGGCGAGAAGCCATCAGCTGCTGCCCGCTCTCTCCACTAAAGCCCACTAGGGCCCAATGCTTCCCCGGGGGGTTCCGATAACCCCCCGGCTCTCTAGTTTAATCCGAAACTTTTCCGGAACACTTTCGGTGTCCGAATATAGTCGTCCAATATATCAATCTTTACGTCTCGGACATTCCGAGACTCCTCGTCATGTCCGTGATCTCATCTTGGACTCCTAAATACCTTCGGTACATCAAAACTCATAAACTCATAATACCGATCGTCATCAAACATTAAGCGTGCGAACCCTACGGGTTCGAGAACTATGTAGACATGCCCGAGACTCATCTTTGATCAATAACCAATAGCGGAACCTGGATGCTCATATTGGCGCCTACATATTCTACGAAGATCTTTATCGGTCAAACCGCATAACAACATACGTTATTCCCTTTGTCATCGGTATGTTACTTGCCCGAGATCTTAATGATGTGTATTACCGAGAGGGCCCAGAGATACCTCTCCGATACTCAGAGTGAAAAATCCTATTCTTGATCTATGCCAACACCACGAACACTTTCGGAGACACCTGTAGAGCATCTTTATAATCACCCAGTTACGTTGTGATGTTTGATAGCATACAAGGTGTTCCTCCGGTATACGGGAGTTGCATAATCTCATAGTCATAGGAACATGTATAAATCATGAAGAAAGCAATAGCAGTAAAATTAAACGATCATAGTGCTAAGCTAAGAGATGGGTCTAGTCCATCACATCATTCTCCTAATGATGTGATCTCTTTGATCAAATGTCAACTCATGTCTATGGCTAGGAAACATAACCATCTTTGATCAATGAGATAGTCTAGTAGAGGCATACTAGGGACATATTGTTTTGTCTATGTATTCACACATGTACTAAGTTTCCGGTTAATACAATTCTAGCATGAATAAAAGACAATTATCATGATATAAGGAAATACAAATAACATATTTATTATTGCCTCTAGGGCATATTTCATTCATATTATTCATCCAATTAAACTCACCATCATCTCGCAAGGATGACCTCTCAAGGTCAGATTACACGGTCCCTCAAGGTATTGTCCTGGCCACTTGCGATGGACAACACTGCATGTTCAAGGTTATTGACTAGAGGTGGGAGTGACTATAAGTACTAAAATAACTAGATGACCCATTGTGCCATTGGCGTAGAGACTAACTGTAGCGTAGAAGTTGGGTGAACTATTTGAGACATAAAATGGAAGTTAAGTGAACTATTTGAAAAGACAAACTGCAGCTATGGGGCCGAAGAGAAATTGTTGCCAAGAAAATAAGAAACTAATATAACCACAAAATAAGGTGAATTATATGAAGGATGTTTATCATGAATCGACTACAAGTGACTATGTTTGAACTGCATTTGTACCTTCCCTATATATTTCTCAATGAAAAACAACAATAATTTGTGCACCTGTCCTTCTTTAGCCGGCAAGGGTAAACATCGAAACAGATCAATACAGATGCCGACCGCACCCCCCTATGGTAAATGACCTGAAATTTTGAAACGGGGGACTCCTACTCGGAACAACTGGGAGAGTGAAGACCATCCAGGCATACTACAAAGCCCAAATACAGGGCAAACATCCAAAAGCACGACATCCGACCAAGGGGACACGATGGCAAGAAGCCATGGCAAAACCCGATAGCCATTTAACATGAACAAAACATCTCGTCAAGATGTGACCCACACGCAGGCCAAGACGGTCGCGCGCATGTGACTAACATATCAACAGTGTTGTGATCTGGCCGGAGGGGGTGTTCTGGGATTTTTCTCCGATTTCAAATCTAACTTTGTGAAGTCATCAACATTGATCAGCCAGAGATGAAATCTGCTCTGCTCCCATTAGTTAATTATTGTACTAACATGCTGCATGGAATCTTCATGGAGAGGGATAATTAAATTAGGCCAACATCACTCAGTTTGTTACATAGTATGATCGCAGCTGATGCAAAACATATGTTGCGCCCCGACACTGGAGGCTAGTCTTGTTTTCCGTTTAGCCCCAGGAAAACTTTGCCAAGAGCGCAATGGATAAAACATGTTCCTCTTAAGCAGCGTTTGTGAAAGTCTCTTTCATATCGTTTGATTTCTCTCTTTATTGCTTATTCATAGACATGTATGTAACCTGACACCCTCCAAAGTTATCAGGTGTTATATTTTAGTTCGATATACTATTATATAGGTTAACGATGTCCTTAGAGCAGACGAGGCCGTACCATTACCCAACTTCCTGCTTGTAGTTGGTCTTCACTCCAACAGGCGTAAGGGTGCATTATAGAAATGTGGATGCACACTGGCACATGATAAACGTGCACTGGTACCAACAAGGCAAACATTTGTTTATAAGTAGTTTAGCAGACGACTATCGGAAGGGAAGGAGAAATGACAGGCTAATTCATGCTAATCCAGGCTCTCTCGATTCGGTGCTCCGGCAGAAAAAACACCGATGAATAAACCATGTATGGTTGTCTGCTCTAAAGGACGACAACCATGCACCGATACAACCATGAGCCGAACACACACTGCAATTAATCCAACCAAGCTTGTAGGCATTCCATGGGAACTGGAAAAGGAACATGGACCGAATTGAGTTGCTCAACCAATGAATGTGAACGAAAGCTAAAGGAAGTGTCACACCAAGTCATGGAGCAGCATGAGCCGGTAGTCCTGGGCCCAGTTTTGGATCAGCTCAAGGATTAACATGAGCACCCTCTTTCGGGGCCGATTTTGGATAAGACCTTGGAATCGCCCCCATGGACATGATGTGCGGTGAAAACTTGAGACTAATGTTGGATCTATCCTTGGGGCCGCTTCCTTTGGCCCTGACTTCGGTTGGCACAGAATCTATTCCTTGGTCCATGTTAAATCCCATCTCGAACCCACTCTCCCTATTTCCAGTGACACACTACGATCAATCAGCGCATGAAAAGCTCCTTCCAGACTAACTGTTAGATCGGTTCAAGAAGCATGCGACATCATATTTCCCAATCTCGGTGTACAAGTGGATCTGGGACTCCCCACCCCCATCTATTAACCGATATCAAAGAGCTAACCAATATCCTAGAAGGCACGATGGACGAGACGGAGGTGGATGAGGAGGTGGGAGAATCCACGGACAGCCCGCCAACTGCCACCTATCCCTCGGCAATTGGATAGCGACCTCAACCTATGATGTCCACATGGTCGACATGTCACGTGTCAACGTCAATGGTGGAACCAACAACATCGAAAATACCAATCATTGTGCCAACATCAACGACGACACATTGAAGGGTGGCGGCTGATACGTCTCCAACCTATCTATCATTTTTTATTGTGCCATGCTATTATATTAACTGTTTTGGATGTTTTATATGCATTAATATGCTATTTTATATGATTCTCGGTACTAACTTATTAACCCAGAGCCCAGTGCCAGTTTCTATTTTTTCCTTGTTTTTGAGTTTCGCAGAAAATAAATAGCGAGCGGAGTCCAAACGGAACGAAACTTTATGAGAATTTTTCTTCGACCACAAGTCATCCTGAGGACTTGGAGTACACGCCAGGGGAGACTCGAGGTGGCCACAAGGGTGGAGGGCGCGCCCTGGTGGTAGGGTGCGCCCCCCTACCTTGTGGCCCCCCGAGACCGCCCTGGCCTACTTCTTCCACCTATAAATTCCCAAATATTCCAGAAACATCAGAACATTCATCGAAACCACTTTTCCGCCGCCGTAACCTTCTCTTCTCGTGAGATCCCATCTAGAGACCTCTTCCGGTACTCCGCCGGAGGGGGATTTGATGACGGAGGGAATCTACATCAACACCATTGCCCTTCCGATGAACCGTGAGTAGTTTACAACAGACCTACGGGTCCATAGCTAGTAGCTATACGACTTCTTCTATCTCTTTGATCCTCAATACCATGTTCTCCTCGATATTCTTGGAGATCTATCCAATGTAATATTCTTTTGCGGTGTGTTTGTTAAGATCCGATGAATTGTGGGTTTATGATCAAATTATCTATGAATATTACTTGAGTCTCTTTTGTATTCTTATATGCATGAGTTAATATCTTAGTAATTCTCTTCGAACTATCGGTTTGGTTTGGCCAACTAGATTGGTTTTTCTTGCAATGGGAGAAGTGCTTTGCTTTGGGTTCAATCTTGAGGTGCTCATTCCCAGTGATACTAGGGGACATATGACACGTATTCTATTGTTTCCATCAAGGATAACAAGATGGGGTTTTCATCATATTGCTTGAGTTAATTCCGCTACATCATGTCATCTTACTTAATGTGTTACTCTGTTCTTATGAACTTAGTACTCTAGATGTAGAATCGTTTCGGTCGATGTGTGGAGTAATAATAGTAGATGCAGGCAGGAGTCGGTCTATTTGATACAGACATGATGCCTATATTCATGATCATTGCCTTAGATATCATCATAATTATTCGCTTTTCTATCAATTGTTTGACAGTAATTTGTTCACCCACCGTAATATTTGCTATCATGAGAGAAGCCTCTAGTGAAACCTATGCCCCCGCGGTCTATTTTACATGTTATAAGTTTCTGGTCTACTATTTTGCAATATTTTACTTTTCAATCTATAAACCAAAAAACCCAAAACATTCACTTTATTATCTCTATCGGATCTCACGTTTGCAAATAACCGCGAAGGGATTGACAACCCCTTTATAGCATTGGGTGCAAGTTATTTGATTGTTTGTGCAGGTATTTGGCGATTTGTGCGTAATATCCTACTGGATTGATACCTTGGTTCTCAAAATGAGGAAAATACTTACTCTACTTTGCTACATCACCCTTTCCTCTTCAAGGGAAAACCCAACGAAAGCTCAAGATGTAGCAGGAAGAATTTCTGGCATCGTTGCCGGGAAGATCTACTCAAAGTCAAGATCTACCAAGTACCCTTCATTAAACTCTCATCTCTCACATTTACATTATTTTTCATTCGCCTCTCGTTTTCCTCTACCCCACTTCTAAAACAATCTTCAAAAAGTTTTACCTTTTCTTCGCCCTTCTTTTGTTCATCTTGTTTGCTTGCTTTTTGTGTTCTTTAGTGTTGGGTTGTTCACGCAATGGCTCACCCAAAAAAAATGATCCTCACTTTAGAAATTTTGAAGAAATTGAAAATAATGTTAGAAGCTTCATGTCTTTGCAATTTGAGCCCAATAATTTCTTTAGGAATTAGCTCAAAGAGCAGAAACGTTTTTTTTTGGAATACATGAATAAAAAACTCGATGATATGTCTAAGGAATTTTATGGTCTGAAATCTCAGTTTACTCACGTTGAAAATTTAGTTGGCCAAATCTCTGATAAGCAAGCCACCTTAGAAAACAAGATGGCTGCTAAACCAAAATCTAAAAATTATGATGAAGATCTTAAACTGATTGATGTGACTCCTATTGAATATTTGTTTTCCAAAATAAATCTTGATAAATATGGAACTGGAGATGAACCAACTTTAGTTAAAACGCATCCCAATAATTCGGAGTTTTTAGATCTTGATGCAAAAATTTATAAAAGTGGGACTGATGAGGTAAAAACTTTAAGTAGCAATGAACCCACTAGATTAGATCTCAAGGAATTTAATTATGATAATTATTCTTTAATAGATTGTATTTCCTTGTTGCAATCCATGTTGAATTCTCCTCACGCTTATAATCAAAATAAAGCTTTTACTAAACATATCGTTGATGCTATGATGCAATCTTTTGAAAAAAAGCTTGAATTAGAGGTTTCTATCCCTAGAAAAATTTATGATGAGTGGGAACCTACTATTAAGATCAAGATTAAAGATCATGAGTGCCATGCTTTGTGTGATTTGGGTGCTAGCGTTTCTATGGTTCCAAAAACTTTATGTGATGTGCTAGGTTTCCGTCAAATTGATGAGTGTTCTTTAAATGTGATGTGCGGATTCCACTATTAAGAAACCTATGGGGAGGATTAATTATGTTCTTATTGTTGCAAATAGGAAATATGTACCCGTACATTTCATTGTTCTTGATATAGATTGCAATCCTACATGTCCTATTATTCTCGGTCGACCTTTCCTTAGAACAATTGTTGCAATTATTGATATGAAAGAAGGAAACATTGGATTTAAATTTCCATTAAGGAAGGGCGTGGAACACTTTGCAAGAAAGAAAATTAAATTGCCTTATGAATCTATTATGAGAGCTACCTATGGATAGCATACCAAAGATGACAATACCTAGATCTATTTGCGTTTTATGCCTAGCTAAGGGCGTTAAACAATAGCGCTTGTTGGGAGGCAACCCAATTTTATTTTTGCTTTTTACTTTTTGCTTCTGTTTTTCAATAAATACACATTATTACTTCTGCAATAATTGTGTATTGGTGTTTTAATTAGTGTTTGAGCCAAGTAAGACCTTTGGGATAGCTTACAGTGATCGTTGACTTGATTTTGCTGAAAAACAGAAACTTTCGCGCCCAGAGCAGAAAATTCAATAATTCGCTGGAACATCAAAACCTTCTTCAATTTTTACACAAATTTATATACAAATTCCCCACGTCGTCCTAAGTATTCAAAAATTTATAGACTTACAGAAGTATGCGAAGCTTTCAGATTCCTACAGACTATTCTGTTTTTGATGGATTCTTTTTGCTATGTGTTGTTTGCTTATTTTGATCCATCTATGTCTAGTATCAAGGGTATCAACCATGGAAAAGTTGAAATACATTAGATATAACACCAATATAAAATTAGAATAAGATCACAGCAGTACCTTGAGTGGTTATTTTCTTTGTTTTACTAAGGGAGCTCATGAGATTTCAGTTGAGTTTTGTGTTGTGAAGTTTTCAAGTTTTGGGTAAGGATCTGATGGACTATGGAATAAGGAGTGGAAAATCCTATACATCTATCTATCTATCTATTTCTATTCTATACTAAAAGCAAAATATAGGCCGAAATAGGAAAGTACGCTAGAAAATCCCACAGTAATCAGAAACAGCTAGCCCTTTATTTAATAGATACGAAAACAACAACGAATAGATCTCGTGTGTTAATTATTAACATTAGAGATAAAAGAAATTACTCACCAATGCCATAACTAATAGTACATCAGTTTTTCATAGGGGACTTATACCTTATCTTCAATAAACGCAACATTGCAGGATTGCATCTAAGAAGAAGGGCTACACTATATGTCAAAAAAAGAAGGGCTATGGGCTCCTTAAGAAAGATTGTTCGTTGTCCTTCCTCAAGCCGCCGTCATGTCCGCCTTCGTGTGCATCAATAATTGATGAGTCCATACCGTGGAGGTTTAGGCCACATTTCTTTGATGTACTGCATGATGACGTGGGGCAACTGCGCATGACGCATCTCTGCAAAGCCATGAGCGAGGTGCATGTTGACATGGCACTACTACAGGAATGCCTAGAAGTGGGGAGTTGATGTCTACTACACAACTTGTTCCTATAGACTCGTGTTAGGCCTCCAAGCACAGAGTTTTGTAGACCAGAAGACATCAGTTGGGCTGGAGAAGCACCCGGGGGGTGCCCCGAGGGGGGCACAACCCACCAGGGCGCGCTTGGGCCCCCAGGCGCACTCAGGTGGGTTGTGCCCACCTCGGTGGCCTCCCTCACCCATCTTTGTTGTATAAATACCCCCATACTCAGAAATCCCTAGGGGAGTCGACGAAATTTTATTCCAGCCACCGCAAGTTCTAGAGCCACGAGATCCAATCTAGAGCCCTATTCCGGCACTCTACCGGAGGGGAACACGATCACGGAGGGGTTCATCATCCTCATTGGTGCCTCTCCGATGATGTGTGAGTAGTTCCACTCAGACCTACGGGTCCGTAGGTAGTAGCTAAATGGCTTCTTCTCTCTTTGTATCTCAATAGAACGGTCTCTTGGATCTATTTGATGTAATGGCTTTGTGCGGTGTGTTTGTTGGGATCCGATGATTTGTGAGTTTATGATCAGATTTGCCTTGATTTAATATCCATTCTTGATTATTATAGCCTTGTATTTATTCTCCGATATTTGGGTTTTGTTTGGCCATCTTGATCTATTTATCTTACAATGGGAGGAGGTGCTTTGTGATGGGTTCGACCTTGCGGTGTCCTTTCCCAGTGTATCGTTGTTATTAAGGATAAAAAGATGGGGTTTATTTCTACATGAATAGATCTTGTCTACATCATGTCATCGTTCTTATTGCATTACTCTATTTTTCCATGAACAGAATACACTAGATGCATGCTGGATAGCGGTCGATGTGTGGAGTAATAGTAGTAGATGCAGGCAGGAGGCGGTCTACTAATCTTGGACGTGATGCCTATATACATGATCATTGTCTAGGATATTGTCATAATTATTTGCTTTTTAATCAAGTGCCCAGCAGTAATTTTTCTACCCCCCGCATGCTATTTTCTCGAGAGAAGCCACTAGTGAACTCTACGGCCCTCGGGTCTATTTTACTGTCATATACTTTCCGACCTATATTGCCATTTTCTTTTTCCTCTATTTTCAACTTTTATATTTATATCTATATTATCAAAAACACAAAAAATACCTTGCTGCGTTTTATTTGCTTTTATTTGCATCTTTCAATCTACTACAATTTTATCCCGCTATTACGTCACTTTTTGGCATCGTTACCCAAATGGGATTGACAACCCCTTCAATGTGTCGGGTTGCGAGTATTTGTTATTTGTGTGTAGGTACCGTCTACATAGTGTTGCGTGGTTCTCCTATTGGTTCAACATCCTTGGTTTCATAATTGAGGGAAATACTTACTGTCGCTGTGCTGCATCATCCCTTCCTCTTTGCGGAAATACCAACGCATCTCAAGCACACGTCAAGCAGTGTGAGAATGAGGAGGCGAGGAGCCGACCATATTCATAGAGGGCGGGAAAGAGGATTGATTGTGTCGCATGATGTTGGGCAGGCTGGTTGATCAATGAAAATACCACTTGGACACTCTCCACACGGCCTGCAGGGCACCGATCCATCATGCTCGAGTGGGTGTTGAAGAAGTACGAGCACGGCACCACTGTCAAGCAAAACGTGCGACTCGTCGCAAAATGCTTACTGCATCCTGAGGAGGTGGACTTTGAGGAAGTCTTCGCTCCACTAGTAAGGCTGGAGTTTGTGTACATCATGCTTGCCGTGGCTGCTCACCGACGGAAGGAGGTACACCATACGGATGTCAAGTTGACATTCCTCAATGGCGACCCCAACGAGGAGGTGTACGTCTCCCAGCCACCAGGGTTCGTTGTCAAGAACAACGAGCATGGCGTGTAACGGCTACACAACACCCTGTACGGTCTCCAGCAAGCCCCAAGGGTGTGAATCGCCTAGATCTATGCAAGTCTCGCATCCCTCGTGTTCTCACGCGGCGCTTTTGAGCATGTCATGTATTCACGTGGCACCGGTAACACACTACTCGTCTTCGGCATATACGTTGATGACATGGTCATCATATGGGGAGATCCTGGAGAGTTTCAAAGCTTCAAGGGAGAGATGCAACGTCTCTTCCGCATGAGCGACCTCATTCTGCTATGGTAGTACAGCGGACTGGAGGTGAACCATGAGGGTGGTTGCATCATGATCACACAGGTGCCGTATGCCACCAAGATGCTTGAGCAAGCAGGCATGATGGATTGGCATGCCATGCATGCTCCAGTGGAGGAATGGATGAAGCTCAGCAAGGGAATACTTTGAAGCCAGTGCATACAACACTCTACGGCAGCAGCATCAAGAGCCTCAGGTACCTCTTACGGACCCGATACATCTCATTTGCTGTCGGGTTCCTGTTCAGGTTCATTTAAGCCCAACTAGGGATCATCTTGCAGTCGTCAAATACCTGCATCGTTCCATCATGGGCACAATTATGCACGGATGCGTGTATTGTCATGGTGACAGCGAGATCCTTGTCCTCTATAATGACTCCGACCATGCTGGTGACTTGGACTCCGGAAAGAGCACCTCTGGCATAATGTTCTTCCTCTAGAGCTGGCACATAAGCTAGCAATCGGTGAGGCAGAAGGTTATCGCAAGTTCTTCATGCGAGGCAGAGTATGACGCGGTAGGTACAATGGCATATCAGGAAATATGGCTTGCTTGCTTTCTTGGCGAGATGTTGAACCAAGACACAGCCCCTGCACTCATATTCGTCGACAACAAGTCAGCAATTTCCCTCTGCAAGAATCTAGTGCTTCGTGACCGCATCAAGAAAATCGATCTCAGTTCCCACTTCATACGAGACTGCATCGAGAAAGGAATTATGGTTGCGTAGTTCACTGGACTGTTGAGTAGAAGGTGGGCATCCTGAGAAAGGCACTTCGCCTTGTCCGATTCTAGGAGCTGCGTCACAAAGGAGGGATCACTGGCATCATGCTCTTTGGACAAGGTCGAGCGAGATATTGTTGAGTTAAACTTGGTATTTCGATGCATGTACCGCCAACAATAGCAACACGAGTTAAGACTGGTAGGCAGCAGCAGCGCCTGCATGCCAAGCCTTGATGGCTAAGGTGGCAGTAAAAAGGAAAGCATTAAATGCCATAGTAAATCCTATAGTGTAGGTCAGTTGTGATGTAAGACTGGACATGACTTAAGTGCTTATGTAAACTTGGACATGACGTAAGTGCTTATGTAAACATGGACATGACGTAAGTGCTTATGTAAACATGGACATGACGTAAGTGCTTATGTAAACTTGGACATGACGTAAGTGCTTATGAAAACATGGACATGACGTAAGTGCTTATGTAAACATGGACATGACGTAAGTGCTTATGTAAACATGCTAGTACGTCGGTTTGTGATCGCTATATAAGGAGCTCTGCTCCTATTGTTGTAATCAATCCAGCCCCAAGCAATGAAATAGTACCACACTTCATGTGAGTTCTTCTTCAAGTGTCGTCCATTGCCGCCACTTCCCGCATACATGCCATCTAGTTCTGATCTGCCGCCTCCCTCACATTCTAGAAGTGCTCACATCGCCGTCAAACGCCCCCCAGCACCCCTTGCCGTTGAGGGCCACCCTCCTCGCCGGTGACGTCCAGATCCACCTCCCTGGTTGGCGACGTCCAGCACCGCCTCCCCGGTCGGCGACTTCCAAATCCACCTCGCTCATTGGGCAAAGGCGACTACCTCCCCGTCCATGCCCTCTTTCTCCTCTTCCCCACCAAACCTGGCTGATATGTCGAATTATTAATATGTGTTACGAGTCACAAATCAATTTATTTCATTCTTAATTTTGAATATGTCACTCTATGCATCTTTATGTCCGTGCAAGAACTTCTATATGTCGAAGACATTGCTATTTAAGATTGAAAATTAATTTTCAAATCTGTGTTCAGTGGTACACTTTTTTAGTTAACAATTTCGTTGTGTACTTAAACGATGTTGATTGAGAAATTTAGTAATCTTGAAGTACTTGTGATAAATTCGCTATGTGGTCTGGCTTAATCTGTTTTCTGATATTGAGAAATGTTGCGAACATGGTACCAGATCCTGCACAACCGTGCAGAAGAACATGTTCAAAATTATATTACCAACTATTTCCGAACCCTACAATGCTCTAGTGCTCCCCAGCTCTAATGTATTTTTTGATTGCGATGATGTTATAATCTCAGTTCATAGTCACAGTTAATAGCATTTAATTGAGAACAATGTGTCCATTTGGAAATATTTTTGTTACATTCCCAATTATGGATACTACTAGAACAAGGGTGGTGCATCACATATTAAGTATTTTGTTTACCCATGACCCTATCCACAATATTTTGTTAAATCTTACTGACAGTACAATGTTTGCTTTTGCAAGTGTGCAATCTCACATTACTTTGGGGATTCTAAGGAGCGAGATCAGCGACTACATAGTCGAAGATATTGCACATAGACTTTCCAAGGTGACATTCCTAGATGTAAGCAGCTGCACCAAGGTTCGCGCACATTCTCTGGAGGCATTTGGCAGTAACTGGAAGCCCCTCGTCAGACATTCGTGGATCATGTACCACAGAGATTTCTCGGGGAAGTTGTGCCAGAATGGTGAAGCCAATGCTATTGCCAGCAACATGCCAAAGCTACACAACCTCGAGATAGGAAGCATGCTCATTAAGAGTAAGGCTATCATCATGATCGCCTCCTAGTGGCATCACCTCAAGTTCTTACATCTATGTGGTTGCTGGGACGTCAATGATCAACTCTTTCACGAGAAGTATTTTGGGTTGGAACCCGTTGCATCACGGGGCAACTGCTATGAGAACCGCATCTCGGAGGAGTGCACCGATGACTTGGATGATGACTATATCTACTCATGAGAACAGTTCATGGACGATGACCGTTCATGAGAACAGTTCATGAGAACCGCATCTGGGAGGAGGGCAACGTCCATGAACTGTTCCCATGAGTAAATGTAGTCATCATTCGAGTCATTGGTGCACTCCTCCCAGATGCGATTCTCATAGCAGTCGCCCCATGTGGGGCAAGGTTTTTCAGCCCAATATACTTCTCATGCAAGTGCTGATCATCGATGTTCTAGCAACCACACAGATCTAAGAATTTGAGGTCATGGCACTAGGACGCGATCATGACGACAACCTTGCGCTTAATGAGTATGTATCCTATCTCTAGGTGGTGGAGGTTTTGCATGTTGCTTCCAATAGCATGGGCCTCATCATTTTGGCACACATTCTCGGCGACATCTATGGGTGGCATGACTCCCCGAAGTCTAATGAGGGGATTTCAGTTCTTGCCAAATGCATCCTGACCACGTGCGCCAATCTTGGTGCAGCTGCTTACATCCAGGAATGTAACCTTGGATCGACTTCGTGCAACATCTTCGACTATGCAGTCGCTGATCTTGCACCTCGGAATCTCCAGAGTATTGAGAGATTCCACACTTGCAAAAACTAACAAGGTAGGGTCAGCAAGGTTTAAGAAAATATTGTGCATAGGGTCATCGGTAAACAAAGTATTAAATATATGATGCTTAACCCTTGTTCTGTTAAGGTCTATAACTGGAATGTAACAAAAATATATAGCCAAAATGACTCTTCATACTCAATTAAATGCTATTAACGTTGGCTTTGGACTTAGTTTCTAACATCATCAAAACATAAAATAGATCAGAGCCAGGAAGCAAATGAGCATTGTAGAGTTCAAAAATGGTTGGTATTATAATTTTGAACATGTTTTTCTGCATGGGTTTGCAGGATCTGGTACCATGTTCGGAACATTTCTCACTATCAGAAAATAGATTAAGCTAGAGGAGCATTACTGTGAAAGCTACTTGAATTGACCACATAGAGAATTTATCACAAGTACTACGAGAATACTAAATATCTCAATCATCATTGTTGAAGTACAAAACGAAATTATCTATCTATACTTCTATCTATCTATCTATTTCTATTCTATACTAAAAGCACATTACGGGCCAAAATAGGAAAATACGCTAGAAAATCACACAATAATCAGAAACATCTAGCCCTTTGTTTAAGAGTTACGAAAACCACAACCACTAGATCTCGTGTTAATTATTAACATTAGAGATGAAAGAAATTACCCACCAATGCCATAACTAATTGTACATCAGTTTTTCATAGGGTACATATACCTCATCTTCAATAAACGTAACATTGCCGAATTGCATCTAAGAAGAAGGGCTACAATATATGTTCAAAAAAAGAAGGGCTATGGGATCCTTAAGAAAGAATGTTCGTTGTCCGTCCTCAAGACGACGTCATGTCCGCCTTCGTGTGCATCAACAATTCATGAGTCCAAACCGTGGAGGTTTAGGCCACATTTCTTTGATGAACTGCATGATGACGTGGGGCAATTGCGCATGAAGCATCTCTACAGAGCCATGAGCGAGGTGCATGGTGACATGGCACTACTACAGGAATGGCTAGAAGTGGAGGGTTGATGTCTACTACACAACTTGTTCTTGTAGACTCGTGTTGGGTCTCCAAGCATAGAGTTTTATAGACCAGAAGAAATCAATTGGACCAGAGAAGCACCTAGGGGGGTGCCCCGAGGGGGGCACAACCCACCAAGGCACGCTTGGGCCCCTAGGTGCGCCCAGCTGGGTTGTGCCCACCTCGGTGGCCTCCCGCCCCTCATCGCTCTATAAATACCTCCATACTCAGAAAACCGTAGGCGAGTCAACGAAATTTTATTCCAGCCGCCACAAGGTCTAGAGCCAAGAGATCCAATTTAGATCCCTATTCCGGCAATCTGCCGGAGGGGAACACGATCATGGTGGGGTTCATCATCCTCATTGGTGCCTCTCCGATGATGTGTGAGTAGTTCCACTCAGACCTACGGGTTCGTAGGCAGTAGCAAGATGGCTCCTTATCTCTTTGTAGCTCAACAGAATGGTCTCTTGGAGATCTATTTGATGTAATGACTTTGTGCGGTGTGTTTGTTGGGATCTGATGAATTGTGAGTTTATGATAAGATTTGCCTTGATTTAATACTCATTCTTGATTATTATAGCCTCGTATTTCTTCTCCGATATTTGGGTTTTGTTTGGCCAACTTGATCTATTTATCTTACAATGGGAAGAGGTGATTTGTGATGGGTTCGATCTTGCGGTGTCCTTTCCCGGTTGCAGAAGGGGCGGCAAGGCACGCATGTATCGTTGCTATTAAGGATAAAAAGATGGAGTCTATTCCTACATGAACAGATGTGGTAGTCGGCTCTTCTCCGGTGTGTCCGCGGTATTGCCTTGGTTTGTTTGTTGCTGTGGATTCAAAGTTGCAGTGGCGGGGCCCTATGGTATACAATGACTGGCTTCAAGTGACCTGTTCGGCGGTCTTCCGTGGCGCCAGCTATCGCCTGACTTTGTTCTTCTGAGTTCTCCGTCAGAGTCGGAGCTGCGTTGTCTGGCTATAGGTCGACATGTTATCGATGGGGGGGGGGGGGCTTCCCCCGG
>LR738714.1:750888447-750925027 GCA_902687465.1 Secale cereale
GGGGGGGGCTTCACCCGGTGTGTGTTAGTGTTTGGGTAGGGGCTTGGCCCTCGTTGTTTCGGTTTTGCCCGGTTTTTCGTAATTAACTGGGCAATTCTCTTCTGCTTAATTAATAGACGAGGCAATCTTTGCCTCCGTTTCAAAAAATAATTGTCAAAATTTCACACTAGTGCATATATGTGCTATTAAGAGACATCTGCATACACTAGCCTCAAACTATGCGCAATGAAGACATCACACACGTTATAAAAATAAAACCATGTCTCTGAAAATAAAATGTATGTGATGGTACATCGCGCACAATTGGGAAAGGAAACTGTCTGCAATTGCTCGCGCACAATTCTTCTAAATGAAGTGTGTGCGTTGAATATCGCACACGTTTTGGCGAAAAGAACCGTGTGGTCTGTGTTTTCGTGAACCATTGCACGCATAATTTTTTGACAAATCATGCGAGATATGTTTACTATCGCAGACAACTACGCCTAAGAAGCCGTGTGTGACAACAGAAGCGCCTAGTGGTCCCATTTTCTTACCCCTCACCTGCCCCGCAAAAAGGTCAGTCTAGACTTTGGACCGACAGACCAGGCTACTACCATTGTCGTCGAGGTGGTGACCATGGCATTAGCGAGAGACGTCTTCGGGTGTTAATTAGAAGGATGGACAGATTGGCAAAAGGCAGTGCCTCTGGACGAACTAAGTGGAGGGGTTGGAGAGGCCCGGGAAGCAACAACGGCTATGTAATCAACGATGAGCGATGGTGGCCGGAGTCAGGGAAGGAGGAACATGGCAACGACTTCGGGACGAATCCGACCGATTCCTTGCGCGCGAAGGAGATCTCAAGGTTGTGGAGCTCGTGGAGACGGTGGTTTGTCGTAGGAGGCCGATGGCCACGTTGGTGAGAGGTTGTGTGATGGTGCCGTGCCATGCGTGCGTGCTCGGGGTGGTGGCAGAGACAGGGGAGAAGCCGATGGCGGCGTAGGAGAATGTGGGAGGTGGCGGCGACAAGGAGACTTTGGGGCAATTGTTTTAGTGAATCGTGACCTGGTGCGTGCATGCGAATGCAATATAAGGTGGTCTAGGAGATAAACATGAATCTGGGATGGGCCGGGCCTTATTCATACAATTTAGAAGGCGCAAAAATATTTTTGGAAATGTTTTGGTCCGACCGAGCAGATTGGCCCAATACAAGCCTGTATGGGACTTAGTTTAGGGCCTAGTTTTACGGGCTGCGCTATTTTATCGTATTCACCAAGTCGAAAAGCTCGACTCGCTGAAGCCTGTGAGCTTATGGGCTGGCCGACGTGCGTGGGTAAGTAACTACCTGTTTCATTTTTTTCACGTGTTTTCTTTTTCGCTTTCCTTTGTACTTTTGTTTATACTTTAAGTATTCTAAGTACATATATTACAAAAACACTTTTGAATAATGTTGAATAGGGATTTAAAAATGTCGAACTAGAATTTGAAAAACGTCGAACAAGCAATTGAAAAATATTTAATAAGTATTGAAAACGTTCAATAAGTATTTGAAAAATGATGAATAGGTATTAGAAAACCTCGAACAAGTATACGAAAAATGTTGAGCGAGTACTAAAAATGCTGAACAATAATTTTGATATGTTGAATAAGTTTTGAAAATGTTGAATATGTTTTGAAAATGTTGAATAAGTATTAGAAAAATATTAAATAGGTATAAGAAAATGTGGAAAAAGTATATGAAAAATGTTGAATAGGTTTTTAAAATCTTGCATAAGTATTAAAATGTTGAACAAATTTTTTGAAAAAAGTTAAATAAGCGTTCGGTCAATGTTGAACGTGTATACAAAAAATGTATATTACTTATCAAAAAATGTTTTTGGCATATAAGAAAATGTAGAGTGAAAACAAAAATAAACATAAGAAAAAACATAATTGGAGAAAAGTGAGAAAAAACCGATAAACAGCCAAAAAAACTGGAAAAAAAACCAAAGAATAACTAATGCAAACCCCGCCTTGTTTTGAGTTAAGAAAAACTGCCCTTCTCTTTTGTCACAAACGCGTGCCACCTGTGAATTGCGGAGAGCAGGGTTCGAATACTGGGTGCAGCGCATTTCTCGTGCCATTATTTCTTCATTGTCTGCCAGCGAATGGCCCGGCTCAATTAGCAGACTACATCCCTCACGCCATCGCTTAGTATTGGCGTAGTTTTACCCGGGTTTCTATATAGCGCATAGGGCGCCGCCGAACGACCTGGCGCGCACCCCCTGGCGAGCTGGGCGTTCGTATGGGCCGGTCCATATGCCGTTTATCTTTCTTTTTCCTTTTTTCTTGAGTTCATTTTTTTTCTGTTTTCCTTTTTCTTTTTCTTTCCAAATCCGTGAACATTTGTTTGTAGCAAAAATAAATAAAAATGTCCGTCAATGCGTATAAACGCTCAGTGATTCATAAAATGTTTATAAAATTCCTTTTTTCTTCATCGGATTGAAATAATGTTCATCAACATTCAAAATTTGTTCATCAAATTCAAAAAAGTTTATCAAATTCGAAATTTTTTCATCGATTTAAAATATTGTTCATCAAATTCAAAAAATGTCTTCAAATTGGAAATTTGTTCATCAATTTCAAAAAGTGTTCACCAAATTCAAAATTTCCTCATCGATTTTCAAAATTTGTTGATCATCGATTTCAAAAATTTGTTCACCACATTAAAAATTTGTTTGTCGATTTCAAAATTTGTTCATCAAATTAAAAAAAAAAATCATCGATTTCAAAATTTGTTTTTCTTTTTCTTTTCTTTTTCTTTTCTTTCCAAATCCGTGAATATTTTTTTTGTATAAAATTCAAAAAATGTTCATCAATGTGTAAAAATGCTCAACGGTTTCGCGGACCAGTCCGCAGAAGCTTCCCAAAACTTATCTGTACCAGTTATTGGGCCGTCATATTTTCAACAATCTTTGTAGGTGAGCGCGAGTTTATCTCATAGTAAGCTATGTATAGCATCGGCGCTCGCAATCTCTAATTGCTGAATCATTCCCCAATTCACAGTAGAAGCCGGCACTAGTCGCGAAGTTAACATAGGAGTTTGACATACTCACACCTACAATGAAACTTTGCTCTAGCTGGCGAGAAAGAAGAGAAGGAGCAAACCCACACAGAGGAAGGTGCCAACGAGGAATTCGCGGGGTGCCAAGGAGTGCTACCGCGATAAGTGCGCATTCCTTCTGGATACAAAAGAACAAACATGCACAAATTTGGCCCCATGGCATACATACCCATATCATCGTAGACACGAGACCTAGGTTCCTCCAAGACAATGCAAATTGCAAACAAAGTACTAGTTCACCCTGTGTAGGTTTTATCGGAATTTAACTCCCCAATCTTAATGAAAATGCAAAGTTAATAAGATTGCTTTGTTGAAGGAGTTAAGATGAGCCTTGAGAAATATCCTAAAGACTTAGCAATCATATTATTAGTTGATTAGGTGGTTAACAACTTTAAATGAAAAGGACACGAGGAACATCAAATCACACATTCTTACTTAATCACACATACTAAAGGATACAATTTGTGGAATCCGATACATTATACATTTATGGAAATGTTTAGCATTAGATCATAATCCATTGACACACGAAATAGTGTCAGACGACAAGTTATGCACAATCAATACATTAACCACGGTAGTGGCTACCATAGGAAGATGAGGCACCAGCACCTCTAATGATGCTAGAGACTGTGTAGTCAACTTTGAATCAGCTAACCTGCAAAAATAAGAAAAACAGAACATTTCGTCTTAGGGTTGACAACACTCCCATGAGATCACGAAGAGAACTGTTTTTATGAAAGAAAACAAAAAGAACTGTTTTTATGTAACAGTTCATCAGGCAAACACATGTTGAAAGAATAGGGTCTGAGTAGGGGAACCATGTTCGCTGTTATTATAGCATTGCTGCGCTTGCGCTTGGACCTACTAGTTATAAGTGGGGGAAATCATAAATATCAGAAATTTTCCTTTGATTAAACTGTTTATCCATTTTGGTTTAAAAAAATGGAGCAGAAAATTTCCGTCGATCTCAGTTAAAGAATACATAAATTTTATAATTCACTTAGACCTCTTTTAGATTTCTTAGACAAAATAGTATGAGACCAAGTACTTAGTTCCATAATATATTCCAAAATAAAAATCGTATCGTTTGATTGTGCTGCTTTTCTATACATGTGAACCAAACACTCAAAACTTGTATATACTATTCTTGAGTTTTCGAGTTCTTTGACCAGCAGTCTAGCACATGCATTTGTATCTTATTATGTGTTTTCCCCGATTCCTACGTTTTCAGAATTCTGCGAACTAGATGCCCAACTTCCTTTGTGGCTCTATCAATAATGAAAGTAGCACATTTCCTTTTTCCAGCATCAATCAAGAAAAAAGTCTCCTCATTCCATAAAAATACAGACAAATGTATGCAACATCGCCCTTTTCATGCTTGACAATTCTTGGTGTCTATGCAAAGGCGGTCAGAGTAGCTGGCCAGCTTTCTGTAACATGGGGTGGCAACAGGAAGGGCTGGAAGACATATGCTATACGCTGTAAGTTGAAAGGCACCCATCCACGTTTTGTACTGTGGCAAAACATACATCAGAAACTGGACAGAAACCGTGGTATATTAAATAACCTAACCTAAGGATCACATAACACTCCCATCCACATTTTGTACTGTAGTAAAACATACATCAGAAACTGGACTGAGATCGTGCAATATTTAATAACGTAACCTAAGGATCACATGACAGTCTTGAATCAGTCGAAACTCGAAAGGCGTTTCTGCTTCATCCCATACAAATTTAGGAGGTATAATTTTTTATTAAAAATGGACAGCTACATAAGTATTATGACTGAACTGTATAACATTAACTATTTATATAGATCGGAGGAAGGATCCTGAATTTTCTTGTATATTGCTACAGCAGTCTGAAGGAAACCCTGCATTAAACAACATGAGAAAATGATCAACAATGGAGAGGCCTTAGTTGCGCAGAGATGCACCAAGAATCAAACAAGCATTACCTCGACAACATTCTGTGCAGTTTTTGCAGATGCCTCCATGAAGAGCAGACCATGGTCCTTTGCGAACCGCTCGCCTTCCTCGTAGCTCACGGCACGGCTTTGCGATAGATCACATTTGTTCCCAATCAGCATTATTGTCATGCCAGGGTGCGCATATTGCCTTGCATCTTGCAGCCAGTTGGCGAGATGGTTAAATGTCTCCCTCCTGAATGTCATCATTGATTATGACACAAACACCAGGATAATTAAAGTTCAGGCAGCCATGCACTTCTCATTGTGTGGGGTAAGTACCTGGTGATGTCATAAACCAAAAGAGCTCCAACAGCCTCGTCGTAGAGTGGTGTAGTTAACGATCTGAATGCGTGTCGGCCTGGCTGTAATGTTAACACAGACAGCACAAGATGGATTATTTATGTTGACAACTGAACGTGACAGGTGACACTACGGTTGAAGGCATGATTGACATACCTTGTGGAACTCAAAATCGCACTGTGCTACTAATAATTGCTATAGTGGATCAGAGAAGAGGAAAGAGTACCGTGTCCCAAATCAGGAGCTTGGCGGGCTTGTTGTCGATGGCGATCATCTTGTCCCCGCACTCGGTGTAGATGTTGAAATCAACGACGGGGTGGAACTCCTTGTGGAGGAACTGCACCAGCAGGCATGTCTTGCCGACACCTGCAGTAGATCGTCGGAACATCCAATCGGATTGGATCTCCACTACACGGACGGAACTAGCAGCGAGAGGAGGCGATTGGCCGATCGGGAAGAAGAGAACGGACCTGAGTCGCCGATGAGGACGTACGTGAAGTTGTAGAGTGACATCTCCGGCCCTCCTCCTTTCTTCTCCGTGAACTCTCGTCGTGTTCAGGGGATTAGTGCGCGAGGCGGTTAGAGTGAGTGCGGCGGACTGGGACTGTTTGATGAAGAGAACTGTTCGCCGATCCACAATCTGCTGGCCTATTGGATCATGCGATCCATACCGATTCGGCCCAGTTCTCTCCCGAGCCCACGGATAAGCCTCTCCTCTGTCCCCCCTCGTTGCTAGGTCCGTCTTCCCCGCGACCGATCCGGTCCGCCGCCGCCGCCGCCGGCCCCGCTCCCCCGTCCCCTGCGCTACAGAGCTCCAGTCCCCCGCCTCCGGACACGCTCCTGCTCTCGCCGGCCGGCGGACGTCGCCCCTGCTCCCGCCAGCCGCCAGCCGCCGGACGACGCCCTGCTTCCGCTCCGTCCACCTCGACCTCCTCACTAGCCAGCACCTCTATCGAGCTCGGTGAGCGCCTCACCTCCTCTCTGTCTCCCCGACCTCCTCACGGACCAACATTTTGTTGCCACTGATTGATAGTCCTGTGTGTATGCTGCCACTGATTGATACTGGTACTGCTTGATCTGGCTAGTCTTTTGTAGTATATGCTGTTACTGATTCAAATGGGTAGTAGGCATTTCATTGCTATTGCTATGATCTCCTAGTCCTCGTTGTGTTGATATGTGCATCTAATAGACGTGGAAGGGGAATGGCAAGTCGGTACGAAGATGGGAGAGTGGCAAATGCGAGTGCAAAAGAGACCGATGATCCATTGAGCCATGGTCATTGCAGATGGGACCGTACCTGGTGGGGAAAATTTTTTTTGCAGCAGAAATATGGTGATGTTTTCACTTTGTTTAAGGGTCTGCTCCTAGTGTGAGGCTTGGATGGCTTAAGAGGACATGAGAACTCAACAATAAGGATAATCTATGATGTTTAAAATCCTTTGAACCAAACTATTTCCTATGTGTCGTGTGAACCTCATATGTCCTATCAACTTGTACCATTGTGAACTAAGTTTATTTACTATGTATCGTGTCAACTATTTATGTACTTTTACTATAATTTTGTTTACATCTTGTGTGCTATGAGCTCGTGCCATCTTGTTGTTAACATCTTGTTTGCTATTTTGTGTTTGTGTCAGATGGATATTTCAAATAAAAAACAAGAAGATGAAGAATTTGAATCGGTCATGGTAGCATTAGCTTTGGATGTGATGTTGTCAGAGGCGAGACCGACGTATGCACGAAGAAAACTACACCTTTCGCCAGGTCCCGAAGAAAAAGAGACTGCTGATTTGACGAAATTATACCTTGTGTCAGGCCTCCAAGAAAAACAGATCGTCGGATCAACGAGACATGAGATACATGACATGATGGCCATGGTCATTGCAGATGGAGCCGTACCTGGTACTGATGAGCATTTCTATGCTTCACAACTTTTGTTGGAGCAGAAATATGGTGATGTTTTCTCTTCATTCAAGGGCTTTGCTCCTAGTGTGAGGCTTGTATGGATTAAGAGGACATGGGAACTCAACAATAGTTAGAATCTATGATGTTTTAAATCCTTTAAACCAAACTACTTGCTATGTATCGTGCTAACCTTATATGTGCTATGAACTTGTACCATGGTGACTAAGAGCATCTCCAGCCGCGCCCCCAACAGGCCCTCACAGGGCACTTTTTAGGCGCCGGCGCCGAAAAAATGGCCCAGTCGCACCCCCAGGACGCCGAAAATCGCCGGATTGGGCCGAAACTGGCGCCGGCGGACCCAACCCGAACCCGGGGCGCTGGGGTCGCCTGGGGGCGCCGGACGAGGCGTTTTTAGACGCGAACGTGATGGGCCCGCCCTGTCAGCGACGCGCTGCTTCGTCGTCCTCATCGCATCGGTTCCCGCGGGAATCAATGCCAAAGCTATCGCACTGCCGCACCGTCGCCTGCCCATTGATGCCGCGCAGCGACCCGTCGCGTCGCCCGGCACCACGGGAGCCCGCCACGCGTCGCCTGGCATGCGCCTCTCGCCGCCCGAGCTCCGGCTATAAAAGCAGCCCAGCTCGCCGGTGAACGCCACACCGCAGCACATCGTCCCCCCGCACTCTCCCCACACTGCCACGCGCGGTTCATCGCTTCCTCCCGGCCGCTGGCTGCTTCGTCGCCGACACGCACTGCGCCCCCATGCCGCCTCGCCGCCGGGGAGGTGCGGGCTACCGCGGCGTCCGGGTTCGTCCGTCGGCACCTACTCCGCCGAGATTCAGTCGGGCGACATGCGCCTCCGCCTCGGAACCTTCGACACCGCTCAGGAGGGCGCCCGCGCGTACGACGCTGCGGCGTGGCGCCTCCGGCGTTCCCGTTGGGACATGAACTTCACGGACGTGCCGACTCTGGAGCGGGCACAGGAGTTGGCGCCTCCCCCGCGCCTAAAAACCAACGAAGATCGTCGGAAGCACCATAGGCGGGCGCATCGTCTCACCCTGGCCGAGATGGACGAGGAAGCCATGGCGACGTGGCGCCAAAACTTCCCGCAAGACATCATCAACGAGCACCAGTTCTTGGCCGAGAAGAGGGCGGAGAGGAAGAAGAGGAGGAAGGAGTGAGCGGCTTATCACGAGGACAAGCGAGCGCGGAAGGCGGTCACTAAGTTCAACATCGAGCTAGGAGATGCGTCCTCCTGGGACTCCACCGACGAGCGGTTCGTTGACGCCTACACTGAGACGTCGGAGGAGGACATCACCGAGGCAGAGTCCGAGTCGGAGAATGACTAGTAGTAGTAGGTCGTAGGAGAAGACTATGTGAACTATCTATTTAATTATGTGAACTATCTATCTATCTACCTATCTATCTGAACTATCTATCCATCTATCTATCTATGTGGACTATCTACGAGAACGTCGAGCCTGGGCCGTTTTGCGCCGAAAATGGCTGAAAGCGACGAAAATGGGCTAAAAAAGCTGATAATGGGCCGATATCGGCGCCTGGGGGCGACCTGGGGGGGGGGCGGCGACTGGAAACGCACTGGCACCCAAGCCGAAACTAGCGCCGGCTCGCCCCCAGGCGGCGGTCTTCGGCGCGTCCTGGGGGGCCAACGGCTGGAGATGCTCTAAGTTTATTTGCTATGTATTGTGTGAACCATTTATGTACTTGTACAATGGTGACTAAGTTTATTTGCTATGTATTGTGTGAACCATTTATGTACTTGTACTATCATGTTGTCAGCATCTTGTGTGCTATGAACTAAGTTGTTATGAACTTGTACTATCTTCTTGTAACATCGTGTTTGCTATCTTGTTTTTGTGGTAGATTGATATTTCAAATGAAGACATGACAAAGAGAAATTTGAATTTGCCATGGTAACATTTGCTTTGGATGTGGGGTCATAGGAGAGATTGCCGTATGAACCAAGAAAATTGCACCTTGTGTCAGACCTCACTAGCAGAAAAATTAGCATGAGCAGTGGCCCTTGGAATCGGTTGTGAGCATGCATACCAAACTCCAATGTAAGAAGCCCACTTGAGGTGGTTATTTTTCCTATACGAAGCATCGAAGGTGGTCACAACTATGAAACCACATGCATGATATACTAGAGGTGGTTGGTAATATGTAACTGCCTATAGTTTCTCACCATGACAGGCGGTTTCGCTCCAGAAACCGCATACGTTGTTTGATTAGCTCATGGCATCGCCTCCCCCCTTGTCTAAGTTCTGAAGTACAACCCCTTCATTTCTCTCCCTTATCCGATCCATGGCAGTCGAGTAGTGTTCCTATGAAAAGGGGTGGCTCCGGCGTCGATTTGCGATGGCGCGGTGTATCACCCTCCCCCAACCATGGTGGTGGGGTGGCAAACCCCCCTAACCGATGAGGTGAAGTGGCATTTCAAGTCCGACCACATTATCAACCAAGATCTCCACCATCAACAATAGATCATATATCCGGTGAGTAGTTCTATGCAGTAGACACACGCAACTCTCCTAGAGTGGAATGCCACCACTGCTCACCTCCACCGACTCTTCCTCGGGAGGACTCCGGAACGGTGAGCTCCCACATCCCCCCCTTGCAACTGAAGTACAAATCTACACATAGGGGAATCCCTAATTATGACACAAGCACAATGATAAGAGAAGTGAAAAAAGAATAATGACAGTGATTGGGAAGATGAGCATGAAGGTTGTTCCGGTAAGGATGACCTAGAGGATTGTCCTGATGAGGATGAGCATGAGCATGAGGATGTTCCTGAATTTCCTGAAAATGATGAAAATAACCAACCCGGAATTGATACTATTAGGAAGTTACTACACAAAGATGATGTTAGTGATGAATGTGAATACCTTAATTGGTGTCCTGGAGATGATAGCTTAAGGAAGATGATGGAGCACAGGACCTTAGAAGCATGCTAAGGAAGTTCTTAGAAAGATAATGATGAACTTTCCACTTGATGAAGAGAAAGATGTCAAAGAAAATACATCACAGGTAATTCCTATAGATGAAATGGATGAGGAAAATGACATTCCTTACATGGATTATAGTGAGGAGTATAATTATGATGAGGATGATTATGGAAATTCAACTAGGAGGAAGTGTAGTGTAATGCCCAGGATGGAGTTATACCTCCTACGTGTCGAGGCACGACTTAAAGGCATAAATCCATCCTAGAATGATCTCAAGTTCGGTAATCTTTGCACATCTCATGTAAAAGAGGGGATTGTAAACAGAAAATAGTTGGCTTACACTCGCCACGTCACAGAATTACAATTCAAGTCTCAATCATCATACATTAAGAACATCACAACCCTCTAAGGGCAAAATCCAAATGCAAGATACCAAACTTAAATAAATAAACCACAGGCGGATCGAATCCTAGTAGGAGTCTCCACTACTGATCATCCGCATATCGCACATAGTACCGACTACGCTCCTCGTCGTACTCCCAATCCAGCTCGGTGCCATCACCTGGATAGCTCACAGCTGGACCTGCATCTGGTGTGGTGAAGTAACTGTGAGCCACAGAGGACTCAGCAATCCCGTTTCCGGGTAACAAGACTATTTAAGCCTTTGGGAAAGGATAAGGCTGAAGAAGAGAATAAGTGTCTGCAGCAGCAACTAGCAACTAGCTTACGTGAGTGAGAGCGAGAAGAGAAAGCCTCGGCGAGAAGTGATCACGAAGTGATCCTAGCTACAAGTTCAACAAGCATAACCCCTCCGTGTTCAACTTCCGAATCCCTATTCGGAAATTGACGGTCACGGAACACACGCTGGTAGTGTATTAGTAACATTGTGTCAAGTTATCTACAACCGGATATTAACAAGCTCCCATCTGCCACATAACCGCGGGCACGGCTTTCGAAAGTTCAAACCCAGCAGGGGTGTTCCAACTTGACCCATTACAAGCCCACGATCCGCGGAGTCGCAACTCCAAAGTGGGAAGACTCGAGTATTCTCGGAATCCCGTGCTCAAGATATACCGAACTAAGGTAAGGATAATCCAGCAAATCCTCCCGGCGTGCCGATACCCTGATAGTAGCCGCGCGTATCTCGTCTCAGGCCACGACCGGATGGGCGATGCTACAGGTTTTTACCAGACCTTGAGTTTCCTCGAGGTGGCCCTGCAGGACCCCCAGTTCGGACAAACACTCATGTGGAGCACTGGCCCGGGGTTGTTGAATTAAGAAAAAGGGTTTATAACTCCCTATGCAAGTTTAGTTTGTTATTAGGCAAATAGTACCAATGTTGGGACTTGCTGGAAAAGACTTAGCACCTAGCGGTTTATCGAGGGGGCCCATACACCCCAACCGTGTTAGGAACGCATAATCAAGGAACATAACACCGGCTTATACGGATCCTAACGGCATGAGTGGAACAAATCACCAAGCAAAAGGCTTAGCCTTCCACCCTTGCCAATATATAGATGATTTAATTTTAGCAATTATATAGTGTGATATAACCCAACCAAACTTCAACATGAAGCAAGCATCTTCGATCTTCACCTGCAACTAACAATGCTATAAGAAGGGCTGAGCGAAGCGTACTTAGCCAAGCAACGGTTTGCATAGGTAGGTTGGTTAAACATGGCAATTGGTTACAAGTAGGAGGCTGAGAAGAAGATCATGGGCATCGAGGCAAAACTATAGATCGAGACTACTAGCAATAGACAAAGATAGTAATGTTATCGGGGTTCGGTCATCTTGCCTGAAGAGAAGTCGTTCGGATCGTAAGAAGGGTCCTCGTGCTCAACCTCGTTGGAAACCTCGTGCTCGTACTCGAACTCAGACTCTGCTTCCGGCTCTAAACACAACAATCACACCAAGCACCAATCAACAAGATGCAATGCGCACTCGAAAAAGATGAATGCATGATGGATGCACTAAGGATGCACACGGAGCACGTAAAATATCACTCAAGCAAATCACCTCAAAACATGATAACAAACTGATATTATTAATCTACACGGAAAATCAATCAAGTTTCATGTAAGATTCGCTGAAATCGGAGTTACGGGCTAAAAGTTATGCCCGAAACAAGAAATGAGCGAAAGCTGAAAATTACAGCATCATAGCAACTTCGGAGCACAAAACAATTAAGCTACAACACTCAAATGTCATGGCAAAGAACATGAACACAAACTAGACATATACTACAGCAACTAAGTCCAAAGGTGCACCCCCAACGGAGTCACGGATCAATAGCAATGATCTTGGACATATTGAACTTGACAATAAAATTCTGGCAGCAGAATTTTATTGAAACTTTGGAGCAAAAGATAAACATGCTACAACCACTTAAATAGACATGTGAAAACATGGATGGAAAGCCAACAATATATACTACAAGGAACAATCAAGATCCACTCCAAAACTAACATGGTTTGTCCTAGAACATCACACGAACATGGCATCGGAACGTTACAGATTTCAGACTTAGTGAAAATCCACTAAGTCCTAAAACAGCAATTTCATCATGGCATATAAAAGAGCATGTTTAAGTCACCTCGAAACTAAACATGGCAAGAGGTAAGCACCTCATCAAAGTACACATGAGGGTGATTCCGAAACACACAAGCATGCTTCATGGAGATAAACACAACGATGGCAACGAGCTCAACAAGATGGCATTTCATAACAAGTGAAAACACATCACAGCCACATGGCACTTTGCAACGATGATAAACATGGCAAGAATAAATCTATCATGCTACCTAGCACATACAACATGTAGAGCATGGCAAGACGAACACGTGGACATGTCATTTGCATCATTCGGACAAACGAGCTAAAAGATATCACATGGTAAAGATGACATAAAAACATCACATAGCAGCAGTTTATATCATGGCACTCTTGCAACAGCAAAACAAGCACCTAGATGATCTCTAACATGCATGACAACAACAGATAAAACGTAGAGCACGCTCCCACGAACGTCTGGACATGCTATATGCGCGAATCAGACAAACACACAAGGAGATCTAGCAGTTTGAAAATAGCATCACAGATTAAAAATTCTGGGACTTAGGGAAAAAAGGGGCAACCTCCACTCAGATCTGATCTGGGAAAAAAAATGATGGGCCGGCGGCTGGGAGACGGCGGCCCACGCGAGGAGGCGGTGGCCCGCGGTGGCGGCTGGAAGGCGGCGGCCCGGTCGCGGCGACTCGGCCCGCAGAGGAGGGAGGCCGGCTGGGCGGTGCGGAGCGGGGCGGCGGCCCGCGGTGGCGCAGCCTGGAGGCGGAGAGGCTGACGGGCCCAGGCGGGAGGCGGCCCGTCTGGCGACTGGAGCGGTGGCCCGTGCGCCTCGGCGGAGAGATGCGGGAGGGCGAGCTGGGCCGAGGGCGAAGGCCACGGCGCTGAAGCGGGAGGAGGCGGTGCGTGCGGCTCGCGCTGCGGGGATGTGGTCCTGGGCCCGTAGGGGGGGTGTACGGGCCGGTGGAGCGATCGATCGGCCCTCCTGGCCGATCCGATCGAGCGAAGGACGAGCCGCCTCGAGGCCGTTGACCCGGCGTCCCAGGGGGATCGCGGGGCGATCGCGGCGACGATCCCAGCGCGATGGCGGCGCCTCGATGGCTGCGGGATCTGGCTTGTTCGGTGGAAAACTGGCCAAGTGGCTGAGGGATCTGAGAAAAAAAAATGAGGGGGGAGAGGAAGAAGAAAAGGGATGCCCAAAATTAGACTAGGGTCTAATATATAGCAGGTTTTTAGGGTTAGGAGGGATCTGGGGGTGTTAGGAGCCCTCCGATCGCGATCCGACGGATCCGATCGCGGGGGTAGTTTAGAAGGGCCTAGGAGAAGATAGAAGACTGCTGTAGGGGTGTTTCTGGGACACGAAGTGAAGGCACTTTAGACCCACACGAACAACAGATGGGATAGCCAACGGAGTCCAAACGCGACGAGATTTGAGAGGCGGGTTGCACACAACAAAACAACAACACAGTCAACAACCTCGCAGCACACCGGTAACGTTACACGCCGAAACAACAAAGTAGGCCAACGGGACGTCACGGACACGTGAGGGAGCTCCGGAACGCGAAACGGACAACGGGAAGGAACGCGTGGAACCGGATGCAACCGTCAACACAATGCAATGCGATGCACATGTCTACATGATATGAATGAATGCCACACACTCACACAACAAAACGACGAAAACCCGAAAGACAAAGAACCCGGAATGGAATTAGATGAAGCCGGAGATATATTATATGCCCAAAAGGGAAAGTATTACATCCGGGGCATTACAAACTCTCCTCTACTACAAAAAGATCTCGTCCCGAGATCTAGGACTGGAAAAAGGAAGGGTACTCAGAACGAAGATGATCTTCTCGTTCCCAGGTAGCCTCTCGGTCGGTGTGATGTGACCACTTGACTTTCAGAAATTTGATGGACTTGTTGCGGGTCTTGCATTCGGTTTCTTCGAGAATTGCAACTAGATGCTCTCGGTAGGACAGGTCTTGTTGAAGATCAATCTCTTCAAACAGAATCATGCGCTCAGGTGCCTTGAAGCATTTGCGAAGTTGAGACACATGGAAGACATCATGAACATTGGCGAAGTTTGGAGGGAGCTCAAGTTGATAGGCTAGATCGCCTCTCTTGCCAAGAATCTTGAAAGGCCCGACGTATCTAGGAGCAAGCTTTCCTTTGATACCGAATCTTTGGGTGCGTTTCATTGGAGACACACAGAGATAGACATGATCATCGATGTTGAATGCCAAATCACGATGCTTGCCGTCATAGTAGCTCTTCTGACGCGACTGAGCGGCCTTGAGATTCTCACGTATGACTTTGCACATTTCTTCGGCTTCTGAGATCAAGTCATTGCCAAGAAGTTGGCGTTCGCCTGTTTCAGACCAGTTGAGAGGGGTACGACACTTTCTGCCATAAAGAATTTCAAACGATGCTTTGCCGGCACTTGCTTGAAAGCTGTTGTTGTAAGAGAACTCGGCAAATGGAAGGCAGTCTTCCCATTTCATGCCAAAGGAGATGACACAGGCTCTGAGCATGTCTTCTAGAATCTGATTCACGCGCTCGACTTGACCACTAGTCTGAGGGTGAAATGCAGTGCTGAACCTGATCTTAGTGCCCATGGCGGACTGAAAGGAGTCCCAGAACCTTGAAGTGAACAAACTTCCACGGTCTGAGGATATAACTTGAGGAATGCCATGTAGGGACACAATTCTGGAAGTGTACAGCTCTGCAAGTTGAGCTGCATTGATTGATTCTTTGACTGGAAGAAAGTGAGCGACTTTGGTAAGCTTGTCAATCACCACAAAGATAGCATCATTTCCTCGCTTGGATTTAGGAAAGCCAGTGACGAAGTCCATTTCAATGTGGTCGAACTTCCACTCGGGAATAAGAAGAGGTTGGAGAAGACCGGCTGGACGTTGATGTTCTGCTTTCACTCTTCTGCACACATCACATTCATTCACGAATTGGGCAATATCCCTTTTCATGCGTGTCCACCAGTAAGACTGCTTGAGATCTTGATACATTTTGGAACTGCCAGGATGAATGGAAAGGAGAGAATCATGAGCTTCTTCCATTATGAGCTTCCTGAGATCACCTTTGGGAACAACGAGTCTGCCCTCGAAGAACAAGGTATCTCTCTCATCAACACGGAAGCACTTGTATTTTGGAGTGCCCTTTGCAATCCCATGTTTCACTTTCTTCACCATGGTATCACTGAGTTGGGCCTCACGGACTTGATCTTCCAAGGTAGGAGCAATTTGGAGATTTGCGAGAAAACCCTGCGGAACAACTTGGAGGTTGAGCTTCCTGAATGCTTCACAAAGCTCAGGCTGGCACGGCTTGTTAAGAAGGCTGTTGCAATATGCCTTTCTGCTCAAATCATCTGCAATCACATTCGCCTTGCCAGGAGTGTATTCGATGCTGGGATCATACTCTTGGATCATTTCAACCCAACGAGTCTGACGGAGGTTCAGATGCGGCTGTGTGAAGATGTACTTCAAGCTCTTGTGATCAGTGAAGATGTCGACCTTTCTGCCCAACAACAGATGTCTCCACGTAATCAGAGCATGTACCACAGCTGCTAACTTGAGATCATGTGTGGGATAGTTCCTCTCACTTGGCTTCAGCTGACGAGAAGTGTATGCCACAATTCTCTTATCTTGCATAAGCACACCACCAAGACCTTGAAGAGAAGCATCACATAATACTTCATAGGGCTTGGATTCATCCGGAGGAGTCAGAACTGGAGCGGAGACAAGCTTCTCTTTGAGAGTTTTGAATGCCACTTCACACTCTGGAGACCAAAAGTATTTGACATTCTTCTGAAGAAAGATGGAAAGAGCCTTGGCAATCTTGGAGAAGTTCTCAACGAATCTTCTGCAATAGCTGGCAAGACCCAGAAAACTGCGGAGCTGCTTGACGTTCTGAGGAGCTTCCCAGTTGACAATTGCTTCAACTTTCTCGGGATTAACCGCAATACCGCCAACTGAGATGATGTGGCCCAGGTACAAAACCTTATCGAGCTAGAACTCGCACTTGGAGAACTTGGCATAGAATTTATGCTCTCGGAGTCGATCAAGAACCAGACGTAAGTGCTTTTCGTGATCTTCTTCATTCTTGGAAAACACCAGAATATCATCCAGATACACAAGCACAAACTCGCCAGTATAGGGGTTGAAGATGTAATGCATCATCCTTGAAAAGGTAGGAGGAGCATTAGCGAGACCGAAGGACATGACGGTATACTCGTATGAACCGTAGCTCGTTCTGAAGGCCGTCTTGGGAATGTCTTCCTCGTGAATGCGAATTTGATGATAGCCCATTCGGAGGTCAAGCTTAGAGAACACTTTAGCTCCTTTGAGCTGCTCAAAGAGTTCATTGATGTTGGGGAGCGGATACTTGTTCTTAATCGTCTTCTTGTTCAATGGCCGGTAGTCAACACAGAGACGCTCCATGCCATCTTTCTTCTTGACAAACAAGACACCACAGCCCCACGGAGACGTACTAGGTCTGATGAGACCCATACTCTCCTGCTTATCAAGCTGCTTCTTCAATTCTTCAATTCATCCGGAGAGAGATTGTACGGACGCCGGCATGCTGGCTCAGTACCCGGCCCGAGTTCAATTACGAATTCCACCTGACGGTGTGGAGGCATGCCTGGAAGTTCTTCAGGAAAGACATCTTGATATTCGTTCACCACCGGAATTTGAGATATGGCATTAATTTCGCCCTTATCATTGAGAGAGAAAAGCCGGATAGTATTATCCCTGGAGGCGAAGATAATCACATCTTCATCAGAATGAGTCATCTTGACTTCCTTTTGAGCACAATCAATGTGTGCATCGTGCTGAGAAAGCCAATCCATTCCGAGGATGAGGTCGATGTCAGAATTACCAAGAACCACCGGAGAAGCCAAAAATCGATAATCACCCATGCGAATAGAAACATCCGGAGCATAAACACTGGAGTGCATTCGTCTCCCCGGAGAAATAACTGTTAACTCCCTTGGCAGATTTTTGGTGACAATATCGTGCTTGGATGCAAATGGATATGACATGAAAGAGCAAGAAGCACCCGAATCAAATAACACTTTAGCTGGAAAAGAGTTAACTGGAAGGTTACCCAAAATGACATCAGAAGCATTCTCCGCTTGTGCTGCATTCATCAGATTGACCCTTGCTGCCTTTGGATCATGCCTGACAATAGCTGAACTCACAGGAAGAGGAGGAGGAAGACGCTTCGGATTCGAACATCTGTTAGCATAGTGACCTTTCTGAGTGCATTTGTTGCAAGTCACTTCTGAGAGAGGACGGAAATGAGAGCCACTTGACTTGGAGCCTTGAGACTGAAACTGTTTCTTCGACCGGTTGCTCGGGTTGGGTGGGTGGGAGAAACCACGACCACTAGAGTTCTTGTAGTTGGAGTTGTTGGAGTTGTTGTAGGGAGCTCGAATCACTGGAGGAGGAGGAAGCCAGAATTTCTGATGCTTCGAGACCATCTGAGACGATGAGGAAGAGTGAACGGCATCTCGAATTCTCTTCTTAGAAGCCTCCATCTTAAGCTGAGCTGCTTCTTGTTTCAAAGCCATGTTATAGAACTTGTCGAATTCATCGGGCTCGAACAATGTGAGAGCAAGCTGAAGTTCATCTTTGAGACCTCCACGAAACTGGTAGATTTTACTCTTGGCATCAGGAATGTCTTGCTTAGCATAGCGAGCGAGGTTTTGGAACTTGACATTATACTGATAGACTGTCATGGAGCCCTGCTTCAGGTTGCGGAATTGCTCACGCATACCCTCGATGACACTTGTAGGAATGTGGTGAGAGCGAAAATCCTTGGAGAAATTCTCCCAAGAGATCACTTGACCTGTCCTGGAGTCTTTGTACTGCTGCCACCAGTCAGCTGCTTGATCTTTCAGTTGGAAGGCTGCAAACTTCACATAATCATCTTCCTTGACGTTACTGCACTCAAAATGCTTCTTTATGTCGGTTAACCAATCTTCAGCATCAAGAGGGTCGACACAGTAACTGAAAGCTTTAGGATTGTTGGCCAAGAACTGGTTGAGAGTAGCATGGTGCTGCTGGTTGAAGAAGTTGCTTTGGTTCCCTGGAACACCCTGATTAGCTTGAATAGCTTGCATCTGTTGCATCATCTGCATCATCAACTGGGTGTTCTGAGCTGTAGTCTGCATAATTTCTCTCCAAGCCTCAGGCGGAGGAGGAGGGGAAGGAGGATGTTCTGGGACCTCTTCCACCTCTGGGTTAGCGTTGGGAACCCTTTTCGGAGCCATCCTGTAAGAGATGACCACGAATCAGCAATTGATTGACAAAAGGTATAAGCTGAATCAATGGCATGAATTGCAACAAGTCTTCACAATAATCATTCGAACAATAAGAACGCATGAAATCATTCGAACAAGAGGAACGAATGATATTCTCAGTTAAATGATAACATCAATCTTCACGATAAGCCACATAGGGGACAAAATGAAAATAAGAAAAACAACAAGGTACGGATGGGAACAAACACAAGAGAGGAGTTTCGTTCTAACATCTTTGTGCTGAAAGCATATGAACGCGTTACGAAAAGGTTTTGCAATCCCCGGATCAGCATAGCCAAGGACCCTTTAAGATGCAACTCCTGATAGTAACATCGGTCATATAACCCCTTCACTCAATGTAGAACCCCGAACTCACTAACCTGCATTCGTTGGAAGAATGCCTACGATCTACTGGATAAACCCACCTATAGATTTCCGAAAGATTCCAGTTATGCAATCAGGTGTTGGGGATACACGGGAAGCACCGCGCAATCAACTCTAAACCTACATCCAGGTGTATCCATCCTTCAACACATAACCAGTCTTTCTCGGAAACTGTGTACCTCGGACCTTCGAAAAGCATCCACTATAACAAGCTATGGCAATACTCCCGAACTACCTCCCTAGTACTGGGCGATGTCGGGGTTATCTTGCCACTGGCCGTATAGGAGAGATTTTCGATGTCGGCTGTCTTAAGTATTTAGTACTGCCGCGATATGCTTGTGACAACAATACCCCGAAGCTCAACTCCCCGGGAACAGGAGGCATCGACAACAATACCCTTGTCACAAGAACATCGAAACAATCCCAGAATACTCGTGGGATTCCTAAAAAAATTTGGTGCAATTTTTGAAAGTAGGAGAGACAAGAGTAGTCGTCAGGAGTCCTCACCAGAGAGGAAGGGGATGAGAAGCAAAGAAATCCTACTCTTCGATATAATATAGGACTCAAAAAGTTTTCAGTGTGTGCCTAGACTCGACCGTCAACGATTCGATCAAACAGTGGGGGCTCCTAGGTCGGAGAAGGCTCTGATACCAACTTGTAATGCCCAGGATGGAGTTATACCTCCTACGTGTCGATGCACGACTTAAAGGCATAAATCCATCCTAGAATGATCTCAAGTTCGGTAACCTTTGCACATCTCATGTAAAAGAGGGGATTGTAAACAGAAAATAGTTGGCTTACACTCGCCACGTCACAGAATTACAATTCAAGTCTCAATCATCATACATTAAGAACATCACAACCCTCTAAGGGCAAAATCCAAATGCAAGATACCAAACTTAAATAAATAAACCACAGGCGGATCGAATCCTAGTAGGAGTCTCCACTACTGATCATCCGGATATCGCACATAGTACCGACTACGCTCCTCGTCGTACTCCCAATCCAGCTCGGTGCCATCACCTGGATAGCTCACAGCTGGACCTGCATCTGGTGTGGTGAAGTAACTGTGAGCCACAGAGGACTCAGCAATCCCGTTTCCGGGTAACAAGACTATTTAAGCCTTTGGGAAAGGATAAGGCTGAAGAAGAGAATAAGTGTCTGCAGCAGCAACTAGCAACTAGCTTACGTGAGTGAGAGCGAGAAGAGAAAGCCTCGGCGAGAAGTGATCACAAAGTGATCCTAGCTACAAGCTCAACAAGCATAACCCCTCCATGTTCAACTTCCGAATCCCTATTCGGAAATTGACGGTCACGGAACACACGCTGGTAGTGTATTAGTAACATTGTGTCAAGTTATCTACAACCGGATATTAACAAGCTCCCATCTGCCACATAACCGCAGGCACGGCTTTCGAAAGTTCAAACCCAGCAGGGGTGTTCCAACTTGACCCATTACAAGCCCACGATCCGCGGAGTCTCAACTCCAAAGTGGGAAGACCCGAGTATTCTCGGAATCCTGTGCTCAAGATATACCGAACTAAGGTAAGGCTAATCCAGCAAATCCTCCCGGCGTGCCGATACCCTGATAGTAGCCGCGCGTATCTCGTCTCAGGCCACGACCGGATGGGCGATGCTACAGGTTTTTACCAGACCTTGAGTTTCCTCGAGGTGGCCCTGCAGGACCCCCAGTTCGGACCAACACTCATGTGGAGCACTGGCCCGGGGTTGTTGAATTAAGAAAAAGGGTTTATAACTCCCTATGCAAGTTTAGTTTGTTATTAGGCAAATAGTACCAATGTTGGGACTTGCTGGAAAAGACTTAGCACCTAGCGGTTTATCGAGGGGGTCCCATACACCCCAACCGTGTTAGGAACGCATAATCAAGGAACATAACACCGGCTTATACGGATCCTAACGGCATGAGTGGAACAAATCACCAAGCAAAAGGCTTAGCCTTCCACCCTTGCCAATATATAGATGATTTCATTTTAGCAATTATATAGTGTGATATAACCCAACCAAACTTCAACATGAAGCAAGCATCTTCGATCTTCACCTGCAACTAACAATGCTATAAGAAGGGCTGAGCGAAACGTACTTAGCCAAGCAACGGTTTGCATAGGTAGGTTGGTTAAACATGGCAATTGGTTACAAGTAGGAGGCTGAGAAGAAGATCATGGGCATCGAGGCAAAACTATAGATCGAGACTACTAGCAATAGACAAAGATAGTAATGTTATCGGGGTTCGGTCATCTTGCCTGAAGAGAAGTCGTTCGGATCGTAAGAAGGGTCCTCGTGCTCAACCTCGTTGGAAACCTCGTGCTCGTACTCGAACTCAGACTCTGCTTCCGGCTCTAAACAAAACAATCACACCAAGCACCAATCAACAAGATGCAATGCGCACTCGAAAAAGATGAATGCATGATGGATGCACTAAGGATGCACACGGAGCACGTAAAATATCACTCAAGCAAATCACCTCAAAACATGATAACAAACTGATATTATTAATCTACACGGAAAATCAATCAAGTTTCATGTAAGGTTCGCTGAAATCGGAGTTACGGGCTAAAAGTTATGCCCGAAACAAGAAATGAGCGAAAGCTGAAAATTACAGCATCGTAGCAACTTCGGAGCACAAAATAATTAAGCTACAGCACTCAAATGTCATGGCAAAGAACATGAACACAAACTAGACATATACTACAGCAACTAAGTCCAAAGGTGCACCCCCAACGGAGTCACGGATCAATAGCAATGATCTTGGACATATTAAACTTGACAATAAAATTCTGGCAGCAGAATTTTATTGAAACTTTGGAGCAAAAGATAAACATGCTACAGCCACTTAAATAGACATGTGAAAACATGGATGGAAAGCCAACAATATATACTACAAGGAACAATCAAGATCCACTCCAAAACTAACATGGTTTGTCCTAGAACATCACACGAACATGGCATCGGAACGTTACAGATTTCAGACTTAGTGAAAATCCACTAAGTCCTAAAACAGCAATTTCATCATGGCATATAAAAGAGCATGTTTAAGTCACCTCGAAACTAAACATGGCAAGAGGTAATCACCTCATCAAAGTACACATGAGGGTGATTCCGAAACACACAAGCATGCTTCATGGAGATAAACACAACGATGGCAACGAGCTCAACAAGATGGCATTTCATAACAAGTGAAAACACATCACAGCCACATGGCACTTTGCAACGATTATAAACATGGCAAGAATAAATCTATCATGCTACCTAGCACATACAACATGTAGAGCATGGCAAGACGAACACGTGGACATGTCATTTGCATCATTCGGACAAACGAGCTAAAAGATATCACATGGCAAAGATGACATAAAAACATCACATAGCAGCAGTTTATATCATGGCACTCTTGCAACAGCAAAACAAGCACCTAGATGATCTCTAACATGCATGACAACAACAGATAAAACGTAGAGCACGCTCCCACGAACGTCTGGACATGCTATATGCGCGAATCAGACAAACACACAAGGAGATCTAGCAGTTTGAAAATAGCATCACAGATTAAAAATTCTGGGACTTAGGGAAAAAAGGGGCAACCTCCACTCAGATCTGATCTGGGAAAAAAAATGACGGGCTGGCGACTGGCAGACGGCGGCCCACGCGAGGAGGCGGTGGCCCGCGGTGGCGGCTGGAAGGCGGCGGCCCGGTCGCGGCGACTCGGCCCGCAGAGGAGGGAGGCCGGCTGGGCGGTGCGGAGCGGGGCGGCGGCACGCGGTGGCGCGGCCTGGAGGCGGAGAGGCTGACGGGCCCAGGCGGGAGGCGGCCCGTCTGGCGACTGGAGCGGTGGCCCGTGCGCCTCGGCGGAGAGAAGCGGGAGGGCGAGCTGGGCCGAGGGCGAAGGCCACGGCGCCGAAGCGGGAGGAGGCGGTGCGTGCGGCTGGCGCTGCGGGGATGTGGTCCTGGGCCCGTAGGGGGGGTGTACGGGCCGGCGGAGCGATCGATCGGCCCTCCTGGCCGATCCGATCGAGCGAAGGACGAGCCGCCTCGAGGCCGTTGACCCGGCGTCCCAGGGGGATCGCGGGGCGATCGCGGCGACGATCCCAGCGCGATGGCGGCGCCTCGATGGCTGCGGGATCTGGCTTGTTCGGTGGAAAACTGGCCAAGTGGCTGAGGGATCTGAGAAAAAAAAATGAGGGGGGAGAGGAAGAAGAAAAGGGATGCCCAAAATTAGACTAGGGTCTAATATATAGCAGGTTTTTAGGGTTAGGAGGGATCTGGGGGTGTTAGGAGCCCTCCGATCGCGATCCGACGGATCCGATCGCGGGGGTAGTTTAGAAGGGCCTAGGAGAAGATAGAAGACTGCTGTAGGGTTGTTTCTGGGACACGAAGTGAAGGCACTTTAGACCCACACGAACAACGGATGGGATAGCCAACGGAGTCCAAACGCGACGAGATTTGAGAGGCGGGTTGCACACAACAAAACAACAACACAGTCAACAACCTCGCAGCACACCGGTAACGTTACACGCCGAAACAACAAAGTAGGCCAACGGGACGTCACAGACACGTGAGGGAGCTCCGGAACGCGAAACGGACAACGGGAAGGAACGCGTGGAACCGGATGCAACCGTCAACACAATGCAATGCGATGCACATGTCTACATGATATGAATGAATGCCACACACTCACACAACAAAACGACGAAAACCCGAAAGACAAAGAACACGGAATGGAATTAGATGAAGCCGGAGATATATTATATGCCCAAAAGGGAAAGTATTACATCCGGGGCATTACAAACTCTCCTCTACTACAAAAAGATCTCGTCCCGAGATCTAGGACTGGAAAAAGGAAGGGTACTCGGAACGAAGATGATCTTCTCGTTCCCAGGTAGCCTCTCGGTCGGTGTGATGTGACCACTTGACTTTCAGAAATTTGATGGACTTGTTGCGGGTCTTGCGTTCGGTTTCTTCGAGAATTGCAACTAGATGCTCTCGGTAGGACAGGTCTTGTTGAAGATCAATCTCTTCAAACGGAATCATGCGCTCAGGTGCCTTGAAGCATTTGCGAAGTTGAGACACATGGAAGACATCATGAACATTGGCGAAGTTTGGAGGGAGCTCAAGTTGATAGGCTAGATCGCCTCTCTTGCCAAGAATCTTGAAAGGCCCGACGTATCTAGGAGCAAGCTTTCCTTTGATACCGAATCTTTGGGTGCCTTTCATTGGAGACACACGGAGATAGACATGATCATCGATGTTGAATGCCAAATCACGATGCTTGCCGTCATAGTAGCTCTTCTGACGCGACTGAGCGGCCTTGAGATTCTCACGTATGACTTTGCACATTTCTTCGGCTTCTGAGATCAAGTCATTGCCAAGAAGTTGGCGTTCGCCTGTTTCAGACCAGTTGAGAGGGGTACGGCACTTTCTGCCATAAAGAATTTCAAACGATGCTTTGCCGGCACTTGCTTGAAAGCTGTTGTTGTAAGAGAACTCGGCAAATGGAAGGCAGTCTTCCCATTTCATGCCAAAGGAGATGACACAGGCTCTGAGCATGTCTTCTAGAATCTGATTCACGCGCTCGACTTGACCACTAGTCTGAGGGTGAAATGCAGTGCTGAACCTGATCTTAGTGCCCATGGCGGACTGAAAGGAGTCCCAGAACCTTGAAGTGAACAAACTTCCACGGTCTGAGGATATAACTTGAGGAATGCCATGTAGGGACACAATTCTGGAAGTGTACAGCTCTGCAAGTTGAGCTGCATTGATTGATTCTTTGACTGGAAGAAAGTGAGCGACTTTGGTAAGCTTGTCAATCACCACAAAGATAGCATCATTTCCTCGCTTGGATTTAGGAAAGCCAGTGACGAAGTCCATTTCAATGTGGTCGAACTTCCACTCGGGAATAAGAAGAGGTTGGAGAAGACCGGCTAGACGTTGATGTTCTGCTTTCACTCTTCTGCACACATCACATTCATTCACGAATTGGGCAATATCCCTTTTCATGCGTGTCCACCAGTAAGACTGCTTGAGATCTTGATACATTTTGGAACTGCCAGGATGAATGGAAAGGAGAGAATCATGAGCTTCTTCCATTATGAGCTTCCTGAGATCACCTTTGGGAACAACGAGTCTGTCCTCGAAGAACAAGGTATCTCTCTCATCAACACGGAAGCACTTGTATTTTGGAGTGCCCTTTGCAATCCCATGTTTCACTTTCTTCACCATGGTATCACTGAGTTGGGCCTCACGGACTTGATCTTCCAAGGTAGGAGCAATTTGGAGATTTGCGAGAAAACCCTGCGGAACAACTTGGAGGTTGAGCTTCCTGAATGCTTCACAAAGCTCAGGCCGGCACGACTTGATAAGAAGGCTGTTGCAATAAGCCTTTCTGCTCAAAGCATCTGCAATCACATTCGCCTTGCCAGGAGTGTATTCGATGCTGGGATCATACTCTTAGATCATTTCAACCCAACGAGTCTGACGGAGGTTCAGATGCGGCTGTGTGAAGATGTACTTCAAGCTCTTGTGATCAGTGAAGATGTCAACCTTTCTGCCCAACAACAGATGTCTCCACGTAATCAGAGCATGTACCACAGCTGCTAACTTGAGATCATGTGTGGGATAGTTCCTCTCACTTGGCTTCAGCTGACGAGAAGTGTATGCCACAATTCTCTTATCTTGCATAAGCACACCACCAAGACCTTGAAGAGAAGCATCACAGAATACTTCATAGGGCTTGGATTCATCCGGAGGAGTCAGAACTGGAGCGGAGACAAGCTTCTCTTTGAGAGTTTTGAATGCCACTTCACACTCTGGAGACCAAAAGTATTTGACATTCTTCTGAAGCAAGTTGGAAAGAGCCTTGGCAATCTTGGAGAAATTCTCAACGAATCTTCTGCAATAGCTGGCAAGACCCAGAAAACTGCGGAGCTGCTTGACGTTCTGAGGAGCTTCCCAGTTGACAATTGCTTCAACTTTCTCGGGATTAACCGCAATACCGCCAACTGAGATGATGTGGCCCAGGTACAAAACCTTATCGAGCTAGAACTCGCACTTGGAGAACTTGGCATAGAATTTATGCTCTCGGAGTCGATCAAGAACCAGACGTAAGTGCTTTTCGTGATCTTCTTCATTCTTGGAAAACACCAGAATATCATCCAGATACACAAGCACAAACTCGCCAGTATAGGGGTTGAAGATGTAATGCATCATCCTTGAAAAGGTAGGAGGAGCATTAGCGAGACCGAAGGACATGACGGTATACTCGTATGAACCGTAGCTCGTTCTGAAGGCCGTCTTGGGAATGTCTTCCTCGTGAATGCGAATTTGATGATAGCCCATTCGGAGGTCAATCTTAGAGAACACTTTAGCTCCTTTGAGCTGCTCAAAGAGTTCATTGATGTTGGGGAGCGGATACTTGTTCTTAATCGTCTTCTTGTTCAATGGCCGGTAGTCAACACAGAGACGCTCCATGCCATCTTTCTTCTTGACAAACAAGACACCACAGCCCCACGGAGACGTACTAGGTCTGATGAGACCCATACTCTCCTGCTTATCAAGCTGCTTCTTCAATTCTTCAATTCATCCGGAGAGAGATTGTACGGACGCCGGCATGCTGGCTCAGTACCCGGCCCGAGTTCAATTACGAATTCCACCTGACGGTGTGGAGGCATGCCTGGAAGTTCTTCAGGAAAGACGTCTTGATATTCGTTCACCACCGGAATTTGAGATATGGCATTAATTTCGCCCTTATCATTGAGAGAGAAAAGCCGGATAGTATTATCCCTGGAGGCGAAGATAATCACATCTTCATCAGAATGAGTCATCTTGACTTCCTTTTGAGCACAATCAATGTGTGCATTGTGCTGAGAAAGCCAATCCATTCCGAGGATGAGGTCGATGTCAGAATTACCAAGAACCACCGGAGAAGCCAAAAATCGATAATCACCCATGCGAATAGAAACATCCGGAGCATAAACACTGGAGTGCATTCGTCTCCCCGGAGAAATAACTGTTAACTCCCTTGGCAGATTTTTGGTGACAATATCGTGCTTGGATGCAAATGGATATGACATGAAAGAGCAAGAAGCACCCGAATCAAATAACACTTTAGCTGGAAAAGAGTTAACTGGAAGGTTACCCAAAATGACATCAGAAGCATTCTCCGCTTGTGCTGCATTCATCAGATTGACCCTTGCTGCCTTTGGATCATGCCTGACAATAGCTGAACTCACAGGAAGAGGAGGAGGAAGACGCTTCGGATTCGAACATCTGTTAGCATAGTGACCTTTCTGAGTGCATTTGTTGCAAGTCACTTCTGAGAGAGGACGGAAATGAGAGCCACTTGACTTGGAGCCTTGAGACTGAAACTGCTTCTTCGACCGGTTGCTCGGGTTGGGTGGGTGGGAGAAACCACGACCACTAGAGTTCTTGTAGTTGGAGTTGTTGGAGTTGTTGTAGGGAGCTCGAATCACTGGAGGAGGAGGAAGCCAGAATTTCTGATGCTTCGAGACCATCTGAGACGATGAGGAAGAGTGAACGGCATCTCGAATTCTCTTCTTAGAAGCCTCCATCTTAAGCTGAGCTGCTTCTTGTTTCAAAGCCATGTTATAGAACTTGTCGAATTCATCGGGCTCGAACAATGTGAGAGCAAGCTGAAGTTCATCTTTGAGACCTCCACGAAACTGGTAGATTTTACTCTTGGCATCAGGAATGTCTTGCTTAGCATAGCGAGCGAGGTTTTGGAACTTGACATTATACTGATAGACTGTCATGGAGCCCTGCTTCAGGTTGCGGAATTGCTCACGCATACCCTCGATGACACTTGTAGGAATGTGGTGAGAGCGAAAATCCTTGCAGAAATTCTCCCAAGAGATCACTTGACCTGTCCTGGAGTCTTTGTACTGCTGCCACCAGTCAGCTGCTTGATCTTTCAGTTGGAAGGCTGCAAACTTCACATAATCATCCTCCTTCACGTTACTGCACTCAAAATGCTTCTTTATGTCGGTTAACCAATCTTCAGCATCAAGAGGGTCGACACAGTAACTGAAAGCTTTAGGATTGTTGGCCAAGAACTGGTTGAGAGTAGCATGGTGCTGCTGGTTGAAGAAGTTGCCTTGGTTCCCTGGAACACCCTGATTAGCTTGAATAGCTTGCATCTGCTGCATCATCTGCATCATCAACTGGGTGTTCTGAGCTGTAGTCTGCATAATTGCTCTCCAAGCCTCAGGCGGAGGAGGAGGGGAAGGAGGATGTTCTGGGACCTCTTCCACCTCTGGGTTAGCGTTGGGAACCCTTTTCGGAGCCATCCTATAAGAGATGACCACGAATCAGCAATTGATTGACAAAAGGTATAAGCTGAATCAATGGCATGAATTGCAACAAGTCTTCACAATAATCATTCGAACAAGAGGAACGAATGATATTCTCAGTTAAATGATAACATCAATCTTCACGAGAAGCCACATAGGGGACAAAATGAAAATAAGAAAAACAACAAGGTACGGATGGGAACAAACATAAGAGAGGAGTTTCGTTCTAACATCTTTGTGCTGAAAGCATATGAACGCGTTACGAAAAGGTTTTGCAATCCCCGGATCAGCATAGCCAAGTACCCTTTAAGATGCAACTCCTGATAGTAACATCGGTCATATAACCCCTTCACTCAATGTAGAACCCCGAACTCACTAACCTGCATTCGTTGGAAGAATGCCTACGATCTACTGGATAAACCCACCTATAGATTTCCGGATACACGGGAAGCACCGCGCAATCAACTCTAAACCTACATCCAGGTGTATCCATCCTTCAACACATAACCAGTCTTTCTCGGAAACTGTGTACCTCGGACCTTCGAAAAGCATCCACTATAACAAGCTATGGCAATACTCCCGAACTACCTCCCTAGTACTGGGCGATGTCGGGGTTATCTTGCCACTGGCCGTATAGGAGAGATTTTCGATGTCGGCCGTCTTAAGTATTTAGTACTGCCGCGATATGCTTGTGACAACAATACCCCGAAGCTCAACTCCCCGGGAACAGGAGGCATCGACAACAATATCCTTGTCACAAGAACATCGAAACAATCCCAGAATACTCGCGGGATTCCTAAAAAAATTTGGTGCAATTTTTGAAAGTAGGAGAGACAAGAGTAGTCGTCAGGAGTCCTCACCAGAGAGGAAGGGGATGAGAAGCAAAGAAATCCTACTCTCCGATATAATATAGGACTCAAAAAGTTTTCAGTGTGTGCCTAGACTCGACCGTCAACGATTCGATCAAACAGTGGGGGCTCCTAGGTCGGAGAAGGCTCTGATACCAACTTGTAATGCCCAGGATGGAGTTATACCTCCTACGTGTCGATGCACGACTTAAAGGCATAAATCCATCCTAGAATGATCTCAAGTTCGGTAATCTTTGCACATCTCATGTAAAAGAGGGGATTATAAATAGAAAATAGTTGGCTTACACTCGCTACGTCACAGAATTACAATTCAAGTCTCAATCATCATACATTAAGAACATCACAACCCTCTAAGGGCAAAATCCAAATGCAAGATACCAAACTTAAATAAATAAACCACAGGCGGATCGAATCCTAGTAGGAGTCTCCACTAATGATCATCCGGATATCGCACATAGTACCGACTACGCTCCTCGTCGTACTCCCAATCCAGCTCGATGCCATCACCTGGATAGCTCACAGCTGGACCTGCATCTGGTGTGGTGAAGTAACTGTGAGCCACAGAGGACTCAGCAATCCCGTTTCCGGGTAACAAGACTATTTAAGCCTTTGGGAAAGGATAAGGCTGAAGAAGAGAATAAGTGTCTGCAGCAGCAACTAGCAACTAGCTTACGTGAGTGAGAGCGAGAAGAGAAAGCCTCGGCGAGAAGTGATCACGAAGTGATCCTAGCTACAAGCTCAACAAGCATAACCCCTCCGTGTTCAACTTCCGAATCCCTATTCGGAAATTGACGGTCACGGAACACACGCTGGTAGTGTATTAGTAACATTGTGTCAAGTTATCTACAACCGAATATTAACAAGCTCCCATCTGCCACATAACCGCGGGCACGGCTTTCGAAAGTTCAAACCCTGTAGGGGTGTTCCAACTTGACCCATTACAAGCCCACGATCCGCGGAGTCGCAACTCCAAAGTGGGAAGACCCGAGTATTCTCGGAATCCCGTGCTCAAGATATACCGAACTAAGGTAAGGCTAATCCAGCAAATCCTCCCGGCGTGCCGACACCCTGATAGTTGCCGCGCGTATCTCGTCTCAGGCCACGACCGGATGGGCGATGCTACAGGTTTTTACCAGACCTTGAGTTTCCTCGAGGTGGCCCTGCAGGACCCCCAGTTCGGACCAACACTCATGTGGAGCACTGGCCCGGGGTTGTTGAATTAAGAAAAAGGGTTTATAACTCCCTATGCAAGTTTAGTTTGTTATTAGGCAAATAGTACCAATGTTGGGACTTGCTGGAAAAGACTTAGCACCTAGTGGTTTATCGAGGGAGTCCCATACACCCCAACCGTGTTAGGAACGCATAATCAAGGAACATAACACCGGCTTATACGGATCCTAACGGCATGAGTGGAACAAATCACCAAGCAAAAGGCTTAGCCTTCCACCCTTGCCAATATATAGATGATTTCATTTTAGCAATTATATAGTGTGATATAACCCAACCAAACTTCAACATGAAGCAAGCATCTTCGATCTTCACCTGCAACTAACAATGCTATAAGAAGGGCTGAGCGAAGCGTACTTAGCCAAGCAACGGTTTGCATAGGTAGGTTGGTTAAACATGGCAATTGGTTAGAAGTAGGAGGCTGACAAGAAGATCATGGGCATCGAGGCAAAACTATAGATCGAGACTACTAGCAATAGACAAAGATAGTAATGTTATCGGGGTTCGGTCATCTTGCCTGAAGAGAAGTCATTCGGATCGTAAGAAGGGTCCTCGTGCTCAACCTCGTTGGAAACCTCGTGCTCGTACTCGAACTCAGACTCTGCTTCCGGCTCTAAACAAAACAATCACACCAAGCACCAATCAACAAGATGCAATGCGCACTCGAAAAAGATGAATGCATGATGGATGCACTAAGGATGCACACGGAGCACGTAAAATATCACTCAAGCAAATCACCTCAAAACATGATAACAAACTGATATTATTAATCTACACGGAAAATCAATCAAGTTTCATGTAAGGTTCGCTGAAATCGGAGTTACGGGCTAAAAGTTATGCCCGAAACAAGAAATGAGCGAAAGCTGAAAATTACAGCATCGTAGCCACTTCGGAGCACAAAATAATTAAGCTACATCACTCAAATGTCATGGCAAATAACATGAACACAAACTAGACATATACTACAACAACTAAGTCCAAAGGTGCACCCCCAACGGAGTCACGGATCAATAGCAATGATCTTGGACATATTGAACTTGACAATAAAATTCTGGCAGCAGAATTTTATTGAAACTTTGGAGCAAAAGATAAACATGCTACAGCCACTTAAATAGACATGTGAAAACATGGATGGAAAGCCAACAATATATACTACAAGGAACAATCAAGATCCACTCCAAAACTAACATGGTTTGTCCTAGAACATCACACAAACATGGCATCGGAACGTTACAGATTTCAGACTTAGTGAAAATCCACTAAGTCCTAAAACAGCAATTTCATCATGGCATATAAAAGAGCATGTTTAAGTCACCTCGAAAATAAACATGGCAAGAGGTAAGCACCTCATCAAAGTACACATGAGGGTGATTCCGAAACACACAGGCTGCGTTTGGCTGCTCGGTATTTTTGGAGTTTTAGGAGAATACCATGGTTTTCCTAGAAACCTCAGTTTTAAATACTTTGACGTGTTTGGCTTCGACAAATACTTTAGTTTTACAAACCGTGGTATATCTAAAACCATGGTATTTTTGCTGTATCTAAAAAAGAGGTCTCAACCTCTTTTTTGTAAACTGAGAAACACTTGCTCAAGACCATCTTCTTCCGGTCATCCTCACTCATCATTCTTCCATCTCTTCCGCAGCCACGAAATTATGATTACCAGTAAGCTTGACAACGTTGCTGATGATCTCTTAAATCGTTGACTATTGTGCTAGTGCAACAAGAAGCAACCTGTACATTGGGATTTCCTTCTGCTTTAAAGTCCCTTTTTCACTACAACCCTTTGATGGAATTATCCAAAAAGTCCACCAAAAATTGGGGATGTCATGTGAAGCCCCTACATCACTATCATGCGAAAACCCTTGGGTATTCTTTGGAAAAATTGAGCAGAACATCCTCTTTTGCTCTTTGGTCCAGATGGCCACTTTCTACTACAGCCCTATTCTAACTTGCTCCATTGGCCTTGATCTTTTTCCAACTTATAGTCCTTCCTGCAGAACCCTTAAGTCCAAGAGATTGGAGCATTTGGATCATTTTTGGTCCATGGAATTATGCCATTTTCCTTCTGTCCAGAACAGGAGTTTTGCGAATCTTGCACTAACAAGTTTCTCAAAATGGCCAACTGACCCTATCACCCTCTCCACCATCCAAAAATACCCCAACCTGGAGTTTTTGGCCACCCCAAGAGATATTTAGATGCCCATTGCATTTTGTCAAACACCTTGCATGCATGGTCAGTTTTGACTTGGTTTCTGGTTTGTGCAATGGACCAGCTTGCTTTGCCTAACCAGCATGTCTACTAAGTTCCTAACTAACCCTAATCCAGGCCTGATAAAGCCCAGCCTCCCCTATGCCGTCTAGAACGTGCTGGCATTTCATCGAACACATGGTGCGTGTGCGCTGGGCGCGCCCAGAGCGTGTGTTTTGCACGTGCGTGCGCCGAGCCGCCGCGTCGCGCCCCTGGCTCCAGCTCGCCTGCAGAGCCACGCCCCGGCCTCATCCAGACACCAGATCGCTCCAAGCAGCCCCTGGAACTCCACAACGCCATCGCCAGAGCGCATTTGGCGGCACGCCGGCGGTCATAGTGGACCTCTCCCGTGGTCGGCACCGCCCAAGCCACACACGCTCGCCAGCTGCCCCCTGGAGCAGTGCGAGTTCATTCGCAAGCTTATTCGCAAGCGCTCGTCGCCACCACGTCCCCCTGCAGCTACAGAATGGCGGTCGCCGGCGATCTTATCCACGGCCGCCGCAAACCGACATGGCCGCGCTATTTAAGAGACCCCCGAGCTCGTCTGAGCCCTCAGGTAACCTTAGGCCACCCCCATGGAGCTCCCCTAGCCCGCAATCGCCAGGAGAAGGCCGTCTTCTCCGTCTCCGATCAGTTCGGCCGCCGCTCCGTTCCGGTCCGTTCCGGCGCATCCAGAGCCTCCCCTGCCCTCCCGACTCCATCGTTCGACTCCACGTGATCGTGCGGAACTGCTCACCATCTCAAACACAGCCAGGAACCACCACAGGCCGAGCCCCTAAATCCACAGAAGCTCCCTCCACCGCGGAGCTCGCCGCCGACGACTCTCTCCACCTCCGACGACCCAGCGACCACCGGGAGGACCGCCCCGGTCTAGCGGATCCATTCCTGCCCTTGGATGCCCATGAGGAACCTCCGTTCGCCGGCGACGATCGCCGGAGTCCTGCCTCCGTTCGGGTAGAGGAAGAGGAGGGAGAGGCGACTGGTCAAACCTGACCAGTGGGCCCCATGGACCCACTGTCAGTGACGCAGCCCAACCTCCACGTGTTTTAAGTGGAAACGTAAACCTCAGAAGTACGTATCCCTTGACCCGAAAGCATATTCTTTTGTGAAACGTTTTCTTTTCTGTTTTAATTTAAAATCAGAGTTTGACTGAAACTTTGACTGGTTTTAACTATTTAAATATTAATCCAAATGAATTGATTCTTTTTCTGTTGTTCCTCAAATTTGGTCTAGTTTATTTTCATATTTATTTGAAAATTTTCCAGACAACTTTTTTTTTGCTGTTTTGAATCTATGTATTGAATTCTTATTTTTTCTAATAGGATTTTAAAGAGGGAGAAAACCTCCCAAGAGTTTTGGAATGCAATTCTCATCCCCTCTACTTGAAGGCAAGCACTTTTGAACCCTGGTCTTATGCTTGTGAGTGTTGTTGATGCGATTACAACGTCACCTCAAAATGGATGCCTTCATTTCTTTTTCATATGTGATGATATGATCATACCCATGAGTGCATGAGGTATACCCCTTGCTATGGATAATTAATATGCATGACGGTGATTCCCCCCTCATATGCCTTCCATGCCTAACGGAAGAAAACCGTGAAAGTCATTGTCTTGTGGAGACACGAGCTTGTCACTAGCTCCTCGTTGAGACGGTGGAGTCCGGTATGGCTTGGTGAGGTATGACGGGTGGTGATTCCGACTGTTGTTGTGGATTATATTGATTATGGTAATCATACCAGTGATGCTTGAACCTCCTGAGTCGACCGTAGATCGAGTCTTGTCCCAGTAACCCCCATACTTGTTTGGTGCTACCACGTGTCCCTACTACAGGTAGGGTACGGTTCAGTAAATTGTCGACCCCTGTTCTATCACACACCGTACAGAGAGGCCACGGTGGAAGATACCGGCTGCATCCCGTAGGCAGGCCACCGGGTCCGGGGGCATGGGTGTTTCGGTTGGAGCCGAAGGGGGTAGCTTCCCCAGTTTTGCGCGTGTTATAAATTTTATGATCCCATGCTAGTCGAGGTTGTAGCCTCCCCACTTAGAGTCTGGCTTAACGGGTGTCGTGGGTGATTCCAGGCACCGGTAAGTTAGGCTGGTGTGTGTGGTCTGGTGTGTCTTCAAATTAAAAGACCGTAGAAGGAATTAGTCCAGAGGGAATAAAGGAATCCGTTATTCGTGGGTAAAGAGTACACCCTCTGCAGAGTTTAAATCTATTCGAATAGTCGTGTCCCTGGGTTAGGACTACAGTCTGGGAAGAGTCAAGTGTCGATCTTAGCGTCGGTCTTCGGAGGAGAAACTACTAAAATAGAACGTGGATCATGATCTGTGACCTATGATGACTATTAAAATTTTGTTAGTATTATTTCAGACTAACCCTTTATATTATTTGAATTAATGAGTATCCCTGGGATGGTTCTACCTCCTGGATGTTCACTGTTATCTATTTTTATTCATAAGCCCTTTCTGTGGTGTCGCTCAGACGCCCGACTGTGGCATGTTGCTATTTCTTTTATTTCTAAGCCCTTTATGTGGTGTCGGTCAGACGCCCGACTGTGGCATGCTCGTTATTCATCTTCCTTATAAGCCCTTTATGTGGTGTCGCTCAGACGCCCGACTGTGGCATGCTCGTTATTCATTTTCCTTATGAGCCCTTTATGTGGTGTCGCTCAGACGCCCGACTGTGGCATATTCGTTTATTTATTTTATCATCGCTCCCTGATTACATATGCAATTTTATACAATTGACCTACTGGAAACATGGATTTTCATATCATAATTAACATCGTGATCATCTAATACTTTCGAGCATGATTTTATTTCACCCGTGTTCAAAATGTTTGTGAGTACATTCAAAGTACTCACCGGCTTGCCCCTGGCTATTGTCTTGGCCAGATTTCATGCTTGGAGAGGAGCGTTGCAACGACTACCCGGAACCTATGCAACGGTGATAGCAGCCTCGCGAAGATAGGAGTTAACCCGGTCAATTGTTCCAGTGGGAAATGGAGTCCCACAGACCGCTTCCGCCATCAGCTACTAGAAATCTTGTGTTGTACTTAAAGGCCAAGAATGGTCTTGTACTACATATTTTGAAATTTTGCTTGGATTTTCTGTATCAAGTGGTGACTCATCAGCTAACAGTAATCCTGGGGCTGGTGAGCACAAGGGCCATTTCTGGGGAATTTATTACCCCAAAAACCGGTCCTGACAACCTTGGTACCAGAGCCAGGCTGACCGTTGGCTAATCCTATCTTAGCCAGGTCAAAAACCTAAGTTAATCCCCCACCAGACCATATTCTAACCCCGGCCAAGCTTCTCGCGTAAGATACCCACACAGTGGGCCGACACCTTTGGTAGTCGGTGCCCAACCTATCAGTCTAGCCTGTTGATCACCCACCAGTGACCGGCGCCTAAACA
>LR738714.1:750925100-751025871 GCA_902687465.1 Secale cereale
GCAAGCGTGCGAAGGAAGACTCCGTCCTCTCATATAAATAGGGCACGCTAGCCCCAAACCCAGCACAGCACTGCCTCTATCCCAGACCGAGCTAAAATGCCAGGACCCATTGTCCATAATGAAACCACTGCAACCAACCTTGGAGGTTTTGTGACCGTGCTTGCAAACCTCACCCGCCGTGCCTTTGCATTAGAGGAGCCCTCGGAATATGTTGTGTACCAAGAATCCATGGGTGGTGAAAGCCGTCAATTCTGGGCCACTGTACACATCTATGGTAGGGGTCTGTCGCCAGAACGCCCCTACAGGTTCACCGGAAGGACAACTTCCTTTGAGCCGCAAGCTATCCAATTAGCTGCTCGACAGGCTATAGTTCAACTCCGGCACTTGTCGCCCAGAGTTAACTGTCGCTCATTCTACTACTACCCTAGTCGTAACGGGTATGGTAGGCCTCCTCGAGTTGCCAGCGGAGACCACGAGACATACCCTGCATTATTGCATCTGGTGCGCTATGTTAGTGCGCTAGAGGAACTGTTCGATCAAATCACTCTTTTGTTGATCACAGCTCGTGGGGAACTGCTTCGCCGAGCCCTAGAAAGAGGAGGAGACGAGTCTGGCACCGACAACCCAGTCGTGCTGTTCGGACAACCAATCGAGTCCTTGAGGTCTACCCCGGTCATTGACCAAAATTCCTTGGTGTCTCCAGAGGTGATGCGTCGCCTGTTAGGCGCGCGCTCCAGGATTGTGGCCAACAATCCCCGCGAGGGACATCATCACTGCCCCGACCCTGCAGCCCCTCAGCCACCTCCAGCCAACACCGACAGTAAAGCTCTTGGAGAAGCTTCAGCGTCCACAAGGCAAGGCCGCTTGGATATAAACGAGGTTGATTAAATCACCCGAGTAGTACCAAGCCTTATCTTGTCCACACCCCGTGGTGATGTAACCTATATTCCCATATGTATATACAATTTACTCTTGCGCCCTTATTTTTATAGCAGCCGTGCACATATATGTCAGTGTACGAATGCATTTTTCCGGGTGTAACTTCCAAAGCACCTCACCGACAACCCCTACAGTAAACACGTCACTTTGCGAGACGTGAGTACCTGTAGCATTGACCCCGACCCCGTAAAGCGAAACCGACAAAATAGATGCCCCTCACCATGATTCTATAAACCAGCCCGATTGCTATATAAAAGGCCATACTGTGACCTTGCCAATCGTCCCTCACCTGGTGCACTACTCTCACAGCCATTTCCTTCGCCATGTCGATCCCTAGTATTTATCTGAGAACCCCAGATGCATCCCCAGGTAGTTTCGTGAAGATATTGTTGGATTTTACCTGTAGTACCATGAGTGCTACCCGTCCACCCCAGTATGAGCTTCTCAAATCGAGGGTCACACCATCCACCTTGAAATATTGAGCAGTGGTACACATCCCTCCTGCAAACCCAAACCAAGACCCCATTGAAGTTTCCTTCATGGGGAAATCCATGCCAACTCCTCAGATGGCCATAGAGGCTGCCACATATGAAGCACTTGCTCGCCTTCGATTCGCGGTGCCCTATGCCAGCGAACGGGGGTAGTATGACTTCCCGAGCTGCGCAGCGCCCGGAGAAGCAGCATCTTTTCCTGGTGAGCGAATTGATAGAGACCCAGTACTGGCCAACCATACGCAGTATGTCATCGCACAAGAGCGTTTGACCCAACGGATAATGCGTTATCTCCAGAGCCTCGCCGATTTAAATCGTCGGATCGCCATCGGCAGACCACTAAGGCCCGGACAGGAGAAGCTCATTCATCGACTAGTCAACCCGCTCCCACCGATAGAAGAAGAGTGTCCCCAGCACCAGAGACTTTTTCACAGGACCCTGTCCATTTGCCGTTTATGTTTTAGATGTAACTGCTATGATTGGTTACCCCAGTTGTAAGCGGTGTGTCATATCATGTGTTAATTTCAATTTATGGAATAGTTTCAGTATTAACAAACTCTTGACTTAATTGTGCGCTAAGTAAAAACCTAGAGTGGGATAGTATTTGCTGTCTTCCCTGAATTGTTGCAACGTATCTCTCTGCATAACATAGATATTTTATTTTCTCGCACAACACCGCAACAACAGCATTACAACTCCGGCCACTCCACACAATACACTAAGTTGCTAGTCCACGTACACCTGCTTCACCAAATTGATCACCTCTCTAGCGCACCACAGTCTCTTGAGGAGAAACTCGTGGGAGTTTATTCAGGCACTAGTTGCCTTCCGCGCACTAACCACCGTTAGCACCCAACACCCACGCCTAATCGTCGTGATCGCCGCCGCCGCGAAAATCTAGCACCCGAGCCACAGCATCACGACGATCGTCGAGGATCATCGCACGCAAGAGCACGGATACCCCCAGCAATGCCGCCAACCCCATGCACACTAGGACCATGCACCAGTCCGGCATCACCTCTGCCATTAGAGCCTCGACCCGAGCTCCTGCAAACACAAGTGGAGGAGAGGGAAGAAGAAGGAGAAACGAGGCCAGGTGAGAGGACGAAGAAGGAGCACCTCGGTCGTTTTATAGCTCGAGATCGGTGTACGGTGGGTGGAGCCCACCAGCGCCGCTCGTCGCTCGACCGCCAGTGTTCGGAGGCGAATCCGCGAGCAGTGCCGACAGCGCGCTGGCCCGCGAGGTGAGTGCACGCTGCACCGGCAGCTAGCGCTCCGCGCACTACGGCAGTACGGCCTAGATGCCCTACGAGCTAGCCGTCGCCGGTGGAGAAAGCGCGGGAAAGCGCGCGGGAGAGAGGAGAAGAGAGAACCGGAGGTAGAAGAAGAGACTGGCAGTGGGCTCAGGGCCCACCTGTCAGCCAATGAGAGCACTGTGCTCTCGGGTGCAACCAACATATTTTTAAAAATTTAGAAATATTATTTCTAAATTTACTATAGCCCGTAGTAGAAATATCTCGTTTTCCACTACCGTAGATTTTTCCATGCAGCGCCAGTTGCCCATGCATTGTAGTGGCATTTATTTGCATTAGCAGAGCGGTTAACTTTGGTAATATCTTTTGTGGCAGTAGAAGATCTTTTTATAGCAACCCTTAGCAAATCTCGAGGACGAGATTTTTCTTAAGGGGGGTAGTGTTGTAACACCCCAAAATTTTGCCCTTGTTTCAGTAATGAGAATTTGACCAGGAGTTTCAACTTTTCTATTTCTGGGTTTTTCTTTGTTTTTCAGAATCTCCCTTCTCTTGTTGTTATGGAGTTTTGCCCCAGTGCAAAGTTCTTGGTATGTTGTTTGGACTTAATTGCCCTAACCAAGAATGACAACCTCCCTTTCAATAGGTTCTTTTGCATTATTATTTTTCTCCTTAATTTATATTAATTAAAGGGATTTCCTTCTGCTTTAAACTCCCTTTTTCACTACAACCCTTTGATGGAATTATCCAAAAATTCCACCAAAAATTGGGGATGTCATCTGAAGCCCCTACATCACTATCATGCAAAAACCCTTGGGTGTTCTTTGGAAAAATTGAGCAGAACATCCTCTTTTGCTCTCTGGTCCAGATGGCCACTTTCTACATCAGCCCTATTCTAACTTGCTCCATTGGCCTTGAGCTTTTTCCAACTTGTAGTCCTGCCTGCAGAACCCTTAAGTCCAGGAGATTGGAGCATTTGGATCATTTTTGGTCCATGTAATTATGCCCTTTTCCTTCTGTCCAGAACAGGAGTTTTGCAAATCTTGCACTAACAAGTTTTTCAAAATGGCCAACTAACCTTACCACCCTCTTCACCATCCAAAGAGACCCCAACCTGGAGTTTTTGGCCAACCCAAGAGATATTTAGATGCCCATTGCATTTTGTCAAACACCTTGCATGCATGGTCAGTTTTGACTTGGTTTCTGGTTTGTGCAATGGACCAGCTTGCGTTGCCTAACCATCATGTCTACTAAGTTCCTAACTAACCCTAATCCAGGCCTGCTAAAGCCCAGCCTCCCCTATGCCCTCTAGAACGTGCTGGCATTTCATCGAGCACATGGTGCGCGTGCGCTGGGCTCGCCCAGAGCGTGCGTTTTGCACGTGCGTGCGCCGAGCCGCAGCGTCGCGCCCCTGGCTCCAGCTCGCCTGCAGAGCCACGCCCCGGCCTCATCCACACACCAGAACGCTCCAAGCAGCCCCTGGAACTCCACAGCGCCATCGTCAGAGCGCATTTTGCGGCACGCCGGCGGTCATAGTGGACATCTGCCGTGGTCGGCACCGCCCAAGCCACACGCGCTCGCCAGCTGCCCCCTGGAGAAGTGCGAGTTCATCCGCAAGCTCGTCCGCAAGCCCTCGACGCCGCCACGTCCCCCTGCAGCTACAGAATGGCGGTCGCCGGCGATCTTATCCACAGCCGCCGCGAACCGACATGGCCGCGCTATTTAAGAGACCCCTGAGCTCGTCTAAGCCCTCAGGTAACCTCAGGCCACCCCCATGGAGCTCCCCTAGCCCGCAATCGCCACGAGAAGGCCGTCTTCTCTGTCGCCGGTCAGCTCGGCCGCCGGTCCGTTCCGGCGCATCCAGAGGCTCCCCTGCCCTTCCTACTCCACCGTTTGACTCCACGTGATCGTGCGGAACTCCTCACCCTCACAAACACAACCAGGAACCACCACAGGCCGATCCCCTAAATCCACCGAAGCTCCCTCCGCCGTGGAGCTCGCCGCCGACGACTCTCTCCACATCCGACGACCCAGCGACCACCGGGAGGACTGCCCCGGTCTAGCGGATCCATTCCTGCCCTTGGATGCCCATGAGGAACCTCCGTTCGCCGGCGACGATAGCCGGAGTCCCGCCTCCGTTCGGGCAGAGGAAGAGGAGGGAGAGGCGACTGGTCAAACCTAACCAGTGGGCCCCATGGACCCACTATCAAGTGACGCAGCCCCACCTCCACGCGTTTTAAGTGGAAACGTAAACCTCAGAAGTACGTATCCCTTGACCCGAAAGCGTATTCTTTTTTGAAACGTTTTCTTTTCTGTTTTAATTTAAAATCAGAGTTTGACTGAAACTTTGACCGGCTTTAACTTTCTAAATATTTATCCAAATGAAATGATTCTTTTTCTGTTGTTCCTCAAATTTGGTCTAGTTTATTTTCATATTTATTTGAAAATTTTCCAGACAACTTTTTTTGTGCTGTTTTGAAACTATGTATTGAATTCGTATTCTTTCTAAATGGATTTTGAAGAGGGAGAAAACCTCCCAAGAGTTTTGGAATGCAATTCTACTCCCCTCTACTTGAAGGCAAGCACTTCTGAACCCTGGTCTTATGCTTGTGAGTGTTGTTGATGCGATTACAACGTCACCTCAAAATGGATGCATTCATTTCTTTTTCATATGTGATGATATGATCATACCCATGAGTGCATGAGGTATACTACTTGCTATGGATAATTAATATGCATGACGGTGATTCCCCCCTCGTATGCCTTCCATGCCTAACGGAAGAAAACCATGAAAGTCATTGTCTTGTGGAGACACGAGCTTGTCACTAGCTCCTCGTTGAGATGGTGGAGTCCGGTATGGCTTGGTGAGGTATGACGGGTGGTGATTCCGACTGTTGTTGTGGAATATATTGATTATGCTAATCATACAAGTGATGCTTGAACCTCCTGAGTCGACCGTAGATCGAGTCTTGTCCCAGTAACCCCCATACCTGTTTCGTGCTACCACGTGTCCCTACTACAGGTAGGGTACGGTTCGGTAAATTGTCGACCCCTGTTCTATCACACACCGTACAGAGAGGCCACGGTGGAAGATATCGGCTGCATCCGATAGGCAGGCCACCGGGTCCGGGGGCATGGGTGTTTCAGTTGGAGCCGAAGGGGGTTGCTTCCCCAGTTTTGCACGCGTTATAAATTTTATGATCCCATGCTAGTCGAGGTTGTAGCCTCCCCACTTAGAGTCTGGCTTAACGGGTGTCGTGGGTGATTCCAGGCACCAGTAAGTTAGGCTGGTGTGTGCTGTCAGGTGTGTCTTCAAATAAAAAGACCATAGAAGGAATTAGTCCAGAGGGACTAAAGGAATCCGTTATTCGTGGGTAAAGAGTATACCCTCTGCAGAGTTTAAATCTATTCGAATAGCCGTGTCCCTGGGGTAGGACTACAGTCTGGGAAGAGTGAAGTGTCGATCTTAGCGTCGGTCTTCGGAGGAGAAACTACTAAAACAGAACGTGGATCATGATCTGTGACCTATGATGACTGTTAAAATTTTGTTAGTATTATTTTGGACTAACCCTTTATATTATTTGAATTAATGAGTATCCCTGGGTTGGTTCTACCTCCTGTATGTTCACTGTTATCCATTTTTATTCATAAGCCCTTTCTGTGGTGTCGCTCAGACGCCCGACTATGGCATGTTGCTATTTCTTGTATTTCTAAGCCCTTTATGTGGTGTCGCTCGGATGCCCGACTGTGGCATGCTCATTATTCATCTTCCTTATAAGCCCTTTATGTGGTGTCGCTCAGACGCCCGACTGTGGCATGCTCGTTATTCATTTTCCTTATAAGCCCTTTATGTGGTGTCGCTCAGACGCCCGACTGTGGCATATTCGTTTATTTATTTTATCATCGCTCCCTGATTGCATATGCATTTTTATACAATTGACCTACTAGAAACATGGATTGTCATATCATAATTAACATCATGATCATCTAATACTTTCGAGCATGATTTTATTTCACCCGTGTTCAAAATGTTTGCGAGTACATTTAAAGTACTCACCGGCTTGCTCCTGGCTATTGTCTTGGCCAGATTTCTTGCTTGGAGAGGAGCGTTGCAACGACTACCCGGAACCTATGCACCGGTGATAGCAGCCTCGCGAAGATAGGAGTTAACCCGGTCAGCTATTCCTGTGGGAAATGGACTCCCACAGACGCCGACATGTCACAGACCGCTTCCGTCATCAGCTACTAGAAATCTTCTGTTGTACTTAAAGGCCAAGAATGGTCTTGTACTACATATTCTCAAATTTTGCTTGGATTTTCTGTATCAAGTGGTGACTCATCAGCTAACAGTAATCCTGGGGCCGGTGAGCACAAGGGCCATTTTTGGGGAATTTATTACCTCGAAAACCGGTCCTGACATTTTGTGACAGGGCGCACGCAGGGGCATGACAAATGTAAGATGTTCTGTGCGTGAGCGCTTGTAGAGAGCAACATCCGGGTGGTGCGGGCCGGGAAGGTGGCGAGCAGATGGCGTGGTGTAGGTGCCTTTGACCCATATCACAGAGCTAATATTCCAATGCGGCAGGTATGTCGAGTGGGATGTCAATGGAAAGAGGATGTTCTTTGAAATTCAATGCATGAAAGTGTATGCACTTGCTGGCTTTGCATGCCAATAAGGCAAAAGACGGATTTGCTTTCATGACAGTGTATGCACATGCTGGCTTCCCAGAGCCAATATTTCCATAGCATGGGAGTTTTGCTTGCAATCCTTCTTTGGTAATTTGAACACAGACATGGCAAACCATGAAATAGACTATGCTATTGCTTTCATTAGAATTCCCTTCCCTCCATTTGTTAACAGCTTCTCATTCCAACACACGAGTCATTGGCACACTGTTCCAAAAAATGCATAAAGCATTCACTGCGATCTACCCCCACTAGCGTCGGGACTCGGGGGGCCAAGGTATTTGTCAGACATCACCTTTGTATTCCCTTGTATATGAACTAGAAAGCCTTTCTGCGCACAATTAAAATAAATAAGGAGACAACGGATTCCCTTGTCTCGAACCCCTGGTATGTGGAAATTTGTGAGTCTCATGAGAGGTATAGCTGAGAGTATATTGTACTGAATTGATACAAGTCATCATATAATTCACCCAGTTCTCCAAGAATCCCAACCTTAACATAATATTCCTCAAGAAAACCCACGCAACTCTGTAACATGCCTTTTGCATATCCTGCTTGACTACATAGAAATCTTCCTTCTCCTTCTTCTTATTTTTTATCTGGTGGACGCACTCGTAGGCAATAAGGACATTGTGTGTTATAAGTCTCCCATGGAGAAATGCACTTTTGGTTGGTGAAATAATCTGCAACAAAATCATCTTTAGGTTTTTAGCAAGCATCTTTGGAATTAAGACTACTGTGGTGTCATTCCACCCCTCCGTTATCTGCCTCGAGTTTATCGCCTCAGAGACTTCCTGTGTGATCTTTGGACCCACCTGTAGAAAATTGCATGCCAGCCAACGATACATAAAATAATATGCTTCACTTCTCATCCTCCATATAAAGGTTGAAGAAAGTGTTCATTTATTTCTTTAGAAACTCTCAGGAGATTTCTTTTCCAAGAAATCCAAGATCTTTCTTCTTAACTTCAGAAGAGAAAGGGCGAGATAAACACTTTTGGATCATCAGGTTTGACATGCCCGTACCTTCCAGCCACTCCCCTCGCCATCCTGAAGTCATTTGATCAAGCTACGCCTTTTTCTAGCAGAGGGAAACTGGAGATTTTTTATCTCACTTTCATCATTAGTCATAGGCCCTTCCATCACATGTTCAAGATCTTTCTATACATGTCTAGTCTAGGGGGCGGACGGGGGGGGATTCCCGGTTACCACAATTACCGAGAAATACCGAACATATTTTAGACAAAAATGAGAATTGAATTTTAAATTCATATTATTTTAAACTAGATATAGATAAGACTTGAACCGGTAGTGAGCACTAAAGTGATGATATCTTAGTGGAACGCACTGTGCCCATGCTCTAGGCGATGAGGTCACCAGTTCGACTCTTTAAGCGTCCTTATTTTTCTTCATGTATGTATTCTGAAGAATAAACAAAATAAAACGGTTGTGCGAAAAAGAGGACTCGAACTAGCCTCCACTTGAGGGACGGAAGTAGATCGTTTTTATCGGGCAACCCAAAACCACTCTAAGCTTCTTTTTTCTGTTTTCGAAGTACTCGTCCATCCGAGTTATGGATGCTCTAATGCATCATATGAAGCTTCCCCAGTATGCCATTCCCGTGCACATTCGAAGACACTTCATCCCATGCCCGCATGACCACTCGAGAGCAGCAGGAGCAAGCGGGAACTTCACTTCTCTCAACAACTTAGTAATGTAGTAGCCATTGTCCATGAACTCTTCCCGAGTAGACGGAGTCATCATACGAGTCATTGTAGCACACCTCCTAGAAGCTATTGTCGTAGCAGTCGTCCACCCACGGCCCAAGGACTGTCAGCCTAGGAAAATTTTCTTGCGTGAGCTTATAATCGACGTCCCACAGCCACATAGATCCAAGACCTTGAGGTCATGGTACTGGGAGGCGATCTCGACCACAGCGTTAGTCGTGATGAGCATGTAACCTATCTCGAGGTGGCAGACCTTTGGCATGTTGCACGCAATAGCATGTGCCTCTTCATTGTGGCACACATTCCCAGAGTACTCCATGGGGTGCATGACTCGCCGAAGTCTGGTGAGGGATTTGTAGTTCTTGCCAAATCCCTCCTGCCCCCATAGGTGTGCACGCAATAGACTAAATTGAAGAAATAAGGTTACCATCCAATCATTGTGTTGCAAATGCTACAACGAACAATCAAAGTAGTATTTCCTACTGGAAACTACGAAGCTAAAGTCACATATGCCACTAAAAGAAACAAAAATCCAAGATATTAACATGTCTACGCTTCTCGCAAATGACATAAAGTAAAATAACTACGGTTCGGAATTTGTAAAGGAAATTTCGTGTCATTTTTCTTCCAAATCGCAACCATTACCTCCTCAAATTTTATCAACTGGGAAAGAACAGCGATACCCATCCCAACCCTCCAATTAAGAAATATGATAGGCCTTTTATTTTGAGAATGCTTAACGGGTACTATGCATCGTCATTGAAACGCCGTGCCCACTGTGGTAGCTGCCCTCAAGCCATAACACCTTACACTTAAACATGGCACAAATCCCCGCCCACGCAAATTTAGGGCAAATAACAAAATGGTTATTGCCATATTGTACCAAATTAAGGACATTCGGTTCCTGTCTTACCAAGAGTTAGCTCTTAGGCGCATAATCATCCAGATCCTTGAACGTGCAAGGAGAGAAAATGTTTCCTATAGGAAACAACGAGCAAAGTCAAGGTTGCCATTGAAGGGGGTGAAAACAGAAGATATTTTCATGTTTTTTGCTTCTTACATAGACATTAAATAATAATGAATGAGCTAAATGGGATTTATTTTTTCTGACATCAGAAAAAATGGAAATTCTATTTTCTTAGTACTACTCTCTCCTAGGAACCAACTCCCAATCATGGATTTTTTTTCTGTCTACGACATATGTATCCACGGTCCCAGCCCTAACCAAGGAACATGGTCAGGGAAATATGCCCTATAGGCAATAATAAAGTTATTATTTATTTCCTTATATCATGATAACTGTTTATTATTCATGCTAGAATTGTATTAACTGGAAACTTAGTACATGTGTGAATACATAGACAAAACAGAGTGTCCCTAGTATGCCTCTACTAGACTAGCTCATTGATCAAAGATGGTTATGTTTCCTAGCAATAGACATGAGTTGTCATTTGATCAACGGGATCACATCATTAGGAGAATGATGTGATGGACAAGACCCATCCATTAGCTTAGCACTATGATCGTTTAGTTTTACTGCTATTGCTTTCTTCATGACTTATACATGTTCCTATGACTATGAGATTATGCAACTCCCGAATACCGGAGGAACACCTTGTGTGCTATCAAACGTCACAACGTAAATGGGTGATTATAAAGATGCTCTACAGGTGTCTCCGAAGGTGATCGTGGTGTTGGCATAGATCAAGAATAGGATTTGTCACTCCGAGTGTAGGAGAGGTATCTCTGGGCCCTGTCAGTAATACACATCATAACTAGAACATGAAGGCGCGCGTTGTCGCACTCGTCCATTTTAACAGAAAAAAGTAGAAATATCTCTTATAATTTAGATGGTACAAATATATCTAGTAAGTATGAGTGTTCGAAACCACAACGCCTCAAATATGAAGATGATTATTTGCTAAGTACCTTCGAGGAAATTTGTTGAATTAATGTGAGAAATATTTTGGAGGCAGACAAACAATTGAATGCAAAGCATCATAACAAGGCTAACAGAAGAAAAAAAAAAGGATATGGTTTCCCTTGTTCTCTGAAAAGTAACAGTGTGTAAGGTGATGCGAGCATCAAGGAACCTCTCAAAAGCACAAACATCAGGAACCTGCAAAATGTCACATCAGCACATAAGCTTGCCCAACAAGAGATGAATACGTGACAAGCAAATGTTGAATATGGATAAAAGAAGACTGGCTGTGAAAGTTGAATAACATTGCTATCAACAAGAACCTCATAAAATGGCTTGCACCACCTAATTAATGGCTAGCTGTAAAACATATCAAGAATGTCAGTGTACTAAAACATGCAATTCACTAGAACAAAAAAGCACACACATGGTAAATCTTTAAAGTACTTTCAACATTTGATCAGATAGCCAACAAATAGTAGCACCGAACCGAACTTATAAAACTGATCCCATGGAGATTACTAAAGTATCAAGGAACAATTTCACAAAAAAATAAGCCCACATAATCTGATAGGAAATTTCTATATAACCGATAAAGCTAATGCATGTAAACAACTATGCATAATACATGAATTCCAATGTTCCAAGTTAAGCTTCTGATCTTATCCATTATAAGAAGACAAATAACTGAAACCTTGCCCTCCAGGATTGATGAACAAAGTCAAGGAATCTTCCATACGAAACAGTACAACTAATTTTCCAACCACATCCTCCCGAGATGCTCATCACGCATCAGCACAACAAATCAACAAATTCATCCTCCCTGGAGATTATCAAGCCATCTGAAATTATCAATAAATCAAACATAAAATCAGATGGTGCAGTTCAGAATCTAATCTCTACAACCTGTTGTTGCAGAGACGTTGTCCGCGTACCTTGCTGGGTAGGCACGAAACAAACGGGGACGCTTATCCTGCGGCGTAAAAGAAGGACCAGGCCTTGGCGACTAACTACGATTTCTCTCTCTGGGTCACGGTCGGCTCTACCGGATCTCATTCGTCGTGAAGGGAGGGTCGAATGAAGAGGCATCTCAGGTACTAAACGGGGAGGGACACGCGTTACAGCTGCAAGGGCATGGTGGAAGACACAGGAGAAAAACAATCGGAGATGGACGCCGGTGGCGTGTGGCCGCCTCAACGGCCATGAAGAACGCTACAGGAACCACATAAAAAAGGTAAAGAAGGAACTCACCATGGGGGCTGTAGAGGCAGAGTAGAGGGACAGTGGAAGGCGCCGATGCCTAAGCAGACGTGCTTTAGAGGCTCACCGCCGAGATGAAGGACAGTGGTGAACAGAGGAGCTCGGGGATAGGGATTGCGCCGTCGTTCGGCACTAGACGAAGAGACCCGGACAACCTGCCTACTTTGCATGTTGGGCTGAAACTGGGCCTTCGATCTTATAGCCCGATTATTGACGGAAACTGCAGCTAATTCTGCGGAGCAGCAGCCCGTGAAACGACGCTTAGTACGTGCGTAACGATCTGGATGGCTAAACAAATCGAGCACATTCGTACACATGATCCGACGGCTTAGAGCATCAAATCACTGTGGAGCCTCCTAGCTAGCCGCATCTTACTGTTTTACAATAAGCCTTGCAAGCAAATGACTAATGAGTTAGTCACGAGATGATGTATTACGGAACGAGTAAAGAGACTTGCCGGTAATGAGATTAATTAGGTATGGTGATACCGACGATCGAATCTCGGGCAAGTAACATACCGATGACAAAGGGAACAACATATGTTGTTTTGCGGTTTGGCTGATAAAGATCTTCGTAGAATATGTAGGAGCCAATAGGAGCATCCAGGTTCCGCTATTGGTTATTGACCGGAGGTGAGTCTCCGTCATGTCTACATAGTTCTCGAACCCGTAGGGTCCGCACGCTTAACGTTTGATGATGATCGATATTATGAGTTTATCTGTTTTGATGTATCGAATGTAGTTCGGAGTCCTGGATGAGATCGGGGACATGACGAGGAGTCTCGAAATGGTCGAGACATAAATATCGATATATTGTACGACTATATTCAGACATCGTAAAGGTTCTGAGTGATTCGGGTATTTTTCGGAGTATCAGAGAGTTACGGGAATTCGCTGGGGAGTATATGGGCCTTATTGGGCTTTAGGGGAAAGAGAGAGAGGAGGCTGCGCCCCCCAAGGCTTAGTCCGAATTGGACTAGGGGAGGGGCTGCACCACCTCCTTCCTTCTCTTCTCTTTTCCCTTTCCTTCTCTCCTACTCCTACTACTTGGAAGGGCTCCTAGTTCTACTAGGAAAGGGGGAATCCTACTCCCGGTGGGAGTAGGACTCCCCTAGGGCACGCCATAGAGAGGGCCAGCCCTCCCCCTCCTCCACTCCTTTATATACTGGGGTAGAGGCACCCCATAGACACACAAGTTGATCAGTTGATATCTCCCAACCGTGTGCGGTGCCCCTCTCCACAGAAACACACCTCAGTCATACCGTTGCAGTGCTTAGGCGAAGCCCTGCGTCGGTAGCGTCATCATCTCCGTCACCACACCGTCATGCTGAAGAAACTCTCCCACAAGGCTCTATTGGATCAAGAGCTCGTGGGCGTCATCAAGCTAAACGTGTGCTGAACGCGGAGGCTCCGTACGTTCGGTGATTGATCGGTTGGATCGCGAAGAAGTTCGACTACATCAACCGCATCACTAGAAGCTTCCGCTCCCGGTCTACGAGGGTACGTAGACACACTCACCCCTCTCGTTGCTATGCATCTAGTAGATAGATCTTGCGTGATCGTATGATTTTTTTTGAAATACTACGTTCCCCAACAGTGGCATCATGAGGCAGGTCTATGCGTAGATGATATGCACGAGTAGAACACAAGTGAGTTATGGACGATACTAGTCATACTGCTTACCAGCATGTCATACTTTGATTCGGCAGTATTGTTGGATGAAGCGGCCCGGACCGACATTACGCGTATGCTTACGCGAGACTGGTTCTACCGATGTGCTTCGCACAAAGGTGGCTGGCTGGTGTCAGTTTCTCCAACTTTAGTTGAATCAAGTGTGGCTATGCCCGGTCCTTGTGAAGGTTAAAACAACACATACTTGATGAAATATCATTGTGGTTTTGTATGCGTAGGTAAGAACGATTCTTGCTAAGCCCGTAGCAGCCACGTAAAACTTGCAACAACAAAGTAGAGGACGTCTATCTTGTTTTTGCAGGGCATGTGGTGATGTGATATGGTCAAGACATAATGAGTGATACGTTATTGTATGAGATGATCATGTTTTGCAAAGTTATCGGCAACTGGCAGGAGACATATGGTTGTCACTTTATTGTATGAAATACAATCGCCATGTAATTGCTTTACTTTATCACTAAGCGGTAGCGATAGTCGTAGAAGCAATAGTTGGCGAGACGACAATGATGCTATGATGGAGATCAAGGTGTCGCGCCGGTGACGATGGTGATCATGACGGTGCCTTGGAGATGGAGATCAAAAGCACAAGATGATGATGGCCATATCATGTCACATATTTTGATTGCATATGATGTTTATCTTATTATGCTTCTTATTTTGCTTAGTACGTCGGTAGCATTATAAGATGATCCCTTTCAAAATTTCAAGGTACAAGTGTTCTCCCTGAGTATGCTCCGTTGCGAAAGCTCGTCCTGCCGAGACACCAGGTGATGATCAGGTGTGATAAGCTCTACGTTCAAATACAACGGGTGTAAGACAGTTTTGCACATGTAGAATCCTCGGGTTAAACTTGACGAGCCTAGCATGTACAGACATGGCCTCGGAATACTGGAGACCGAAAGGTCGAGCGTGAATCATATAGTAGATATGATCAACATAAGATGTTCACCATTAAAAACTACTCCATCTCACTTGATGATCGAACATGGTTTAGTTGAGTTGGATCGCGTGATCATTTAGATGACTAGAGTTGAGTTCTTTAGTAATATGATTAAATTGAACTTTAATTTATCATGAACTTAGTCCTGATAGTATTTGCAAATTATGTTGTAGATCAATAGCTCGTGTTATAGCTCCCCTATGTTTTTAATATGTTCCTAGAGAAAACTAAGTTGAAAGATGTTAGTAGCAATGATGCGGACTTGGTCCGTGATCTGAGGATTATCCTCATTGCTGCACAGAAGTATTATGTCTTGATGCACCGCTAGGTGACAGACCTATTGCATGAGCCGATGCAAATGTTTTGACAAAAGCTCGGTATGATGACTACTTGATAGTTTAGTGCACCATGCTTGACGGCTTATAACCGGGACTTCTAAAACGTTTTGAATGCCACGGAGCATATGAGATGTTCCAAGAGTTGAAATTAGTATTTCATACTCATGCCCGTGTCGAGAGGTATAAGACTTCTGACAGTACTTTGCCTACAAGATGGAGGAGAATAGCACAACCAGTGAGCATGTGCTCAGATTTTCTGGGTACTACAATTGCTTGAATCAAGTGGGAGTTAATCTTCTAGATAAGATAGTAATTGACAAAGTTCTCTAGACACTATCACCAAGTTAGTAGAACTTCGTGATGAACTATAATATGCAAGGCATGAAGAAAGTAATTCCCGAGCTCTTCGCAATGCTGAAATCGGCGAAGGTAGAAATCAAGAAAGAGCATCAAGTGTTGATGGTTTACAAGACCGCTTGTTTCAAGTAAAGGGTAAAGGGATAGAAGGGGAACTTCAAGAAGAATGACAAGAAAGTTGTCACTCCCGTGAAGAAACCCAAAGCTAAACTCAAGCCTAAAACTAAGTGCTTCTACTGCAAAGGAAATGGTCACTAGAAGTAGAACTGCCCTAGATACTTGGTGGATAAGAAGGATGGCAAAGTGAACAAAGGTATATTTGATATACATATTATTGATGTGTACTTTACTAGTGTTCATAGCAACCCCTGGGTATTTGATACCGGTTCAATTGCTAAAATTAGTAACTCCAAACGGGAGTTGCAGAATGAACAGAGACAAGTTAAAGGTGAAGTGACAATGTGTGTTGGAAGTGGTTCCAAGATTGATATGATCATCATCGCACACGCCCTATACTTTCGGGATTAGTGTAGAACCTAAATAAATGTTTTTTGGCATTTGCGTTAAGCATGAATATGATTTGATCATGTTTGTTGCAAGCAAATGACTAATGAGTTAGTCACGAGATGATGTATTACGGAACGAGTAAAGAGACTTGCCGGTAACGAGATTAACTAGGTATGGTGATACCGACGATCGAATCTCGGGCAAGTAACATACCGATGACAAAGGGAACAACGTATGTTGTTATGCGGTTTGACCGATAAAGATCTTCGTAGAATATGTAGGAACCAATATGAGCATCCAGATTCCGCTATTGGTTATTGACCGGAGATGAGTCTCGGTCATGTCTACATAGTTCTCGAACCCGTAGGGTCCGCACACTTAACGTTTGATGACGATCGGTATTATGAGTTTATGTGTTTTGATGTACCGAAGGTAGTTCGGAGTCCCGGGTGAGATCTGGGACATGACGAGGAGTCTCGAAATGGTCGAGACGTAAAGATTTATATATTGGACGACTATATTCGGACAACGGAAAGGTTTCGAGTGACTCGGGTATTTTTCAGAGTACTAGAGAGTTAAGGGAATTGGCCGGGGAGTATATGGGCCTTATTGAGCTTTAGGGGAAAGAGAGAGAGGAGGCTGCGCCCCCCAAGGCTTGTCCGAATTGGACTAGGGGAGGGGCTGCGCCACCTCCTTCCTTCTCTTCTCTTTGCCCTTTCCTTCTCTCCTACTCCTTCTACTTGGAAGGGCTCCTAGTTCTACTAGGAAAGGGGGAATCCTACTCCCGGTGGGAGTAGGACTCCCCTAGAGCGCGCCATAGAGAGGGCTGGCCCCCCCTCCTCTAGTCCTTTATATACGGGGGTAGAGGCACCCCATAGACACACAAGTTGATCAGTTGATCTCTCCCAACCGTGTCGGTGCCCCTCTCCACAGAAACACACCTCAGTCATACCGTTGCAGTGCTTAGGCGAAGCCCTGCGCCGGTAGCTTCATCATCTTCGTCACCACGCCGTCGTGCTGACGGAACTCTCCCGCAAGGCTCTACTGCATCAAGAGCTCGTGGGGCGTCATCAAGCTGAACGTGTGCTGAACGCGGAGGCTCCGTACGTTCGGTGCTTGATCGGTTGGATCGCGAAGAAGTTCGACTACATCAACCGCGTCACTAGACGCTTCCGCTCCCGGTCTACGAGGGTACGTAGACACACTCACCCCACTCGTTGCTATGCATCTAGTAGATAGATCTTGCGTGATCGTAGGATTTTTTTTTGAAAAACTACGTTCCCCAACACATGGACCGTCCCTTCTCTGGAAAAGAAATTATTATTCGCTTGCTAGTCCATAAATCAAAGTCTATTCCCAAGCTTAGTAGCTTATAGGATAGGTTTTACAAAAGAAAAACACTAGAGCTTCAACAAACAAAAGATTAAAGTGGCATTTATCTCACGGAAAGTCATCCCCTCTAGTCTGAATCGAGCACATGTTGTAATAGTATCCAAGTCAACAAAGCAAACACCAAAAGCATTCATACATATTTCCTCGAGAATAGCCCTACGAAATGCATTGCAAAGTTCTAGCATATTAATTACAACCTATCATACCACTACTTCTCCATGGAGACCGAAATATTTCCCTGCCGGGTCACTTCTTTGGTTTACGAGTTATGTTAAACCACCACTAATAAATAAAGGCATCAACCGCCATAATAAAATGTGACTTAAAAATAGATCCTTTGGATCCAAATGCCTCGATTCCTTTCTCCACACTTTACACCATGAAGTATTTGAAGATGGCATGGCATGTGTGCTTTGATCAGATACAACCTAACGATATGCGGAACGACCATCCTTCTGAATGTCTGCCAGGACCCTGGATCCCTATTATAAATGGGTTACAATGAGGTTACCCTCTTTCTCCTTACTTGTTCATCATTGTGGCTGATGTACTACAAAAAGTTAGCCATCATGCATTATCTATCGAACTCGTCACACACCCCATCAAGCACCTCCTACCTTTCTTTTGTACATTAATGATACCCTAATCCTCGCAAGTAGAAACTTTCGATCAGATGCAATATTGTGTTCCCATAACTGGAAATTTCAGAGATGCAAGTGGTGATTAACTTCCGTCAAGCGAACTTGATTTCATTTAAAGGTCGATTGTTAACATGCGTCCCGAATGACCATGTCGTAGGAACTAGACCCAACTTGGTCTACTTTTCTTTCCTCGTGAACTAACCTCATATGCCTTCTAGACTAGTGATTGATATGATAAACACATAGGGGGTGGCGTGAGACTATCTTCTCAAAAAGGAAATAGTTTATCTTATTGTTTGATTACCCGATATAGCCCACCAGCCTATTAGTTCTCTTGTCATTCATCCTCCTCCCCCTAGTATTATTATGTTGAGAAGAATATTACATTAATGCTATTCCTTTCAAATATTTATGTAAGTATTTTGTATAGGTGGTTGTTCACTCCACATGGTCATTCTAGCCCCTCCTTGCCTACTCCCGCACCATTATCACATATCTCATGTGACTTGTTGCTTGATTTGATGATCACCCACCCACTCCTAACCAGGTATTTAACTCGCTAACTTTCTTCCTCAATGGGACAAAGGCACAATCATCATCTCTACATTTACCATGTGTTGCAACTTTTTACACTGCGCTCACAAGCCTTTGGCATCCCAACACCTAATCCTCGCGCAGAGGTGGGCACCGCGTCCTAAGTTTGTCGAATCCCATACCTTTATTTTCCAACCATAGCAAGGCAAAAGTAAAGTAGAGTACTTGGTATAAAAAATATTTTGCTTTCAATAGAAATTTGTTGTCGACCACAAATTGTAACAAAGAAAATGACATTAAAGTTTATAAATTATATTGGATACTTTACTTTCTAGACGAAAGATAGGATGTGTTCACTTTGTGTTGTGACGATAATATTCACTCTTGATCGATCTTTACTGTTGGGGTTGCTGGCCATCACAATAAGTAATTAATGTGTGATGATAAGTAAGGAAATAGAAAATTTATTAAATGATATTTATTATATAATAGTCACATCATAAAAATATGGAAATAAATCCTACACATTTAATGTATGATGAATCTAGTATTTACTCCATCCGTTTCTAAAAATAAGTCTTTTTAGAGATTTCAATATGGACTAGACAATTACCCCTGTGTTGCAACGGAGTATAAACATTCTAGTAGATTAGCCCGTGACTGCGTGTTATAATTTTTTTAAATCCACTTCTATTATTATATTGATACGCTAAAATATAACCAAATCTTTGTATGCAATCGTCATGATTTCCCTGCCATTTTATTGTTAAGCACTTATTTGATAAGAATTTAATTACTTGCCAACAAAATATGTTTTATTTTGGTAAGTTAATAAACATGATACAATTGAATGGATGGACAAAATTCAAATATGAGAGGAAAAATATCAAAGAGGATAAGGAAAGAGTGGGACTTATATATGAAAGGTTGGACGAAAGAGAGGCGAAATGAGAACTTTACGTTCTTTTTAAGTAGTAGAGACTACATATGGATGTATATATACGTATTTTAGAGTGTAGATTCACTCATTTTGCTCCGTATGTAGTCCATATTGGAGTATCAAAAAAGACATTGATAGGCGCCTCATAATAATAAGGAAGGCATTAATACGAATTAATTAATCATGATAAATACGGAAATAAAAATGGTAACGTCTGATTTTTATTATATAATGTTATTATCCTTCCAATCAAACTCGCCATCATCTCGCAAGGATGACCTCTCAAGGTCAGATGACACGGTCCCTCCCAGTACTGTCTTGGCCTCTTGCGATGGACAACACTGCATCTTCAAGGTTATCGACTAGAGGTGGGAGTGACTATCTATACCTACTAATAAAAGAAATAGGTATTCTTTGTCCATTTTGTTATTTTATGGAAAACACCCTAATGTTTCTGACATTAAATCTGTAGTACATATAAAATATTTTTAAAATAGTCATATCTTTTAAACCGTAGCTCCAAATTTAACATATTATATATGGAATTTGATTAGAAAAATATGTAGAATCTGAATATGATGTTATTTTACCTGCTAACAATTTTAAAAATACTATCTCGGCTGCAATGTTAATCAACAATGCATTTTTCGTCTTTTTTTCATACCAGTACTGATTTAGATTGGGGATGAACACCTCAGCAAAATCAGGATTAGACATGAAATTGAAGATAATTTGCTAGAGACACCCAATAAATAAGGACATGCATGCCAAGAAATAAAAGAAGGACCCAATAAAGATGGGATGTCCACTATAAATGAAATAAAAGAGAAAATGCAGAGGAGATTCGATAGAAATGAGACGTTGCGCTATTCTTCTATATATAAGAAGAACAAGAAAAGGACATGCATGAAAAAAATGTAAAAAGGAGGCATGCATGACAAAAATAAAATAAAAGACAAGTTTGAGTAGATATAAATAGTGGTGAAACAGGGACCAATACCTCTGACATGTATGACAAGAAATAGTGATGAAATAGGGGCGCAAGTACCTGCGTCCACGGAAGACCATGCAAAAATGTTCTTTTCCAGACAAAATATATCTCTTTTTATAACTAAAAATCCTATATCTTTTTCACAACATTTTTAACATTCTTCATCTATTTAAGAAATATGCATGTGAAAATAAGTGTTCAAGAGTTACCCTAAATTGGTGATTTGTAAACTGAAAACTGCCATTGATGCACACATGTCTCTGTAATGTGCTAATGTGTCATTGTTTGTTTTTATTGTTTTTCTTTACTCGCCCGTAACAACACCTCATTTCGAACATGGCATGAATGGATGCATGATCACTTGCCCGTTTATCTGTACGGATTAAATCTACATGCAAGCTGTGTTGAAATAGAACACATGTAGAATCTTAAACCGCACTTTTATAGGTTAAGACCATCTTTGTTTGGGCCGTATCTACAAATTCTCAGATTGTAGACCATATTTTTTGTGTATTAAGAGTGTGTGGTATTCTTTTTCTCCCCTTGCAACACACGAGTCTTTTTGCTAGTAAGTACTAAAATAACTAGAAGACCCATTGTGCCATTGGCGTAGAGACCAACTACATCGTAGCAGTTAAGTAAACTAGTTGAGACATAAAATGGAAGTTAAGTGAACTATTTGAAAAGACAAACTGCAGCTATGGGCCCAAAGAGAAATTGTTGCCAAGAAAATAAGCAACTAATATAACCACAAAATAAGGTGAACTATATGAAGGATATTTATCATGAATCGGCTACAAGTGATTATGTTTGAACTGCATTTGTACCTTCCCTATATATTTATCAATGAAAAACAACAATAATTTGTGCACCTGTCCTTCTTTAGCCGGCGAGGGTAAACATCGAAACAGATCAATACAGATGACGACCGCACCCCCCCTATGGTACATGACCTGAAATTTTGAAAGGGGGGACTCCTACTCGGAACAACTGGGGAGACTGAAGACCATCCAGGCATACTACAAAGCCCAAATACAGGGCAACCATCCAAAGGCACGACATCCGACCAAGGGGACACGATGGTAAGAAGCCATGGCAAAACCCGATAGCCATCTAACATGAACAAAACATCTCGTCAAGATGTGACCCACACACAGGCCAAGCCGGTCGCGCGCATGTGACAAACATATCAACATTGTTGTGATCTGGCCGAAGGGGTTGTTCTGGGTTTTTTCTCCCATTTCAAATTTAACTTTGTGAAGTCATCAGCATTGATCAGCCAGAGATGAAATCTGTTCTGCTCCCATTAGTTAATTATTGTACTAACATGCTGCATGGAATCTTCATGGAGAGGGATAATTAAATTAGGCCGACATCACTTTGTTTGTTACATAATACTCCCTCCGTCCCAAAATAAGTGACGCAAGAGTATGATCGTAGCTGATGCAAAACATATGTTGCGCGCCGACACTGGACGCTAGTCTCGTTTTCCATTTAGCCCCAGGAAAACTTTGCCAAGGGTGCAATGGATAAAACATGTTCCTCTTAAGCAGCGTTCGTTAAAGTCTTTTTCATATGGTTTTATTGCCCTCTTTGTTGCTTATTCATAGACATGTATGCAACAGGACACCCTCCAAAGTTATGACGCATTATATTTTAGTTCGATATACTCTCATATAGGTCAACGATGTCCTCGGAGCAGACCCGGCCGTACCATTACCCAGGTTTGTGGTTGTATTTGGTCTTCAGTCCAATAGGCCTATGGGTGCATTACATAAATGTGGATGCACACTGACACATGATAAACGCGCACTGGTACCAACATGGCAAACATTTGTTTATTATGTACTTTAGCAGGCGACTATCAGAAGGGTAGGAGAAATGACAGGCTAATTCATGCTAATCAAGGCTCTCTCGACTCGGTGCTTAACGAGACTTTCTCTCCGGCAGAAAAAACACCCATGAATAAACCATGTATGGTTGGCTGCTCTGAAGGATGACAACCAGGCACGGATACAACCATGAGCCGAACACACACTACAATTAATCAGACCAAACTTGTAGGCATTCCATGGGAACTGGAAAAGGAACATGGATGGAATTGAGCTTGAGCTTGAAATGTATGGTTCTTCATGTAGATAAAATCGGAGGTGGCCCGCCCAGTTCATAGCAATTACCAGCGGAGATTCAGAGTAAACTGAGCCATGAGCTTGAAATGTATGGTTTTTCCTTTGTACGAGCCCGCCCAGGTTTGCTATCGTAGCTCCGCCACTGCAATGTCACACCAAGACATGGAGCAGCGTGAGCCGGTAGTCGTGGGCCCAGTTCTGGATCAGGTCAAGGATTAACATGAGCACCCTCTTTCGGGGGCGATTTTGGATAACACCTTGGAATCGCCCCCTTGGACATGATGTGTGGTGAAAACTTGAGACTAATGTTGGATCTAACCTTGGAGCCGCTTCCCTTGGCCCTGACTTTGGTTGGCGCAAAATCTGTTCCTGGGTCGATGTTAAATTCCATCTCAAACCCACATCCCTATTTCCAGTGCCACACTAGGATCAATCGGCACATGAAAAGCTCCTTCCGGACTATCTGTTAGATCGGTTCCAGAAGCTTGCGACATCACATTTCCTGGAAGGCACGGTGGACGAGACTAAGGTGGATGAGGAGGTGGGCGAATCATTGGACAGCCCGCCAACAGCCACCTATCCCTCGGCAATTGGATAGCGACCTTGACCTATGATGTCCACATGGTCGACACACCACGTGTTAACGTCAATGGTGGAACCAACAACATCGAAAATACCAGTGATGGTGCCAACATCAACGATGACACCTTGAAGGGTGGCGGCTGATATGTCTCCAACGTATCTATAATTTTTTATTGTTCCATGCTATTATATTATCTGTTTTGGATGTTTTATATGCATTAATATGCTATTTTATATGATTTTTGAGAATAACCTATTAACCCAGAGCGCAGTGCCAGTTTCTATTTTTTCCTTGTTTTTGAGTTACGCAGAAAAGAAATATCAAACGGAGTCCAAACGAAACGAAACTTTATGAGGATTTTTATTGGACTACAAGTCATCCAGAGGTTTTGGAGTACACGCTAGGGGAGACTTGAGGTGGCCACAAGGGTGGAGGGCGCACCCTGGTGGTAGGGCGCACCCCCTACCTTGTGGGCCCCCCGAGACCCCCCTGGCCTACTTCTCCCGCCTATAAATTCCCAAATATTCCAGAAACATCAGAACATTTATCGAAACAACTTTTCCGCCGTCGTAACCTTCTGTTCTCGCGAGATCCCGTCTGGAGACCTCTTCCGGTACTCTGCCGAAGGGGGATTCAACCATGGAGGGAATCTACATCAACACCATTGCCCTTCTGATGAAGTGTGAGTAGTTTACCACAGACCTACGGGGCCATAACTAGTAGCTAGATGGCTTCTTCTCTCTCTTTGATCGTCAATATCATATTCTTTTGCGGTGTTTTTGTTAAGATCCGATGAATTGTAGGTTTATGATCAGATTATCTATGAATATTACTTGAGTCTCTTCTGAATTCTTATATGCATGATTAATATCTTAGTAATTCTCTTCGAACTATCGGTTTGGTTTGGCCAATTAGATTGGTTTTTCTTGCAATGGGAGAAGTGATTTGCTTTAGGTTCAATCTTGAGGTGCTCAATCCTAGTGATAGTAGGGGACATGACATGTATTTTATTGTTTCCATCGAGGATAACAATATGGGGTTTTCATCATATTGCTTGAGTTAATTCTGCTACATCATGTCATCTTACTGCGACGCCGGGATAATCAAGCTATAGTAAACCTCTGCTAATGATACCACATCACCGTGATTACTGTTGCTAATCTCGCGTTAGTTTGAAACTGATTCAAATTTAAATTCAAGATCAAGCAAACAATAAAAGTTTTCAAATATTAAAACTAAAATGTTCGGAGTGAACCAAATATTGCATAGGTAATTATGGTGGAGAAACCACACCTTTAGAAAATACTTAATAAATACTATAACATCTATAAAACAGTAGTAAAAACAATTATTTAAATACCTTTTGTAATTAATAAAATGTCAAACTAATTTATTTGAGGACTAGACTCTTGGTGGCCATGGACTAAGTTGAAATACTAATTTAGATGCTACGTGTATGTTTTACTAAAACTAAAATTAATAGGAAACAAAACTAAAATAGAAAAAGTAATAAAAAGAAAAAGGCAAAACAAAAAATAATACAAAAGAAAAGAAAACAAACAAACCCCCACCCCCTGGGCCACGACCCAGTTGGCCTAGCGACTAGGCTGGCCACCCATGCGGCCCAGCTGGCCCACCCACGGCTGGATAACCCCACCCGCAGCCTAACCCTAACCCCCGGCGCACCCATTCCCCACACACGATCCCCACCCACTCTCTCCTCCCTCTCGACCCATGATCTGGATCGGGGCTCAACCCCGGCCACGCCTCTGCCGATGTTGCCGTTGCCATCGTGGATCCCGCGCCTCGCCGTCGAGCTTCATTGTTGGATCAGCCGCCTCGCGTCCCCGTCCTCCTCCCCAACGGCCTTCACCGACATCGTCTCCCGTGGCTAGTGCCCCCCTGCCTGTCGATCTGGACGCTCGCCCAGTCGGGCGCCGATGCCCGTCGCCCTGCGCCCAGCGCCCTGATACGTCTCCAACGTATCTATAATTTTTAATTGTTCCATGCTATTATTTATGATGTTTTGGATGTTTAATGGGCTTTGTTATACACTTTTATATTATTTTTGGGACTAACCTACTAACCCAAAGGCCCAGTCCAGATTGCTGTTTTTTTTGCCTATTTCAGGGTTTTACAGAAAAGGAATATCGAACGGAGTCCAAACGGAATGAAACTTCTGGAGAGATATTTTTGGAGAAAAATACGCACGGGAGATTTGAGAACCACGGAGTAGAACTGATGTGGTGTCCACGAGGGTGCCCCCCCTTTAGGGCGCGCCCCTGCCTCCTGGACACCCCGTCTGGCCCCCGGTGCCCTCCTTCCTCCTATATATACCTACGTACCCCGAAACCATCAGAACAATCTAGAAAACCCTAGTTCCACCGCCGCAACCTTCTGTTCCCGTGAGATCCCATCTTGGGGCCTGTTCCGGAGCTCCGCCGAAGGGGGGGATCTACCACATAGTGCTTCTACATCATCATCATTGCCTCACCATGAGTTGTGAGTAGTTTACCATGGACCTTCGGGTCCATAGCTAGTATCTAGATGGCTTCTTCTCTCTCTTTGGATCTCAATACCAAGTTCTCATCAGTCTTCGAGGAGATCTATTCGATGTAAATCTCTTTTTGCGGTGTGTTTGTCGAGATCTGATGAATTGTGGGTTTATGATCAAGATTATCTTTGAGAAATATTTGGTTCTTTTCTGAACTCTTTATGTATGATTTTAATATCCTTGCAAGTCTCTTCAAATTATTGGTTTGGTTTGGCCTACTAGATCTATAGTTCTTGCAATGGGAGAAGTGCTTGGCTTTGGGTTCAATCTTGTGTTGTCCTTTCCCAGTGACAGTAGGGGCAGCAAGGCACGTATTGTATTATTGCCATCGAGGATAAAAAGATGGGGTTTATATCACTATGTTTGAGTTTATCCGTCTACATCATGTCATCTTGCTTAAGGCGTTACTCTGTTCTTATGAACTTAATACTCTAGATGCATGCTGGATAGCGGTCGATGTGTCGAGTAATAGTTGTAGATGCAGAATCGTTTCGGTCTACTTGTCTCGGACGTGATACCTATATGTAATGATCATGCCTAGATAGTTTCATAATTATTCCATTTTCTATCAATTGCTCGGTGTATCACCCTCACCCAACCATGGTGGTGTGGTGGAAAACCCGCCTAACCAGCGAGGCGAAGTGGCATTTCATGTCCGACCATGTTATCGACCAAGTTCTCCATCATGGACCATGGCGGTGTAGTACATATATGTGCTACTAAGAGACATCTTCATACATTAGCCTCAAAAACTGCGCCGGTAACTTAAGCATCACCGTCACCACGCCGTCGTGCAGGCGGAACTCTCCCTCGGCCTCAACTGGATCAAAAGTTCGAGGGAAGTCACCGAGTTGAACGTGTGCAGATCGCGGAGGTGCCGTGCATTCGGTACTTGGATCGGTTGGATCGCGAAGACGTTCGAGTACATCAACCGCGTCACTAGACGCTTCCGCTTTTGGTCTATGAGGGTATGTAGACACACTCTCCCCTCTCGTTACTATACTTCTAGTAGATAGATCTTGCATGATCGTAGGAAATTTTTGAAATACTACGTTCCCCAACAAACTATCCCAAAACTTTGGAAGTTCGGGTCTCATGGAAGCAAACATATTGTACTTGACCGTAAGGGAATTCTAGCTTTTGGATCGAAGGACGAGAGTCTCATCATCCATAGCATTTAGCGGGACTTTACGGAAAGCATGCAACAGGACAATGTCCTTCTCGGCACTCTTGAGGACAATCCTCACATTACGTTACCAATCATAAAGTTTTAACCAAATATTTAACAGGTATTCAATTTTAATATGGAAGGTGGAAACGCGAGCAATTATTCTACAACTATTATGTAAATGACACTTAGACAGTGTTCAAAATTAATTGCACCGAGAATTAAACAAGTTAATTCTACAGTGCGCTCCCACTCAAATCAATATCTCTCATAATTGATTTAGAGTGATTCAAGATCCATATTTCCATTTGATGCCATTGACGGGTTCATCATAGATCACACGAATATCAATTGGTAGGCCAACTTTCTGATCACATCTCTATGTGATTCTTGTTCATCTTTTGATGGGCGTGTTCCAAGCTCAGGATCCTCCTGTCTGAACGTCAAAGACAATCAAGTGATGTTGCTGCGAGGTCTGCCCTCACCCGCCTCATTCCTCTCGATTCGTTCGTGCTCATGTGTACATGGCGCACCCCGGAAAGATACGAATTTCAGACGGTGCTACACTTGGGTGAACACTAACTACTTTGATATTTTAAGTGAGAGATCACCCTATTAAAAGAGACTAACGCAATAAAGAAGGGTGCATTAAGAGGGATAAACATCTCAGGCAGTTCATAATGGCATGATATGGTATAGCCTCTTCCGACGGAGAAGTCTTTCATTTCTTCGTCTTTGGCATTTGCGTCGTGTTCACCTTCATGAAGATTGCCACCACCTTGTTGGTGCACCAGATAATATTGCTACCTCCATAGCGGATAAAATAAATGCATCACATAAGGTTGACATGCATGTCATTGAAGTGAAATCATTTGGCTCCAGCCATCATGCCGAATCATGACACGCAGGTCATGTTAAATACATCATATAGCCATCTCATACATAATCAAAATTGAATATGAGCAATGCTATACCACATCACATGCAAAACATCCTGCAAAACCAAGTTAGACGCCTCTAATCGGTTTATGCAAAATCTTATTTTACGTGGCTTCTAAAGTTTTGACTTAAACCGCAGCTACCATCGTTTAGCATCAAGAATGATTATTCAAGTCACTAGATTAACTTTACGGGGTGTATGAAGCATGAGATAAGAAAATCATGAACCCCATAGTAAACTTCGTCATACGCATGACCCCCGTGCAGATCATATCTGCATTGCCCTTTTGTCTACGCAATTTCATCTTTCTCTAAACTACGGTGGAACCCAAAGAACTAATAGCACTTCGTTGATCAATCAGGATCGCGGATTGCCAGAACTTTGTCAAATTCCACCATGCGGTTTCAAGATCAGAAATACACAAATTCTACGGAAGCAACAAGAACATCGGGTAACAGATTTCATCTGTCACCTGCATAAATAATTTTCAGCAATAGATCTTATCTACTCCAAAAATTATATTATGCAATACCCATACATCTCTATGTATTCTACATCATAACCTACATCTACGTATAGCACGGCTCTTGATGCCACTGTAGGGTAACGTAGAAGAAAACAAAAAAATTCCGACTTAAGCACCAGCCCGAGACCACTATGGCGACTGCATACAAGGTTTGATCTTACTCGTTACCGAATCGTAGTGCAGTGGGAACTAGAATCGATGACGATCGGCGATGCAGATCCCCGCACCTAAGATTTACAACCTCCCAACCACAAGGATTTATACCCGCATCTGCCCCTCGGACAGCCCTCCGGGAGGTGGTCGGACAGTCTCCCGGACGGTGTCGTGGACAGCCCTTCGGGAGGACCTTCGAAACTCGGACGGTCACTCGGACAGCCCTTCGGGAGGCACTCTCGAACTAAGACCGAAACTACGATCTCTCTACAGAGTTGCACACATACGGTGTCATCTATCCGGCAAGGCTTCGTCGTCCAGAACTAGTTCCCACCGGAATCCAGACAACCTTTTGGCTCTACGAAACTATTTCGTGGGGAGGGAGAGAGAAGGCAGATCAGTGCAATGGCACTTGTATGTGAGAAAGAGTGAGTGTTGAGAGTGCCTCTCCACCTCTATTTATAGGAAAACGCAAGGGGTAGGGGGCACATGAAAAACCCAAAATGCCCACACTTTATGTCACACATAAAGGGCATAAAGGGCATAAAGGGATGACAAGTTGTGACACCCCGAGACCGGTGCGCCAGGTGTCAGCCAGTTATTCATCGTCGTTGCCATGTCATCTGCTTGCGTGTTGCATCTTGCCTTGTCGTCGTGTGCATTGCATCATCATGGTTTCAAAACTTGCATCCGTCCGAGTCCGCCCGTCCTTTCCATTGTCCGTTCTGAGCCCAGACACACTCACACGCACACGCGGCATCTCCGAATATTTATTTTATGAGTGGCCAAAAAATGTTCTCAGAATGAGGTGAAACTTGGCGTGTGGTCTTATTATAGTGTAGACAGGCCCCCTGTCAAGTTTCGTCACATTCGGACTTCGTTTGATAGCCCAACGGTTAACCGCGTTAACCGCCGGAAGCCTTTCTCTTTTGGCCCAGCACCCCTTTCACAAGAGCCCGCTAGCCCATTCTAACCCCTTCCATGCTCTTGGCCGTTCAATCACGATCGCGTGGCCGCAAACCGCTCCTCATTTGGACACTCCTAGCTCCCTATGCCTATAAATTAGCCCTCCTTGTCCAAATTCGCGGATGAAACCCTAAAAATCCTCCTCCCCGCGCCGCCGGACATGTTCGCGGAGCAGCCGGACATGTCCACCCCACCTCCACGCGTTCTTTCCAATTAGTTCCCGCCACGTCAGCACCGCCGCCACCCCGGGCCAATCGTGGCTCGCCACGCCGCCCACCGGCCTCCTCCCACAGCGCGGCGCGCCGCAACCCGTAGCCGGCCCGCGCGGGCCCGAACCGCCCGCCACCGCGTCCCCGAGCGCTCCTCGCCTGCCGCCGCATCAGACCTCGCCGGCACCGTCGCTTCTAGGCCCGAAGCGCCGCCCCACCAGGCCCCTCCGGCGAGACCCGCCGGCCGTCGACCCTGCTGCCCTTCGGCGCCTCGCCGTCGCCGCCGTTGCGCTGGCAGCAACCGCCGGCCTCCTGTGCCCCGCCTCCGGCCAGATCCGGCCTGGCACGGCCGGATCCACCGCCACCGGGCCCGTCCCGGCCCCCCTTCCGACGACCAGCGCCGCCGTTGGCTCAGCTCACCGCTGTTGCTCCTAACTCCCTCGGTCCAGGGGAGATCGAGGACGAGGACGAGCCCAGCGCCTCCCTGGGCCGGCCTCCCCAATGCCGTATGGGCCACGGTCCAGCCAACGGCCCAGCTCAAGCCTCCTCCCGTCGGCCTGCCCGACCCTCCGCTTCGTGGGCCGAGGCCCATCGGTGAGGTTCCACTAACCCGCCCGTGCATTTTTTAGCTAATAGACGCTCACTTGTTTTGTCTGTTAAAACGGCTAATCCCCGAGTTTCAGTAATTTTGTTGCATCTTTGCATGGCTATAACTTTTTGAGTGTATGTCCAAATTGAGTGAATGATATATCAAAATGATCGTGCCGATATGCTCTTCATTTTGTTCCATTGTGGCATGCTTGTTTGAGTTCATCTTGATGACCTAATCATTGTTGCAAGAGTGCTATAAGTTTAAAACCGCTGCTAACTGTAATTTTGTAGCATGCTTGTGAGGGTGATAACTTTGTGCATGTTTGTCCAAATGGAGCATATGATATGTCAAAATGTTCATTGTGAAGTGCTTTACATGTTGGTTGCTGTAGCATTCATGTTAGGTCCCATATTGCCATGTTAATCTATGTTGCAAAAGTGCATGTGGCTGTTAAGTGCTGAAACTTGTTATGAGATGCTGTTTTCACTTGCTCATTGCTATTGGTGTGTTTGTCTTCATGCCACGTGTCAATATGTTTCAGAAGCAAAATCATATGGTATTTGATGTGGTGCAATCCACTTTTCATGATATGCCTTGAGGTGACTTAAACAAGCTTGTAAACATGCCATGTTGTTGTTGCTGTTTTATACTTAGTGAAAAAACTGCTAAGTCTGGAATCTGTTTAACCTGATGCTATGTTTGCTTGATGCCCCACTCAAATCCATGCTTGTCTTGGAGTGGCCAATAATCATGTCTTGTTGTCCATGTTATTGTCTATCCATTCATGCCCTTGCTTGCACATATGGCCTGCTGTAGCTTATTTATTTCTTCCTCTCAAGTTGCTATAAATTTTACCTGTCAGCCTTTTATCGGCATGATCATTTTGGTGAAGCTTGTTGTTATTGATCCATGCCTCCTATGGAGTTGCTCCAATGGAGTTGTTTGATGTATGCTATGTCTACTTCATGTCCATGCTCTTTATATACTTAGTGGAGTTGATATTCCTGTTGTTCTGTGCCTCTGAAGGCAGCATCGTGATGATGTTTTGCCTTCCCAGATTTTGACTAAGTCTGGATAAATTTATTGTAACTTGCCATGCTTTTTTAATTGTGTTCCAGCAAGCTTTTGGGTGTGTTATAAGTTCATGCTTGTTAAGTAGCATGTCTATTTCACATCCATGCTTCTTGTTAACATGTTTGGGTGCTGTAGCATATATTTACCTTGCTCCAAAGTTGCTATGTGGCTGTTAACTTCATCTTTGCATTGTATCTTGTTTTGTGTATATGTGTTGAACCGTTGCTCCGTTTTGAGCGCGCCCCATATGAAACTTGTGTGATTTTGCATGTAGAATCATAATATCATGTTGTTTACATGTTTGGAGTGTGTTTGCTTGATGTTGATACGTCCAAAACGTATCTATAATTTCTGCTTGCTCCATGCCTCTTTTGTGTGATATTGCTATGATATTTATGCACTTCCATACACTTTTGATCATATTTGGACTAACCTATTAACTCAGTGCACCCCAGTGCCAGTTTCTGTTTTCTGTTGTTTTTGTATTTCAGGTTTTCCCATTACGTAAATTGCCAGACAAATCCCGGGAAAAATATATAAAAAATCAGCGTTCCGGAAACTTCCTTGCGGCCAAAGTAGGGCCGGAGGGGGGCCACTAGGGCTCCAGGCGGCCAGAGGGCGCGGCCCCCCTCCTGGCCGCGCCACCAGGGCGCCTGGGCCCCCCAGGCCTCCTCTGACGCCCCCCTTTGGCATATATTTACACCGCGTCCCGAAACCCTCAAGGACGGAACCCTTTTTCGCGATCTCATCTCTGTTCCGCCGCCGCCGCGCTTCCAAGATCAGGAGCACCAGGAGAACTCTTCCCGGCACCCTGCCGGAGGGGAGGATCACCACCGGGAGCCTCTCCAACCACCATGGACGCCTCCCGGATGAGTTGTGAGTAGTCTCCCTTGGACCATGGGTCGATGACCAGTAGCTATGTGATGTTCTCCTCCCCTCTTTGTTCTTCACCGATTAGACCTCGTGAGCTGCCCTACATGATCGAGGCACATATGTAATCCTTATGTTGTTGCTATGATGAGTGTGCTGGGATCCGATGGATTATGAGATTATGTTCAGATTGTGTTTGAGTAATATATTTGATTTACCTCTTTTATATTTATGTTCTTGAGTAATTCTTGCATGTTCTCCGTTGCTGTTTATTGCTTTGGCCAAGTAGTAGGTAGTGACTCCAAGAGGGAACGTTATGCTTGATTGTGGGTTCATGCTCCTCGATGACTAGCTTGAGTGACAGAAACATGAGTCTAGGGGATGTGCTGTTGCCACAAGGGGGAAAACAACAGTGCTTGTACTTGCGGGTGCAAGGATTGTTTACTTTACGCAAAGTTCTTTTAATGCAGTTGTCTATTGCTTTGAGTTTACACTATGGGTGGGACTCGCAACTTAATACCAGCGAGATGTTCTGGATAGATATCTCAAGGTGGATGATTAGTAGTAGATGCAGATGGATTTCGGTCTACTTGCCTTGGCGTACCGCCCATGCTTTGAACCTCTACCTTTCTTGCAGCATAGTTAGCATTGGTTTGCGCACATAATCCTGTCAATTGCCCAGCTGTAATTTGTTTACCTCACTTAGCTGTTTATCGTCTTTTGGGAGAGAGACATCACTAGTGAACATCATGGGACCCCAGTCCATATTACCATCACTGACGACATCCGCTATTTACTTTCTGTTCTTACTTACTAGTTGCGGTCATACCTATCACTATTATCTCTTGCGTTTGATCCTTTGTAAACGACAAGGCCGGAGGGATTGACAACCTCTCTGTACTCGTTGGGAGCAAAGTTATTTGTATCTGTGTGCAGGTCCTGTCACCCGCTAAATATCTGGCGCCGTTAGCAGTTGACACCTTCTTGTTGAACCTTGGAGTCTCAGGGGAAGTCGATCCTTGGTATCTTTGCCAAGGGAAAACTACCGATACACTGCATCTCAAACCTTCCACTTGGGGTAACCAACGAGGGGCGAGAAGCCATCAAGCAAAGTTTTCTGGCGCCGTCGCCGGGGACTCCACTCTTCAAGATAGGGGAGTTGCACGCTATCTTTTACCTTTGCTTTTTAGTCTTGTTAGTTTACCTTTCAGTTTTGCTTTAGTTCCCTTCATCAAAAATCACAAAAATAGTTATCTTGCTCGCTTGCTGCTATGGGTTCCACCGAGAACACCAAGTTGTGTGACTTCACTAGTCATAGCAACGATGACTTTATCTGCACACCCATTACTACACCTGCCACTTCAGCACCTTCTTATGAAATTAAACCTGCTTTACTGAACCTAGTTATGAAAGATCAATTCTCCGGTGCTGGAGATGATGCTGCTTTACACTTAAACAATTTTATTGAACTCTGTGATATGCAAAAGTACCAAGAAATAGATAGTGATATTGTCAAGCTTAAGCTTTTTCCTTCCTTGAGAGGAGGAGCTAAAATTTGGTTTCAATCTTTGCCTAAAAATAGCATAGATTCTTGGGACAAGTGCATGGATGCCTTTATTGGAAAATACTATCCACCTGCTAAAATTATCCAACTAAGGAGTAATATAATGAATTTAGACAATTGGATAATGAACACGTTGCCCAAGCTTGGGAACGTATGAAATATCTTATCAAGAACTGCCCTACTCATGGTTTGACTACTTGGATGGTTATCCAAACTTTTTATGCAGGCTTGAACTTTACCTCGCGGAACTTGTTAGATTCGGCCGCGGGAGGAACCTTTATGTCAACTACACTTGGTGCTGCCACGAAGTTTCTCGATGAGATGATGACCAATTATTCCCAATGGCACACCGAACGCGCTCCAACAGGTAGGAAGGTAAACTCTGTCGAGGAGATTTCCTCCCTAAATGAAAAGGTTGACTTGATCATGTCTCTACTTTCCGAGCAATCTTCTATTGATCCTCGTGATGTTCCTTTAAATTCTTTGATTGCTCAAGAACAAGCAGATGTGAACTTTATCTTTAGACACAATTTCAATAACAATGCTTATAGGAGTAATTTTGGTAGCAATCCTAGACCGTTCCCCTCTAATTCCTGTGGGAACAACAATGCTTATCCTAGCACCAAGAACTCCACTTCGGAACTAGAGATTATGCTTAAAGATTTCATCACTACCCAAAAAGCCTTCAATAAGAGTGTAGAAGAAAAACTAGCCAAACTAGATGATCTCTCTTCGAAGGTAGACAATTTAGCCCATGAGGTAGAATTGCTTCAAATTAGAACTTCCCCTCTTGAGGAGAGGAAGACCACTCCTATGAATACTATTCAAGTGCAAATTAATGAAAACATTAGGATGTTGGCTAAACTTAAAGAGAGATGGGCTAGAGAAAAGGAGGAAGGAGATAGAATTAAGAACCTTCCTACCCACCACACTGTTGCTACTATCCAAGTTGTTGAGGATATCCAAACTCTTAGCACCCAATGCACTCCTAGTCCCATTGGACCTATTAATGGTGATGCTATGACCATAGAAACTACCAAACAAGTGAGCCTAAAGGAAACCACTACCACTTTACTTGATAGTAGTGACCTTGATTTTGATAATTGCACCCTTACCGAAGTTATTGATTTCCTTCACAAGATGTCTATAGATCCCCGCACTAGTACACTTAATCTTGCCTTCACAGAGCATATCACTAATGCTCTCATCAAAGCTAGGGAGGAGAAACTTACGGTAGAAGCCTCCATACCTAGAAAACTAGAAGATGGTTGGGATCCTATGATTAAAATTAAGTTGAATAACTTCTCTTGCTATGCTTTATGTGATGTTGGAGCTAGTACCTCCGTTATGCCCAAAAGAATATATGATATGCTTAAATTGAAACCTTTTGATTCTTGTTCTTTTGGTGTTCGTCTTGTTGATTCTTCCATAAAGAAACCTTTGGGGAGGATCGACGATGTTCTTATCATTGTCAATGACAATTATGTTCCCGTTGATTTTACTATTATGGATATTGAATGTGAACCTTCTTGTCCAATTATTTTGGGACGTCCTTTTCTTTGCACCGTGGGTGCTATCATTCACATGAAAGAGGGGAATATAAGATTCCAATTTCCTCTCAAGAAAGGGGTGGAACACTTCCCTAGAAAGAAGATTAAGTTACCTTTTGAGTCCATTATACGGACTAGCTATTCTTTTACTCTTGATAAAACTTGATCTCTTTGCATTATGCCTAGCTTAAAGGCATAAAAGAAAGCGCTTTTGGGAGGCAGCCCACAATGAATAAAGTTTTATTTTGCTTTTGTTATGTCTTGATGTTTGTTACTACAGTACCATCATCATTGTATCTTTACTTTTCAGCTTTGTGCCACGTTTAGCCTCTGATTGCAAGAAAGTTCAAAAGTTGTGACGTGCTGTCCAGGAAACAGATTCTGTCCTTCGATAGAAAAATTCGTATAAAATCACCAGATCATCTTTTTGGTCTGAATTTTTTCGACAGCGTGATCTATACAATTGGCTTTCGGGCGTCTGTTCCGAGTTTTTTGATTTGAGTTGCAGAAGTGCCCCGGAAAAATTATTTACTACCTGCTGGTCTGTTTTTCACAGATTCTGTCCTGTTTTGCCTTTCCTTCGTTTTGCAAACCTTGAGCTTGCTTTTTCTTTGCAAAAACCTTTTGGAAATCTTGAGAAACAGTAGACCTTCAAGAATATCTTTATTTCCAGCAAGGAAATATTATTTTATTATGGGTACTAACCTCGCTAATCAGATTATGATGAGTTATGTATGAAGGGAGTTTTCAAGTGTGCGAGGGAAGATGATAAAAAGATTCAGGAGTGTCAAACGCTCAAGCTTGGGGATGCCCCCATGCACCCCCAAGAAATATTCAAGAAGACTCAAGCGTCTAAGCTTGGGGATGCCCCCGTGCATCCCCTTCTAAATCAACATTATCAGTTCGTCTTTCGTTCCACTATATTTTAATCACTTCATGTGTTATGTGCTATGCTTGGAGCATCTTGCTTTTAGTTTCCTTTTTAGTTTTCTTTAGCTTTGCTTGCTGTTCATAACGAGTTGGAACTCAGCTTTCTTTGTGTGGGAGAGAAACACGCTCCACTTCAACCTAGAACACAACATAGAATTTTCATGTTTATCTTTGTTGTGTATGTTCTTGGTCTTTCAATAGCTACTGTCATGCTTAGCTCTTAGCTTTCACGCTTTTCTTTTTAAAGAGCTTTTGTTTAGTTGGTCGCTGGAACTCTCTTTAGTTATCATGCTTATCTTGTTAAGAGAGTTGGCTTTTGTTGCACTGGTTGATATGTCCATGATAAAAATGCTATGTGCATAATGGTTCTTAGTAGTTCATGTTTTCTTATGGTTAGTCTCAAATAGCTGGGGGGTTCTCAATGTGTTATTGGAGTACCAACATGATTTGTTTGCCTATGATGTGGTATGGTTTAGTGATATCTTCCTCCGAGAATTTATTTTGATTGACTTGGCATATGCTCACGCATATTTAAGACTGTAAAGAAAGTCCATCAAGCCTTGATGATCTTTAATTTCTGTGTAGCGATATACTTCCATGCCCGATTCAATGTTGCTTTGTCGCTCTGCATGATTATGTCCGTCATTGCTCTCTTAGTTGGTCGCTCCCAGTCTTTTGCTAACCTCCACATGTACTAAGCGGACTGACTGCTTGTGCATCCAAAATCCTTTAAACCAGTTATGCCATATGAGTCCACCATACCTTCCTATACATGGTATTTACCTGCCATTCCTAACGAAGACTTTCGTGTGCCATCTCGAAATTATTCAAAAAAGCATTTCTCTTTTGTGCCTCTGTTTTAGCTCATGAGGAAGTAGTAGTTAATTCATGATCTTTTTAAGTTGGACAAGCTTCACCCCGGGATTGCATGTCTAATGTGCAAACCCTTAATACGAGTAGGAACTGGCATAGAGTGCGCCCGACTCATTAAAAAAAATACAACAAACAAACCCTCCTTCACGCTTTGTTCATGAGAAATCAGAAAACTTTGGCAGTGATAAACAAAGGAGATTAAGAGGATGTGATCGTCCTCATGCGGGAGCCGTTCCTCGAAACTTGTCCAGCTCGAGAAGTAATTGAGTTATTTGCTAGCATTCGTTGACAAAATATGCATACCCCAAAAATAATTTTTACCTCTGTTTTAAAAACCAAGAGCTCTGGTACATGTTTAGTTTTTGTTTCCGACCACGGGTTTTCAACCTTGCCATCAAAAGCCACGGTTCGAGAGCCTCCACCTTCTTTAAAGCACCAACTATTGAGAGCATGATTGTCATTCTAAGTGTAATGTGCATTGTCCCAAAGTACCATTGTCTTTTGCATGATTATGATATCGTTTATTCTGAAATCATTGTATCTAGTCGTCACTTAAACGTTGGAGGTGCCCCTGCATTTATGTTTTGCTTCACTAAAGGGGGCAAGCGAGGTACCACTTTATCATATTTGCACACCATGCTCACTACAAATCTATTTGATGTTTCAGTATCATATTGTAAAACTTTCAGTTCTTTGTGATTTTCTCATGAGGCAACTTAATTACTACAGATTCATTGTCTCTGTAAGCTTTTGTCATGTGACTGTGAAAAGTCCTTATATGGTTAATAGCATGTCACCACAGAAATTATGCTTGTTATCATTTACCTACTCGAGGACGAGCAAGAATTAAGCTTGGGGATGTTGATACGTCCAAAACGTATCTATAATTTCTGCTTGCTCCATTCCTCTTTTGTGTGATATTGCTATGATATTTATGCACTTCCATACACTTTTGATCATATTTGGACTAACCTATTAACTCAGTGCACCCTAGTGCCAGTTTCTGTTTTCTGCTGTTTTTGTATTTCAGGTTTTCCCATTACGTAAATTGCCAGAAAAATCCCGGGAAAAATATATAAAAAATCAGCGTTCCGGAAGCTTCCTTGAGGCCAAAGTAGGGCTGGAGGGGGGCTACCAGGGCTCCAGGCGGCCAGAGGGCGCGGCCCCCCTCCTGGCCGCGCCGCCAGGGCGCCTGGGCCCCCTAGGCCTCCTCTGACGCCCCCCTTTGGCATATATTTACACCGCGTCCCGAAACCCTCGAGGACGGAACACTTTTTCGCGATCTCATCTCTGTTCTGCCGCCGCCGCGCTTCCAAGATCGGGAGCACCAGGAGAACTCTTCCCGGCACCCTGCCGGAGGGGAGGATCACCACCGGGAGCCTCTCCACCACCATCGCCTCCCGGATGAGTTGTGAGTAGTCTCCCTTGGACCATGTGTCCATGACAAGTAGCTATGTGATGTTCTCCTCCCCTCTTTGTTCTTCACCGATTAGACCTCGTGAGCTGCCCTACATGATCGAGGGACATATGTAATCCTTATGCTGTTGCTATGATGAGTTTGCTGGGATCCGATGGATTATGAGATTATGTTCAGATTGTGTTTGAGTAATATATTTGATTTACCTCTTTTATATTTATGTTCTTGAGTAATTCTTGCATGTTCTCCGTTGCTGTTTATTGCTTTGGCCAAGTAGTAGGTAGTGACTCCAAGAGGGAACGTTATGCTTGATTGTGGGTTCATGCCCCTCGATGACTAGCTTGAGTGACAGAAACATGAGTCTAGGGGATGTGCTGTTGCCACAAGGGGGAAAACAACGGTGCTTGTACTTGCGGGTGCAAGGATTGTTTACTTTACGCAAAGTTCTTTTAATGCAGTTGTCTGTTGCTTTGAGTTTACACTATGGGTGGGACTCGCAACTTAATACCAGCGAGATGTTCTGGATAGATATCTCAAGGTGGATGATTAGTAGTAGATGCAGATGGATTTCGGTCTACTTGCCTTGCCGTACCGCCCATGCTTTGAACCTCTACCTTTCTTGCAACATAGTTAGCATTGGTTTGCGCACACAATCCTGTCAATTGCCCAGCTGTAATTTGTTTACCTCGCTTAGCTGTTTATCGACTTTTGGGAGAGAGACATCACTAGTGAACATCATGGGACCCCGGTCCATATTACCATCACTGACCACATCCGCTATTTACTTTCTGTTCTTACTTACTAGTTGCAGTCATACCTATCACTATTATCTCTTGCGTTTGATCCTTTGTAAACGACAAGCCCGGAGGGATTGACAACCTCTATGTACTCGTTGGGAGCAAAGTTATTTGTATCTGTGTGCAGGTCCTGTCAGCCGCTAAATATCTGGCGCCGTTAGCAGTTGACACCTTCTTGTTGAACCTTGGAGTCTCAGGGGAATTCGATCCTTGGTATCTTTGCCAAGGGAAAACTACCGCTACACTGCATCTCAAACCTTCCACTTGGGGTAACCAACGAGGGGCGAGAAGCCATCAGATGTTTGGGTGCATCTTGCACCGTTGCCATGCTTGTCTTGTTTTGCTCATATCTTCTAGGCCGTAGCTCCGAATTAAACAAACTTTATATGAAACTTGACTAGAATTTCGTGTAGATCATCATGGTGCATGTTAACTTGCTGTTTAACAACTTTAACATAAAGTTTGTTCAGATCTGGACCAATTTCAAAATATGCATATGAGGACTTACCGGATTTGTTATGTGCAGTTTCCGGCCTCATTTAAACTTGTTGTTTGGTGTTTTTCCTGTGTGCTTCATCCCTTGACATGAATTGCATCATATAGACTTGTCTTGCTTTATACTTGGTTGAGCATCTTGTCATGTTCTTGTGTTGGGTGTTTACTTTGTCGTGTGCTTCTTCTCGCTAGTTCTTTTCCGTTGCAATCGTGAGGATTCGTTCGTCTACACGTGGTTCGTCTTCAAGGCTTCTTCTTCGTCTACTTCATGGACTCATTCTTCTTCTTTGCGGGATCTCAGGCAAGATGACCATACCCTTGGATACCTTTACTATCATTGCCATGCTTAGTTGTCTCGATTCTATCGTTATATGTCGCGCTACCCATCATTTATTGTCAGCCCCTCTCCTTGTTGCCATGAAACCTCTAACCTTTGACACATTCCTAGCAAACCATTGTTTGGCTATGTTACCCGCTTGCTGAGCCCCTCTTATAGCGTTGTTAGTTGCAGGTGAAGATGAAGATGTTCCATGTTGGAACTTGATGCTTTGGGAATATCACAATATCTATTATTATTATTATTAACACACCTATATACTTGGCAATGGGTGGAAGGCTTGGCCTTTTGCTCGGTGTTTGGTTCCACTCATGCCGCCTTAGGAGCCGATAAACTGGCATTATGTTACTTGGTTTCGCGTTCCTTACACGGTTGGGTATATGGGGACCCCTTGACAGTTCGTCTTTGAATAAAACTCCTCCAGCAAGGCCCAACATTGGTTTTAATTTGCTCATAATAACAACTGAATTAATTAATTAATTGCAAAGGGAGTTAGCGCTACTCGAGGATTCTTTCTACATAGCAGGGGGGCCAGTGCTGATGGTGTTGGTCCCAAACAGGCAACCTGCGGGGCCACCTGGGGGAAACCTGAGGGCTGGTTTTACTCGTAGCTTGTCCCATCCGGTTGTGGCCTGAGACGAGATACGCGTGGCTACTATCAGGGTGTCGGCACGCCGGGAGGTCTTGCTGGACTTGTTTTACCATTGTCGAAATGTCTTGTGCACCGGGATTCCGAGCCTGATCGGATTGTCCCTAAGATAAGGGGTAATATTATTATTACTTCTGCTGATCGTGAGAGCTTGTGATGGGCTAAGTTGGGACACCCCTGCAGGGTTATGATCTTTCGAAAGCCGTGCACGCGGTTATGTGGCAGATTGGAATTTGTTAATGTTCGGTTGTATAAAACTTGACAGAGGATCCGAAGTAAAACACACAACGGGGTGAGTAACCGTGACTTAGCGATCACTACTAGTTTGCGCCCGTTTTGCGTAGATGCTCATCTTATTCTTGTACTCGTAAGTTAGCCACCATATATTGCTTAGCCGCTGCTGCAACCTCACCACTTTACCTCTTCCTACCCATTAAGCTTTGCTAGTTTTGATACCCCTGGTTATAGGATTGCTGAGTCCTCGTGGCTCACAGTTACTACAAAAACAGTTGCAGGTGCAGGTTTCCGATGACTTGACGTGAGAGCGTTGTTCGTTGTGTTGGAGTTCTTCTTCTTCTTCTTCTTCTTTAGTCTTGGGTTAGGTTCCGGGTCGGCAGCCTGGGATAGCAGATGGATGTCACTGTGCTTTTCATGATTGCATCCGTAGTCGGATGCCTTGTATTGATGTTGTTGTATTCATGTGACTTGTATGTATTGTTGTATCCCCTATGTATGTATGTAATGGTACGATGTAATGATATCCATCTTGCTAAGCGCCCGAAATGCGGTTGTGCCCCAATCATGTAAGTGTCACGTGATCGGGATAGAATCGCATCTTGGGCCTGACACAAGTGGAGCCCCATGGAGGAGCTGCAACCTCCAACGTCCCACCTTCATGGGGGCACCCAAAGGGGGTTCCTTGCTCCCCAAGTCCTTCTAGAAGCCTTTTGGAAAAAGCCCCAAAAGGTGGCTTCCCATAAATATCCCAAAAAGCACTTTCACTATTCACGACGACATTTTTCAACGTCCGTTCGAACTGAAAATATTTATGTGGGCTTAGAACATTTCTAGTACCCACTAAAATAATTTTCAACGCGTTCCGCAACAATTCCGGATTAGTGATTTTCATCTGTGAAAGGCATCTGAAGTGGTTCCGGCAGCTCTGGAGCATTTCTAGCTTTTATCCCGGAAAATTCCAGAAAGTTTTCAGAATGACTCTGGCACCCTCCAAGAATTATCAGGCATGTGCTGAAGCCAATTTGACTTAATAGTATATCCCGAAACAACTTTTCGGTTTCACCGACACTCATCCGATGACCTCTCTCTGCGGAACTTTTCCGCTGTGCAAAACCTTTCCGGTGTCCGAAACATTTCCAGTGATTTTCTCTCAGACTCCCTATCTAGTATTCAACAGATAGATGACCCTTAAGTGTGTGACCCGATAGGTTCGGTGAAGTATAGACATGTCCCGAAACCCCTTCCGATCGATGATCCACATCGGAGCCGTGGACACCCATATTGACCCCTATACCCACACGAATAAATATTCGAGTGAACCTCCAGTTGCAGTGAGCTATTCCTGTTGCTTCGTGATATGTCACAAACACCCGAGGTGAGATTTATTGCATCCCCGTGGATGAAAAATTTGTCCACCATGCAAGTTACCTCGTTACCGGTTTTGTTCTCTTTTCTCGTTTCTGTGTTCCGGCATCCCAGTGATCAAATCACAAGGTGTTTCTCCAGATGATTATGGATACCGTAACACCGAGAGGGCCCTAGAATATCTCTCCATCACCGGAGGAGAAAATCCCAATCTTGAGCTATCTTGTTACTAGCCATACTTTTTCGTGAACCCATGAGCCACCGTAATAGCCACCCAGTTACGGATGACGTTTAACAAACCCCAAAGTTCACGAAGCAAGCACGAAGGAACTCGATACTCTCATGGATTGAGGAATTATGCAAACATTAACTATCTCTGTGATATTAACCATAAACTTGTGACGAATGTATCTCATATCAAAACATCGATTCGGGTCGATTCAACACAAATGTTCTTTTAACATTGTGCCCTCAAAGTTGCTGGCATAGACATGCCCATGATTAGGAAAACAAAACCATCGTGTAACACTTGAGCTAGTCTTAGAGGCCATTTATTATTCCACACGTGCATATGAGTCTTCCTCCGAGCCTTGTAGTTATTGTAGACTCGAGAACCACATCAGTTATAGCATGGAACATAAACATAATTATGAACAGGGAGATAATCAATAACATTTACTATTGCCTCTAGGGCATATCTCCTACAGCTCCCACTATACTATGTCCCACTAATATGTCCTAACTAACTAGATGTGTCGAACTTCAGCTGCGGCACATGCCTCTTCTCGTGGTGGGTGCATGGGTGGCATCTACCTCACCTTGGATGTGCCTAAGGTGTGCAAGGGCTTGTTGCTCGTTCTGTTGGCCCTTTCCAAGCTAACATGATCCATCGAAGCCTCGCCTTCTAAGCAGGGAACACACTTGAAAACTCGACATGAAATTTGGCGTCTCATAGGCATACGACCCCGACAACCTTTAGAGTTCTGTGCTGGGCGACAACCCCCATGAAGTTCGTCTCTAGGAGGCACGCTGCTCTTCCTTAGTGCATTGGCGCTCCAACGTAGCCTCATACTCCGCCATACTGTATCACTTCCGCAGGAATGATTCCTCCCTTTATCTACACTCCCATGAGAAACCAAAGACTAGCTCTAGTGCGGGGTGGCGTGAGTGTCGCCTGTTGCGACAGGGCGCACACAGGGGCATGACAGATGTAAGATGTTCCGTGCGCGAGGGCATGTAGAGAGCAACATCGGGGTGGTGAGGGCCGGGGAGGTGGCGAGGAGATGGCGAGGTCTAGGTGCCTTCGACCCATATCGCAGAGCTAATATTTCAATGTGGAAGGTATGTCGAGTGACATGTCAATGGAAAGAGGATGTTCTTTGAAATTAATTGCATGAAAGTGTATGCACATGCTGGCTTCGCATGCCAATCAGCCAAAATAAGGATTCGCTTTCATGACAGTGTATGCACATGCTGGCTTCGCAGAGCCAATATTTCCATAGCATGGGAGTTTTGCTTGCAATCCTTCTTTGGTAATTTGAACACAGACATGGCAAACCGTGAAATAGACTGTGCTACTGCTTTCATTAGAATTCCCTTCCCCCCATTTGTTACCAACTTCTCATTCCAACACACGAGTCATTGGCACACTGTTCCAAAAAAATGCATAAATCATTCACTGCGATCTCCCCCCCACTAGCTTCGGGACTCGGGAGGCCAAGGTATTTGTCACACATCACCTTTGTATTTATATCTCCTTTTCGAAAAAACCATCCGAGTTGATATTTTAAATATTACACACTTCTGCTATTGTATTAACAACTTTATTGGGGCTACATAATGTACTTGATTTTGCCACACTAACAAGTTATCCAAAACTTGCATAATAATCGTTTCGAGCACTTTGCAAGGAAGTTGCATTTGTTACACTTGCTGCCATATGAATTAGAGAATCATCAGCAAATAAAAAGGTGAGGAGACACAAATGACGCATTTCTACACGCCCTAACCCCATCTATGTCACCAACTTCTTCTTCATGCATATATGAACTAGAAAGCCCTTCTGCGCACAACTAAAATAAATAAGGAGACAACGGACTCCCTTGTCTCGAACCCCTGGTATGTGGAAAGTTGTGAGTCTCATGAGAGTTATAGCTGAGAGTATATTGTACTGAATTGATACAAGTCATCATAAAATTCACCCAGTTCTCCTAGAATCCCAGCCTTAACATAATATTCCTCAAGAAAACCCACTCAACTCTGTAAAATGCCTTTTGCATATCCAGCTTGACTACATATAAATCTTCCTTCCCCTTCTTCTTTTTTTTTTTATCTGGTGGACGCACTCGTAGGCAATAAGCACATTGTCTGTTATAAGTCAACCATGGATAAATGCGCTTTTGGTTGGTGAAATAATCTGCGACCAAATCATCTTTAGGCTTTTAGCAAGCACCTTTGGAATTAAGACTATTGTGGTGTCATTCCACCCCTCCGTTATCTGCCTTGAGTTTATCGCCTTCGAGACTTCCTGTGTGATCTTTGGACCCACCAACTGCTAGTATTCCCTGTAAAAAATTGCGTGCCAGCCAATGATACATAAAATAGTATGCTTCACTTCTCATCCTCCATATAAAGGTTGAAGATAGTGTTCATTTATTTCTTTAGAAACTCTCAGGAGATTTGTTTTCCCCAAGAAATCCAAGATCTTTCTTCTTAACTTCAGAAGAGAAAGGGCGAGATAAACACTTTTGGATCATCAGGTTTAACATGTCCGTACCTTCCAGCTACTCCCCCTGGTCATCCTGAAGTCATTTGATCAAGCTACGCCTTTTTCTAGCCGAGGGAAATCGGAGATTTTTTATCTCACTTTCATCATTAGTCATTGGCCCTTCCATCACATGTTCAATCTTGGGGCAGCTGCTTACATCCAGGAATGTAACTTTGGGCAGTCTTTGTGCAACATTTTCCACTATGCAGTCGCTGGTCTAGCTCCTCGGAATCTCCAAAGTCTTGAGAGATTTTGCACTTGCAAAAGCAAACATGGTAGGCTCAGTAAAGTTTAATGAAATATTGTGGATAGGGTCATCGGTAAATACATTATTATATATATGATGCATAACCTTCATTGTAGTAGGGTCCATAATTGGAATGTAACAAAGATATTTCAAAATGGACACAACATGCTGAAGTAAATGCTATTTACCGCAGCTTTGAATTTTTTTTTTGGAAATGGAGGCGTACCCACGGCCTCTGGATCGTAATGATGCATGCGGCCATCTTATTAAAAAGTCTCAAAGTATCACATAGTCATAATAGTATTATAGCTTGCAAGCGGAGCAAAACAAAAAGAGTAAAAGTATAAACTCGAAATCACAACCGGTAAGGCAAAATAAAGGGTAAGCTCCCTAGACTCCTATCCTGTTATGCGACCGCCATCCGAACCGGTTGAATATAGCCCGTGCTACCATCTCCCACTGGTTGCACCCAGTAACCAAAGGCTCCCTGGATTCCATAGGAGTGAGTAAGGACCACGTACGGATCCATGCGGTAGCTCTGATGATAACCTGCAAAAAAGTTAAGTTGTGTTGTCTGTTAAAAATCACATCATTTCGACAGTTCCATATAGCCCACATAAACGCACATATTCCAATCAGAATACGAGCAGTAGTAGTATGATCAACCCCAGCTAACCACGTTCCAAACAATGATCCAATGTCAACTGGGGGATTAATATTGAAGGCTATATGAATGGTTCTCCAAAGCAACTTGGCGAGTGGGCATTCAAGGAATAAGTGTTGTATTGTTTCATCATGATCACCAAAACAACAACGTGGAGTAACTACCCAGCGCCTCTTGATTAAGTTGTCCTTGGTGAATAATACTTGCTTGTGGACATACCACATAAAAAATTTAATCCAAATATGCAACGATCTTGAGATTGGGCCAAAGTTAATCAAATCCATATAGAAATATTTCACCGTAAAAACCACATTCTTAGATAACGTCCATTGCGTCAAATCCGGTTGGTCCGAGAGTTGTACATCTTTGAACTGAGTTTCTACATCATTGCAATTAGAAACTATATCAGAGCCAGGAAGCACCGGATCATTATAGAGTTGGGAAATGGTTAGTAATACCATTTTGAACATGTCCTTCTAAACGGATGTGCCGGATATGGTACCATGTTCCCAATATTTCTCACGATATATCAGTAAACAAATTAAGCCAGAGGAGCACTGTTGTGCTAGCAACTTGAATAGACCACTTATAACCTTGTATTTATAGAATAACATGCTGGAATGATACTAACACACTTGTATTTTTGCAATAGAATCAATAATTTACAAAACATAATTGCCAAAAGTATGCACAGTTGTTTATAAAGGATTGGATTCCGCGATAATAGAGCGAACCTTATTGTGTAATGGCAAATACAACAGAACGGCAAGTAATTTTGGAATCAAATATTTTACACATACACATGTCTCTAATCAATAAAGGATTGGATTCCCTCACGCCCTTTCGTCTACCATGGCCGCCACCTTTTTGGTTCCTGCCACCTCCTCTCTGTCACCCCCACCCCCTTCTCCCTAAACACCTCAGTGATCCAGCTCCTATATAATGCAATTACACATCCATCATATTCCCCCTGCCACTACACCTGTGACAATCTAAACCATACTTATCCTGAATGTCCGTATGAATTTGGGAAGGACGATGGTACACAATCTAAACAACTACTCCAGCAACTTGCACATTTCCACGGGCTAATGGTTCGCCACTAAAAATAATTAAAAAAACACAGGCATTGTTGCAATCAAGGTTATCAAATCTCATCCGGAAAGCATCACCAACATTAAAATGATTTTGAGTAAAGAACACTACTTACTGGTCCGCGATGAAGGTGAACAACGAGTCTTCGGGAATCCCAGGAATGCAAAGGGGGTGGCACATGGCAGCGCTGCAAGCGAGGAGCATATCAACCATGCTGGTGATCTTGTCAGGCTTGCTCTGCTGGCTAGTATTTTTTTGTAGATAATTGCATGCAAACCATCGGGGCCTTGGGCCTTGATATCGCCGATACTAGAAATAGTGTTCTTCACTTCATCCTCCATAAGGAAGGAGATGTTCATTTATTTATTTAGAAACTCTCGGGAGAATCTTTTCAAGAAATCCAAGATCTGCATTTTTAATTTTGGAAGAGAAATGGTGAGCAAAATAATTTTCGATTATCGGGCTTAACCTGTACGTACCTTCAAGCCACTCACCCTGGTGACCCTTTAGTCATTTCATGAGGTTACGTTCTTTCTGGCCAAGGCAAATTGTTGGATTTTTTTTTTGAATTGCCGTCGCCATTACGTAACCATGTCACCCTAGCTCATTGGAGCCAATGCAGTTCTAGTAGGTGTTCAATCTAGTCTGCTACTTCCTTTCTTTTGATGTCAGTTTCATCATTAGTCATAGGCCCTTCCATCACATGTGCAAGCTCTTTCTGTACCTGTCTAAGCTTCTTTTCAGGTTTTTAACTACTCATCAATCCTAGTTATGTAAGCTCTAATGCATCATACGAAGCTTCCCCAGTATGCCATTCCCCTGCAAATTTGACGAGACTTCATCCCATGCTTGCATGACCACTAGTGGGACGTACAAAATTTTCCCAAGATAATTTTCACCAAGGGTTAATCTAGAACTTCGGAAACAAAACAGAAAACTGAATGTAACATTATTATGAACAGTCATAATATTGATTTGTTGCTTTATGTTTAAGCACCATATATAGGTTTTTTACAACCAGACAAGTTCACTCAGTAACAAGAAAAATATTTGCAAGGTAATGACCACACGATTTGACAATTAGAAGCACATAACATGGAAGAAGATGCTTCAAAGTCGAAACATATAAAGAGGAGCAGGAGCAAGAAGGCACTGCATTTATCTCAACAGCTTATTAATGCAGACTTCGTTCATGGAGATTCTGGAGAGTCAATCCCAGCAAAGTCATCGTCCCATATGGCCTCGTCGTCACTCCCGATGGCGAAGTAGTCATCGTCCATGAACTCTTCCCATGAGTAGATGGAGTAATCATCCGAGCACTCCTCCCAGAAGCTGTTCACATAGCTGTCGTCCACGCGGGGGCCGAGGATTTTCAGCCCATGATATTTCTCTTGCAAAATCTTCTCATCAACGTCCCAGCAGCCACGCATATCTATGAACTTGAGGTCATGGCACTGGGACGCGATCTCGACGACATCCGTAGTCGCGACGAGCATGTATCCTATCTCGAGGTGGCAGAGCTTTGGCATGTTGTAGGCAATAGCACGGGCCTTGTCATTGCCGCACACCTTCCCTGCGACATCCATGGGGTGCATGACTTGTTTATGTTCATTAGCACATGTCTCTCTAATCAACATACGTATTAACATTCATGCCCGGTGTTTCTCACTAATTTGGACCCTCGACCGTCAGATCATGTCCTCCAGCCTATCTCCACTATCCATTTTATAATGTTGGCGCTAAAACCCTACCCTTGTGCCCTTTCGTTTACCGTGTCCGCCACCTTCTTAATTAGTTCCTGCCCCTCCTCACCATCACCCTCACCCCCCTCCTCCCTAACCGCACCAGTGATCCAGCTCCTATATAATGCAATTAATTACACACCCATCATATTTCCCCTACCACTACACCTGTGGCAATCTAAACCATTTTTGTCCAATGAAAGTCCGTATGCATTTTGCAAGTATGAAACAGAATCTGAAGAACTACTTCAGCAACATGCACATTTCCACGGGTTAATGATTCACCACTAACAATAATTAAAAATAACACACAATGTTCCCATCTAGGCTATCAAATTTCATCAGGAAAGCATCACGAACATAAAAATGATATTGACTGAGGAGGACTACTTACTGGTCTGCGATGAAGGTGAGCGACGAGTCATTGGGAAGCTTGGGCACGCTAATGCGTTGGCATGAGCCAGCGCTGCGAGCGATGAGCATATGAACCATGTTGGTGATCTGGCCAGGCTTGCTCCCCAGGCTCCACTCCTGGATGTCGATATCCTGCCAGCAGTAGGACCCTGAGACTACCTGGCTCCAGGGTTTGCAAACCCTGGGAATCACAGTGATGATCTCCTGAAGGGAGAGGTTAGAGAAGATGAGGCCTAGGGCATCTCGAACTAGGTCGTCCCAGCATCTGTCTTCACTGCACTCTTCCATCCTGATCCTTCAAGGACCGTCCATGCGAGTTGTATGTCCACCTGTTTCAGGAACTATGATTAATTACCCTCTGTGGTAAAATTATTTTCTCAATCGACACAGGTGCATTCTTCGAGTAGCCTATTCAGAATATCAGGGCGACTTATATTAACATTATGAAAGTGCTTCCCTACACACACTATGAAATAATAATCCAGTTAATCAACATTTATTTCGAGATAATACATTGCGAATATATGTGGCAAGATCACCATAATGGAGTATATGTATCAAAGGTCTGGAAATATAAAACCCAGCGGCCATGATAAGAATTGAAGGAAAAAATACACCTAGATGAACACATGTGCAAGCTTTCCCTGACCTGACAGGAAAGAACTTGGACGCTCCAACAAAACTAGAGGAAGAAATGAGATCTGAGCGAGATGGCTGGGATAAACAGGTGGAAACATGAACTGAGATATGGCGGAGTGCCTAGATCACCGCACCCAGATACTTGGACGCCGCACATCTGATTGTAACGGCGAGAGGATCTTCTCATTTTGTTGCTCGCGCGTGCCTTTTTTTTCTGGTTTGCACAGGGATTCCGGGGTGCGCGGCAGGATTCAGGCCGAGTGAGCGCCGCATCGGAGTAATTAATTCCTAAGCAGAAAAGCTTGAAACATGATGCGATCATAATAATCCCTTAACATAAAAACGTGATGGTAAGCTAGAACGAAGAAACTGCAGATGGAGTAAGCCATGTTTTTTTCTGAAATTTGTTGATGTTGATACAACATTTGCATATACTAGTACAAATGCCCGCGTGTTGTGCTTGGTGAAAAAAAACGCACAACCTGTTTAAGGTGCCATTATGCACCATTTTTTATATCCAATTTTAATAAACATCAATAATAAGGTTACACTGATTTATTGATTTTTATAGCATGAAGTTTGGACCTAAAGAAGTCAACTTAGCGTACTTCGTCTGATGAAAGAGTAGTTTTGCATGGAATAGTTTGTCAATTAGTTTTATATTTTGCTTTTCAGAGAAATGTGACAGTTTTCTTATTTTTAATATGAAGTTAACGTTTTCAGAAAAAGAATATGACACTTTTATGAAAAAATCGGAACAGTTTTTTTGAACAGATGCCCTTTTTTGAATTGATTTTTGGATTATTTTTAATTTGTGTACATTTTTGAATGAAAATATTTTCCAGAATAAAAAGAAACTTTTTTTGGGGAATTTTGAACCTTTTTTAAGTGTGACCATATTTTTTGAAACAAAACATTGTAAACATATGTAAAACTGTGAACATTTTAAAACTATTTTTTGTTGCGCTCAATATTTTCACCATATCGATCTATACGGTGCTTGCATGGAAGAGTGCAAGTCCTACCGTATTTGATACAAACTCCCGCTCGACATCGCCTACTTAAGCATGCAACCCCGCTATGAAAGAAACATGGTATGTGATGCTGCCATTGCTATTTGCGTGAACCACATTAGCTATCCGGCTGGAATAACTAAATCTAGTGACAGTTGAAGCAAAAAACAATCACCAATTTTTAGTCACATGTACTTTGAAAACACAATAGTTGTCCAGAAAATGGGCACAGATTACCCATGATGAAAGTCTCATTCACTTATTATGACATGAAAATGCTCAAAGAAAAGAAAAGCATATATTCCAAAGCTTCCCACTAATTTTAGTATTTTATGCAATTGAATTACTCAGCAGGTATTTATTTACCTCTCAGTTAAACCGAGAGTACCCAATGAAATTTGAGGGGGAGAAATGAAGATATGTGACCCAGTAATAGTCTGCTCGCCTAACCTCTTGGTGAAATTTACTATTGTGGTTATAAATAATTGCAAATTTGATAACAATATAATCTAGCAGTTGCTATGAAAACTCTATGAGGGCAAACTACCAACCAACACATTCAACTCTAGAAGAAAGCCGGGAAAATGTGAGGAAACAATGGTGAGATTGAATATACATACTCAATATAGAAAGCATCATTTATTTAAAAAGCAAATATCCTACTTCGTGGTTGTAGTTGGTCTTTATGCCAATGGGTGTAAGGGTGCATTATATAAACTAGATGATGCCCCGCGCGTTGTTGCGGGAATTTGTTAAGGATTTTTGGAGTAACATCGACATACAAAAGAAGAAAATTAATTTCTATCAATCATAAAATACATTTTATGCGGTATACATTTGTACTGTGTGATAAAATTATAGCGGTTTGTAGAATGCACCATATTCTTAGCAGGATCTATTAGATGTTTGTAGATGATAGATGAATAAAACTGATTCTTATTGATTAATTTGGTGCGGCATACAAGTGTATCTAAGAGGGTACAAACCGACTTGGGGTAAGGTTACAAAGATGACTTGGACTAGGAGTCGTATACGATAAAGACTACTCTAACATCCCCCCGCAGTATCAACGACAGGCTCGACGACGTTGAGACTGAAACAGATATCTTGAAACGGCTTAGTAGGCAGTGCCTTGGTGAAAATGTCAGCAAATTGAGCCGTAGAGGGAACATGAAGCACCCGAACCTGACCAAGAGCGACCTTCTCACGAACAAAATGAATATCAATCTCAATATGCTTTGTGCGTCGGTGTTGAACTGGATTGCCGGTCATGTAGACTGCTGATATGTTGTCGCAATAGACAATAGTGGCCTGCTCAATAGGCCTGTGTAGCTCGGATAGTAACTGCCGAATCCAGATTGTATCTGCAACGACATGTGCCACGGCGCGATACTCAGCCTCGGTCGACGAACGTGAGACCGTAACCTGTCTTTTCGAGGACCAATAAATTAAATTGTTACCAAGAAAAACACAAAAACCGGAAGTGGACCTTCGAGTGTCATGACAACCAGCCCAGTCTGCATCAGAGTATGTGGTAAGAGAGTTTGGAGAAGAATTATTTAGGTGGAGACCATGATTAAGAGTTCCTTTTAAATACCGAAGAATGCGTTTAACATGATTATAGTGAGGAACCCGTGGATCATGCATATAGAGACATGCTTGTTGAACAGCAAAAGAGATTTCAGGACGAGTAATGGTGAGATATTGGAGAGCACCTGTTAGGCTATGATAGAGAGTAGGATCTGAAAAGGGTTCACCGGCAGCAGAAAGTTTAAAACTAGTATCGACAGGAGTGCGAGATGATTGACAGTCAAGCATACCGGCATGATTAAGTAGATCAAGAATATACTGGCGTTGGGAAAGAAAAAGGCTGGAGGAATCTCGAACAACAGTAATGCCTAAGAAATGATGAAGGAGTCCTAGGTCAGTCATAGAAAATTCAGATCTAAGAAGAGAGACAATATGATCTAAGAAATTTTGAGAGGATGCGGTGAGAATGATATCATCTACATAGAGAAGTAAATAGGCAGTGTCGGAATTTTGATGATACACAAAAAGAGAGGTGTCCGAGAGAGAATGAGTGAAGCCTATTGTTTGGATGAAGGAGGAGAAGCGTTGAAACCAAGCTCTTGGGGCATGTTTAAGACCGTAGAGAGATTTCTGAAGAAGACAGACATGAGTTGGAAATGTTGGATTTTCAAAACCCAAAGGTTGCTGACAGTAGACAGTTTCTTGAAGGGAACCATGGAGGAAAGCATTTTTAACATCAAGTTGGTGAATAGGCCAGGAAGAGGAGACAGCAACACTAAGAACGGTACGAATGGTGCTAGGTTTAACAACAGGAGAAAATGTTTCATCGTAATCAATTCCTTGTTGTTGAGAAAAGCCACGACAAACCCACCTGGCTTTATATCGTGAGAGGCTCCCATCGGAGTGAAACTTTTGGCGAAAAATCCATTTGCCAGAAACAATATTTGTGTTGGGAGGACGAGGAACAAGTTGCCATGTGTTGTTTTGAAGTAAAGCATTATATTCTTCTTGCATGGCAGCGGCCCAATTGGGATCAAGTAGAGCAGTTTTGTAATTCTTTGGGAGGGAAGTGAGAGGTACGGTGGTATGAAGGTTTAGGCGGTCTTGGGGTTGTTGAAATCCTGATTTGGCCCTAGTACGCATGGGATGATCATTAATCGGGACTGCTGTAGGAATAGCACGAGGGGGTAACGTGGGTACGGGTAAGTCCGGCGCAGCGGAAGAGTCGGACGAAGGAGCATGGTTGGGTGGTGGAGAGGGAGCAGGGACCGGGGGTGTTGGGGAGGGAGCAGGGGTCGAGGGTGTTGGGGTCGAGGGTGTTGGGGACGTCTCGGGTGGGGTGAGGGGAGGGTTGGTATTGGTTGTGATGGGTGTTAAAGTTATTGGTGGTATGTTGTGTTCATCATGAGGGGGTGCAGGAAGGGGAGTATATAGTTGGAAAGGACGGGGAGAGGGGGTGTTTGTCGAGCTAGGGGTGTTGGATGATGTAGTAGTGCGTTGTGAGAAAGGAAAAATATGCTCAGCAAAGGTGACATGACGAGAGACATGAACGTGTCCTGTCTGAAAGTCGAGACAACGATAGCCTTTGTGCTCGACAGAGAAGCCGAGAAAAGCACATGGGATAGATCGTGGTGACAATTTATTTGTAGAAGTGGCATAGGCATTTGGAAAACAGAGACAGCCGAAAACACGAACCGCAGAGTAGTCGGGGTGGGAAAGAAAGAGGGAATAATAGGGAGTAGTGTTGGGTTTAGTTTTAGAAGGTCGAATATTTAGAAGGAAGGTGGCCATGTGTAGGGCTTCAGTCCAAAACTTGGGAGGCATAGATGATTGAACGAGAAGAGTGCGAACTATATCATTGAGGGTGCGAAGAGAACGTTCGGCTTTACCATTTTGCGGGGAGGTGTAGGGACATGAGAATCTAAGAAGGAAGTACGATTTTTAATGTTATCAAACTCGCGACCATTGTCACATTGGATAAATCGAATTAGGAGAAAGAAGTGGACAGACACATAGCGTTGAAAATTAAGAAAGAGAGAATGGACCTCAGATTTGTTGCGTAGAGGAAAAGTCCAGACAAAGTGTGTGAAATCATCTAGTATAACAAGGTAATATTTAAAACCCGAAACACTTGCAATGGGAGAGGTCCATAGATCACAATGTATTAATTCAAAGGGATAAGTGCTACAAGAGCTAGAGGAACTAAAGGGAAGACGCACATGTTTGCCTAATTGACACGACTCGCAAAATGCAGAATTATGAGAATCCCTATTACATGGTATGGTAAATTCACTAAGCATAGAAGCTAAGACAGCTGGGTTGGGATGGCCCAAGCCACGATGCCAGAGATCGACGGAGGCCAGCATGGATGTTGGAGGGGCGGCGGCAGGAACTCCATTAAGAGAGTAAAGATCACCGGAGCTATTGAAGCGAGCGATCTCGGCCTTGGTCAGGTAATCTTTCACAGATAAACCAAAAGGGTCAAATTCAGCCGAAACTAGATTGTCGCAAGTAAACTGGCGAACATAAATAAGATTTTTAATGAGGGCGGGTGCAACTAGAACATCACGAAGTAGAAGAGGTTTAGTGGAAGAGGGAAGTTGAGCCTGACCAACACAATATATAGGAATAGATGATCCATCTCCGAGGGTAATGGAAGGGAAAGGAGATGTAGTGCAAGATGATAACCAATTACTAGATGCAGACATATGACTAGAGGCCCCTGAATCAAAGATCCAATCCGTACCTGAGTTTCCTTGTGCAGCAAAGTTATTCATTGCTTGGAGAAAAGCAGCTTGATCCCAGCTCGGCGTCGCAGGTGAGGGTGGCGTCGGGAGCAGTGCCTGTGGATATGATGGTGAAGGCAGCAAGGCCGGCTGGGGTGTGTAGTAGGCGCCGCCATCGGTGGAGTAGTGACCATAGGGAGCATACGTCGGGGCGGCGTGAGAGGCATTGGCCGGCTGTGGCGTCGGGAGCAGTGCCGACTGAGGTGTGTAGTAGGCGCCGCCGTCGGTGGAGTAATGACCATAATGAGCATACGTCGGGGCGGCGTGATAGGCATTGGCCGTCTGTCAGGGGTTGAGAACCCCGGGAGCACCAGTAGGCGGCCGAAGGCCGGGTTGCCAGGCACCTGAGTATGCCGGTGGAGCACCGAGCGGGGACGGAGCGGACCAGGGCATGGGCCACGCCTGAACGAGCCCCGTCCAAGGATCATGAGGAGGCCGCCATGCAGCCGTCGATGGAGCACTGGTGGGTGGTGCAGGACTCGGTGCTGTCATAGGCGGAACTGAACGAGTCGACGACGGCCTGTAGATAGGATTTTTGCCGCGGTAGTTCGGACTAGGGCGCCAGCCTGGGGCGGTTGAGCGGATGACGACGCGAATGGCCCGGCGACAGGAGCCGGCATGGGAGGCGGTGCTGCTGTAGGCGGCGGAGGAGGGCGAGCCGCAGCATGAAAGACCTTGGGGCGAGAGTCCTTGCGAGCTTGTGTTTCCGCCGCGAGTTGGAGCAGAGAACGAACTTCAGCGAAGGTGGGAGGAGGTCGTATCATTGGTATGAACGAGGCTTACTTGTCAAAATCCTCGCTGAGGCCGACGACGACGACGTTGATGAGCTGTGAGTCGCTGACGGTATCGCCGAGTTCGCGGAGCTCATCACCAATGGTCTTGACACGCTGGCAGAACAGGTTCACCGGGGCGTCTCCTTGCACCATATTGCGAAGCTCGGTGTGGAGAGCGTTTTTCCGAGCGTCGGTGTTGCTTTGGAAGAGCTGACGGAGGGAGTGCCAGATGTTGGCAGCGGTGGCGCCGTCGTGATCGAGCATGTTGAAGATCTCGGTGGTGATGCGGGTGTAGAACCACTGGACGATTGCGAGATCGTCTTTCAACCATTGCGGATCGTCGGGGCGGGGAAGACAGTTGGCGGCGACATGCGAGCGCAGGTTGCAGCGGCCGAGGTGGAGATCGAAGAGATGTTTCCAATGGTAGTAGTTATGGGCGGCGAGATCAAGAACTATGGGGATGTATGGGCTGACGTCGAAGATTGTGTCAGCAAGAGACATTGGTGCGGCGAGGATGGGTGTAGGGGAGTTTTGTGGAGCTAGGGAGAGGGCCGAGAGAGAGGCGGCTGCGGCGTTGGCAGCCTTGGCGATGAGCGCGGCGCGGCGCTCGAAGTAGCCGGGCGACAGCGGCGGCGGCGGCCTTGGCGGAGCCATAACCTAAACCCTAGGACCGGTATCTGATACCATGATAGATGAATAAAACTGATTCTTATTGATTGATTTGGTGCGGCATATAAGTGTATATAAGAGGGTACAAACCGACTTGGGGTAAGGTTACAAAGATGACTTGGACTAGGAGTCGTATACGATAAAGACTACTCTAACAGTAGATGCGCCTTCTTCAGTTACTGCAACTTTGATATACGGTCAGCAATTCTTTCCATACTCAAAAACGTATATTTCTTGATCTTTTGTGTTCTCCGTCTTTGCAATTGCATCTATTTTTTTTTCTGAGCTTGTCTTACTGATGCAACAGAAGAACGTGTCATGTTATTAGCTGCAAAATTAGGTGGTATCCTCGAGAAGGTATGTGTATGTTGCCAATCAGGGTAAAAGTGAAATGAAAATATATAGCAACCAAAGGAGTACCAGTTGCTTCGGGTGTCCATTTGCATTCGATGTTGACCCGTGGCTTAAAAGATGAAGCATTAAAAGGGAAAATGTGATACATTTTGTTATGTAGATGTGAATGTGAGTTTTGTAAGCTAGTTGGAAGGTTGTTTTATAGAAATGGTTAATGTGGAATATAAAATTTAACACATAGCTGTCAACCGCAAATATTGAGTGTTGTATAATCTAATCCGCTTATACCATTTAGACTTCATAGTGGCACCCACTCACTCTGGAAATTTAAAAACTTCACATGAGAGTGCATAACGCCAATTCATCACAGATAAATAGAACATATCCCAACAACTGTTACACCATTTTCTTTGCATCGGCTAAGGCATGAACTTTCCATTGGCCAAGGCATGGACAAATGCACTCTCAGTAGTAACATAATGGCCTACATATATAAAATGTAGAAATAGAAAACTTAGTTTGCAATGTTGCAGGGAAATTAACGTATCTACAAATGCCTTCCAAGAGTCATCATATCTGAGCCTAGAAAGAAAAAATTATAACAAAAGAAAATATTGAAAGAGTATACTAATCAGATGATCCTGGCTATATAAGTTCCTTCTTGGCATGGGCTCTGGCTATGCTTCCATGTGGCATTAGCAGAACTAATGATTGATGCTACCTATATATTGGCGCTCTAGTTTTCCTGTGAACAATTGAAGCTAAATAAAATGCACTCCTACTTTAATTTTCTGCTCACTGGTACAAACTCAAAAAATGGTGTGCTAGGCATGATTTTTGAGTATAGGCGACTCTGAATTTTTATGCATGTTCAGTTTACTGGCAAAGCTTGACAACCTTACCAGCATTACCTATTTCCAGAACTTAAAATCCATAGGCATAGCCGGAAAACAGTAGTAATTTGTGGTACAAACATATGAGGAAAATGAACTAACTGACACACGTGGTGGTATATGAGTACATTGGAAAATGAAGAGAAATATGGTTCAATACAATAGCTACATCATAGCAAGTTCAGCATACGTTTGCATCGGCCAAGGCATGAACTTTCCATCAAGCAGTAGCATAACGAAGCAAGACATTTCACTGAGGATTCATGAACCATGTATATAAAACGACAATTGTAGCATAATGGACAAACAGTTTCTTGTTCTCTCGCAGCAGAAGATCAAAATTATAATATGCCACTTTCTAGAACACCTGAAACTGTACTTTTGACATATCATTTTTTGCAGATTTAGCAATGTGAAATAACTAAAAAATCAGAAATAATATGGGAGGCTTAACTGATAGAGAGATAACAAACCTGATTTTGGATAAAGAATCTGAGGTATTCTATTTGCAGCCTTGATAGAAAAAATGTCTAAATTACGGTAGAAATTACTCTTCTAATTTCTGTCAGCAACCCATATCTCCTGCAAGCAAATTCATAGCAGCAAGAACAGAAAACGTAAATCATCATGTGCTTATGTAGACACGAAGCAAGGGATGAAAACGAAAAATATTGATCCCAAATGTCCAATGTCGTTGAAAACTGCCAAAACAGAGTTAAGGGCATGAACACCATGATTGGACGAATCTAACATAACCGAGGCATGGCAAGCAAATCCCTACACCACAAGCCCTAAGTCCAAAAGCAGCCATGGCACATGAGAAATTCGAATGCTAGGGTGTGGAATCTATTTGAGGCGGCAGAGGCTCACCTGTGTTTGGCGGTGCAGATCTGTACTGGTCTCCTTACTGTCACCATTCTCCTCTTCCGCCTATCAAGATCCCATGGCAGCAGACTTGTTATTCCCGGCGTCACAACAGTGATGATGGAGCATGAATATGGCCATGGTCCTCGGAGCGGATTGGGAAGGGAGATGGGCTCATGGGGTGGATCAAGATGAAGGAACCATTGGAGGGAGTTGCTCACCACTGGTAGCTGTATGAGTAGTATGGCAGAATGTCCAGCCGTATGGAGAACGACCAGCCGTATAGAGAACGACGGGAATGAAATGAGTTCCGGAGCACCCAATTTAAATGGGAATCCATCAGTTTCTTGTGGACATAGTGGGGAGAGGAAGTGAAGCGTCAATCATCAATGACCTTCAGCAGAAGGGTTTCTTTGATTTTTAGGAGAAGAGTTTATTGGATGGCCGTAAATGACAACTGATAAGATAAAAGTGTGGGCTATTTGGAGGGGCTGCATAGACGTTTAGGCAGTGGGCTGTGTGGTACTGTGGTTAGTGTCAGCAAACGAAAAATTACGAAAGAACAATAGGATTACATGATCTCGACATCGAGAAGCTTAGTCAGTACTCGGTAGCAGTGAGGTAAACGTGACGGTGCTGACCTGATGTATGTGGGAAACCAGAATGTGGAGTCCCTGGGAAGCGGCGTTACTGATGGAACCGGGCTCCTCGCCAACGATGACGACAGAAGAGCAGAGCAACGGCGCCAGTGACCAAACGGCGAACGGCCCGCGTCCAACCGAGCCTAGAAGATCGGAGCAGAGGAACGGGTGCGCCTAGCCCGATTCATGTTGCTCCTCAACGACTTGGGTAGCGGCAATGGAGTTCCAGCGCCCAAGAGACGTCGTACCAGCGGCCGGCGGTCGGTCGAAGCAGACGGCTGATGGCGGCAGCGCGCGGTGGTGCACGGGTAGCGCGAGCAGGACGGTGTGCTGTGACTGTGAGGCGCGCAACGCGCGAGCGAGGGCGGCGGCAATAGCGCGCTGAGCAGCGGCGCTGGCCTCGAGGTGGCGGCCAGATTTGGCCGGGCGGCAGAGGAGGCGTACAGTGGCGGCGCCGCGCATGCGAGGCGCGGTGGAGGTGTGGTCGCCATGGGCGCGCAGCGCGCGACCGGAGGAGAAGGAAACTGGATGCATGGAAGAGAGGAGGAAGGGCAACGAATCGGCGGCGCTCCAGTGGTGTCAGGATGGGTTGGGATCGCCTGCGCGCGAGGACCGGCGGCCGTGCGGGAGAAAGATGGGCATGGCAGATTGGGTTGCCCTGTGCTGGATGAGCGATGGTACTGCGGGAGAGATATTTTTTTTTGTTACTATCTCTAGCCTTGTCCGTTTAAGACTGAAAGCGGGGGAGATGGCTGGCTGGATGAGGTGTGTGGGAAACCTCTCTCGTGGGTCTAACCGATAGAAACTGAAGCAGACGTGTCTGTTTTGAACTGTGGTGGGTCCCATATGTAAGTCTCTGGCTTATCGTTGACGTGGCAGTGTTGCTGATGTGGATAGGCTGCATGTTAAGAGAAATAACATAGTGGGGATGAACTATTTAGGTATTATAGAATGTGGAGGTCCACTGGCACATGATAAACAGAAGCTGGTTTCTAGAATGCAGAATAATAAATTTTTCAGTTGTCGTAACACCATCATCATGCCTTGCGATCTTGCGTGTGAGGGTGGTAATTAGAGTAGACACATGTTGTCTTGTCACTGCCTCTGTACCAAAATACATGATTAGATCCATCAACTGTAAGGCCTCCTTTGGTTTATAGGATAGGAATTTTATAGGAATAGGAAAATCATAGGAAGTGAGATGACATGCATCTCAATTCCTATAGAGAAAGACATGTCATTTGGTGTGTAGGATAGGAATTTTTCCGTTGAGTCTAGGCTAATGTTTTTTTCCCTCCAAAATGTGAAGGATTGATTCCTATCCTACAAAGGAATAGGAATCCATTCTTACAAACCAAAGGGCTTCAAAGGAATTTTTCCTTTGCAAATCCTATCCTATAAAGTTCCTACAAAATTCCTACAAACCAAAGGAGCCCTAAGCAGCTAAGCCTTCCGTGGGGTACCAACATGGCAAACCTTTGGTTATAATGTAGTGTGGCAGGCAACTCACTACATCACGGTAAGAATTATGAGGCATTAAAAAATGCCTTCAAAAGCCCAAATTACGCCTTCAAAGATGTAACGAGGCATTTTAGAGAAATGCTAGAGATGTTCCCGAAGTGAAAGGCCTATGTAGCCACTTTCAGAAAATGCCTCCAATGCTCATATCTTCGACGGCGTTTTTGGTGGTCACCTCTGATGATGTTCGAGGGCGTTCTGAAATACTCTTCGAAACTCCACCTGCCAAAAATTGAAAAATGCTAGAGATGTTTGGGAGCACACAACGCCTATCGTTTGATAGGGACACAGTGCACGGCTCTGTTCCCACTTATACGTTACTAACAATTCTTAGAAAAGAATATGCGGCTCCTCTTTTAAACCTGTCAAATTTTACCTCCGTAGGCCGTATGGGACTAAATAAATGGCTACTCGAACTAGGAGAGTCGCACGTAATGAAAAATAAAAAACAAGCAGCGTGACTTGAACTAATGACGTCGCGCTTACCTGAAGACAAGTTTGCCAACCAGGAATCCCATCGGCACTGCTTATTTATCAAGGAATTTTGTTTGTATAGCGTGTCCACCTGGCCACACGAGTGGAAGGCCTTATATACATACGTATTTGTTACGACAGGGGGCTAACTGAAAATTTCAACCGAGCTTTCGAGGCGTTTTCCTCTGGAATGCCTTCAAAACTGCATGCTGGCAATTTTTAAAATGCCCCCTGTATTTTGATCTTATGGCGTTTTCTCAAAACGCCTCTAAATCTGAAGTAGTAATAGCTTACAGGGCGTTTTGTAAATTAAGCATGTATTGAAGGCGTTCCTCATAAGTGCCGGCTAACAAGGGCCTTTGAAGGCGTTTTGTCCCTTTAAAGGGAGGTAATCTAAGGCACTTTTTTATGGGAAACACTTCCTATCATACTTCCTACAAAACAAAATCGTCAGACCACTCATACGCCATTGATCTGTGTTTCATCTCACGGTCGAGAGAGCAAGCAAAATCCCCTTCTAACCTCCCGTTTTTCACGCAGGCACCTTCCATAATCCCTGCTCCATTAACTCTTCCCCGAATCAATCCTCAATCTCGTTCCTCTCTCCTACCTCCGTCCCCATCGATCCCTGATGTGTTTGAACCAAGTGCACTCAGGATAGTATATTGTTTCTACGAAAATGTCTTATTTGTTCAGTAGCAATTTTCTAGTTGATGGAAACACAGTTTTCATGTTTTTGAAGTAAATCAAATAATCCCTTAAGTGCAAATTCCTATAAAATTATATCATGTTTAATCCACTATGGAAGCCAATTCATTGGTACATGGAACCACCACATTTAATTCACCAGAAAATGATGCTTCCGCTGGTCAAGAAGAATGCCTCCATTCATCACGAATAATGCTTCCGTTGTATTAAAATCATGTTAGTACCATTAGTATGGAAGCACATCTTAAGAAATATCGTAATTAATTACTAGATTTACTCGTGAGTAGTTACCATATTTTTTCCCGAGATTATAGCAGCAACAATAGGATTTGAAATCATTCTAGGAAGCAGTTTAAGGAAACAGATCACCTATTGTGAGGACGTTGATTATGTAGCAGCAAATTCATGGAAGCCGTTACCAATAAAGCACTCGTTTAACAAGGAAACTAGCCTATACCATGCGCAGTGATTAGGTAATAGATCGGACGTCCGGGTTGCTTCTAATTGTACGGCTACCGACCGGTCCGATAGGAAGCAAATCATCAGTAGTCTGATGCCTAGCGGTGCCCCTTTTTTATTGCCTTGTAGAAAGTGCCTCTGTTTCTCCATTGTGCTGTAGTGATTGTAGGAAGGGATGGTGAAATGACAAGCTAGTTTAGGATAAATCAAGGCTCGCTTGATTCGGCGCTTATTGAGGCATTCTCTCCAGCGGAACAAAACACCGATGAATAAACCATGCATGCTTGACTGCTCTGAAGCGCGACAACCATGCATGGATGCACCATGAGCCGGACTCACACTGCAATTAATCCGTCCGAGCTTGCAAGTGTTCCACGTGAACTTGGAAATGAACATGTATCGAATTGAGTTGCAGGACCAATGAATGCGAACTAAAACTAAAGGTAGTGTCACACCAAGTCATGGAACAGCATGAGCTGGTGGACCTGGGCCCAGTTTTGGATCAGGTCAAGGGTCAACATGAACACCCCTCTCCCCGGGCCAATCTCGGATAATACCTTGGAATTGTCCCCATGGCCATGATGCCAGGTGGAAACTTGAGACTAAAGTCACATCCAACCTTGGGGCCGCATCCCCTGTCCCTGACTTTGGATCCTACGTAGGAGGTTGGCATAGAATCTGTTCCGAGGTCGATGTTCGAACCTATCTCGAGCCCACACTCCCTATTTCCGGTGTCACACTAGGATTGGCGGAACATAAAAGTTTGTTTTGAACTAACTATTAAATCAATTATAGAACCTTGCAACACTGGACAACCCGATCTCGGTGTACGATTGGAACTGATTGACGCGCCCACCACCCATCTTGTTGCCAAAGTCGAAGACCTAACCGACATCATGGAAGGCATTGTGGTCGAGACCAAGGACATGGATGAGGAGGTCAGCATGTCTGCATATAGCCCACCAACAACCAGCACACCCTCGGAAAATTGGACGGTGACCTCGACCTATGATGTCTACAGGGTTGACACGCCATGTGCCAACGACACTCGTAGAACCAACAACAACGGCAATACCGGATGATTGTGCCAACGGCAGTGACAAAACCATGAACAGTGGCGGCGGCAACCCTGATGGTCCTCCATGCGGCGAGGTAGATGACCCTCAAAGCAAACTCAGACCCAAAGACGAGGATATATTAAATTTGTCGCTTAGTAGGCCACGCGAGGACATGTTATGGTGAAGGCTAGGAACGGAGATGCTCATATCGGAAGGGCGTGAGTGCGTGTGTTCATAGAGGTAAGTGTATGTGCATGTATGAGTGTCTGCATATGTACTGCGTTACCCACCCCACGCCCCCACACCTCTATGTCACCAATTTCTTCTTCATGCATATTAAAATAAATAAGGAGATAATGCCCCCCTTGTCTCGAACCCCTAGTAGGCCGGAAGTTATCAGTCTCCTCAGAATTAGACCTGATAGTATATTGTACCGATGAGATACAAGTCATCATAAAAAAAAAACCATTCTCCTGTAATCCCAACCTTAACATAATATTCTGAAGAAAACCCAGTCAACTTATAGGTTTGTCCGCGAATATCTAGGTTGTCCGCGAATGAAATCTTTCGGATCCACTCGTAGGCAATAATCACATTGTCTCTTATAATTCTGTAGGGATAAAGGCACTTTCGGTTGGTGAAATAATCTCTGGTAAGATTATCTTTAGGTTTTTAGCAAGGATCTTTGGAATCTTCTATATCTTAATAGCTAGCCCACACTAACATATTTCTCTCGGTGCATGCCACCTCACCACACAACATGCGTGGAAAAGGCCTACACCCACTAGCCTATTTCTTTCAACATGCAAGCATGCCACAACGTCATGCAACATGTATGAGAAAAGACTCACCTCAACATGCAAACATACATGAGAATTTTCATTTCATTATGCTATTTATATTTAATAAATATTCTACAACTATATAATAAATAAAACACAATAACTAATAGGGTTAATTATCATTTTACCCTTAGTGGTGTCCATGTGCTCAGTTTTGCCCTCAATTGCGAATCGTGCTCAGTTTTGCCCCTAGTCCATGCGCAACTACTCGTTCCGTGAACACTGCCGTCTCCGTCAGGTCAACGTTTTGACTCGGCCCTTACAGGTGGGACCAGGCGGCAGAGACGCGCTAGACGATCAGACCGTTGCACGCGTGGCTTGTGGGACCCTGCAAAGAGCCGTTGAGCAGATAGCCGTTGTGGGTGTGCTATATAACCGGGCAATAGAGAGCGGCGGTGACCACATCGACAGAGAGAGCACGACGGTGACCACGGCGACAGAGAGAGCGCAGCGGTAACCACGGAGACAAAGAGAGCGCGGCGGTGGGAAGATAGCCGTGGAGGGCGCGGCGGCGTTGAGATCCCCTTCGGTTCCGAGCTCCATGTCTTCTTCAAGCTCCCACGCCACCTCGCGGATGCAGAGCCCGACGCACGTGGAGATGCCTATCTTCATCTGTCCGCGGTGCCGGGCGTCCATTGATCGGAGGGTTTCTCACACACGAGGAACCAAAATCGTCCGTTCTACGTGTGCAGCGAGAATGGGGTAAGAATCGGGGAAATTGCACCATTTTCGTGGTCGGGATCTTTGAACGATGGGTTGATCTGTTTGGCGTTCATGCAAGGTCAATGTTTCTTTCTTTGGGTCGATGCTCTGGCCAAGACTCTGATGAATGAACTGCAAGAAGAGCATGAAGAATGGTTGCGCATGATGGCACGAACGACAGTGACCGCAGCACGAGCTCCGGAAGAAGAGATGGAGGGTGAAGCACACACTAACAGAGAGCTAGATGTTGAGCTTAGGATGTTGAAGAGGAATGTTAGGAAGCTTGAAGATCAAGCACAAATACCCATTTGCAATTATTTTTGGGAATTTGTAGGTATGGTAATCGCACTGGGTGTCATTTTGAAATTGTAAGGAAAGGCGTGAATTATGAAGGAATTTGTAAGCTTGAAATTGTATGAGAAATTCACCTTGTTTAAATGTTGGTCAAAGTTGTTTAAATGTTGCGAAAAAATGACCAACATTTAGATATGTTGAAACAAGGGAGAAGAAATGTGAAATTCAGAAACTCTGATCAATGAAATGCACCTCGTTTCTATGCCTTTCTGTCAAAAAAAAAGGTTCCTCTGTGGGTGAAATTCAGAGCAGAGAGCCAAGTGCCGGCTAGACTAATGGGCCAATTGCATCCAATTAGGCCCATTTGGGGTGGGCAAATTAACTCTCTTGTGTGTCTTTCTGTTTTCTGTTCTGATTTAATTTAGGCATTAAATTATTTTATTTAATGCTGAAACTTTTTGTGGAAGCTAATTGAATTATTTTGAGAGCCAAACAATTATGTTTAGAATTTTTTTAGAGGTGTTAAATATTTAATATCAATTTAATTACTCCAATTCAAATACATCATGATTTAAATCAAAGACCAAAATGTCATGGAAAATGTGCCTCAGCTTTGGTAGAGGTTTATACCCGGTGCCAAAATTAATGAACATTTTTTGAGGGCATTACATTGAGAAAAAATAATTTGTCTAAAAAAATGAAGGATGGAAAATGCACAAAAAATTAATGCGGCTGGGACTCGAACCCAAGGCCACTTGGGTTTGTGGCGTTTAGGGGTGCGCTGGTAACCACTAGGGTAGATGGAAAGACTTTAACATGTTAGGGAAGGAAGCTATACATAGTGAGACCGTGACTCGGTTTAGGGTTTAAATACACATGTTTGTACTAAACGTTTGCATACGCGTGAGAGTGGTTTTCCTTTATTTTGCACTGAACTTTTGGAGGGTTGGAAACGTATGTTTGCACTGCCACATGATTCTGGTTAGAGTGGCACTTGGTTTAGGATTTAAAGCGAATACATGTGCATGTTAGTTCATGACTTGGTTTAGGGAAGAAATGATATCTTTGGGCATAGACATTTTTGAACACACATAATAACTTGGATAGATAAGGTGCAACACACCGTACCCTTATATAGATGGGTACCCTACATAGATAGATAAGTCCATGGGCACGACACGACACGACACGACAATCATGACGAGCATGATGAGCTTGACGAACAACTTCACTACGGGCTTGCTCCCCTTCTTGAAAATCTTCATCTTCACCTTGGTCGTGCCCCTTCAACACCGTCTTCAACTTCACTCCTCCTCCTTGTCGTAGGGAAGGGAGTGCATCTGGTTTTCGGTGGGGAAGATGCACTCGTAGTTGGTGAAGATGTTGTACACCTTGAAAAAGATGGATTCGCAGCCGCTCCAATACACTTGGCCAAGGAGTTCGTGCGCATCAAATGGGTTGGCGAAGGTGACCGTGAGCAGTAGGAGGAAGCCGCCGTGGTCACGAACCTCGTTGATGGTGAACATCCTAGGCGAGCCCCGTGGGAGGTGGGAATAGCCGGCTCTGAGGAAGGCGCAGGTGAGCTCGACGGACCCCCTCCACCTTGAAGTCGATCACACACGGAGCTCCCTCTCCACGAGCACGCCCGATGGGTAGCACAGATCCGGCCCGATAGGCGGACGAAGGAAGGTCGGCCCGTTGTACTGCATCTTTGCTTGGTCGCTTGGAGGGCTCGGTCGCTTGGGTGTTTGAAGTTGGAGGGAATGGATCTGGCTTTTGGGTGGTGAGTGGGAGAGGAAGAGAGGCACCCCATATAAATAGGCCCATGGGTGGGAGAGAAAGAAAGAAGGGACAAGAATGGTGTGTGTGTCAATTCTGACGCATGTGTGTATCCGTTCAGTTTTGGACCCTTAAATTTTTGCACCGAAACGATACATGGGGCGCGTGGATATGAATCTCTGCAGCGAAAGGATGCATGGGATGCTCTTTGACGGGCGCGAGCATGTGAATCGCGATTGTAATTCTGAATCAATACGTGCATGGCCACGTCGCGTCGCTCGCCTCGCTCGCATGCATGCACGTCCGCCTCCCGCGCATGCATTCCCACGTCGCCGCCCTTCCCGTGCATGCAGGCCTAGAAAGGCTGAGAGGGGTACTTAACTGCGATTCAAGCCCGGACAGCGAGACGGCCCAACGGTTCATCTAGCGCGCCTGGTACGTTTTGAGAAAAAAAATAGCCCAACCAATCAGATTGCGTCTCGCGGATCACCCCCCTCCTCCCCACAGATTCCTTCTAGAAGGGTTAGATCGACGGTCCTTGATTGCCTCTAGGGTTAGATGGACGGTCCTTGTTCAGCGATAGGGTTAGCGGGGTTTGGTGCAGTCAAAGATAGGTTTGATCAGATTTCAAATGAGCATAATAAATTAAATAAAAATCAGAAAAATGAAAAACCTGCGCACATACTCTTCTTATGTCATATACTAACGATTTAAGTTGATAAACAAAGTTTACATACATTTAAACGAAAAGTTCATGTGTCTTATGTGATATCTCAAGAATCTCAAACTCTCTTGTATGAAGTGAAGGGAAGTGTTTTGTGGAAATGAACATGAAAATTTCAAAAATCTCACCACAACTTCATTTTGGAGTGACTAAGAAGGATCGAGGCTCAGTTTTTCATTATGATGTTTTAGACTTGTTTAAATCGTGGTTAAAGTTAAGTTTGACCGGAATTTAAATGAGCAAAACAAAACAAAAAAATCAAAAAAATGTAAAAACCAGCGCACATAGTATGTATATATAGAATATATGTTTAGGAAAGTTATTTGGCTCATTTAGCCATGGTCGAAAAAAACCTTGTTAAGAAATGAGGCCGTTTACCCTACCGTTGGGCCCCTCTTTTTTAGCACTTCTTCATGAAACTTTCAAAAACCTCACCACAGCTTCATTTTGGAGTGACTAAGAGGGATCCAGACTTAGTTTTTCATTTTGATGTTTTAGACTTGTTTAAATCTTGATCAAAGTTAGGTTTGACCAGAATTCAAAGGAGCAAAACAAAATAAAAAAATAAAAAATAAATAAAAACCAGCGCACATAGTTTGTGTATATAGAATATATGTGTAGGAAAGTTATTTGGCTCATTTATACAAGGTCAAAAAATCTTGCTTAGAAATGAGGCCATTTACCCTACATTTGGAGCTTTTTTTAGCACATTTTTCATGAATGTGAGTTTACCAAAGTTTTGAAAGAATTACAAATTCCAGATAGCGTTTGAAATTTGAAGTTCTAACATAGGTCCAACATCATTCAAATATAGTTCTAACATAGGTCCAACATCATTCAACAGAAATACAACATTATTCGTAATGTTTCATAATTATTCATAAATAGCGTTGGGGCTTCTGTTTTTTCCTTGAGCCTCTTGCCATCACTTTGCTCCTCGTGCACCTTGTGCTCATTGCTTCTTCTCTACTCCTCTTGGTTGTCGGTACCTTGCGCGTCTTCTTTAAACCTACCGCAAAGCTGTGCAAAACATAAAGGGTAATGAGATCATGTCAAGTGATAAATGTACAATAGTATTTGCAAGATTTACATACCTAGCAGAACTCACAACAACAGAAGGTTGGTCACCATTTGGAGCCTCACCTGGATCACCATTTGGAGCCTCATTTGAATCACCATTTGGAGCCTCATTTGGATCACCATTTGAAGCCTGATTTGAATCATCATTTGGAGGCTGACTTGAATCATCATTTGGAGGATATTTTTGATCATCTTCAAAATCATGCGGCTGTTGACCATCATCATTTGGAACCTTGTCAAAATCCTCATCTGATGCAACCGGTTGTTGACCATTATTTTCATCATCTGTTGAGGCAACCAGCTGCTGACTAACATTTTCATCGAAGCCTTTATCGAAACTCTCTCCGAACGCTGGATCTACTGTGTTATCACAATACTTACCGAAATGCCTAGACCCACCACACCTTGTGCACTTACGCTTCCTCGCTCCAAGTTCAGCTCCTTTGCTGTGAGGTCTGATTCGACTCTTCCTTAGTCTACCTAATGCTCTCTTCAGAACTGGAGCGCAAAGCTTGAAACCAGGGTCCACCACGTCCCATTGTTGTTTTCCCTCCATAGCAGGCAAGGCATACACATATGTGGCTTTGAACCTTGCAACAGAGTAGTAATCATGCACATACTATTGTATGTTCCCTGCTGGACCTGGGAGAGAAGTGATGAAAAACAAGGCATGAATGCATGGCATCCCAGTTATCTGCCATTGCCTACAACTACAAGTTCTACCTTCTAAATCCACTGGATATCTCCATTCCCTCTTCTCTTTATCGAAATATGATATCTCTGTTGTGGTACCCGAGCAAAGAGTCATGTTCATTTCCAAGCCTGTTGTTTTCTGCTTCAGTTCATTCATCACGGCAGGGATGGGCCTGTGGCCCATGAATTTTGCCTCGACTATTCCTGCACGATAATGAAATTTCTGCATGTATTCCATCCTTATCCTGTCAAGCAAATCCACCACATAATGACCCTTTAGTTTCCGGATCATTGAGTTGAAAGTCTTTGCTAGATTATTGTGCACATAGTCAACTTTGTTCAGTTCACTGAATTGGCTTCTGGCACATAACTTGGAGTGGTGTGTTTCCAAGTATTCTTTCACTTTGGGATTCATGTATAAGTGCCTCGAGTGGTAGTTGTGCTTCTTCACACTGCAAGTCAAAGATGCTGGCCATAAATTGTCGGTATACACCTTTCCTTTGAATTTCTTCACCAAATTTGCAGCAAGGTGACGCATGCATTCCCTATGCTCTACTCCAGGGAACACATTGTCCACGGCCACTACAAAACCTTTGCAGGCATCTGTATGACTTACCAACCCATTGGGATGTGCAATAGCCTGGCGCAGATTATGCAAAAACCAAGTCCAGCTCTCCTCAGACTCTGTCTCCAGCACACTGTACGCAACTGGAAATACAAAACTGTGTGCATCAACTGCACAAGCTGCTACTAACTGTCCTTTAAACCTCCCTATAAGAAAAGTATCATCAATAGCCAAATAAGGCATGCAGCCTACCAAAAAACCCAGGCGACAAGCCTCAAAGAAGACAAAAACCCTCCTAAAGAATTCCTTGGTCTTTATCACTCCCCTGAATGTGTACTCCACGGTGTGGTGGTCAATATCGACAATACTACCTGGGCTGGTCCTCTCCACTTCACCTTTGAATGAATACAACAGTTCAGAACTTTCCTTCCAGTTACCATAACTAGAATCCATAGCATGTTGTTTACCATTGAACAACCTCATGTATGGTAAATCTATCTTGAACTTGTCTTTGATGTTCTTCTACAATTCCTTTGGAACCACTTGCTGGTTTTCTTTCACCCACTTCTTTACTTCTCCTGCCACCCATCTTGACTTGGCTCTACTAATTGTATCCTTCCTAAGGGTTGATTCCTGACATGTGTGCTTAAAAGGGTTCACTTTGACCTGAACATTCGTGATATTTCGCTTTTTTGATGCGAGCATTCTCCATGGACAATCCTCAGTCGGACAGTGCACTCTATAACTTATTGGATCACTCTTGTCAACTTTGAAAGTATGTTCTACCTTGATGCAATATGTCACAAGTGCATTTCTACGCTTAGTCATGGATGCAAAAAGGTACCTTCTTCCATATGAGGATTCAAAGTGTCCCATTCAACAACTGTAAGGTCTTTGTCCTCACCCACCGTGTCATCATCCACACGGACTGCATTGTGAGTCTCATCTTGGTTTTCCGCCCGAGGTGCCCATCATAAATTCTGAATAACATCAGAATATAGCTTCTCTTCATCAACCCCAAACTTGCAGGCATCAGGCTCCACTTCAAGGGGGACCCTACTGCCGGTGCCCACGCTTGTCGAGCCACCACGTCGTCGTGCACTAACTGAACTGTTCTGGCTAGAGATGCCATTACGACAACTTGTAACTACCCGAGATGTTGCACCCGCCATCCGAGGTCCAAATGCCTACTCAAGCACATCAATTTGCAGCCTCACATGAAAATTCTCTTTCTCCTTATGCCTAGCAAACATGGTAGCCAGCTCTTCATCATTACTAACTGTCACCCATTTCTTTTCCCCATCATAGTATTTGTATTCCACTTCATCATGCAAACCCCAAGGATATTGGCTTCAAATTACCTCCCCAAATTGTCTGAAACTCCAATTACTAGCCATTGGCAACCAATAATCGAAACCTCCTTGGAATTTCTTCTTATTCTTTGCATTGAACATGTGCAAGTCCCTTCTAATGTGCACCAAGAAAGCAAACCGCAACTCCATCCTAACCAACAAAAAACAGTGACGCGATCAGCACACTAACCGGGCAAACCAACTCGAATCTAACTATTCAAATGCACAACTAAGCTGAATCTAAACAGGAGGCGTGACTTACCCCTTAGGAACCCAGTCGTGGACGCGACGGATCTCCGGCCCGATGCCTGCCTTGCCAAATTCTTCGGGGTCGCCGCCGCTCGCAATTTCGCTATGGGGTTCACCGTCGTAATTCAAACAGCTGCACCAGCCCCCCACCTATCAGCCCTCCGCCAGGGCACACAGAAGGAGGCCGTGCCGCGGGTCGAGCAGGTGGCGAGCGCCCCACCTGGGGCGTCGCAGGAAGGTGGCGATCGCGGCAGCGGCAGCGCAGCTGGTGGGGGTGCAGGTGCTGGCGGCGGCGCAGGATGGCCGGCCGGTGGAGGGGATAGAGTGGGCGTGGACTGGCCAGATTAGAACCATAGGATTGATTTCGGGATTTTTTTGCTAGGTCCCACATGTCAGCTCTGGAGCCACGTTCACGCGGTCCCACGTGTAAGCTCTGGACCCACTACCACTAACGCCGGTGGACGGAATGGACTAAAATCTGGCCATTTGGCCTCGTTATAGTAGCCGCGCATGGACTAGGGGCAAAACGGAGCACAATTCGCAACCGAGGGCAAAACTAAGCACATGGACACCACTAAGGGCAAAAGGATAATTAACCCTAACTAATATGTATTATCAGTTTTAGCTCTTACTATTATTATCCAAAAAAAGCTCTTATATCATTACTCAAAATATTCATTTTTCATGCGGTGAATCTCATTGAAAAATGTTGCAAAATATTCCGGCAATAACGTGCGGGGTATCATATCTAGTTAAGACTAATGTGGTGTCATTCCACCCCTACTTTATCTGTCCCGAGTTTATCGCCTGCGGGACTTCCTAGTATTTTTTTGTAGAAAATTGCATGCAAACCGTTGGGGCCCTGGGCCTTAATATGTTGCCGATACTGAATATAGTGTGCTTCACTTCATCCTCCATAAAGAAAGCTGTTGTTCATTCATTTATTTAGAAACTCTCGGCAGAATTTTTCAAGAAATCCAAGATCTGTATTGTTAACTTCGGAAGAGAAAGGGTGAATAAAGTAATTTTCGATCATCGGGTTTAACATGCCTGTACCTTCCAGCCACTCCCCGTGGCCATCCTTAAGACATTTCATCAAATTACGTTCTATCTGGCCAAGGCAAATTGTAGAATATTTTTTGAATTGTCATCGCCGTTACATAACTAGTCCACCCTAGCTCGTTGGAGCGTATGCAGTTCCAGGAGGTCTTCAATCAAGTCTGCTAGTTCCTTTCTTTTCATGTCACTTTCATCAATAGCCATAGGCCCTTCTATCACATGTGCAATCTCTTTCCTCGTGAGATTTGATAACCTAGATGGGAACAATGTTGGGGATATCACTTATCGGGAACTTATCGGTCGACCCATGATAAGGGGTAAATCGGCCAGTTCATCGGCATATCGGCTGATTTATCGCCATATCGGCTGATTTATCGGCCGATTTAACCTATCGGTCAGATAACGGTAAACGATAAATCGGCCGATTTATCGGCATACTGGAAGATATCTTGAACAGTGGTTTTAAGTACCCGCCAATCCCAATTATGTAAGCTCTAATTCATTATACGAAGCCTCCTAGTATGCCATTCCCATGCACATTCGAAGATGATTCATCCCATGCCTGGATGACCACTAGTGGTAGGTGCCAAATTTTCCCAAGATAATTTTCACCAATGGCTAATCTAGAACTTCCGAAACAAAACAGAAAACTAACCATAACACCATTCTCAACAGTCATAATATTGATTTGTTGCTTTATGTTTAAGCACCATACATAGGTTTCTACACCCAGAAAAGTTTACTCAACAACCAGACAATATCTGCAAGGTAATTACCATAGAATTTGAAAATTAGAAGCACATAACATGGAAGAAGATGCTTCAAAGTTGAAAGATATAAAGAGGAGCAGGAGCAAGCAGACAGTTCATTTCCCTCAACAACTTAGTATTGCAGACTTCCTTCATGGAGATTTTGCCCAGTCAAAACCAGTGAAGCCTTCGGCGAATACACCACCAGAGAACCTAACTTCTAGTCATTCGAGAGCGTGATCGTCGTCCCATATGGCCTCGTCGTCACTCCCGATGGTGAAGTAATCATCGTCCACGAACTCATCCCATGCGCCGATGGGGTCATCATCCGAGCACTCATCCCAGAAGTTGTTCTCATAGCAGTCGTCCACGGCGGGGCCGAGGATTTTCAGCCCAGGATACTTCGCCTGCAAACTCTTGCCATCAACGTCCCAGCAGCCACGCAGATCTAAGAATTTGAGGTCTTGGCACTGCGAGGCAATCTCGATGACAGCCGTAGTCACGATGATCATATATCCTATCTCAAGGTGGCAAAGCTTTGGCATGTTGCAAGCAATAGCACGGGCCTCATCATTGTGGCACACCTTCCCAGCGACGTCCATAGGGTGCATGACTCGCCGCAGTCTGACGAGGGATTTGCAGTTCTTACCAAATGCCTCCAGAGCACGAGCGCCAATCTTGGTGCAGCTGCTTACATCCAGGAATGTAAGTTTGGTCAGTCTTTGTGCAACATCTTCCACTATGAAGTCGTTGATCTTGCTCCTGGGAATCTCCAAAGTCTTGAGAGATTGCGCACTTGCAAAAGAAAACACGATATGATAAGTAAGGTTTAACAAAATATTGTGGATAGAGTCATCGGTAAACAAAGTACTATATATATAATGCATAACCCTTGTTCTGTAGGGTCGTGACAAAAACAAAATCAAAATGAACACACTGGAATGGTTGTAACATCCTTGCAATAAGAAAATAAATGATAGCCAGGAAGCACTGGAGCATCGTCGGTTGAGGAAATGGTTGGTAATACCATTTTGAACATGTTCTTCTACACAGATGTGCCGGATCTGGAACCATGTTCGCAACATTTCTCACTACCAGGAATCAGATTAAGCAAGAGGAGCATGATTGTGCTAGTAATTTCAATAGACCATCTATAAGCATGTATTTACAGATTAACACACTGGAATGATACTACCCCATTTGTATTAATTTATGCAATTGAATGAATAATTTACAAGCATTTACAAAATTATTGCCAAAATATAAGCACATTTTTTTTATGAGTGATTGAATTCCGCGATAATAGAGGACCTTATTGTGTAAAGACAAACACAACCGCAAGGCAAGTAATTCTGGACTCAATTATGTTACACATTACGTACTTTTTTATGTTCATTAGCACATGTCTCTCTAATCAATACACGTATTAACATACATGCCCGGTGTTTCTCACATATTTGGATCATCGACTGTCAGATCGTGTTCTCTAGCCCATCCCCGCCCTCCATTTTCTACCGTGGCCGCCACCTTATTAGTTCCGGCCCCTCCTCCCCATCACCCTCACCCCCCCTCCTCCGCCTCAGTAATCCAGCTCCTATATAATGCAATTACACATCCATCACATTTCCCCAGCCACTACACCTGTGGCAATCTAAACCATTTGACCAATGAAGGTCTGTATGCATTTTGCAAGGACAGTACACAATCTGAGGAACTACTGCAGCAACATGCACAATAATAATAATAAAACACATTGTTCCCATCTAGGTTATCAAATCTCATGAGGAAAGCATCACCATTCACCAACATAAAAATGAATTTGACTAAAGAAAACTACTTACTTGTCTGCGATGAAGGCGAACAATGAGTCGTTTGGAAGCCTGGACACGCTAAGGCGGTGGCACGAGCCAGCGCTGCGAGTGAGGAGCATATGAACCATGCTGGTGATCTGGTCAGGCTCGCTCTGCTGGCTCCACTCCTGAATGTCGATGTCCTGCCAGCAGTCCGACCCTGAAACCACCTTGCTCCAGGGTTTGCAAACCACCGAAACCACAGTGAGGATCTCCTGAAGGGACAGTTTGCAGAAGATGAGGCCTAAGGCATCTCGTGTTAGGTCCTCCCAACATCTGTCCTCACTGCACTCTTCCATCCCTGATCCTTCCGATCCGGGACCGACCATGAAAGTTGTATGTCGACCTGTTTTAGGAACAAACATAAATTACCATGTGTGGTAAAATTATTTTCTTAATCCACCAGTTGAAGGCTTGAAGTAACATATTCAGAATTTCATGGCGACTTATATTAGCAGTATGAAAGTGCTTTCATCTACTATGAAAAAAATTCCAGTTAATCAACATTTATTTGGAGATAATAAATTGCGAATTTATATGGCAAGATCAACATAAAGGACTATGTATCAAAGGTATGGAAATATAGAACCCAGCGACCATGATAAAATTGAAGGAAATGAAATACACCGAGTTGAAACTTGAACACATGTGCAAGATTTCCCTGAACTGACAAGAAAGAACTTGCAGCTCCAACAAAACCACGGGAACAAATGAGATCTGAGCGAGATCGCTGGGAGAAGAGGTGGAAACATGAACTGAGATATAAAGTAGCGGATACTGAGATATAAACATGAACTGAGATCTGAGCTAGATCACCGCACCCAGATACTAAAAAGAGCACCCCCTCTTGCAGCAAAGCGGGCTGATTACTGGGAGCGAAAACCCAAATCAGTTAACCTTCTCAAGAACCAAACGAGAGCACCAAGATGCGAGAACTGACAAAAAGCCAGCAGGGCCCAACTAGCGAGTACGAGGAGGAGGACGCCGCAGATCTGATGCAGCCCCTCCGCCAAAGACAAAAAATTCGAGAAAGGGAGGGGCCGGCCGGGACAGTATCCTTCCCAACGCTACCTGCGTGGACGTGGTGTTCTTCACGACGGAGAGATGCTTCGGATGGTGAGCTTACCAGGTCGCGGTGGAGGAGGAGAGGTGGTGGTGAATCTGTTGGAGCGGAGGGCGTCTCGGCGATGGGGTGAGGAGGAGGAGCGAGACTGCGAGGGTGGGGAGGGATACAGTCAAGTGTAACGGTGGAGGGGGTTGAATTGATCGGCGAGAGGATACGGTCTTTCTCCTTTTGTTGCTGGCGCGTGCCTGCTGGGGCAGGGGGATTCCGGGGGTGCGCCGCCTGATTCAGGCCGCGCCCCCTCGGAGTAATTAATTCCTAAGCTCAAAATCCTGAAATTTAATGCAATAATAATAATTCCTTAACATATAATAATAATTCCTTACTCCCTCTGTCCGCGAATAAGTGTATTTCTATCATTTGTCCTAAGTCAAAGTTTTATAATTTTGACCAACTTTATAGAAAAGAATAGTAGTATACATGACATCAAATTGGTATATTATGAAAATACATTTCAAAACGAACCTAGTAATACTAATTTATTGCCATAAATGCTGCTACTTTTTCCTATAAAGTTGGTCAAAGTTTTAAAACTTTGACTTAGGACAAAACTAGATGTACACTTATTCGCAAACGTGATGGTACCCTCGAACGAAGGAACTGCAGATGGAGCAAGCCTTGGCTTTTTTTAGAAATTGTTGATGTTAACGCAAGATTCACACTATGTCTGTGATGCTAGTGTGTGGGCAAGCTAGATTTGATAAATAAATTTCATCGTATATGGCAGATATGGCTTAGATTTTGTTTTTTTGCGAAATTATATGTCTTACATTAATGTAATCAATGTAAAGTGTATGTTCTATGGCTTTAGTGTTATTGTAAACGATATTTGGGATATTATTTTTCCCATATTTCTACAATTACTTTTCTAACTTCACCATGTCCCCTTTCGCGCACTTTTTTGCTTTAAAAACACTTGGGCCATTCACTTGTGCAATGGGCTAATAATCCAGCGGCCTCTTACGTGGCCCATCATCATTCAGATGTCGTGTTTACTATTGGTGATCTCCATCGTAGACCTAACATCCAATAATGAATTAGCTCTTAGGCGTGTTTTCTTTCAAACGTTTGAACGAACTAGAGAAATGTAGTCCACGAGAAGAGTTGGAAAGTGATTTCGTTGATTGATTCACTGTTGTAGAGATTACAGGTATATATGGAAGGGTGAGGAGAAGGAACCGCACGACCAACACTTGGGCACGCAGGCCAGACGTGGTCCTGATCCGATAAACCTGGAGCTACGGTACAATGTACATAGCAATACAAATGTAATCTAGCACCCCCCCCCCTCAGTCGGAACACCGTTTGGTAGGATGTTCAGGCTGGATCTGAAATCGTTGAACACTGGAGACGACAATCCCTTGGTAAAGACATCAGCAAACTGAGAGCTGGAAGGAATATGGAGGACACGGACCTCGCCAAGAGCCACCCTATCCCGAACGAAGTGTAGGTCTATCTCAATGTGCTTAGTGCGCTGATGCTGTACTGGACTGCACGCAAGGTACGAGGCGTTGATGTTGTCACAATACACAATGGTGGCCCGTGTGGGGGTAGCTTCAACTAGAACAGAAGTTGTCTCAACCAACATGTTTCGGCCGCACAGTTGGCTACACGGTAATATTCTGCTTCTGCACTGGAACGTGAGATGGTTGGCTGCCTCTTTAATGACCAAGAAACAAGGTTGGAGCCAAGAAACATACAAAAACCAGAAGTAGATCTGCGTGTATCCGGGCACCCGACCCAATTCGCATCGGTATATGCAATGAGATCCATAGAGGAGGACTTGTAGAGCTGTAGTCCATTGTGTGAGGTGCCTTGTAAGTACCGGAGAATCCATTTAACAAGCTACATGTGAGTGTCCCGAGGAGCATGCATGAACAAGCAAACCTGTTGAACGACATAGGCAGTGTCGGGCCGAGTGAGAGTGAGATATTGAAGGGCGCCGGCCAAGTTGCGATAGTTGGTGGGATTGGAGAGAAGTTTGCCATCCCGAGAGGAGGACTTGGAGTTGGCGTCAATGGGAGTGGAGACCGGCTTACTGTTAAGCATCTTGGCGCGCTCGAGAACCTCAAGTGTGTATTGCTGTTGTTAAAGGAAGATACCGGAGGAGTTTGCGGTGACGTTGATGCCCAAAAAATGATGAAGGGGACCAAGATCAGTCATGGAGAACTCGGACTTGAGCGAGTGGATGATGGAGTTGAGGGTGGTGGAGGAGCTTGCCGTGACAATGATATCATCCACATAAACCAATAAGTAGGCGATCGAGAGACCGTGATGTAGAATGAACAAAGGGGAATCACTCTTAGAGGCCCGAAATCCCAATGACAAGAGGAATGCCTGAAACCGGAGAAACCAAGTCCTAGGTGCTTCCTTGAGGCCATATAAAGACTTGCGAAGAAGGCAGACATGATCCGGATGGGAGGGATCCACAAAACCTGCTAGCTGTGATCAATACAATGTTTCATTGAGATCTTCAAGCTGGTGAATCGGCCATGACTGAGAGGTAGCAATACTGAGCACCACACGAATAGTAGCCGGCTTCACAACGGGACTGAATGTTTCATCATAATCCACCCTAGCTTGTTGAGTGAACCCCCGCACAACCCAGCGAGCTTTATAGCATGCCTAGGAGCCATCAGTGTTGAACCTGTAACGAAATATCCACTTGCCTGTGACAATGTTGAAACCTGCACGCTTAGGCACCAAAGACCACATGAAGTTATCCATTAAAGCATGCTATTCATCTAACATATCCTTGTGGCAATGGGGGTCTTTGAGGGCAGATTTGTACGTGGGTGGGATTGGGAAAATAGTGTGAGAGTTGGGGTCCACAAGGAATAAGTGTTTCGGCATGAGATAACCAGTTTTGGCACGTGTTGACATTTTGTGTGAGTTCTGGGGTGACTGTACTGGAATTGCATGGCATGGAAGAGGTGGCGCAGGCGGAGTGGAGGGTGCAAAAAGCGAGGAGGATCCGGTGGGGCTGCATGGGCTGCTGGCAGAGAGATCGGGCATGGGATCCGAGGAGGATTCTTCCGAGGTAGGTGTGGCTGTGGAATTGGGATTGGCCGGTGTCAGGGTGGTTGGCTGGTAGTGGGGGATAGATGGGGCCGGGATGTGGATCAAGGAGTGCTACTTCTCGAGCTTGCGTTGTATTCCCTCAAAAAGGAAAGGGAGATGCAGCACAGTAGCGTAAGTATTTCCCTCAGTTTTTAAGAACCAAGCTATCAATCAAGTAGGAGACCACGCACGAGTCTCTCGCACCTGCACAAACAAATAAGAACTTCGCAGCCAACACGATAAGGGGTTGTCAATCCCTTTACGGTCACTTACGAAAGTGAGATCTGATAGAGATGATAGTTTGATATTTTTGGTATTTTTGGTTATAAGAACAAAAAGTAAAAGCGGGAAAGTAAAGTATATTGTAGATTGATATGTTGAGAATAGACCCGGGGGCCATAGTGTTCTCTAGTGGCTTCTCTCATGATAGCGGTATTCTACGGCGGGTAAACAAATTACTGTCGAGCAATTGATAGAAAAGCAAATAGTTATGAGACTATCTAGGCATGATCATTATATATAGGCATCACGTCCGAGACAAGTAGACCGAAATGATTCTGCATCTACTACTATTACTCCACACATCGACCGCTATCCAGCATGCATCTAGAGTATTAAGTTCATAAGAACGGAGTAACGCCTTAAGCAAGATGACATGATGTAGAGGGATAAACTCAAACATAGTGATATAAACCCCATCTTTTTACCATCGATGGCAACAATACAATACGTGCCTTGATGCCCCTACTGTCACTGGGAAAGGACACCACAAGATTGAACCCAAAGCCAAGCACTTCTCCCATTGCAAGAACTATAGATCTACATTATTATCACACATAAAGAGTTCAGAAAAGAACCAAATATTTCTCATAGATAATCTTGATTGTAAACCCACAATTCATCGGATCTCGACAAACACACCGCAAAAAGAGATTACATCAAATAGATCTCCTCGAAGGCCAAGGAGAACTTGGTATTGAGATCCAAAGAGAGAGAAGAAGCCATCTAGATACTAGCTATGGACCCGAAGGTCCGTGGTAAACTAATCACAACTCATGATGATGATGTAGAAGCACTCCGTGGTAGATCCCCCCTCCGGCGGAGCTCCGAAACAGGCCCCAAGATGGGATCTCACGAGAACAGAAGGTTGCGGTGGTGGATCTCTGTTGTTCTGATAGTTTCGGGGTACGTAGGTATATATAGGAGGAAGGAGGGCACTGGGGGCCAGACGGGGTGCCCATGATGCAGGGGGCGCGCCCCCACCCTCGTGGACGCCACGTCAGCCCTACTCCATGGTTCTCAAGTCTCCCGTGCGTATTTTGCTACAAAAAAATCTCTCCCGAAGGTTTCATTCCGTTTGGACTCTATTTGATATTCATTTTCTATAAAATCCTAAAACAGGCAAAAACAACAATCTAGACTGGGCCTTTGGGTTAGTAGGTTAGTCCTAAAAATAATATAAAAGTGTATAACAAAGACCATTAAACATCCAAAACATCATAAATAATAGCATGGAACAATAAAAAATTATAGATACGTTGGAGACATATCAAGCATCCCCAAGCTTAATTCATGTTCGTCCTCGAGTAGGTAAATGATAAAAACTGAATTTTTAATGTGGAATGCTAACCAACATAGTTTTTCAATCTAATTCTCTTAATTATGGCATGAATGTTCCGATCTGAAAGATTCAAGACAAAAGTCTATATTGACATAAGAAATAATAATACTTCAAGCATACTAACAAAGCAACCATGTCTTCTCAAAATACTATGGCTAAAGAAAGTTATCCCTACAAAATCATATAGTCTGGCTATGCTCCCTCTTCATCACACAAAATATTCATATCATGCACAACCCCGATTTCAGCCAAGCACTTGTTTTCATACTCTATTCTTTCAAACCTTTCAACTTTCACGCAATACATGAGCGTGAGCCATGGACATAGCACTATGTGGAATAGAAAGGTGGTTGTGGAGAAGACAAAAAGGAGGGAGATAGTCTAACATCAACTAGGCATATCAACGGGCTATGGAGATGCCATGATTGGTAGGTATGGTGGCTGTTTTGAGGAAAGTATATGGTGGCTGGTTTGAGGAAGGATATATGGTGGGTGTATGGTACTGGCGAAAGTTATGCGGTACAAGAGAGGCTAGCAATGGTGGAAGGGTGAGAGTGCGTATAATCCATGGACTCAACATTAGTCATGAGAACTCATACACTTATTGCAAAAATCTACGAGTCATCAAAACAAAGCAATCAACGCATGCTCCTAGGGGGGAGGTTGGTAGCAGTTAACCATCGCGCGCCCTCGACCTCCACACAAAGGTTGACACTTTACAAATACCTCATGCTCTAACTTTGTCACATAGCGGTTCACCATAGGTGCATGCTACGGGAATCACTAACCTTAACACAAGCATTTCTCAGTTTCATAATAACTCCACTAGCATGAATCTAATATCACTATCCTCGTATCTCAAAACAATTATCAAGCATCCAACTTCTCATCATATTCAATGCACTTAGTGTGAAAGTTTTTACTACATTGATATTGGATGTCTATCATGTGAAGGCTAGTTTTATAGCCAAGGCACATTACCATGCTGTTTTAATAGACTCTCAAAAGGATATAAGTGAAGCATGAGAGATCAACAATTTCTACAAAATATAATCACCACTGTGCTCTGAAAGATATAAGTGAAGCACTAGAGCAAAAATTATTTAACTCAAAAGATATAAGTGAAGCACATAGAGTGTTCTATCAATTCCTAGGCCATATTTAACTCTCTCAAATAGGTGTGTCCAGCAAGGATAATTTTGGCAAACTAACAAGCAAAGACTTAAATTATACAAGACGCTCCAAGTAAAACACATATCATGTGGTGAATAAAAATATAGCTCCGAGTATAGTTACCGATGGATGAAGCCGAAAGAGGGGATGCCTTCCCGGGGCATCCCCAAGCCTAGGCTTTTGGTTGTCCTTTAATTTTACCTTGGGGAGCCTTGGGCTTCCCCAAGCTTAGGCTCTTTCCACTCTTTGTTCCATAGTCCATCAAAGCAATACTCAAAACTTGAAAACTTCACAACACAAAACTTAGACAAAAATCTCGTGAGCTCCGTTAGTATAAGAAAGCAAACCACTACTCAAAGGTACTGCAATGAATTCATTCTTTGTTTATATTGGTGTTAAAACTACTGTATTCCAACTTCTCTATGGTTCATACTTCCCAATACTACTCATAGATGCATTGAAATAAGCAAACAACACACGGAAAACAGAATCTGTCAAAAACAGAACAATCTGTAGTAATCTACAATTTTCGCATACTTCTGTAACTCTAAAAAAATGAAATAAATTGGTAAACGCGAGAAATTTGTCTATTAATCACCTGCAAAAAGAATCAACTAAATAGCACGCTCCAGTAAAATCTGGTGACCATTCTAGTGAGCTCTAACGATTCTGTTTTTCACAGCAAGATCATATAAACTTAACACAAGTCTTCCCAAAGGTTCTACTTGGCACAAACACTAATTAAAACACAAAACCACATCTAAACAGAAGCTAGATGCAATATTTATTCCTAAACAGATGCAAAAACAAAAAATATAAAATTGGGTTGCCTCCCAACAAGCGCTATCGTTTTACGTCCCTAGCTAGGCACGATAATTCAATGATGCTCACATGAAAGATAAGCATTGAAGCACAAAGAGAGCATCATATAGCATGTGAGAAACATATCTAATTCTAATATACTTCCTATGCATAGGCATCTTATAGGAAAACAAATTCACAAGACAAGCAAGATCTAACATATGGAATGAAAAAGAAAGAAACAAGATCAATCTCAACATAACGAGAGGTATTTTAGTAACATTAAAATCTCTACAACAATAGTTTCCTCTCTCATAATAATTGCATGTAGGATCATAAGCAAACTCAACAATATAGCTATCACAAGACATATTCTCAACACGATCCACATGCATACGAAGTTCACACTCTTCCAAAATAGTGGGAGCAACATTAACTAAAGTCATGAACTCTCCAAACCCAATTTCAATATTATTGCAAACATTGTTATCAATCTTATATTCATCACGGGGATTAAATAAATATTAAAGATCATAAGAAGTATCACCGCAATCATGATCATTGCAACAAGTAGTGGGAATAGCAATATAAGCATCCCCAAGCTTAGGGTTTTGCATATCATTACACAATTGACATTAATAGAATTTATAATAGCATCATTGCAATCATGCTTTTTATTTAAGGAGGTATCATGAATCACTTTTTCTATTAACAATTCCTCACAACTTTTAGATTCATATATATCAAGCAAAACCCCATAAAGATAATCTAGTGCACTCAACTTACTAGCAATTTGTTCAACATAATTGGATCTCTTAAAGAAATTAGCAAGTGGATGAGGATCCATAATTTAGCAAGCGAAGATGGAAGCTAATAGAAGGCACATGGCAACACAAGCAAACAAGAGGCAAGCGAACAGTAAACACACGGCAAAAGAAGGGCAAATAAAACGGCAAGGGTGAAGTGGGGGAGAGGAAAACGAGAGGCAAAAAATGTAAAGCGAAGGATAAGGGTTTGTGATAGGTACTTGGTATATGCTTTTGCGTAAGCCTCCCCGACAACGGCGCCAAAAATTCTTCTTGCTACTTCTCGAGCTTGCGTTGTATTCCCTCGAAGAGGAAAGGGAAATGCAGGACAATAGCGTAAGTATTTCCCTCAGTTTTTGAGAACCAATGTATCAATCCAGTAGGAGACCACGTGCGAGTCCCTCGCACCTGCATAAACAAATCCTATCCTATAAAGTTCCTACAAAATTCCTACAAACCAAAGGAGCCCTAAGCAGCTAAGCCTTCCGTGGGGTACCAACATGGCAAACCTTTGGTTATAATGTAGTGTGGCAGGCAACTCACTACATCACGGTAAGAATTATGAGGCATTAAAAAATGCCTTCAAATGCCCAAATTACGCCTTCAAAGATGTAACGAGGCATTTTAGAGAAATGCTAGAGATGTTCCCGAAGTGAAAGGCCTATGTAGCCACTTCCAGAAAATGCCTCCAATGCTCATATCTTCGACGGCGTTTTTGGTGGTCACCTCTGATGATGTTCGAGGGCGTTCTGAAATACTCTTCGAAACTCCACCTGCCAAAAATTGAAAAATGCTAGAGATGTTTGGGAGCACACAACACTTATCGTTTGATAGGGACACAGTGCACGGCTCTGTTCCCACTTATACGTTACTAACAATTCTTAGAAAAGAATATGCGGCTCCTCTTGTAAACCTGTCAAATTTTACCTCCGTAGGCCGTATGGGACTAAATAAATGGCTACTCGAACTAGGAGAGTCTCACGTAATGAAAAATAAAAAACAAGCAGCGTGACTTGAACTAATGACGTCGCGCTTACCTGAAGACAAGTTTGCCAACCAGGAATCCCATCGGCACTGCTTATTTATCAAGGAATTTTGTTTGTATAGCGTGTCCACCTGGCCACACGAGTGGAAGGCCTTATATACATACGTATTTGTTACGACAGGGGGCTAACTGAAAATTTCAACCGAGCTTTCGAGGCGTTTTCCTCTGGAATGCCTTCAATACTACATGCTGGCAATTTTTAAAATGCCCCCTGTATTTTGATCTTATGGCGTTTTCTCAAAACGCCTCTAAATCTGAAGTAGTAATAGCTTACAGGGCGTTTTGTAAATTAAGCATGTATTGAAGGCGTTCCTCATAAGTGCCGGCTAACAAGGGCCTTTGAAGGCGTTTTGTCCCTTTAAAGGGAGGTAATCTAAGGCACTTTTTTATGGGAAACACTTCCTATCATACTTCCTACAAAACAAAATCGTCAGACCACTCATACGCCATTGATCTGTGTTTCATCTCACGGTCGAGAGAGCAAGCAAAATCCCTTCTAACCTCCCGTTTTTCACGCAGGCACCTTCCACAATCCCTGCTCCATTAACTCTTCCCCGAATCAATCCTCAATCTCGTTCCTCTCTCCTACCTCCGTCCCCATCGATCCCTGATGTGTTTGAACCAAGTGCACTCAGGATAGTATATTGTTTCTACGAAAATGTCTTATTTGTTCAGTAGCAATTTTCTAGTTGATGGAAACACAGTTTTCATGTTTTTGAAGTAAATCAAATAATCCCTTAAGTGCAAATTCCTATAAAATTATATCATGTTTAATCCACTATGGAAGCCAATTCATTGGTACATGGAACCACCACGTTTAATTCACCAGAAAATGATGCTTCCGCTGGTCAAGAAGAATGCTTCCATTCATCACGAATAATGCTTCCGTTGTATTAAATTCATGTTAGTACCATTAGTATGGAAGCACATCTTAAGAAATATCGTAATTAATTACTAGATTTACTCGTGAGTAGTTACCATATTTTTTCCCGAGATTATAGCAGCAACAATAGGATTTGAAATCATTCCAGGAAGCAGTTTAAGGAAACAGATCACCTATTGTGAGGACGTTGATTATGTAGCAGCAAATTCATGGAAGCCGTTACCAATAAAGCACTCGTTTAACAAAGAAACTAGCCTATGCCATGCGCAGTGATTAGGTAATAGATCGGACGTCCGGGTTGCTTCTAATCGTACGGCTACCGACCGGTCCGATAGGAAGCAAATCATCAGTAGTCTGATGCCTAGCGGTGCCCCTTTTTTATTGCCTTGTAGAAAGTGCCTCTGTTTGTCCATTGTGCTGTAGTGATTGTAGGAAGGGATGGTGAAATGACAAGCTAGTTTAGGATAAATCAAGGCTCGCTTGATTCGGCGCTTATTGAGGCATTCTCTCCAGCGGAACAAAACACCGATGAATAAACCATGCATGCTTGACTGCTCTGAAGTGCGACAGCCATGCATGGATGCACCATGAGCCGGACTCACACTGCAATTAATCCGTCCGAGCTTGCAAGTGTTCCACGTGAACTTGGAAATGAACATGTATCGAATTGAGTTGCAGGACCAATGAATGCGAACTAAAACTAAAGGTAGTGTCACACCAAGTCATGGAACAGCATGAGCTGGTGGACCTGGGCCCAGTTTTGGATCAGGTCAAGGGTCAACATGAACACCCCTCTCCCCGGGCCAATCTCGGATAATACCTTGGAATTGTCCCCATGGCCATGATGCCAGGTGGAAACTTGAGACAAAAGTCACATCCAACCTTGGGGCCGCATCCCCTGTCCCTGACTTTGGATCCTACGTAGGAGGTTGGCATAGAATCTGTTCCGAGGTCGATGTTTGAACCTATCTCGAGCCCACAATCCCTATTTCCGGTGTCACACTAGGATTGGCGGAACATAAAAGTTTGTTCTGAACTAACTATTAAATCAATTATAGAACCTTGCAACACTGGACAACCCGATCTCGATGTACGATTGGAACTGATTGACGCGCCCACCACCCATCTTGTTGCCAAAGTCGAAGACCTAACCGACATCATGGAAGGCATTGTGGTCGAGACCAAGGACATGGATGAGGAGGTCAGCATGTCTGCATATAGCCCACCAACAACCAGCACACCCTCGGAAAATTGGACGGTGACCTCGACCTATGATGTCTACAGGGTTGACACGCCATGTGCCAACGACACTCGTGGAACCAACAACAACGGCAATACCGGATGATTGTGCCAACGGCAGTGACAAAACCATGAACAGTGGCGGCGGCAACCCTGATGGTCCTCCATGCGGCGAGGTAGATGACCGTCAAAGCAAACTCAGACCCAAAGACGAGGATATATTAAATTTGTCGCTTAGTAGGCCACGCGAGGACATGTTATGGTGAAGGCTAGGAACGGAGATGCTCATATCGGAAGGGCGTGAGTGCGTGTGTTCATAGAGGTAAGTGTATGTGCATGTATGAGTGTCTGCATATGTACTGCGTTACCCACCCCACGCCCCCACACCTCTATGCCACAAATTTCTTCTTCATGCATATTAAAATAAATAAAGAGATAATGCCCCCCTTGTCTCGAACCCCTAGTAGGCCGGAAGTTATCAGTCTCCTCAGAATTAGACCTGATAGTATATTGTACCGATGAGATACAAGTCATCATCAAAAAACCCCATTCTCCTGTAATCCCAACCTTAACATAATATTCTGAAGAAAACCCAGTCAACTTATGGGTTTGTCCGCGAATATCTAGGTTGTCCGCGAATGAAATCTTTCGGATCCACTCGTAGGCAATAATCACATTGTCTCTTATAATTCTGTAGGGATAAATGCACTTTCGGTTGGTGAAATAATCTCTGGTAAGATTATCTTTAGGTTTTTAGCAAGGATCTTTGGAATCTTCTATATCTTAATAGTTAGCCCACACTAATATATTTCTCTCGGTGCATGCCACCTCACCACACAACATGCGTGGAAAAGGCCTACACCCACTAGCCTATTTCTTTCAACATGCAAGCATGCCACAACGTCATGCAACATGTATGAGAAAAGACTCACCTCAACATGCAAACATACATGAGAATTTTCATTTCATTATGCTATTTATATTTAATAAATATTCTACAACTATATAATAAATAAAACACAATAACTAATAGGGTTAATTATCATTTTACCCTTAGTGGTGTCCATGTGCTCAGTTTTGCCCTCAATTGCGAATCGTGCTCAGTTTTGCCCCTAGTCCATGCGCAACTACTCGTTCCGTGAACACTGCCGTCTCCGTCAGGTCAATGTTTTGACTCGGCCCTTACAGGTGGGACCAGGCGGCAGAGACGCGCTAGACGATCAAACCGTTGCACGCGTGGCTTGTGGGACCCTGCAAAGAGCCGTTGAGCAGATAGCCGTTGTGGGTGTGCTATATAACCGGGCAATAGAGAGCGGCGGTGACCACAGCGACAGAGAGAGCACGACGGTGACCACGGCGACAGAGAGAGCGCAGCGGTGACCACGGAGACAGAGAGAGCGCGGCGGTGGGAAGATAGCTGTGGAGGGCGCGGCGGCGTTGAGATCCCCTTCGGTTCCGAGCTCCATGTCTTCTTCAAGCTCCCACGCCACCTCGCGGATGCAGAGCCCGATGCACGTGGAGATGCCTATCTTCATCTGTCCGCGGTGCCGGGCGGCCATTGATCGGAGGGTTTCTCACACACAAGGAACCAAAATCGTCCGTTCTACGTGTGCAGCAAGAATGGGGTAAGAATCGGGGAAATTGCACCATTTTCGTGGTCGGGATCTTTGAACGATGGGTTGATCTGTTTGGCGTTCATGCAAGGTCAATGTTTCTTTCTTTGGGTCGATGCTCTGGCCAAGACTCTGATGAATGAACTGCAAGAAGAGCATGAAGAATGGTTGCGCATGATGGCACGAACGACAGTGACCGCAGCACGAGCTCCGGAAGAAGAGATGGAGGGTGAAGCACACACTAACAGAGAGCTAGATGTTGAGCTTAGGATGTTGAAGAGGAATGTTAGGAAGCTTGAAGATCAAGCACAAATACCCATTTGCAATTATTTTTGGGAATTTGTAGGTATGGTAATCGCACTGGGTGTCATTTTGAAATTGTAAGGAAAGGCGTGAATTATGAAGGAATTTGTAAGCTTGAAATTGTATGAGAAATTCACCTTGTTTAAATGTTGGTCAAAGTTGTTTAAATGTTGCAAAAAAATGACCAACATTTAGATATGTTGAAACGAGGGAGAAGAAATGAGAAATTCAGAAACTCTGATCAATGAAATGCACCTCGTTTCTATGCCTTTCTGTCAAAAAAAAAGGTTCCTCTGTGGGTGAAATTCAGAGCAGAGAGCCAAGTGCCGGCTAGACTAATGGGCCAATTGCATCAAATTAGGCCCATTTGGGGTGGGCAAATTAACTCTCTTGTGTGTCTTTCTGTTTTCTGTTCTGATTTAATTTAGGCATTAAATTATTTTATTTAATGCTGAAACTTTTTGTGGAAGCTAATTGAATTATTTTGAGAGCCAAACAATTATGTTTAGAATTTTTTTAGAGGTGTTAAATATTTAATATCAATTTAATTACTCCAATTCAAATACATCGTGATTTAAATCAAAGACCAAAATGTCATAGAAAATGTGCCTCAGCTATGGTAGAGGTTTACACCCGGTGCCAAAATTAATGAACATTTTTTGAGGGCATTACATTGAGAAAAAATAATTTATCTAAAAAAATGAAGGATGGAAAATGCACAAAAAATTAATGCGGCTGGGACTCGAACCCAAGGCCACTTGGGTTTGTGGTGTTTAGGGGTGCGCTGGTAACCACTAGGGTAGATGGAAAGACTTTAACATGCTAGGGAAGGAAGCTATACATAGTGAGACCGTGACTCGGTTTAGGGTTTAAATACGCATGTTTGTACTAAACGTTTGCATACGCGTGAGAGTGGTTTTCCTTTATTTTGCACTGAACTTTTGGAGGGTTGGAAACGTATGTTTGCACTGCCACATGATTCTGGTTAGAGTGGCACTTGGTTTAGGATTTAAAGCGAATACATGTGCATGTTAGTTCATGACTTGGTTTAGGGAAGAAATGATATCTTTGGGCATAGACATTTTTGAACACACATAATAACTTGGATAGATAAGGTGCAACACACCGTACCCTTATATAGATGGGTACCCTACATAGATAGATAAGTCCATGGGCACGACACGACACGACACGACAATCATGACGAGCATGATGAGCTTGACGAACAACATCACTACGGGCTTGCTCCCCTTCTTGAAAATCTTCATCTTCACCTTGGTCGTGCCCCTTCAACACCGTCTTCAACTTCACTCCTCCTCCTTGTCGTAGGGAAGGGAGTGCATCTGGTTTTCGGTGGGGAAGATGCACTCGTAGTTGGTGAAGATGTTGTACACCTTGAAAAAGATGGATTCGCAGCCGCACCAATACACTTGGCCAAGGAGTTCGTGCGCATCAAATGGGTTGGCGAAGGTGACCGTGAGCAGTAGGAGGAAGCCGCCGTGGTCACGAACCTCGTTGATGGTGAACATCCTAGGCGAGCCCCGTGGGAGGTGGGAATAGCCGGCTCTGAGGAAGGCGCAGGTGAGCTCGACGGACCCCCTCCACCTTGAAGTCGATCACACACGGAGCTCCCTCTCCACGAGCACGCCCGATGGGTAGCACAGATCCGGCCCGATAGGCGGACGAAGGAAGGTCGGCCCGTTGTACTGCATCTTTGCTTGGTCGCTTGGAGGGCTCGGTCGCTTGGGTGTTTGAAGTTGGAGGGAATGGATCTGGCTTTTGGGTGGTGAGTGGGAGAGGAAGAGAGGCACCCCATATAAATAGGCCCATGGGTGGGAGAGAAAGAAAGAAGGGACAAGAATGGTGTGTGTGTCAATTCTGACGCATGTGTGTATCCGTTCAGTTTTGGACCCTTAAATTTTTGCACCGAAACGATGCATGGGGCGCGTGGATATGAATCTCTGCAGCGAAAGGATGCATGGGATGCTCTTTGACGGGCGCGAGCATGTGAATCGCGATTGTAATTCTGAATCAATACGTGCATGGCCACGTCGCATCGCTCGCCTCACTCGCATGCATGCACGTCCGCCTCCCGCGCATGCATTCCCACGTCGCCGCCCTTCCCGTGCATGCAGGCCTAGAAAGGCTGAGAGGGGTACTTAACTGCGATTCAGGCCCGGACAGCGAGACGGCCCAACGGTTCATCTAGCGCGCCTGGTACGTTTTGAGAAAAAAAATAGCCCAACCAATCAGATTGCGTCTCGCGGATCACCCCCCTCCTCCCCGCAGATTCCTTCTAGAAGGGTTAGATCGACGGTCCTTGATTGCCTCTAGGGTTAGATGGACGGTCCTTGTTCAGCGATAGGGTTAGCGGGGTTTGGTGCAGTCAAAGATAGGTTTGATCAGATTTCAAATGAGCATAATAAATTAAATAAAAATCAGAAAAATGAAAAACCTGCGCACATACTCTTCTTATGTCATATACTAACGATTTAAGTTGATAAACAAAGTTTACATACATTTAAACGAAAAGTTCATGTGTCTTATGTGATATCTCAAGAATCTCAAACTCTCTTGTATGAAGTGAAGGAAAGTGTTTTGTGGAAATGAACATGAAAATTTCAAAAATCTCACCACAACTTCATTTTGGAGTGACTAAGAAGGATCGAGGCTCAGTTTTTCATTATGATGTTTTAGACTTGTTTAAATCGTGGTTAAAGTTAAGTTTGACCGGAATTTAAATGAGCAAAACAAAACAAAAAAATCAAAAAAATGTAAAAACCAGCGCACATAGTATGTATATATAGAATATATGTTTAGGAAAGTTATTTGGCTCATTTAGCCAAGGTCGAAAAAAACCTTGTTAAGAAATGAGGCCGTTTACCCTACCGTTGGGCCCCTCTTTTTTAGCACTTCTTCATGAAAATTTCAAAAACCTCACCACAGCTTCATTTTGGAGTGACTAAGAGGGATCCAGACTTAGTTTTTCATTTTGATGTTTTAGACTTGTTTAAATCTTGATCAAAGTTAGGTTTGACCAGAATTCAAAGGAGCAAAACAAAATAAAAAAATAAAAAATAAATAAAAACCAGCGCACATAGTTTGTGTATATAGAATATATGTGTAGGAAAGTTATTTGGCTCATTTATACAAGGTCAAAAAATCTTGCTTAGAAATGAGGCCATTTACCCTACATTTGGAGCTTTTTTTAGCACATTTTTCATGAATGTGAGTTTACCTAAGTTTTGAAAGAATTACAAATTCCAGATAGCGTTTGAAATTTGAAGTTCTAACATAGGTCCAACATCATTCAAATATAGTTCTAACATAGGTCCAACATCATTCAACAGAAATACAACATTATTCGTAATGTTTCATAATTATTCATAAATAGCGTTGGGGCTTCTGTTTTTTCCTTGAGCCTCTTGCCATCACTTTGCTCCTCGTGCACCTTGTGCTCATTGCTTCTTCTCTACTCCTCTTGGTTGTCGGTACCTTGCGCGTCTTCTTTAAACCTACCGCAAAGCTGTGCAAAACATAAAGGGTAATGAGATCATGTCAAGTGATAAATGTACAATAGTATTTGCAAGATTTACATACCTAGCAGAACTCACAACAACAGAAGGTTGGTCACCATTTGGAGCCTCACCTGGATCACCATTTGGAGCCTCATTTGAATCACCATTTGGAGCCTCATTTGGATCACCATTTGAAGCCTGATTTGAATCATCATTTGGAGGCTGACTTGAATCATCATTTGGAGGATATTTTTGATCATCTTCAAAATCATGCGGCTGTTGACCATCATCATTTGGAACCTTGTCAAAATCCTCATCTGATGCAACCGGTTGTTGACCATTATTTTCATCATCTGTTGAGGCAACCAGCTGCTGACTAACATTTTCATCGAAGCCTTTATCGAAACTCTCTCCGAACGCTGGATCTACTGTGTTATCACAATACTTACCGAAATGCCTAGACCCACCACACCTTGTGCACTTACGCTTCCTCGCTCCAAGTTCAGCTCCTTTGCTGTGAGGTCTGATTCGACTCTTCCTTAGTCTACCTAATGCTCTCTTCAGAACTGGAGCGCAAAGCTTGAAACCAGGGTCCACCACGTCCCATTGTTGTTTTCCCTCCATAGCAGGCAAGGCATACACATATGTGGCTTTGAACCTTGCAACAGAGTAGTAATCATGCACATACTATTGTATGTTCCCTGCTGGACCTGGGAGAGAAGTGATGAAAAACAAGGCATGAATGCATGGCATCCCAGTTATCTGCCATTGCCTACAACTACAAGTTCTACCTTCTAAATCCACTGGATATCTCCATTCCCTCTTCTCTTTATCGAAATATGATATCTCTGTTGTGGTACCCGAGCAAAGAGTCATGTTCATTTCCAAGCCTGTTGTTTTCTGCTTCAGTTCATTCATCACGGCAGGGATGGGCCTGTGGCCCATGAATTTTGCCTCGACTATTCCTGCACGATAATGAAATTTCTGCATGTATTCCATCCTTATCCTGTCAAGCAAATCCACCACATAATGACCCTTTAGTTTCCGGATCATTGAGTTGAAAGTCTTTGCTAGATTATTGTGCACATAGTCAACTTTGTTCAGTTCACTGAATTGGCTTCTGGCACATAACTTGGAGTGGTGTGTTTCCAAGTATTCTTTCACTTTGGGATTCATGTATAAGTGCCTCGAGTGGTAGTTGTGCTTCTTCACACTGCAAGTCAAAGATGCTGGCCATAAATTGTCGGTATACACCTTTCCTTTGAATTTCTTCACCAAATTTGCAGCAAGGTGACGCATGCATTCCCTATGCTCTACTCCAGGGAACACATTGTCCACGGCCACTACAAAACCTTTGCAGGCATCTGTATGACTTACCAACCCATTGGGATGTGCAATAGCCTGGCGCAGATTATGCAAAAACCAAGTCCAGCTCTCCTCAGACTCTGTCTCCAGCACACCGTACGCAACTGGAAATACAAAACTGTGTGCATCAACTGCACAAGCGGCTACTAACTGTCCTTTAAACCTCCCTATAAGAAAAGTATCATCAATAGCCAAATAAGGCATGCAGCCTACCAAAAAACCCAGGCGACAAGCCTCAAAGAAGACAAAAACCCTCCTAAAGAATTCCTTGGTCTTTATCACTCCCCTGAATGTGTACTCCACGGTGTGGTGGTCAATATCGACAATACTACCTGGGCTGGTCCTCTCCACTTCACCTTTGAATGAATACAACAGTTCAGAACTTTCCTTCCAGTTACCATAACTAGAATCCATAGCATGTTGTTTACCATTGAACAACCTCATGTATGGTAAATCTATCTTGAACTTGTCTTTGATGTTCTTCTACAATTCCTTTGGAACCACTTGCTGGTTTTCTTTCACCCACTTCTTTACTTCTCCTGCCACCCATCTTGACTTGGCTCTACTAATTGTATCCTTCCTAAGGGTTGATTCCTGACATGTGTGCTTAAAAGGGTTCACTTGGACCTAAACATTCGTGATATTTCGCTTTTTTGATGCGAGCATTCTCCATGGACAATCCTCAGTCGGACAGTGCACTCTGTAACTTATTGGATCACTCTTGTCAACTTTGAAAGTATGTTCTACCTTGATGCAATATGTCACAAGTGCATTTCTACGCTTAGTCATGGATACAAAAAAGGTACCTTCTTCCATATGAGGATTCAAAGTGTCCCATTCAACAACTGTAAGGTCTTTGTCCTCACCCACCGTGTCATCATGCACACGGACTGCATTGTGAGTCTCATCTTGGTTTTCCGCCCGAGGTGCCCATCATAAATTCTGAATAACATCAGAATATAGCTTCTCTTCATCAACCCCAAACTTGCAGGCATCAGGCTCCACTTCAAGGGGGACCCTACTGCCGGTGCCCAGGCTTGTCGAGCCACCACGTCGTCGTGCACTAACTGAACTGTTCTGGCTAGAGATGCCATTACGACAACTTGTAACTACCCGAGATGTTGCACCCGCCATCCGAGGTCCAAATGCCTACTCAAGCACATCAATTTGCAGCCTCACATGAAAATTCTCTTTCTCCTTATGCCTAGCAAACATGGTAGCCAGCTCTTCATCATTACTAACTGTCACCCATTTCTTTTCCCCATCATAGTATTTGTATTCCACTTCATCATGCAAACCCCAAGGATATTGGCTTCAAATTACCTTCTCAAATTGTCTGAAACTCCAATTACTAGCCATTGGCAACCGATAATCGAAACCTCCTTGGAATTTCTTCTTATTCTTTGCATTGAACATGTGCCAGTCCCTTCTAATGTGCACCAAGAAAGCAAACCGCAACTCCATCCTAACCAACAAAAAACAGTGACGCGATCAGCACACTAACCGGGCAAACCAACTCGAATCTAACTATTCAAATGCACAACTAAGCTGAATCTAAACAGGAGGCGTGACTTACCCATAAGGAACCCAGTCGTGGACGCGACGGATCTCCGGCCCGATGCCTGGCTTGCCAAATTCTTCGGGGTCGCCGCCGCTCGCCATTTCGCTATGGGGTTCACCGTCGTAATTCAAACAGCTGCACCAGCCCCCCACCTATCAGCCCTCCGCCCGGGCACACAGAAGGAGGCCGTGCCGCTGGTCGAGCAGGTGTCGAGCGCCCCACCTGGGGCGTCGCAGGAAGGTGGCGGTCGCGGCAGCGGCAGCGCAGCTGGTGGGGGTGCAGGTGCTGGCGGCGGTGCAGGATGGCCGGCCGGTGGAGGGGATAGAGTGGGCGTGGACTGGCCAGATTAGAACCATAGGATTGATTTCGGGATTTTTTTGCTAGGTCCCACATGTCAGCTCTGGACCCACGTTCACGCGGTCCCATGTGTAAGCTCTGGACCCACTACCACTAACGCCGGTGGACGGAATGGACTAAAATCTGGCCATTTGGCCTCGTTATAGTAGCCGCGCATGGAGTAGGGGCAAAACGGAGCACAATTCGCAACCGAGGGCAAAACTAAGCACATGGACACCACTAAGGGCAAAAGGATAATTAACCCTAACTAATATGTATTATCAGTTTTAGCTCTTACTATTATTATCCAAAAAAGCTCTTATATCATTACTCAAAATATTCATTTTTCATGCGGTGAATCTCATTGAAAAATGTTGCAAAATATTCCGGCAATAACGTGCGGGGTATCATATCTAGTTAAGACTAATGTGGTGTCATTCCACCCCTACTTTATCTGTCCCGAGTTTATCGCCTGCGGGACTTCCTAGTATTTTTTTGTAGAAAATTGCATGCAAACCGTTGGGGCCCTGGGCCTTAATATGTTGCCGATACTGAATATAGTGTGCTTCACTTCATCCTCCATAAAGAAAGCTGTTGTTCATTCATTTATTTAGAAACTCTCGGCAGAATTTTTCAAGAAATCCAAGATCTGTATTGTTAACTTCGGAAGAGAAAGGGTGAATAAAGTAATTTTCGATCATCGGGTTTAACATGCCTGTTCCTTCCAGCCACTCCCCGTGGCCATCCTTAAGACATTTCATCAAATTACGTTCTATCTGGCCAAGGCAAATTGTAGAATATTTTTTGAATTGTCATCGCCGTTACATAACTAGTCCACCCTAGCTCGTTGGAGCGTATGCAGTTCCAGGAGGTCTTCAATCAAGTCTGCTAGTTCCTTTCTTTTCATGTCACTTTCATCAATAGCCATAGGCCCTTCTATCACATGTGCAATCTCTTTCCTCGTGAGATTTGATAACCTAGATGGGAACAATGTTGGGGATATCACTTATCGGGAACTTATCGGTCGACCCATGATAAGGGGTAAATCGGCCAGTTCATCGGCATATCGGCTGATTTATCGCCATATCGGCTGATTTATCGGCCGATTTAACCTATCGGTCAGATAACGGTAAACGATAAATCGGCCGATTTATCGGCATACTGGAAGATATCTTGAACAGTGGTTTTAAGTACCCGCCAATCCCAGTTATGTAAGCTCTAATTCATTATACGAAGCCTCCTAGTATGCCATTCCCGTGCACATTCGAAGATGATTCATCCCATGCCTGGATGACCACTAGTGGTAGGTGCCAAATTTTCCCAAGATAATTTTCACCAATGGCTAATCTAGAACTTCCGAAACAAAACAGAAAACTAACCATAACACCATTCTCAACAGTCATAATATTGATTTGTTGCTTTATGTTTAAGCACCATACATAGGTTTCTACACCCAGAAAAGTTTACTCAACAACCAGACAATATCTGCAAGGTAATTACCATAGAATTTGAAAATTAGAAGCACATAACATGGAAGAAGATGCTTCAAAGTTGAAAGATATAAAGAGGAGCAGGAGCAAGCAGACAGTTCATTTCCCTCAACAACTTAGTATTGCAGACTTCCTTCATGGAGATTTTGCCCAGTCAAAACCAGTGAAGCCTTCGCCGAATACACCACCAGAGAACCTAACTTCTAGTCATTCGAGAGCGTGATCGTCGTCCCATATGGCCTCGTCGTCACTCCCGATGGTGAAGTAATCATCGTCCACGAACTCATCCCATGCGCCGATGGGGTCATCATCCGAGCACTCATCCCAGAAGTTGTTCTCATAGCAGTCGTCCACGGCGGGGCCGAGGATTTTCAGCCCAGGATACTTCGCCTGCAAACTCTTGCCATCAACGTCCCAGCAGCCACGCAGATCTAAGAATTTGAGGTCTTGGCACTGCGAGGCAATCTCGATGACAGCCGTAGTCACGATGATCATATATCCTATCTCAAGGTGGCAAAGCTTTGGCATGTTGCAAGCAATAGCACGGGCCTCATCATTGTGGCACACCTTCCCAGCGACGTCCATAGGGTGCATGACTCGCCGCAGTCTGACGAGGGATTTGCAGTTCTTACCAAATGCCTCCAGAGCACGAGCGCCAATCTTGGTGCAGCTGCTTACATCCAGGAATGTAAGTTTGGTCAGTCTTTGTGCAACATCTTCCACTATGAAGTCGTTGATCTTGCTCCTGGGAATCTCCAAAGTCTTGAGAGATTGCGCACTTGCAAAAGAAAACACGATATGATAAGTAAGGTTTAACAAAATATTGTGGATAGAGTCATCGGTAAACAAAGTACTATATATATAATGCATAACCCTTGTTCTGTAGGGTCGTGACAAAAACAAAATCAAAATGAACACACTGGAATGGTTGTAACATCCTTGCAATAAGAAAATAAATGATAGCCAGGAAGCACTGGAGCATCGTCGGTTGAGGAAATGGTTGGTAATACCATTTTGAACATGTTCTTCTACACAGATGTGCCGGATCTGGAACCATGTTCGCAACATTTCTCACTACCAGGAATCAGATTAAGCAAGAGGAGCATGATTGTGCTAGTAATTTCAATAGACCATCTATAAGCATGTATTTACAGATTAACACACTGGAATGATACTACCCCATTTGTATTAATTTATGCAATTGAATGAATAATTTACAAGCATTTACAAAATTATTGCCAAAATATAAGCACATTTTTTTTATGAGTGATTGAATTCCGCGATAATAGAGGACCTTATTGTGTAAAGACAAACACAACCGCAAGGCAAGTAATTCTGGACTCAATTATGTTACACATTACGTACTTTTTTATGTTCATTAGCACATGTCTCTCTAATCAATACACGTATTAACATACATGCCCGGTGTTTCTCACATATTTGGATCATCGACTGTCAGATCGTGTTCTCTAGCCCATCCCCGCCCTCCATTTTCTACCGTGGCCGCCACCTTATTAGTTCCGGCCCCTCCTCCCCATCACCCTCACCCCCCCTCCTCCGCCTCAGTAATCCAGCTCCTATATAATGCAATTACACATCCATCACATTTCCCCAGCCACTACACCTGTGGCAATCTAAACCATTTGACCAATGAAGGTCTGTATGCATTTTGCAAGGACAGTACACAATCTGAGGAACTACTGCAGCAACATGCACAATAATAATAATAAAACACATTGTTCCCATCTAGGTTATCAAATCTCATGAGGAAAGCATCACCATTCACCAACATAAAAATGAATTTGACTAAAGAAAACTACTTACTTGTCTGCGATGAAGGCGAACAATGAGTCGTTTGGAAGCCTGGACACGCTAAGGCGGTGGCACGAGCCAGCGCTGCGAGTGAGGAGCATATGAACCATGCTGGTGATCTGGTCAGGCTCGCTCTGCTGGCTCCACTCCTGAATGTCGATGTCCTGCCAGCAGTCCGACCCTGAAACCACCTTGCTCCAGGGTTTGCAAACCACCGAAACCACAGTGAGGATCTCCTGAAGGGACAGTTTGCAGAAGATGAGGCCTAAGGCATCTCGTGTTAGGTCCTCCCAACATCTGTCCTCACTGCACTCTTCCATCCCTGATCCTTCCGATCCGGGACCGACCATGAAAGTTGTATGTCGACCTGTTTTAGGAACAAACATAAATTACCATGTGTGGTAAAATTATTTTCTTAATCCACCAGTTGAAGGCTTGAAGTAACATATTCAGAATTTCATGGCGACTTATATTAGCAGTATGAAAGTGCTTTCATCTACTATGAAAAAAATTCCAGTTAATCAACATTTATTTGGAGATAATAAATTGCGAATTTATATGGCAAGATCAACTCATCAACATAAAGGACTATGTATCAAAGGTATGGAAATATAGAACCCAGCGACCATGATAAAATTGAAGGAAATGAAATACACCGAGTTGAAACTTGAACACATGTGCAAGATTTCCCTGAACTGACAAGAAAGAACTTGCAGCTCCAACAAAACCACGGGAACAAATGAGATCTGAGCGAGATCGCTGGGAGAAGAGGTGGAAACATGAACTGAGATATAAAGTAGCGGATACTGAGATATAAACATGAACTGAGATCTGAGCTAGATCACCGCACCCAGATACTAAAAAGAGCACCCCCTCTTGCAGCAAAGCGGGCTGATTACTGGGAGCGAAAACCCAAATCAGTTAACCTTCTCAAGAACCAAACGAGAGCACCAAGATGCGAGAACTGACAAAAAGCCAGCAGGGCCCAACTAGCGAGTACGAGGAGGAGGACGCCGCAGATCTGATGCAGCCCCTCCGCCAAAGACAAAAAATTCGAGAAAGGGAGGGGCCGGCCGGGACAGTATCCTTCCCAACGCTACCTGCGTGGACGTGGTGTTCTTCACGACGGAGAGATGCTTCGGATGGTGAGCTTACCAGGTCGCGGTGGAGGAGGAGAGGTGGTGGTGAATCTGT
>LR738714.1:751028099-751052672 GCA_902687465.1 Secale cereale
ATCAACATAAAGGACTATGTATCAAAGGTATGGAAATATAGAACCCAGCGACCATGATAAAATTGAAGGAAATGAAATACACCGAGTTGAAACTTGAACACATGTGCAAGATTTCCCTGAACTGACAAGAAAGAACTTGCAGCTCCAACAAAACCACGGGAACAAATGAGATCTGAGCGAGATCGCTGGGAGAAGAGGTGGAAACATGAACTGAGATATAAAGTAGCGGATACTGAGATATAAACATGAACTGAGATCTGAGCTAGATCACCGCACCCAGATACTAAAAAGAGCACCCCCTCTTGCAGCAAAGCGGGCTGATTACTGGGAGCGAAAACCCAAATCAGTTAACCTTCTCAAGAACCAAACGAGAGCACCAAGATGCGAGAACTGACAAAAAGCCAGCAGGGCCCAACTAGCGAGTACGAGGAGGAGGACGCCGCAGATCTGATGCAGCCCCTCCGCCAAAGACAAAAAATTCGAGAAAGGGAGGGGCCGGCCGGGACAGTATCCTTCCCAACGCTACCTGCGTGGACGTGGTGTTCTTCACGACGGAGAGATGCTTCGGATGGTGAGCTTACCAGGTCGCGGTGGAGGAGGAGAGGTGGTGGTGAATCTGTGGGAGCGGAGGGCGTCTCGGCGATGGGGTGAGGAGGAGGAGCGAGACTGCGAGGGTGGGGAGGGATACAGTCAAGTGTAACGGTGGAGGGGGTTGAATTGATCGGCGAGAGGATACGGTCTTTCTCCTTTTGTTGCTGGCGCGTGCCTGCTGGGGCAGGGGGATTCCGGGGGTGCGCCGCCTGATTCAGGCCGCGCCCCCTCGGAGTAATTAATTCCTAAGCTCAAAATCCTGAAATTTAATGCAATAATAATAATTCCTTAACATATAATAATAATTCCTTACTCTCTCTGTCCGCGAATAAGTGTATTTCTATCATTTGTCCTAAGTCAAAGTTTTATAATTTTGACCAACTTTATAGAAAAGAATAGTAGTATACATGACATCAAATTGGTATATTATGAAAATACATTTCAAAACGAACCTAGTAATACTAATTTATTGCCATAAATGCTGCTACTTTTTCCTATAAAGTTGGTCAAAGTTTTAAAACTTTGACTTAGGACAAAACTAGATGTACACTTATTCGCAAACGTGATGGTACCCTCGAACGAAGGAACTGCAGATGGAGCAAGCCTTGGCTTTTTTTAGAAATTGTTGATGTTAACGCAAGATTCACACTATGTCTGTGATGCTAGTGTGTGGGCAAGCTAGATTTGATAAATAAATTTCATCGTATATGGCAGATATGGCTTAGATTTTGTTTTTTTGCGAAATTATATGTCTTACATTAATGTAATCAATGTAAAGTGTATGTTCTATGGCTTTAGTGTTATTGTAAACGATATTTGGGATATTATTTTTCCCATATTTCTACAATTACTTTTCTAACTTCACCATGTCCCCTTTCGCGCACTTTTTTGCTTTAAAAACACTTGGGCCATTCACTTGTGCAATGGGCTAATAATCCAGCGGCCTCTTACGTGGCCCATCATCATTCAGATGTCGTGTTTACTATTGGTGATCTCCATCGTAGACCTAATATCCAATAATGAATTAGCTCTTAGGCGTGTTTTCTTTCAAACGTTTGAACGAACTAGAGAAATGTAGTCCACGAGAAGAGTTGGAAAGTGATTTCGTTGATTGATTCACTGTTGTAGAGATTACAGGTATATATGGAAGGGTGAGGAGAAGGAACCGCACGACCAACACTTGGGCACGCAGGCCAGACGTGGTCCTGATCCGATAAACCTGGAGCTACGGTACAATGTACATAGCAATACAAATGTAATCTAGCACCCCCCCCCCCTCAGTCGGAACACCGTTTGGTAGGATGTTCAGGCTGGATCTGAAATCGTTGAACACTGGAGACGACAATCCCTTGGTAAAGACATCAGCAAACTGAGAGCTGGAAGGAATATGGAGGACACGGACCTCGCCAAGAGCCACCCTATCCCGAACGAAGTGTAGGTCTATCTCAATGTGCTTAGTGCGCTGATGCTGTACTGGACTGCACGCAAGGTACGAGGCGTTGATGTTGTCACAATACACAATGGTGGCCCGTGTGGGGGTAGCTTCAACTGGAACAGAAGTTGTCTCAACCAACATGTTTCGGCCGCACAGTTGGCTACACGGTAATATTCTGCTTCTGCACTGGAACGTGAGATGGTTGGCTGCCTCTTTAATGACCAAGAAACAAGGTTGGAGCCAAGAAACATACAAAAACCAGAAGTAGATCTGCGTGTATCCGGGCACCCGACCCAATTCGCATCGGTATATGCAATGAGATCCATAGAGGAGGACTTGTAGAGCTGAAGTCCATTGTGTGAGGTGCCTTGTAAGTACCGGAGAATCCATTTAACAAGCTACATGTGAGTGTCCCGAGGAGCATGCATGAACAAGCAAACCTGTTGAACGACATAGGCAGTGTCGGGCCGAGTGAGAGTGAGATATTGAAGGGCGCCGGCCAAGTTGCGATAGTTGGTGGGATTGGAGAGAAGTTTGCCATCCCGAGAGGAGGACTTGGAGCTGGCGTCAATGGGAGTGGAGACCGGCTTACTGTTAAGCATCTTGGCGCGCTCGAGAACCTCAAGTGTGTATTGCTGTTGTTAAAGGAAGATACCGGAGGAGTTTGCGGTGACGTTGATGCCCAAAAAATGATGAAGGGGACCAAGATCAGTCATGGAGAACTCGGACTTGAGCGAGTGGATGATGGAGTTGAGGGTGGTGGAGGAGCTTGCCGTGACAATGATATCATCCACATAAACCAATAAGTAGGCGATCGAGAGACCATGATGTATAATGAACAAAGGGGAATCACTCTTAGAGGCCCGAAATCCCAATGACAAGAGGAATGCCTGAAACCGGAGAAACCAAGTCCTAGGTGCTTCCTTGAGGCCATATAAAGACTTGCGAAGAAGGCAGACATGATCTGGATGGGAGGGATCCACAAAACCTGCTAGCTGTGATCAATACAATGTTTCATTGAGATCTTCAAGCTGGTGAATCGGCCATGACTGAGAGGTAGCAATACTGAGCACCACACGAATAGTAGCCGGCTTCACAACGGGACTGAATGTTTCATCATAATCCACCCTAGCTTGTTGAGTGAACCCCCGCACAACCTAGCGAGCTTTATAGCATGCCTAGGAGCCATCAGTGTTGAACCTGTAACGAAATATCCACTTGCCTGTGACAATGTTGACACCTGCACCCTTAGGCACCAAAGACCACATGAAGTTATCCATTAAAGCATGCTATTCATCTAACATATCCTTGTGGCAATGGGGGTCTTTGAGGGCAGATTTGTACGTGGGTGGGATTGGGGAAATAGTGTGAGAGTTGGGGTCCACAAGGAATAAGTGTTTCGGCATGAGATAACCAGTTTTGGCACGTGTTGACATTTTGTGTGAGTTCTGGGGTGACTGTACTGGAATTGCATGGCATGGAAGAGGTGGCGCAGGCGGAGTGGAGGGTGCAAAAAGCGAGGAGGATCCGGTGGGGCTGCATGGGCTGCTGGCAGAGAGATCGGGCATGGGATCCGAGGAGGATTCTTCCGAGGTAGGTGTGGCTGTGGAATTGGGATTGGCCGGTGTCAGGGTGGTTGGCTGGTAGTGGGGGATAGATGGGGCCGGGATGTGGATCAAGGAGTGCTACTTCTCGAGCTTGCGTTGTATTCCCTCAAAAAGGAAAGGGAGATGCAGCACAGTAGCGTAAGTATTTCCCTCAGTTTTTGAGAACCAAGCTATCAATCAAGTAGGAAACCACGCACGAGTCTCTCGCACCTGCACAAACAAATAAGAACTTCGCAGCCAACGCGATAAGGGGTTGTCAATCCCTTTACGGTCACTTACGAAAGTGAGATCTGATAGAGATGATAGTTTGATATTTTTGGTATTTTTGGTTATAAGAACAAAAAGTAAAAGCGGGAAAGTAAAGTAGATTGTAGATTGATATGTTGAGAATAGACCCGGGGGCCATAGTGTTCTCTAGTGGCTTCTCTCATGATAGCGGTATTCTACGGCGGGTAAACAAATTACTGTCGAGCAATTGATAGAAAAGCAAATAGTTATGAGACTATCTAGGCATGATCATTATATATAGGCATCACGTCCGAGACAAGTAGACCGAAATGATTCTGCATCTACTACTATTACTCCACACATCGACCGCTATCCAGCATGCATCTAGAGTATTAAGTTAATAAGAACGGAGTAACGCCTTAAGCAAGATGACATGATGTAGAGGGATAAACTCAAACATAGTGATATAAACCCCATCTTTTTACCCTCGATGGCAACAATACAATACGTGCCTTGATGCCCCTACTGTCACTGGGAAAGGACACCACAAGATTGAACCCAAAGCCAAGCACTTCTCCCATTGCAAGAACTATAGATCTAGTAGGCCAAACCAAACCAATAATTCGAAGAGACTTGCAAGGATATTATTATCACACATAAAGAGTTCAGAAAAGAACCAAATATTTCTCATAGATAATCTTGATTGTAAACCCACAATTCATCGGATCTCGACAAACACACCGCAAAAAGTGATTACATCAAATAGATCTCCTCGAAGGCCAAGGAGAACTTGGTATTGAGATCCAAAGAGAGAGAAGAAGCCATCTAGATACTAGCTATGGACCCGAAGGTCCGTGGTAAACTAATCACAACTCATGATGATGATGTAGAAGAACTCCGTGGTAGATCCCCCCTCCGGCAGAGCTCCGAAACAGGCCCCAAGATGGGATCTCACGAGAACAGAAGGTTACGGTGGTGGATCTCTGTTGTTCTGATAGTTTCGGGGTACGTAGGTATATATAGGAGGAAGGAGGGCACCGGGGGCCAGACGGGGTGCCCATGATGCAGGGGGCGCGCCCCCACCCTCGTGGACGCCACGTCAGCCCTACTCCATGGTTCTCAAGTCTCCCATGCGTATTTTGCTACAAAAATATCTCTCCCGAAGGTTTCATTCCGTTTGGACTCTATTTGATATTCATTTTCTATAAAACCCTAAAACAGGCAAAAACAACAATCTAGACTGGGCCTTTGGGTTAGTAGGTTAGTCCTAAAAATAATATAAAAGTGTATAACAAAGACCATTAAACATCCAAAACATCATAAATAATAGCATGGAACAATAAAAAATTATAGATACGTTGGAGACATATCAAGCATCCCCAAGCTTAATTCATGTTCGTCCTCGAGTAGGTAAATGATAAAAACTGAATTTTTAATGTGGAATGCTAACCAACATAGTTTTTCAATCTAATTCTCTTAATTATGGCATGAATGTTCCGATCTGAAAGATTCAAGACAAAAGTCTATATTGACATAAGAAATAATAATACTTCAAGCATACTAACAAAGCAATCATGTCTTCTCAAAATACTATGGCTAAAGAAAGTTATCCCTACAAAATCATATAGTCTGGCTATGCTCGCTCTTCATCACACAAAATATTCATATCATGCACAACCCCGATTTCAGCCAAGCACTTGTTTTCATACTCTATTCTTTCAAACCTTTCAACTTTCACGCAATACATGAGCGTGAGCCATGGACATAGCACTATGTGGAATAGAAAGGTGGTTGTGGAGAAGACAAAAAGGAGGGAGATAGTCTAACATCAACTAGGCATATCAACGGGCTATGGAGATGCCATGATTGGTAGGTATGGTGGCTGTTTTGAGGAAAGTATATGGTGGCTGTTTTGAGGAAAGATATATGGTGGGTGTATGGTACCGGCGAAAGTTATGCGGTACAAGAGAGGCTAGCAATGGTGGAAGGGTGAGAGTGCGTATAATCCATGGACTCAACATTAGTCATAAGAACTCATACACTTATTGCAAAAATCTACGAGTCATCAAAACAAAGCAATCAACGCATGCTCCTAGGGGGGAGGTTGGTAGCAGTTAACCATCGCGCGCCCTCGACCTCCACACAAAGGTTGACACTTTACAAATACCTCATGCTCTAACTTTGTCACATAGCGGTTCACCATAGGTGCATGCTACGGGAATCACTAACCTTAACACAAGCATTTCTCAGTTTCATAATAACTCCACTAGCATGAATCTAATATCACTATCCTCGTATCTCAAAACAATTATCAAGCATCCAACTTCTCATCATATTCAATGCACTTAGTGTGAAAGTTTTTACTACATTGATATTGGATGTCTATCATGTGAAGGCTAGTTTTATAGCCAAGGCACATTACCATGCTGTTTTAATAGACTCTCAAAAGGATATAAGTGAAGCATGAGAGATCAACAATTTCTACAAAATATAATCACCACTGTGCTCTGAAAGATATAAGTGAAGCACTAGAGCAAAAATTATTTAACTCAAAAGATATAAGTGAAGCACATAGAGTGTTCTATCAATTCCTAGGCCATATTTAACTCTCTCAAATAGGTGTGTCCAGCAAGGATAATTTTGGCAAACTAACAAGCAAATACTCAAATTATACAAGACGCTCCAAGTAAAACACATATCATGTGGTGAATAAAAATATAGCTCCGAGTATAGTTACCGATGGATGAAGCCGAAAGAGGGGATGCCTTCCCGGGGCATCCCCAAGCCTAGGCTTTTGGTTGTCCTTGAATTTTACCTTGGGGAGCCTTGGGCTTCCCCAAGCTTAGGCTCTTTCCACTCTTTGTTCCATAGTCCATCAAAGCAATACTCAAAACTTGAAAACTTCACAACACAAAACTTAGACAAAAATCTCGTGAGCTCCGTTAGTATAAGAAAGCAAACCACTACTCAAAGGTACTGCAATGAATTCATTCTTTGTTTATATTGGTGTTAAAACTACTGTATTCCAACTTCTCTATGGTTCATACTTCCCAATACTACTCATAGATGCATTGAAATAAGCAAACAACACACGAAAAACAGAATCTGTCAAAAACAGAACAATCTGTAGTAATCTACAATTTTCGCATACTTCTGTAACTCTAAAAAAATGAAATAAATTGGTAAACGCGAGAAATTTGTCTATTAATCACCTGCAAAAATAATCAACTAAATAGCACGCTCCAGTAAAATCTGGTGACCATTCTAGCGAGCTCTAACGATTCTGTTTTTCACAGCAAGATCATATAAACTTAACACAAGTCTTCCCAAAGGTTCTACTTGGCACAAACACTAATTAAAACACAAAACCACATCTAAACAGAAGCTAGATGCAATATTTATTCCTAAACAGATGCAAAAACAAAAAATATAAAATTGGGTTGCCTCCCAACAAGCGCTATCGTTTTACGTCCCTAGCTAGGCACGATAATTCAATGATGCTCACATGAAAGATAAGAATTGAAGCACAAAGAGAGCATCATATAGCATGTGAGAAACATATCTAATTCTAATATACTTCCTATGCATAGGCATCTTATAGGAAAACAAATTCACAAGACAAGCAAGATCTAACATATGGAAGGAAAAAGAAAGAAACAAGATCAATCTCAACATAACGAGAGGTATTTTAGTAACATTAAAATTTCTACAACAATAGTTTCCTCTCTCATAATAATTGCATGTAGGATCATAAGCAAACTCAACAATATAGCTATCACAAGACATATTCTCAACACGATCCACATGCATACGAAGTTCACACTCTTCCAAAATAGTGGGAGCAACATTAACTAAAGTCAAGAACTCTCCAAACCCAATTTCAATATTATTGCAAACATTGTTATCAATCTTATATTCATCACGGGGATTAAATAAATATTAAAGATCATAAGAAGTATCACCGGAATCATGATCATTGCAACAAGTAGTGGGAATAGCAATATAAGCATCCCCAAGCTTAGGGTTTTGCATATCATTACACAATTGACATTAATAGAATTTATAATAGCATCATTGCAATCATGCTTTTTATTTAAGGAGCTATCATGAATCACTTTTTCTTTTAACAATTCCTCACAACTTTTAGATTCATATATATCAAGCAAAACCCCATAAAGATAATCTAGTGCACTCAACTTACTAGCAATTTGTTAAACATAATTGGATCTCTTAAAGAAATTAGCAAGTGGATGAGGATCCATAATTTAGCAAGCGAAGATGGAAGCTAATAGAAGGCACATGGCAACACAAGCAAACAAGAGGCAAGCGAACAGTAAACACACGGCAAAAGAAGGGCAAATAAAACGGCAAGGGTGAAGTGGGGGAGAGGAAAACGAGAGGCAAAAAATGTAAAGCGAAGGATAAGGGTTTGTGATAGGTACTTGGTATATGCTTTTGCGTAAGCCTCCCCGACAACGGCGCCAAAAATTATTCTTGCTACTTCTCGAGCTTGCGTTGTATTCCCTCGAAGAGGAAAGGGAAATGCAGGACAGTAGCGTAAGTATTTCCCTCAGTTTTTGAGAACCAATGTATCAATCCAGTAGGAGACCACGTGCGAGTCCCTCGCACCTGCATAAACAAATAAGAACTTCGCAGCCGACGCGATAAGGGGTTGTCAATCCCTTTACGGTCACTTACGAAAGTGAGATCTGATAGAGATGATAGTTTGATATTTTTGGTATTTTTGGTTATAAGAACAGAAAGTAAAAGCGGAAAAGTAAAGTAGATTGTAGATTGATATGTTGAGAATAGACCCGGGGGCCATAGTGTTCTCTAGTGGCTTCTCTCATGATAGCGGTATTCTACAGCGGGTAAACAAATTACTGTCGAGCAATTGATAGAAAAGTGAATAATTATGATACTATCTAGCCATGATCATTATATGTAGGCATCACGTCCGAGAGAAGTAGACCGAAACGATTTTGTATCTACTACTATTGCTCCACACATCGACCGCTATCCAACATGCATCTAGAGTATTAAGTTCATAAGAACGGAGTAACGCCTTAAGCAACATGACATGATGTAGAGGGATAAACTCAAACATAGTGATATAAACCCCATGTTTTAACCCTCGATGGTAACAATACAATACGTGCCTTGCTGCCCCTACTGTCACTGGGAAAGGACACCACAAGATTGAACCCAAAGCCAAGCACTTCTCCCATTGCAAGAACTATAGATCTAGTAGGCCAAAACAAACCAATAATTCGAAGAGACTTGCAAGGATATTATAATCACACATAAAGAGTTCAGAAAAGAACCAAATATTTCTCATAGATAATCTTGATCATAAACCCACAATTCATCAGATCTCGACAAACACACCGCAAAAAGAGATTACATCAAATAGATCTCCTCGAAGACCGAGGAGAACTATGGATCCGAAGGTCTGTGGTAAACTACTCACGACTCATGGTGAGGCGATGATGATGATGTAGAAGCAGTCCGTGGTAGACCCCCCCTCCGGCGGAGCTCCGGAACAGGCCCCAAGATGGGATCTCACGGCAACAGAAGGTTGCGGCGGTGGAACTAGGGTTTTCTCTGTTGTTCTGATAGTTTTAGGGTACGTAGGTATATATAGGAGGAAGGAGGGCACCGGGGGCCAGACGGGGTGCCCACGAGGCAGGGGAGTGATGGCTTCTCGCCCCTCGTTGGTTACCCCAAGTGGAAGGTTTGAGATGCAGTGTAGCGGATGTTTTCCCTTGGCAAAGATACCAAGGATCGATTTCCCCTGAGACTCCCAGTTTCAGCAAGAAGGTGTCAACTGCTAACGGTGCCAGATATTAGCAATCAACGTGGACCTGCACACAGATACAAATAACTTTGCTCCCAACGAGTATAGAGAGGTTGTCAATCCCTCCGGCCTTGTCGTTTACAAAGGATCAAACGCAAGTGATAATAGTGATATGTTTTGCTGCAATAGTAAGTAAAAAGCGGAAAGTAAATAGAGGATGTGATCAATGATGGTAATATGGACCGGGGTCCCATGATGTTCACTAGTGATGTCTCTCTCCCAAAAGACGATAAAACAGCTATGTGAGGTAAACGAATTACAGCTGGGCAATTGACAGAATTATGTGCGCAAACCAATGCTAACTATGCTGCAAGAAAGGTAGAGGTTCAAAGCATGGGCGGTACGCCAAGGCAAGTAGACCTAAATCCATCTCCATCTACTACTAATCATCCACCTTCAGATATCTATCCAGAACATCTCGCTGGTATTAAGTTGCGAGTCCCACCCATAGTGTAAACTCAAAGCAACAGACAACTGCATTAAAAGAACTTTGCGTAAAGTAAACAATCCTTGCACCCGCGGGCACAAGCACCATTGTTTTCCCCCTTGTGGCAACAGCACATCCCCTAGACTCATGTTTCTGTCACTCAAGCTAGTCATCGAGGGGCATGAACCCACAATCAAGCATAACGTTCCCTCTTGGAGTCACTACCTACTACTTGGCCAAAGCAATAAATAACAACGGAGAACATGCAAGAATTACTTACGAACATAAATATAAAAGAGGTAGATCAAATATATTACTCAAACACAATCTGAACATAATCTCACAATCCATCGGATCCCAGCAAACTCATCATAGCAACAGCATAAGGATTACATATGTGCCTCGATCATATAGGGCAGCTCACAAGGACTAATTAGTGAAGCACAAGAACGGGAGGAGAACATCACATAGCTACTGGTCATGGACCCATGGTCCAAGGGAGACTACTCACAACTCATCCGGGAGGCGTCCATGGTGGTGGAGAAGCTCCCGGTGGTGATCCTCCCCTCCGGCAGGGTGCCGAGAAGAGTTCTCCTGGCGCTCCCGATCTTGGAAGCGCGGAGGCGGCGGAACAGAGATTAGATCGCGAAAAAGGGTTCCCGTCTCGAGGGTTTCGGGACACGATATTAATATATGCCAAAGGGGGGCATCAGCGGAGGCCTGGGGGGCCCAGGCGCCCCCCCCCCCCCCCCCGACGCGGCCAGGAGGGGGGCCGCGCCACCTGGGCGCCTGGAGCCCTGGTGGCCACCCTCCGGCTGTACTTTGGCTACCGGGACGCTTCTGGAACGCTGATTTTTTATATAATTTTTCCGGGATTTTTCTGGCAGTTCTCGTAATGGGAAAACCTTAAATACAAAAACAGCAGAAAACAGAAACTGGCACTGGGGTGCACTGAGTTAATAGGTTAGTCCAAATATGATCAAAAGTGTATGGAAGTGTATAAATATCATAGCAATATCACCCAAAAGAGGCATGGAGCAAGCAGAAATTATAGATACGTTTTGGACGTATCAGGGAGCGCGCCCCACCCTCGTGGACGCCACGTCAGCCCTACTCCGTGGTTCTCAAGTCTCCCGTGCGTATTTTGCTCCAAAAATATCTCCCCCGAAGGTTTCATTCCGTTTGGATTCCATTTGATATTCCTTTTTTGTAAAACCCTAAAAGAGGCAAAAAACAACAATCTGGACTGGGCCTTTCGGTTAGTAGGTTAGTCCCAAAAATAATATAAAAGTGTATAACAAAGCCCATTAAACATACAAAACATCATAAATAATAGCATGGAACAATCAAAAATTATAGATACGTTGGAGACATATCAAGCATCCCCAAGCTTAATTCCTGCTCCTCCTGTAGTAGGTAAATGATAGAAACAGAATTTTTGATGTGGAATGCTAGCCAACATAGTTTTTCAAAGTAATTCTCTTAATTGTGGCATGAATGTTCAGATCTGAAAGATTCAAGACAAAAGTCTATATTGACATAAGAAATAATAATACTTCAAGCATACTAACAAAGCAATCATGTCTTCTCAAAATACTATGGCTAAAGAAAGTTATCCCTACAAAATCATATAGTCTGGCTATGCTCCCTCTTCATCACACAAAATATTCATATCATGCACAACCCCGATTTCAGCCAAGCACTTGTTTTCATACTCTATTCTTTCAAACCTTTCAACTTTCACGCAATACATGAGCGTGAGCCATGGCCATAGCACTATGTGGAATATAAAGGTGGTTGTGGAGAAGACAAAAAGGAGGGAGATAGTCTCACATCAACTAAGCGTATCAACGGGCTATGGAGATGCCATGATAGGTAGGTATGGTGGCTGTTTTGAGGAAAGTATATGGTGGCTGTTTTGAGGAAAGATATATGGTGGGTGTATGGTACCGAGGAAATTTGCGCGGTACAAGAGAGGCTAGCAATGGTGGAAGGGTGAGAATGCGTGTAATCCATGGACTCAACATTAGTCACAAGAACTCATATACTTATTGCAAAAATCTACGAGTCATTGAAACAAAGCAATCAATGCATGCTCCTAGGGGGGAGGTTGGTAGGAGTTAACCATCGCGCGCCCCTAACCTCCACACAAAGGTTGACACTTTACAAATACCTCATGCTCTAACTTCGTCACATAGCGGTTCACCATACGTGCATGCTACGGGAATCACTAACCTTAACACAAGCATTCCTCAATTTCATAATAACTCCACTAGCATGACTCTAATATCACTATCCTCATATCTCAAAACAATTATCAAGCATCCAACTTCTCATCATATTCAATGCACTTAGTGTGAAAGTTTAACTACATTGATATTGGATGTCTATCATGTGAAGGCTAGTTTTATAGCCAAAGCACATTACCATGCTGTTTTAATAGACTCTCAAAAGGATATAAGTGAAGCATGAGAGATCAACAATTTCTACAAAATATAATCACCACCGTGCTGTAAAAGATATAAGTGAAGCACTAGAGCAAAAACTATTCAACTCTAAAGATATAAGTGAAGCACATTGAGTGTTCTATCAATTCCTAGGCCATATTTAACTCTCTCAAATAGGTGTGTACAGCAAGGCTAATTGTGGCAAACTAGCAAGCAAAGACTCAAATTATACAAGACACTCCAAGTAAAACACATATCATGTTGTGAATAAAAATATAGCGCCGAGTATAGCTACCGATGGATGAAGACGAAAGAGGGGATGCCTTCCCGGGGCATCCCAAGCTTAGGCTTTTGGTTGTCCTTGAATTTTACCTTGGGGTGCCTTTGGCATCCCCAAGCTTAGGCTCTTGCCACTCTTGGTTCCATACTCCATCAATGCAATACTCAAAACTTGAAAACTTCACAACACAAAACTTAGACAAAAATCTCGTGAGCTCCGTTAGTATAATAAAGCAAACCACTACTCAAAGGTACTGCAGTGAATTCATTCTTTGTTTATATTGGTGTTAAACCTACTGTATTCCAACTTCTCTATGGTTTATACTTCCCAATACTACTCATAGATGCATTGAAATAAGCAAACAACACACGAAAAACAGAATCTGTTAAAAACAGAACAGTCTGTAGTAATCTGCAGTTTTCGAATACTTCTGCATCTCTAAAAAAATTTAAATAATATGTAAACGTGAGGAATTTGTCTATTAACCATCTGCAAAAAGAATCAACTAAATAGCACGCTCCAGTAAAATCTGGTGACCATTCTAGCGAGCGCTAACGATTCTTTTTTTTACAGGAAGATTATATAAACTTCACACAAGTCTTCCCAAAGGTTCTACTTGGCACAAACACTAATTAAAACAAAAAAACACATCTAAACCGAAGCTAGATGCAACATTTATTCCTAAAGAGAAGAAAAATAATAATATAAAATTGGGTTGCCTCTCAACAAGCGCTATCGTTTTACGCCCCTAGCTAGGCACGATAATTCAATGATGCTCACATGAAAGATAAGGATTGAAGCACAAAGAGAGTTCATATAGCATGTGACAAACACATCTAAGTCTAAGATACTTCCTATGCATAGGCATTTTATAGGAAAACAAATTCACAAGACAAGCAAGATCTAACATATGCAAGGAAGACGAAAGAAACAAGATCAATCTCAACATAACGAGAGGTATTTTAGTAACATGAAAATTTCTACAACCATATTTTCCTCTCTCATAATTATTGCATGTAGGATAATAAGCAAACTCAACAATATAGCTTTCACAAGACATATTCTCAACACGATCCACATGCATACGAAGTTCACACTCTTCACAAATAGTGGGAGCAACATTAACTAAAGTCATGAACTCTCCAAACCCACTTTCAATATTATTGCAAACATTGCTATCAATCTTATATTCATCACGGGGATTAAATAAATATTCAAGATCATAAGAAGTATCACCCCAATCATGATCATTGCAACAAGTAGTGGGAATAGCAAAATAAGCATCCCCAAGCTTAGGGTTTTGCATATCATTAACACAATTGACATTAATAGAATTTATAATAGCATCATTGCAATCATTTTTTTTATTTAAGGAGCTATCATGAATCACTTTTTCTTTTAACAATTCCTCACAATTTTCAGATTCATAAATATCAAGCAAAACCCCATAAAGATAACCTAGTGCACTCAACTTACTAGCAATTGGTTCAACATAATTGGATATCTTAAAGAGATTAGCAAGTGGATGATGATCCATAATTTAGCAAGCAAAGATGCAAGATAATAGAAGGCACATGGCAACACAAGGAAACAAGAGGCAAGCGAACGGTAAACACACGGCAAAAGAAGGGCAAATAAAACGGCAAGGGTGAAGTGGGGGAGAGGAAAGCGAGAGGCAAAAAATGTAATGCGAAGGATAAGGGTTTGTGATAGGTACTTGGTATATGAACTTTGCGTAAGCCTCCTCGGAAGTGGTGCCAGAAATTCTTCTTGCTACTTCTCGAGCTTGCGTTGTATTCCCTCGAAGAGGAAAGGCAGATGTTGCATAGTAGCGTAAGTATTTCCCTCAGTTTTTGAGAACCAAGGTATCAATCCAGTAGGAGACCACGCGCGAGTCCCTCGCACCTGCACAAACAGATAAGAATTTCGCAGCCAACGCGATAAGGGGTTGTCAATCCCTTTACGGTCACTTACGAAAGTGAGATCTGATAGAGATGATAGTTTGATATTTTTGGTATTTTTGGTTATAAGAACAGAAAGTAAAAGCGGAAAAGTAAAGTAGATTGTAGATTGATATGTTGAGAATAGACCCGGGGGCCATAGTGTTCTCTAGTGGCTTCTCTCATGATAACGGTATTCTACGGCGGGTAAACAAATTACTATCGAGCAATTGATAGAAAAGTGAATAATTATGAGACTATCTAGGCATGATCATTATATATAGGCATCGCGTCCGAGACAAGTAGACCGAAATGATTCTGCATCTACTACTATTACTCCACGCATCTACAGCTATCCAGCATGCATCTAGAGTATTAAGTTCATAAGAACGGAGTAACGCCTTAAGCAAGATGACATGGTGTAGAGGGATAAACTCAAACATAGTGATATAAACCCCATTTTCCCCTCGATGGCAACAATACAATATGTGCCTTGCTGCCCCTACTGTCACTGGGAAAGGACACCACAAGATTGAACCCAAAGCCAAGCACTTCTGCCATTGCAATAACTATAGATCTAGTAGGCCAAACCAAACCAATAATTCGAAGAGACTTGCAAGGATATTATAATAACACATAAAGAGTTCAGAAAATAACCAAATATTTCTCATAGATAATCTTGATCATAAACCGACAATTCATCGGATCTCGACAAACACACCGCAAAAACAGATTACATCGAATAGATCTCCTCGAAGACCGAGCAACTTGGTATTGAGATCCAAAGAGAGAGAATAAGCCATCTAGATACTAGCTATGGACCCGAAGGTCTGTGGTAAATTACTCACAACTCATGGTGAGGCGATGATGATGATGTAGAAGCACTCCGTGGTAGATCCCTCCTCCAGCTGAGCTCCGAAATAGGCCCCATAATGGAATCTCACGGGAACAGAAGGTTGCGGCGGTGGAACAAGGGTTTCCTCTGTTGTTCTGATAGTTTCGGGGTACGTAGGTATATATAGGAGGAAGGAGGGCACCGGGGGCCAGACGGGGTGCCCACGAGGCAGGGGGCGTGCCCCCACCCGCGTGGACGCCACGTCAGCCCTACTCCGTGGTTTCCATGCGTATTTTGCTCCAAAAATATCTCTCCCGAAGGTTTCATTCCGTTTGGACTCCATTTGATATTCCATTTCTGTAAAGCCCTAAAACATGCAAAAAACAGCAATCTGGACTAGGCATTTGGGTTAGTAGGTTAGTCCCAATAATAATATAAAAGTGTATAACAAAGGTCATTAAACATCCAAAACATCATAAATAATAGCATGGAACAATAAAAAATTATAGATACGTTGGAGACGTATCAAGGAGGAGGTGGCGGGCGAGGCGGGCAAGCTAGTTGGGAAGCGGCACGCGTCAGCGGGGGATGGGGAGGAGGAGATTGGAGTGGTGGGTGGGCGCGACGAATCTGGTGGTGTAGGTGGGGACCATACGAGGTAGAGGGCGGTGGGAGATCCGAGAGATCCGGTCGGGGTGGGAGGCTGTATGGGGATCGACTGTGGACGTAGGAGCGGTGTGGCCCGGGGTGGGTGGGCGATAGGGAAAAATAGTTTCGTCAAAAATGACGTGTTGGGAAACTATAACGCGACGTGTGGAGGGCTGGTAGCACATGTATCATTTGTGTTCTAGCTAGGGGATTGCCGAGGAAAACACAAGGAGAGGAGCGAGGAGAGAGCTTGTGGTCCATGGTGCTGTAGAGATTTGGATAACAGAGGCAACCAAACACATGAAGGTGAGTGTAGTCAGGCTGAACACTGTGGAGAAGAAAGTATGGTGTGTGAGGTGTGATGGCATGTGAGGGACGACTATTGACGATGTATGTGGCTGTATGGAGAGCTTCAACCAAAAAGGGAGGTGTCAACTTGGTTTGGATGAGGAGAGTGCGCATTATGTCATTAGTGGTTCGGATGAGTCGTTCCGCCTTGCCATTCCGAGGGGACGTGTGGGGACATGAAAACCGATAAGCAATGCCATTGGGAGAAAAGAAGGAGCGTAGGGAAGAGTCAATGAACTCGCCGCCATTATCACATTGCATGATTTTGATGATCACATGGAATTGGGTGTGAACAAAAGTGAAAAGGCATTGTAAGACAGTGGAGGTCTCGGACTTTTGGCGCAAGGGGAAGGTCTATGAGTGGTGAGTGTAGTCATCCAATATAACAAGATTGTATTGAAAACCAGAAAAGCTTACAACGGCGGATGTCCACGGATCAGAATGGATTAAATCAAAGGGGGCATATGTTTTGCTAGAGGAAGAAGAAAATGTGAGGCGTGGCTGACGCCCTAGTAGGCAAGCGCTACACGGTACATGAGGAGCCTTATTACAATTGCTAAGAAAATCACAATAAATAGTAGAAAGAGTTTGAGCGTCGGGGTGCCCGAGACGACGATGCCATAGATCCGAAGTAGTGAAGAGGAGTGCGGACGGCCTGGTTGGATTACTACCGTAAAAGGGATAGAGGTCGTCGGTGCTAGCGGAGATTGATGGGCCTCGAACCCCTCATTGGTTACCCCAAGTGGAAGGTGTAAGATGCAGTAAGTAGAAGTGTTTTCCCCTAGCAAAGATGCCAAGGATCGAATCCCCAGAGACTCCTAGGTTCAACAAGTAGGTGTCAACTGCTAACGGCGCAATTAGCAATCAACGTGGACCTGCACACAGATACAAATAACTTTGCTCCCAACGAGTACAGAGAGGTTGTCAATCTCTCCGGCCTTGTAGTTCACAAAGGGTTAAAAGCAATATGATAGTAGTGATAGATAGTGTTTTGCAATAGTAAATAAATAACGAAAAGTAAATAGTGGATGTGATCAATGATGGTAATATGGACCGGAGTCTCATGATGTTCACTAGTGATGTCTCTCTCCCAAAAGACGATAAAACAGCTATGTGAGGTAAACAAATTACAGCTGGGCAATTGACAGGACCACGAACGCAAACCAATGCTGACTACATTGCAAGAAAGGTTGAGATTCAAAGCATGGGCGGTACGCCAAAGTAAGTAGACCGAAATCCATCAATATCTACTACTAATCATCCACCTTGAGATATCTATCCAGAACATCTCGCTGGTATTAAGTTGTGAGTCCCACCCATAGTGGAAACTCAATGCAACAGACAACTGCATTAAAAGAACTTTGCGTAAAGTAAACAATCCTTGCACCCGCGGGCACAAGCACCGTTGTTTTCCCCCTTGTGGCAACAGCACATCCCCTAGACTCATGTTTCTGTCACTCAAGCTAGTCATCGAGGGGCATGAACCCACAATCGAGCATAACGTTCCCTCTTGGAGTCACTACCTACTACTTGGCCAAAGCAATAAGTAACAACGGAGAACATGCAAGAATTACTTATGAACTCAAATATAAAAGAGGTGAATCAAATATATTACTCAAGATCAATCTGAACATAATCTCATAATCCATCGGATCCCAGCAAACTCAACATAGCAACAGCATAAGGATTACATAGGTGCCTCGATCATGTAGGGCAGCTCACGAGGACTAATTAGTGAAGCACAAGAACGGGAGGAGAACATCACATAACTACTGGTCATGGACTCATGGTCCAAGGGAGACTACTCACGAGTCATCCGGGAGGCGTCCATGGTGGTGGAGAAGCTCCCGGTGGTGATCCTTCCCTCCGACAGGGTGCCGGGAAGAGTTCTCCTGGTGCTCCCGATCTTGGAAGCGGCGGCGGCGGCGGAACAGAGATGGGATCGCGAAAAGAGTTCCCTCTCCCGAGGGTTACGGAGGACCCTTTAAATATATGCCAAAGTAGGGCACCAGGGGAGCCTCGGGGGGCCCAGGCGCCCCCCGGCGCGGCCCAGGGGGGCGCGCCCACACGGCGCCTGGAGCCCCTGTGCCCCCCCCCAGGCTGCCCTTCGGACGCAGTGTTGTTTCCGGATCGCTGATTTTTTATATAATATTTCTGGATTTTTCTGGGCAGTTCTCGAAACGTGAAAACCTGAAATACAAAAACAGCCGAAAACAGAAACTGGCACTGGGGTGCACTGGATTAGTAAGTTAGTCCAAATATGATCAAAAGTGTATGGAAGTGTATGAATATCATAGCAATATCACCCAAAAGTGGCATGGAGCAAGCAGAAATTATAGATACGTTTTGGACTTATCAACATCCCCAAACTTAATTCCTGCTCGTCCTCGAGTAGGTTAATGATAACAAGAATAATTTCTGTGATGACATGCTATTAACCATATAGGATTTTCTCATAGTCATATGACAAAAGCTTACTGAGACAATGATTCTAAAGTAATTAAGTTGTCTCAAGAGAAAATCACAAATGACTGAAAGTTTTACAATACGAAACTAAAACATCAAAAAGATTTGCAATGAACATGATGTGCAAATATGATAAAGTGATATCTAGCTTGCCCCCTTTAGTGATGCAAAACATAAATGCAAGGGAACGTTCAAGGTTTAAGTGATGACTAGATACAATCATTTCAGAATAAACGATATCACAATCATGCAAAAGACAATGCTACTTTGGGACAATGCACATTACACTCAGAATGACAATCATGCTCTCAGTAGTTGGTGCTTCAACATAAAGGTAAAAGAAAAGTTAAGTGCTAAAGCTTTTTATTTTGAAAACATGGAAGCAATTGTGTCAACGGTAGTAGTACTTCATATGTGTCATGTATAAAACATCCTATAAGTTGCAAGCCTCATGCATCGAATACCAATAGTGCTCGCTCCTTGTCCTAATTAGCTCGGATCCCCATGGGTTATCATTGCATTACATATGTTTTAACCAAGTGTCACAAAGGGGTACCTCTATGCCACCTGTACAAAGGTCCAAGGAGATAGATCGCATTTGATTTCTCGTTTTTGATAGATCTCAACTTGAGGACATCCATACCGGGACAACATAGAAAATAGATGATGGACTCCTCTTTAATGCATAAGCATATTCTCATGAGAGAATGAGGATTAATGTCCAAGCTAAAACTTCCACCATGATGCATGGCTTTGGTTGGCGGCCCAATGTTCTTCTCTAACAATATGCATATTAATTAAACCCACGGTAAATCACCCTTACTTCAGACAAGACGAACATGCATAGCAACTCACATGATATTCAACAAAAGTGTGACAGTTGATGGCGTCCCCAGAAACATGGTTACCGCTCAGCAAGCAACTTATAAGAAATAATATACATAAGCAACATATTCTTTACCACAATAGTTTTTAGGCTACTTTCCCATGAGCTATGTATTGCATGGTTAGTTTGCTTAGTGCAGGTGGAGGTTAGCAATGACGGTCATAATCATGCAGAGCGACAAAGCAATATTGAATCAGGCATGGTAGTTATATCGCTACTCAGAAATAAAAGATCATCAAGGCTTGACAGACTTTCTTTACAGTCTTGAATATGCGTGAGCATATGCCAAGTCAATCAAAATAAATTCTCGAAGGAAGATATTACTAAACCATACCATATCATAGGCAAACAAACCAAGTTGGTACTCCAATAACACATTGGGAACCTCCCAGCTATTTGAGATTAACCATAAGAAAACCTGAACTACTAAGCACCATCATGAAAGTAGCATCTTTATCATAGACACATTAACCCATGCAACGGAAGCAAAATCTCTTAATAAAGTGAGCTTGGTAATTAAAGAGAGTTCAAGCAACCAACTAAATAAAAGCTCTTGAAAAGATAAGCATGAATACTAAGAGCAGAGCACGATAGTAGCTATTAAAAGATAAAGAACACACACAGCATAGATAGACATGAAAATTCTATGTAATGTTCTAGGTAGAGGTGGAGCGTGTTTCTCTCCCACATAAAGGAATGCTGGGTTCCGACTCGTTATGAAAAACTAAAAAGAAAACTAAAAGCAAGACGCTCCAAGCATAGCACATAACATATGAAGTGATAAAAATATAGCGAAACGAAAGACGAACTGATAATGTTGATGGAGAAGGGGATGCACGGGGGCATCCCCAAGCTTAGACGCTTGAGTCTCCTTGAATATTTCTTGGGGGTGCACGGGGGCATCCCCAAGCTTGAGCGCTTGACACTCCTGAATCTTTTTATCATCTTCCCTCGCACACTTGAAAACTCCCTTCATACATAACTCATCATAATCTGATTAGCGAGGTTAGTACCCTTAATAATATAATTATACCTTGCTGTCAATAAGGATATTCTTGAAGTTCTACTGTTTCTCAAGATTGCCAAAAGGTTTTTGCAAAGAAAAAGCAAGTTCTTAATTTGCAAAGTGAAGGTAAGGCAAAACAGGACAGAATCTGTGAAAAACAGAACAGCAGGCAGTAATTGACCTGTTCGGGATACTTCTGCAACTCAAATAAAAAAACTCAGAACTGACGCACGAAATACAATTATATAGAGAACGCTGTCGAAAAAATTCAGACCAAAAAGATGACCTGTGATTTTATACGAATTTTTCTATCCAATGACAGAATCTGTTTCCTGGACAGCACCTCACAACTTTTGAACTTTCTAGCAATCGGAGGCTATACTTGGCACAAATATGAAAAGCAAAGATACAATGATGATGCTACAGCAGTAAACAACATCAAGACACAACAAAAGCAAAAAAAAAAAATTATTCATGTGGGCTGCCTCCCAAAAGCGCTTTCTTTTATGCCTTTAAGCTAGGCATAATGCATAGAGGAATCAATAATCATCATAATAATCGGAGTTATAAATTGGTTCAAATGATTCCTCAACAAGTTCATTCTTGTTCCTTCTAGGAAAGGGGTACACACCTTTTGCCTTCCCGCGTAAGAGGATTTGTCCCTTACCTATATCGATGAAGCCTTTAACTGCTCGGAGGAAATCCCTCCCAAGCACTATATTTCCTTGGTTTGGCTCCACGATGAAGAAATCAATCATTGCAATCCCTTTAAGGAATTTAACTGGCACGTCTTTTATTTTTCCCTGGATTTCAGAAATATCTCCATTAGTATGTTCATGATAAGATGGTAATCTATCCATGTTAAATTTTAAGGAATCATGAACAATTTTTGGCATAGTAGAAACCATAGATCCAATATCACAATAAGCAAGGAAGTCTTGATTAGAGATGCTAATCCTAACAAAAGGCTCCCTGTCATTATCTATTTCCAAAATATCTTTCTCATTGGGTTTGGGTTTCTCTACCTTCATTAAGTCTAGAGCATCCATTCTTTTCTCAATAGTAGCAAGTCTATCTATGATAGTATCAAACTTATGATAATAAACAAAGTAACTAGATAGACCATGTATAATTTCAAGAGCTCTAGCTTCATCACATTCTAAGAAATCTCCCTCAGCTATAATGTCAAGGGAGTGTTTACACCATTTAAAAAGACCATGGTAAAAATTTCTAAGCACAATTTTTATAGGTATCCAAGGCATAATTCTCCTATGTGCATCAGAAATTCTGTCCCATGCCTTCTTCATATTTTCTCCATCCCTTTGATGGAAATCTAGAACTTCTGATTCCCTCAAAGCACCAAATCCTAACATGTTTGGCTAAACAGAAAGGACTACTAATAAAAAGGCAAAAAATATTTTTTTTTGTGATTTTTGATTAAAAGGAACTACAGCAAAAAATGAAAAGTAAACTAACAAGACTAAAAAGCAAAGGTAAAAGATAGCATGCAACTCCCCTATCTTGAAGAGTGGAGTCCCCGGCAACGGCGCCAGAAAATACTCCTTGATGGGCCTCGAACCCCTCGTTGGTTACCCCAAGTGGAAGGTGTAAGATGCAGTAAGTAGAAGTGTTTTCCCCTAGCAAAGATGCCAAGGATCGAATCCCCAGAGACTCCTAGGTTCAACAAGTAGGTGTCAACTGCTAACGGCGCAATTAGCAATCAACATGGACCTGCACACAGATACAAATAACTTTGCTCCCAACGAGTACAGAGAGGTTGTCAATCTCTCCGGCCTTGTAGTTCACAAAGGGTTAAAAGCAATATGATAGTAGTGATAGATAGTGTTTTGCAATAGTAAATAAATAACGAAAAGTAAATAGTGGATGTGATCAATGATGGTAATATGGACCGGAGTCTCATGATGTTCACTAGTGATGTCTCTCTCCCAAAAGACGATAAAACAGATATGTGAGGTAAACAAATTACAACTGGGCAATTGACAGGACCACGAACGCAAACCAATGCTGACTACATTGCAAGAAAGGTTGAGGTTCAAAGCATGGGCGGTACGCCAAAGTAAGTAGACCAAAATCTATCAATATCTACTACAAATCATCCACCTTGAGATATCTATCCAGAACATCTCGCTGGTATTAAGTTGCGAGTCGCACCCATAGTGTAAACTCAATGCAACAGACAACTGCATTAAAAGAACTTTGCGTAAAGTAAACAATCCTTGCACCCGCGGGCACAAGCACCGTTGTTCTCCCCCTTGTGGCAATAGCACATCCCCTAGACTCATGTTTCTGTCACTCAAGCTAGTCATCGAGGGGCATGAACCCACAATCGAGCATAACGTTCCCTCTTGGAGTCACTACCTACTACTCGGCCAAAGCAATAAGTAACAACGGAGAACATGCAAGAATTACTTATGAACTAAAATATAAAAGAGGTGAATCAAATATATCACTCAAGATCAATCTGAACATAATCTCATAATCCATCGGATCCCAGCAAACTCAACATAGCAACAGCATAAGGATTACATAGGTGCCTCGATCATGTAGGGCAGCTCACGAGGACTAATTAGTGAAGCACAAGAACGGGAGGAGAACATCACATAGCTACTGGTCATGGACTCATGGTCCAAGGGAGACTACTCACGAGTCATCCGGGAGGCGTCCATGGTGGTGGAGAAGCTCCCTCTGGTGATCCTCCCCTCCGGCAGGGTGCCGAGAAGAGTTCTCCTGGTGCTCCCGATCTTGGAAGCAGCGGCGGCGGCGGAACAGAGATGGGATCGCGAAAAGAGTTCCCTCTCCTGAGGGTTACGGAGGACCCTTTAAATATATGCCAAAGTAGGGCACCGGGGGAGCATCGGGGGGCCCAGGCGCCCCCCGGCGCGGCCCAGGGGGGGGGGACGCGCCCACAGGGCGCCTGGAGCCCCTGTGGCCCCCCAGGCTGCCCTTCGGACGCAGTGTTATTTCCAGATCGCTGATTTTTTATATAATTTTTCTGGATTTTTCTGGGCAGTTCTCGAAACGTGAAAACCTGAAATACAAAAACAGCCGAAAACAGAAACTGGCACTGGGGTGCACTGGATTAGTAAGTTAGTCCAAATATGATCAAAAGTGTATGGAAGCGTATGAATATCATAGCAATATCACCCAAAAGTGGCATGGAGCAAGCAGAAATTATAGATACGTTTTGGACGTATCAGAGATCATGAGAACTTTATGAGTGCGGAGATCCTTCACAAGAAAACCACACGGACAAAATTCAACAGAGCATGAGTTATCTTTGGTAAATTAGCGAACGGAAATAAGACTAGTAAGAACATGTGGAGTGACAACAATATTCGTGAGCGAAAATTGCAAGGATGGAGTGTAGTGGAGCCAGTAGCCGTGACTGGAATGTGTTGCCCATTGCCAATAAGTATGCTAGAAGGAACATGCCGTAATGAATTACTAGACGAGGTTAAGATACCTTGGGTGCCGGTCACATGCGAAGATGCGCCACTGTCCAGGTACCACTAGTGAAGAATAGCCAGGTGCTCCCAGGACGGCGGCGCGGG
>LR738714.1:751052760-751063140 GCA_902687465.1 Secale cereale
GGTAGTAGGGCATCGTCGATGGCAGTGCGGGCGGGTACATGGGGTACGCCTGGGCATGGGCGTCGGGGCATGGACCAAGCTTGCTAGCGGCGTTAGGAGGACCCATCCGGCACGAGGGGAGGGCAACGCCATGCCGTACGGCCCAAAGTATTCGGTGAACGGCAAGGGTAGGGGCTGGGAGGTCTGGCCACGACCAGCGGAGTCGCTGCGCCCACGCCCACGGTCGCGGTCACCATCAACGAAGTGGTTACCGTGACCATGTCTATTGGGCTGCTGGTGTTGATACGGAGAGCCCTGGTTGCGTTTGGAGGAGGAGCCACTGCTTTGGCCGTGGTCACTAGTGCCATGAGCGCCCGCCCCGGAGCTGCTGCGTTGGCCGCGGTCACCACCAGGAAAGGAAAACACCGAGGCAACCTCCTCGGCGGCGCGTTGCGCCTGTGATTCCTCTGTCAGGACAACCCAAGAGAGAACCGTATCGAAGGGGAGCCCTTGATCGCCGAGAACGAAGCGAATGGTGTCGAGACGCTTGTCGAGGCCATGAAGGAATTGGGTGGTGAGGTCAGTCTCGGTGACGGCATGGTGGATGTCAGCGAGGCCGTCGGTGAGGAGTTTCATGTGGCGGGCATATTCAGACACAGAGAGATCCCCCTGTTTGAGGTTATGATACTACCGATTGAGGATCATAAACCGGGCAACTCGATTGGCAAGGAAGAAATCTTTGATCTTCTTCCAGAGAGCGAAGGTGGTGGTGGCGCCGACCACGTGATCGAACATGGAATCCGAGAGGGTGGCATAGATCTAGAGAGCGACATGGCATCGATCTCAAGATGGGAGGGGTCAATATTGGGTGGGAGGGGATTCTCGGTGAGGAACAAAACGCCGTAGCGAATCAGAACCATAAGGAAGAAGGATTTCCACTTGTGGTAGTTGTGATCAGTAGGATTGAGGAGAAACTTTATGTCGTTGGTGATTTGATCTCGAAAGATGGGGTGGAGAGGGGTCGGCGGCGCCGACGCCGAGGGGGTGGTGGTGAAGAGGGGGCGAAGTGAGATCCAGAGGAAGGGGAGGTACCATGCAGGAGAGAGGAGGTGGTCCCGAAGATGAGGGGCGGCGAGGTGGCCGCAGAGGAAGACGAGCCGGAATTGGTGGCAGGAGCCATGGAGGAGAGGGAGGCCGGCGAAGTGGCGAAGCCCAGAGCAGCGGAGGAGGAGGTTGGCTCGCCCATGGGAGTCCGGATATCTAATACCAACTTGAAAAGTGATTCCCTTGATTGACTCACTGTTGTACAGATTACATGCCCTGTTCAAGAATTCATAAGATTAACCAGTTAACTTGCCGATTAATCCCTACTCATAGGGTCCCCGAGTAGCCGATAACCAGATAAATCATCCAATTAAGTGATTAAATGGCCGATTAACTTGCCTATTAGCCTATTAATCCCATACTCGCCAGCCGACCGAGCAGCTACCAGTTAACGATTCCCTCAAGAATGATTACAGGTATATATGGAAGGGTGAGGAGAAGGAACTGCACATCCTACACTTGGGCACGCAGGCTAGACGTGGTCCTGATCCTGTAAACCCAGAGCTACGGTACAATATACATAGCAATACAAATGTAATCTAGCAAGAAGAAATGGAGATATTAGGCCAAAATATTTCCATGCCTATGCTTCTAACAAGTTACGCCAAAATAAATAAATATGTTTCAATCTTTGTAAAGGATTTTTGGTGAAAATCCAATTTTCAATCATTACTTCCATGCCTATGCTTGACTCTAGTACCGCCCTCCTCCCCTCTGTGTTCTGATGTTGAATACGCTTGGAACCATCACTCCTCAACAATCTAACGGCCTAAAATTCGGCCCATCACTATTCCAACATCATCACTACTATAATTGCCGCCATCAAGCAGCCACGTCTTGTGCCGAAAAGATAGCAAATAACTCCCTCCTGCCCCCATAGGTGTGCACGCAATAGCAATAGACTAAATTGAAGAAATAAGGTTACTATCCAAGCATTGTGATGGAAATGCTTTAGCGAACAATTAAAGTAGTATTTCCTACTCGAAACAACGAAGCAAAAGTCACATAGGCCACTAAAAGAAACAAAAATCCAAGATATTAACATGTCTACGCTTCTCGCAAATGACATAAAATAAAATAACTACAATTAGGAATTTGTAAAGGAAATTTCGGGTCACTTTTCTTCCAAATCGCAACCATTACTTCCTAAAATTTTATCTACTTGGAAAGAACAACGATGCCCAGCCCAACCCTCCAATTAAGAAATATGATTGGCCTTTTTATTTTGAGAATGCTTAACGGTTATTATGCATCATCATTGAAATGCCGTGTCCGCTGTGGTAGCTGCCCTCAAGCCATAGCACCTTACACTTAAAGATGGCACAAATTCTTTCCCCCGCAAATTTTAGGGCGAACAACAAAATGGTTATTGCCATATTGTACCTAATTAAGGACATTCGGTACCTGTCTTACCAAGAGTTAGCTCTTAGGCGCATAATCATCCAGATCCTTGAACGTGCAAGGAGAGAAAATGTTTCCTATAAGAAACAATGAGCAAAGTCAAGGTTGCCATTGAAGGGGGTGAAAACATAAGATATTTTCATGTTTTTTGCTTCTCACATATAACGTGACATTAAATAACAATGAATGAGCTAAATGGGATTTATTTTTTCTGACATCAGAAAAAATGGAAATTGTATTTTCTTAGTACTACTCTCTCCTAGGAACCAACTCCCAATCATGGATTTTTTCTCTCTATGACATATGTATCCACGGTCCCAGCCCTAACCAAGGAACATGAACCGTCCCTTCTCTGGAAAAGAAATTATTATTCACTTGCTAGTCCACAAATCGAAGTCTATTCCCAAGCTTAGCAGCTTCTAGGATAGGTTTTACAAAAGAAAAACACTAGAGCTTCAACAAACAAAAGATTAAAGTGGCATTAATCTCACGGAAAGTCATTGCCGCTAGTCTGAATCGAGCACATGTTGTAATAGTATCCAAGTCAACAAAGCACACACCAAAAGTGTTCATACATATTTCCTCGAGAATAGCCATGCGAAATCCATTGCAATAGTTCTAGCATATTAATTACAGCCAATCATACCACTACTTGTCCATGGAGACCGAAATATTTCCCTGCCGGGTCACTTCTTTGGTTTACGAGTTATGTTAAACCACCGCTAACAAATAAAGGCATCAACCGCCATAATAAAACGTGACTTAAAAATAGATCCTTTGGATCAAAATTCCTGGATTCCTTTCTCCACACTGTACACCATGAAGTATTTGAAGATGGCATGGCATGTGTGCTTTGATCAGATACAACCTAACGATATGCGGAACGACCATCCTTCTGAATGTCAGCCTGGACCAGGATCCCTATTATAAATGGGTTACAATAAGGTTACCCTCTTTCTCCTTACTTGTTCATCATTGTGGCTGATGTACTACAAAAAATTAGCCATCATGCATTATCTATCGAACTCCTTACACACCCCATCAAGCATCTCCTACCTTTCTTTTGTACATTAATGATACCCTAATCCTCGCAAGTAGAAACTTTCGATCAGATGCAATATTGTGTTCCCATAACTGGAAATTTCAGAGATGCAAGTGGTTTAGTGATTAACTTCCATCAAGCGACCTTGATTTCATTTAAAGGTCGATTGTTAACATGTGTACCGAACGACCATGTTCGTAGGAACCAGAACCAACTTGGTCTACTTTTCTTTCCTTATGAACTAACCTCATATGCCTAGGGGGTGGCGTGAGACTATCTTCTCAAAAAGGAAATAGTTTATCTTGTTGTTTGATTATCCTATATAGCCCACCAGCCAATTAGTTCTCTTGTCATTCATCCTCCTCCCCTTAGTATTATTATGTTGAGAAGAATCTTACATTAATGCTATTCCTTTCAAATATTTATGTAAGTATTTTGTATAGGTGGTTGTTCACTCCACATGGTCATTCTAGCCCCTGCTTGCCTACCCCCGCACAATTACCACATATCTCAAGTGACTTGTTGCTTGATTTGATGATCACCCACCCACTCCGAACCAGGGATTTATTTCTTCTGACATCAGAAAAAACTGGAAATTCTATTTTCTCAGTACTACTCTCTCCTAGGAACCAACTCCCAATCATGGATTTTTTCTCTCTATGACATATTTATCCACGGTCCCAGCCCTAACCAAGGAACATGGACCGTCCCTTCTCTGGAAAAGAAATTATTATTCACTTGTTAGTCCACAAATCAGTGTCTATTCCCAAGCTTAGCAACTTCTAGGATAGGTTTTACAAAAGAAAAACACTAGAGCTTCAAACAACAAAAGATTAAAGTGGCATTTATATCACGAAAAGTCATCACCTCTAGTCTGAATCGAGCACATGTTGTAATAGTATCCAAGTCAACGAAGCACACACCAAAAGCTTTCATACATATTTCCTCGAGAATAGCCCCGCGAAATCCATTGCAGAAGTTCTAGCATATTAATTACAACCTATCATACCACTACTTGTCCATGGAGATCTAAATATTTCCCTGCCAGGTCACTTATTTAGTTTACGAGTTATGTTAAACCACCACTAAGAAATAAAGGCTTCAACCGCCATAATAAAACGTGACTTAAAAATAGATCCTTTGGATCCAAATGCATGGATTCCTTTCTCCACACTGTACACCATGAAGTATTTGAAGATGGCATGGCATGTGTGCTTTGATCAGATACAACCTAACGATATGTGGAACCACCATCCTTCTGAATGTCTGCCAGGACCCTGGATCCCTATTATAAATGGGTTACAATAAGGTTACCCTCTTTCTCCTTACTTGTTCATCATTGTGCCTGTTGTACTACAAAAAATTAGCCATCACACATTATCTATCGAACTTCTCGCACACCCCATCAAGCATCTCCTACCTTTCTTTTGTACATTAATGATACCCTAACCGTCGCAAGTAGAAACTTTCGATCAGATGCAATATTGTGTTCCCATAACCGGAAATTTAAGAGATGCAAGTGGTTTAGAGATTAACTTCCGTCAAGCGACCTTGATTTCATTTAAAGGTCGATTGTTAACATGTGTCCCGAATGACCATGTTCGTAGGAACTAGACCCAACTTGGTCTACTTTTCTTTCCTTATGAACTAACCTCATATGCCTTCTAGACAAGTGATTGATGTGATAAACACCTAGGGGGTGGCGTGATACTATCTTCTCAAAAAGGAAATAGTTTATCTTATTGTTTGATTATCCTATATAGCCCACCAGCCTATTAGTTATCTTGTCATTCATCCTCCTCCCCCTAGTATTATTATGTTGAGAAGAATCTTACATTAATGCTAGTCCTTTCAAATATTTATTTAAGTATTTTGAATTGGTGGTTGTTCACTCCACATGGTCATTCTAGCCCCTGCTTGCCTACTCCCGCACCATTATCACATATCTCATGTGACTTGTTGCTTGATTTGACGATCACCCATCCAGTCGTAACCAGGGATTTAACTCGCTAACTTTCTTCCTCAATGGACAAAGGCACAATCACCATCTCTACATTTACCATGTGTTGCAACTTTTCACACTGCGCTAACAAGCCTTTGGCACCCCAACACCTAATCCTCGTGCAGAGGTGGGCACCGCGTCCTAAATTTGTCGAATCCCATACCTTTATTTTCCAACCATAGAAAGGTAAAAGTAAAGTAGAGTACTTGGTAGAAAAAATATTTTGCTTTCAATAGAAATTTGTTGTCGACCACAAATTGAAACAAAGAAAATGACATAAAAGTTTATAAGTTATATTGGATACTTTACTTTCTAGATGAAATATAGGATGTGTTGACTTTGTGTTGTGACGGTAATATTCACTCTTGATCGATCTTTACTGTTGGGGTTGCTGGCCATCACAATATTTAATTAATGTGTGATGATAAGGAAGGAAAAAGAAAATTTATAAAATGATATTTATTATATAATAGTCACATCATAAAAATATGGAAATAAATCCTACACATTTAATGTCTGATGAATCTAGTATTTACTCCATCCATTTCTAAAAATAAGTCTTTTTAGAGATTTCAATATGGACTATACAATTACCCACGTGTTGCAACAGAGTATAAACATTCTAGTAGATTAGCCCATGACTGCCCGTTATTTTTTAAATCCACGTCTATTATTATATTGATATGCTAAAATATTAGCAAATCTTTGTATGCAATCGCCATGATTTCCCTGCCATTTTATTGTTAAGCACTTATTTGATAAGAATTTAATGACCTGTGTTGGGGGGATGAACCCGAGGCAGGCAACGGAAGCCAGATCCTTTTCAAAAACAACGAGGCCAGCATCGGCCCGCAATCCAACTCGGACTTGGCCGGGTCACTTAGTCCGGCCAAAGTCCGTGATCCGGCAAGACTCTCCGGTCCGGCCAAGACTCTCCAGTCCTGCCAAGACCCGCAGTCCGGCAAGACCCTCCAGTCCGACACGCCAAGACTTCCTCAACAAGCCAGACCGGCCCGTGGCGTGATCCCCAATCCGGCCACGGGTCAGCTCCCGTCCCATCTCAACCGTACGATGGTACGAGACGCACCTACCGATGACCTATGCAACAGTGCCTCGCCCATGCCCCTAGTTAGCCGGGGCGTGGCAGCAATGTAATCATCACAGCCCATGACGCCGGCTGACGGTGACATGACGTAGCACGCCGTACCCGACCCAACTCGGCCAATCCTTGGTGACTGATTAGACGGCACACAGTGCTCCCCATACCTGGCGGGCCCCGCAACCGGAGAACCCGGCGAGCCCTGTACCCCGCGGGTCCCAGCACCGGCTTCCCGGATGATGACAATCTGGCCCCACGTCCGTGTAATTTTACCATTGTATCCCTGGGGGGTTGGCCTATATAAAACCCCCTAGAGCCCTCATGCACGAGGAGGACGAGAACTAGAGAATCAGATAGAAACACATCTCGGGAAAAGTAGCCTAAGCCTGTCTTCCTCCGTCCTCCCTACAGCTCAAGGAGCAACCCTGTACTGGTAAAACAGTAATCACCTCGGCAGGATTAAGGGTATTATCTCCCCGGAGAGCCCTGAACCTGGGTATGTCTTGCGTCCCGCGCTCGCTCATGCCAACCCCGCTTCTGGAATCCACCAGTGCCCTCGAGATGCCTCCTATCTTTAGCTATCCCTTGGCATCTGCCGTGCGCCCACCACGACAGTTGGTGCCCACCGTTGGACAGCTCGAGGTCCTGGCCGAGAGCATGCTTCAGACAGGGCCCCGCTCCTACTCCGACGAGCTCGTCGTGTTGGCGGACGACGTCACCGACGCCCTCGCCGCCTCCTTCACCACGCTATGCATCTCCGATGTGCCGGCGACCGATGAGTACCCTATCAAGGTACTTGACTTCTCCGACTCCCCCATCACTCCCGACGGCAGCACTCCCGACGGAGCGATGGACCTTTGCGTAGAGGTTTTCGTCACCAACACCGGCGCCACCTCTTCGTCGAGCACGGTAAGGAAGGACGTCGAGGCTGAGGCCACGACGGAACGGGCTGCACAGGCCAACCCGCTGCGCGCCGCCATCCAGCGCCTCCGCGTGCCCATCAGCACCGAAATCGACGCCTCCAACATCACCGAGGCGCGGACCCTCCTCGACGGGGATCGCCAGCACCTGCTGGACCTCACCCAGTCGCTCACCATGGCGGAGCGCCGCCTTGCATCCGCTCAGATGGAGCGCGACGCCGCCTAGGGTTTCACGCCTGGTGCCGCCGAGCCAAGCTGTGTCGCGGACGTGCGGACCCGGGGCGGCGCGATCGGACGCACCCTCGGTGCCCTCCCTCACATCTGCAAAACTCCAGTGAAGAACATGCGCGATGCTCAGGCGGCCGCGGTCGGCATGGAGCTGCTCGCAGGCGACGAACTGCGGCAGCGCCTCAAGAGGGTGAGAGACCTCCTCGCGGCGGCCAACGCGCAGCAGGACCGCCTCATCCGGCTGGCCAAACTGGTCGGGTCCGGCTCCGCCCGCGTCATTGGAACCGGAGACGACCAGCACTTGGCGTCCTCCCCGCCCGGCGAGGCGCACTCCAGCCGCACCCAGACCCGGCGCAACCCCGCCCGATCAACCGCTGGCGGTTTAGGAGACAAGTCGCCTTTCGAAGCCCAGCGCTGGCTCAACCCGGCACCCCAGCCAACCCAGCAACACACTGCGGTCGACCCCGGTCCCCATGGCGCGGTCACCGGCCAGCTGGGTCCGCGCGCCATCGACACCGCGGATGCTCGCCACTGCCTCGACCGGCTCGCCCGCTCCCAGAAGCGGGAGGAGACCGGCGACTTCGGCCCGGCGTGCTTCGGTCCACGCATCCGGAGCGAGCCCTTTGCCAAAGGGTTCATGCTTCCCCGCGACACGCCCAAGTACAATGGCATCGTGAAGCCAGAGGACTGGCTCACCGACTACACCACCGCCATCGGCATCACTGGCAGCAACCACCGCCTGGCCGTCCGCTACGCACCACTCATGCTCCAGGGATCGGCCCACACGTGGCTAAACAGCCTGCCGGTGGGCAGCATCAACACGTGGGTCGATTTCGAGGAGGCCTTTGTGCGCAACTTCACCGGGACCTACCGGCGACCCGGCCGTCCCAGCCAGCTTGCCATGTGCGTGCAGGGGCCAACGGAAACCGATCGGGAGTACCTAGCACGCTGGACCGACCTCCGCAGCATGCGAAGGCGTCCACGAGGTCCAGGCAATCCAGTAGTTCGTCAACGGGTGCCGGGATAGTACACTTCTCAAGCACAAGCTGCTACACTCCGAGCCTACCACCATGTCCGCGCTGATAGGGACGGCAGACAAGTACGCGAACGCCGACTCCGCCATGAAGATCCAGGTGGCCCTAGACAAAGCCAGCAAGACCAAGCTGGTTCCCCCTCCAAAGCCGGCCGGCGAGGGAAGCCGTCAGCATTAGCATAACCAGCAGCAGCACAAGCACAAGGCCGAACAGCAGGCCCAGAGACACGAGAACCGGCTCGTAGGGGCCGCCGAGCAGGCTCCCGCAACCGAGCCGGCCGCCAAGCACCGGCAGACCGACAAGACAACATGGCAACCCGCTATGAGCTTCGAGGAGATGCTCGACGCTCCATGCAAGCACCACAGCGGCGTGATGACCCACAAGTGTAGGGAATCTATCATAGTCCTTTCGATAAGTAAGAGTGTCGAACCCAATGAGGAGCAGAAGGAAATGATAGGCAGTTTTCAGTAAGGTATTCTCTGCAAGCACTCAAATTATAGGTAACAGATAGTTTTGTTATAAGGTAATTGGTAGCAAGTGACAAAAGGTAAAAGTAACTAAGGTGCAGCAAGGTGGCCCAATCTTTTTTGTAGCAAAGGACAAGCCTGGACAAACTCTCATATAAAGTAAAGCGCTCCCGAGGACAGATGGGAATATCGTCAAGCTAGTTTTCATCATGATCATCTGATTCACGTTCGGTACTTTGATAATTTGGTATGTGGGTGGACCGTTGTTTGGGTGCTACCCTTACATGGACAAGCCACCCACTTATTATTAACCTCTAATGCAAGCATCCGCAACTACAAAAGAAGTATTAAGGTAAACCTAAACATAGCCTGAAACATATGGATCCAAATCAGCCCCTTACGAAGCAACACATAAACTAGGGTTTATGCTTATGTCACTCTAGCAACCCATCATCTACTTATTACTTCCCAATGCGTTCCTCTAGGCCCAAATAATGGTGAAGTGTCATGTAGTCGATGTTCACATGACATCACTAGAGGATAGACAACATACATCTCATCAAAATATCGAATGAAGACCAAACTCACATGACTACTAATAGCAAGACTTCTCCCATGTCCTCAGGAACAAAAGTAACTACTCACAAGACATAATATTGTTCATGATCATAGGGGTATTAATATGCATAATGGATCTGAACATATGATCTTCCACCAAATAAACCAACTAGCATCAACAGTAATCAATACTACTAGCAACCCACAGGTACCAATGTGAGGTTTGGGTACAAAGATTGGATACAAGAGATGAACTAGGGTTTGAGAGGAGAAGGTGCTCGTGAAGATGTTGATGAAGATAGCCCTCCCCAAGATGTGAGAGTTGTTGGTGATGACGTCGGTGATGATTTCCCCCTCCTGAAGGAAAGTATCCCCGGCAGAACAGCTCTGCCGGAGCCGTAGATTGGTTTCCACCTCGGTTCCGCCTCGAGACGGCGGCGTCTGGTCCCGAAAGCCTCCTTATGATTTTTTCCAGGTCAAAACACCTCATATAGGAGAAGGTGGGCAACGGGGGCCTGCCGGCTGGCCCACGAGGCGGGGGGGGGG
>LR738714.1:751063267-751137475 GCA_902687465.1 Secale cereale
GGGGCGCCCTGAGAAGGGGGGCGCACCCCCTACCCTCGAGGACAGCCGGTGCCCCCTCTCGTGGGTTTCTTTCGCCAGATATTTTTTATATTTTCCGAAACGATGTTCTGTTGAGTTTCAGGCCTGTTCGAATTGTGTAGAATAGGTTTCCAGAGTTTGCTCCTTTTCCAGCCCAGAATTCCAGCTGCCGGCATTCTCCCTCTTCATGTAAACCTTGTAAAACAAGAGAGAAAAGGCATAAGTATTGTGACAAAACATGTATGAATAATGCAATAAATATCAACATATAAACATGATGCAAAATGGACGTATCAACTCCCCCAAGCTTAGACCTCGCTTGTCCTCAAGCGAAAGCCGATAACGAAAAATATGTCCACATGTTTAGAGATAGAGGTGTCGATAAAAATAAAATACGGACATGAGGGCATCATGATGAATCTCATAATAGCAACTTAAGTAAATGTAGTCATATGATTCTTATGCGAAAGTAACAATTCATCCACAATGTCAAGTGTGCATCGTAAACTTCATTGGAAACTAACAAACTTTGGTCTCGGTCATTGAAGCAATTGCAATTTATCGTAATATCGGGAAGAGTCAATATAAGAGCCTTTCAACAAGCCTACATACTCAACTATCATATAGTATTTCACAATTGCTCACACTCACGCAATACTTATGTTTATAGAGTTTTAATCGGACACTGAGAAAGATAGGGGCTTATGGTGTTGCCTCCCAACCTTTTTCCTCAAGGGTAATGTCAACAGTAATAGATCATGAAAACTTACATCCAAGTGGGTATATATGTCTGGATCTTTCCAACACAATGCGCTTGCCAAAGGATAAAATGTAAAAGGGAAAGGTGGATTTCACCTTGACACTTATAAGATAGGAATAATAGATAGGCCATTTGCAGAGGGAAGCAGAGGTTGTCATGTGTTTTTGTGGTTGGATGCACAAAGTCTTAGTATAGAAGAACTTTGCTTTAAATTGCCACTTGTGATAAGGACCTTTATTATGCAGTCCGTCGCATTTATTACTTCCATATCACAAGATGGTATAAAGCTAATTTCTCCCACACTAATAAATCATACATATCTTAGCGGGTTTGCAACATGACAACTTACTTGGAAGGATCTTTCTCAATCCATAGGTAGGTATGGTAGACTCTCATGGCAAAACTGGGTTTAATGATATATGGAAGCACAAGTAGTATCTCTACTTAGTGCAGGAAGTTTTGGCTAGCATGAGGGGGAAAGGCAAGCTCAACGTGTTGGATGATCCATGACAATATACTTTATTTCAGATATAAGAAGGCATAACCCATTATGTTGTCTTCCTTGTCCAACACCAACTCTTTAGCATGTCAAACTTTAATGAGTGCTCGCAATCATAAGAGATGTCCAAGATAGTATATTTGTATGTGAAGCCTCTCTTCTTTTATTACTTCCTATTAATTGCAACGATGACCAAAACTATGTTTGTCACCTCCCAACAACTGTTATTTATCATACTCTTGTATGTGAAGTCATTACTTCCCATAAGATCGATATGATCTCTTTGATACTCTTTATGTTTTCTTTCTTTTTATAATGACCCAAGTGAGGAAATCAAGCCCTTGACTCAATACTAATCTTTATTATATAGCTCACTGACTCGATGACAAAGGATAAAGTTCACAAAGCAAAAAGCGCACAAATAGATCATGCTAACTTTATTCTACTAGATCAAGATACTACCAAACGGATCGAACTAAGTAAAACGGTAAAGATAGGAGTGATGGTGATACGATACCGGGGTCACTCCCCCAAGCTTGGCAGTTTCCAAGGGGAGTGCCCATACCCATATGGTTATGTCTCCTTCTTCGGGGGTGGTGAGGATGGAGTTGTTGATGATGTAGGCTGGTTGTCCACCTTCCAAGGCATGGGTTCACCATCGTAGAAGGATGATCGAGTCTCCGGGATAGTCAAATCTGCAGCCAAACTCATCTTCTTGAATCTATATTCATACTCACAGTTTTGGTTTTGCAGGTCATAGATCCGAGCTTGGAGGTGATCGATCTTCTCTTGAAGATTGGAGATGGCTTCCCCAAAGAACCTTGAGTCCATCTTGAGGTTGTTGGAAAGCTCCGAGATCATCATGTGGTTGGCGTCGAGTCCTCATTCCACCATACCTTGGCACTTGAAAACTTGCTGCTCCATTGCTTCAAGCCTTGTCTCCACGCTTCCGGTCCTTCTTGGCCCCTCAACATCACGGATGTGCAGCACCCCCTCATGCAACTGCATGGTTTTAGGGTGGTGCAGCACCTCCGCAAGGTAGGGGTTGATGACCTTCTCAAAGAACTTGTCCGTGGGGGTGTTGGAGGACGCCATGATGATCTAGATCTATCAAAAACAGCAGCTCGAAATGAAAACAGAGGATTTTTGCGTGATACAGAGGTCAAAACTTTCGGGAGTATATATACTGATTTTTTCCCGAATAGAAGGAGTAACCCACAAGAAAACGGAGTCCAGGGGACACACGTGGTGTCCTCGAGGCAGGGGGGCGCGCCCTGGGAAGGGGGGTGCGCCCTCCACCCTCAAGGACGCCTAGTGTCTTTTCCGGACTGCAGTTTATTTTTCTATTTTTCTAAATATTCCAAAACGGAGAAAAATTGCCTTTAGAACTGTTTTGTAGTCGGTTTACGTATCGTATCACGTACCTCTTCCTTTTCGAAGGCTGAATCGTTCTGGAAACTGTCACTTATGTATTCCTCCGGGGTTACGGTTTCAATAACATTGGTTTCAACATTTATAGGATTACCTGAGATATAATGTTTGATTCTTTGACCATTCACCACCTTCGGATTTGTGCCTTCGAAGTTGTTGATTTTTATGGCACCAGAACGATAGACCTCCTCGATAACATAAGGACCTTCCCACTTGGAGAGAAGTTTTCCTGCAAAAAATCTTCAACGAGAGTTGAATAGCCAGACATAATCACCTACGTTAAACTCACGCTTTTGTATCCTTTTGTCATACCATCTTTTAACTTTTTATTTAAATAGTTTGGCATTCTCAAAGGCCTGGGTTCTCCACTCATCAAGACAGCTAATGTCAAATAGCCTCTTCTCACCGGCAAGTTTGAAATCGTAGTTGAGCTCTTTAACAGCCCAATATGCCTTATGTTCTAGCTCAAGAGGTAAGTGACAAGCTTTTCCATATACCATCTTATATGGAGACATACCCATAGGATTTTTGTATGCAGTTCTATAGGCCCATAATGCATCATGTAGTTTCTTGGACCAATTCTTTCTAGACCTATTAACTGTCTTTTGCAAGATTAATTTCAAGTCCCTATTACTATGTTCTACTTGACCACTAGTCTGTGGGTGATAAGGTGATGCAATTCTATGGTTGACATCATACTTAGAAAGCATCTTACGGAAAGCACCATGAATAAAGTGTGAACCACCATCAGTCATTAGATATCTAGGGACTCCAAACCTCGGAAATATAACTTCTTTAAGCTTCTTAATAGAGGTGTTATGATCAGCTCTACTAGTTGGAATAGCTTCTACCCACTTAGTAACGTAATCAACAGCAACTAAAATATGTGTGTACCCATTAGAGGCAGGAAAAGGTCCCATATAATCAAAGCCCCAAACATCAAATGGTTCAATAAGAAGTGAATAATTCATAGGCATTTCTTGACTCTACTAATATTACCAATTCTTTGAAATTCATCACAAGATAAGACAAACTTACGGGCATCCTTGAAGAGAGTAGGCCAATAAAAACCGGATTGCAATACCTTATGTGCAGTTCTGTCTCCCGCATGGTGTCCTCCATAAGATTCGGAGTGGCACTTGCGTAAGATTTGTTCCTTTTCATGCTCAGGTACACAACGTCTAATAAGACCATCTACTCCTTCTTTATAAAGATGTGGGTCATACCAAAAGTAATGTCTCAAATCATAGAAGAACTTTTTCTTTTGCTGGTATGTGAAGCTAGGAGGTATGAACTTAGCAACAATATAATTAGCATAATCAGCATACCATGGAGCAGTACGAGAAGTATTTATGACAGCTAATTGTTCATCAGGAAAGCTATCATCAATAGGTTGTGGGTCATCAAGCACATTTTCTAACCTAGACAAGTTGTCTGCTACGGGGTTCTCAGCTCCCTTTCTATCGATAATATGCAAGTCAAATTCTTGCAGCAAGAGAACCCATCTAATAAGTCTAGGTTTCGCATCTTTCTTTTCCATAAGGTATTTGATAGCAGCATGATTGGTGTGAATAGTTGTTGGGGAACGTAGTATTTTAAAATTTTCCTACGATCACGCAAGATCTATCTACCAGATGCATAGCAACGAGAGGGGAGAGTGAGTCTACGTACCCTCGTAGACCGAAAGCGGAAGCGTTAGAACAACGCGGTTGATGTAGTCGTACGTCTTCACGGCCCGACCGATCAAGCACCGAAACTACGGCACCTCCGAGTTCTAGCACACGTTCAGCTCGATGACGTCCCTCGAACTCCGATCCAGCTGAGTGTCGAGGGAGAGTTCCGTCAGCACGACGGCGTGGTGACGATCTTGATGTTCTACCGTCGCAGGGCTTCGCCTAAGCACCGCTACAATATTTATCGAGGAGAACTATGGTGGAGGGGGGCACCGCACATGGCTAAGAGATCAAGAGATCAATTGTTGTGTCTAGAGGTGCCCCCTTGCCCCCGTATATAAAGGAGGGAGGGAGAGGCCGGCCCTAGAGGGGGCGCACCAAGTGTGGGGAGTCCTACTAGGACTCCCAAGTCCTAGTAGGATTCTCCTTTCCTTTCCGCAGTAGGAGAGAAGGAAAGAGGGGGAGAGGGAGAAGGAAAAGGGGGCTGCACCCCTTGTCCAATTCGGACCAGAAGGGGGGTGCACGCCTCCTTCCTTTTGGCCTTTCTCCTCTATTCCCGTGTGGCCCAATAAGGCCCATATACTCCGAAAAATACCCGAATCACTCGGAACCTTTCCGATGTCCGAATATAGTCGTCCAATATATCGATCTTTATGTCTCGACCATTTCGAGACTCCTCGTCATGTCCTCAGTCTCATCCGGGACTCCGAACTCCTTCGGTACATCAAAACTCATAAACTCATAAGACCAATCGTCATCAAACGTTAAGCGTGTGGACCCTACGGGTTCGAGAACTATGTAGACATGACCGAGACTCATCTCCGGTCAATAACCAATAGCGGAACCTGGATGCTCATATTGGCTCCTACATATTCTACGAAGATCTTTATCGGTCAAACCGCATAACAACATACGTTGTTCCTTTTGTCATCGGTATGTTACTTGCCCGAGATTCGATCGTCGGTATCTCTATACCTAGTTCAATCTCGTTACCGGCAAGTCTCTTTACTCGTTCCGTAACACATCATCTCGTGACTAACTCATTAGTCTTTTGCTTGCAAGGCTTATTATGATGTGTGTTACCGAGAGGGCCCAGAGATAACTCTCCAACACTCGGAGTGACAAATCCTAATCTTGATCTATGCCAACACCACGAATACTTTCGGATACACCTGTAGAGCATATTTATGATCACCCAGTTACGTTGTGACGTTTGATAGCACACAAGGTGTTCCTACAAAATTCGGGAGTTGCATAATCTCATAGTCATAGGAACATGTATAAGTCATGAAGAAAGCAATAGCAGTAAAACTAAACGATCATACTGCTATGCTAACGGATGGGTCTAGTCCATCACATCATTCTCCTAATGATGTGATCCCGTTGACCAAATGAAAACTCATGTCTATGGCTAGGAAACATAGCCATCTTTGATCAATGAGCTAGTCTAGTAGAGGCATACTAGGGACATACTATTTTGTCTATGTATTCACACATGTATCAAGTTTCCGGTTAATACAATTCTAGCATGAATAAAAGACATTTATCATGATATAAGGAAATACACATAACATCTTTATTATTGCCTCTAGGGCATATTTCCTTCAGTCTCCCACTTGCACTAGAGTCAATAATCTAGCTCACATCGCCATGTGATTTAATACCGATAGTTCACATCGTTATGTGAATAACACCCATAGTTGACATCGCCATGTGACCAATACCCAAAGGGTTTACTAGAGTCAATAATCTAGTTCACATCGCTATGTGATTAATACCCAAGAGTAATAAGGTGTGATCATGTTTTGCTTGTGAGAGAAGTTTAGTCAACGGGTCTGTCACATTCAGATCCGTATGTATTTTGCAAATTTCTATGTCTATAATGCTCTGCATAGAGCTACTCTAGCTAATTGCTCCCACTTTCAATACGCATCCAGATTGATACTTAGTGTCGGGGGAAACTGTCCGCCACGAACACCTATGGGACCGGAGCCCCTTGTCTGTGCGGTACGAGGGCGGAGGGAGCACGAAGAGCAGATCGTAGCGAGCACGCGGGCAGTTTTACCCAGGTTCGGGCCGCGGTAGACGCGTAAAACCCTACTCCTGCTTAGTTGTGTATTGAGTTGGAGTGCTCGGGAGCTTGAAGAAGCAGCTACACCGAGCGTATGAGCGATCTAGGTTTCGAACCCCTCCACGTTGTGCATGGGCCTCCTTTTATAGTGCAAGGGGTCACCGACAGGTGTCAACGTAGGAGAAAGGGGTAAAAACGTAAAAGAGGTGGTAGTTGTAACAGTGCGGGAATAGTGGTCGCTACCTACTTTGACAGTGGGGGACAAGGGCATTTAATGCCCGTCGCCGTCGACCCCAAAAGTTCCCGCCCTTGCGTCTCCGTCTGCCACGGCGATGGATCCACCACCGTGGAGTGCCACCATGTCCCCCAGGCTGCACAGCCATCCGCCACGCATCCCTGGATAGGCCCCAGGGCGACGCGTGGGCCGATGAGCTGGAGCGCGGGCACACAGCGCTACTCTCCCGGCAAGCACCTTGCCGGGGTCTTGATCTTGCCGGGCCCGGGAGCTTGCCGCTCCCCGGGCCTTCGCCGGGACGCATATAGCGCCGAGGCGTGTCTTCTATGAGGGAATCTTCTAGTCTTCCTGGCAAGTTCCTCTTGCCAGGGCCTTGTGCTAGTGAGGTAATCTTAAGCCTGGTACGGCCTTCCCGGCAAGCTCCACTTGCCGGGGTCTCGATCTTCTGTCTTGCATACTTTGTTTTTGAATGGTTTGATATGGAGCAGGAAGGTCTCCGGCGAGCGCGTGGTAAACCCTGCCGCGGGAAGCTGCAACCGCCCGTGCACAAGTTGGGGTACTGAGGTACCCCTACCTTAGTACACCGACAGGAGCCCCCGGGCCTGGGCCATACACGGTGCCGAGCGCTGTTGGGCCAGGCCCAAAACAGTGCACGGGCACACGCGGCCCACGGCGCGCCGAATCCACTTCCGTATCCGCCGCATCCCCCCGTAACGGCACGCGTCGATTGCGGCGTCGTGGGATGGGACGTGCCCACGTTCTCTTAATGGAAAGAGCGAAACGCCCCCCCCCCACTTCCCCATAAAAGCAGAGGAAGCAGGAGCGATTCCCCTCCTTGCGCTTTCATTGCATCTTCCTCTTCCTCCAGAAATCCCCTTTGCGCTCCGCCTCCACACCTCCGCCGCCGCCGTTCCCCCCTTCCTCCGCCGCCTCCGCCATGGCCCCGAAGACCGAGAAGGCGAAGGCGGAGAAAGCCAAGAGGGAGAAGTCGGAGCAAGCAGCGAAGCTCGTCGCGTATCGGAAGCGGAACCTCTTCTTTCCGCCGAAGCTCGGCGCGCGGGAGCTCTGGAACAAGTATTACCTGTTCTGGGCCAAGGAAACCAAGGCGCACCCCCGCACTCGGGCTTATCCGGCCGCCGCCAAGGACAACTACCCCGGCGGGTACTATTTCTTCGCAGCCTTCTATCACTGCGGTCTTTGCCCTCCTTTCTCTGATTTCTTCTGCGACATCATGCACACCTATGGCTTCCACCTTCTTGACTTCACCCCCAACGCCATCCTCACAATGGCGGTTTTCGCACACATGTGCGAAAACTTCATAGGAATACATCCAAACGTAGCGCTGTTTAGGCACTTCTTCACTCCTAGAGCAGAGGCCGGCGCCCCCCTCTCCGGGGGAATTTCTTGGGTATTTCGTCTGAACAAGAAGGAGTCGTACTTGCCGGGGGAGCTCCGCGGCAAGTGGGAGGAGTGGCGTGCAGACTGGTGCTGGATCGTCGAGGACCAGCCGCAACCCTTCACCGCACCGCGCACAATGCCCATCGTGCGCGGCAGGGATTGGAGGGAGCTGGATTCGGACAAGCTCGACATCGCCCTCATCCGGATTCTTCGCCTTCGGGTAGCAAGGCTGTCCGTTGCAGAAGTAGGCGCAGACTTCCTCCGCCGCCGCATCGCCCCTCTCCAAGACAGGAAAAGGCCGGCCTGGGAGTATGGCAACGCAGCGGATATAATGAGGCTGCGCCCCGGGCTGAACTTCAACTTCACGACGCTGGAGCTGAAGGGGATGGTCCGGGAACTCTTCAAATATGACCCGGCCCACCCTGAGTGGTTCAGACCTCCCCGGGGAGTGGTGCCCCTCTGCAACAGCATAGTCCGGGACCGTCTTTGCGCCATGATGCCCACGTGTGATTCGCACGGCGTGGACCGCACGTGGATTCCGCCCAAGCCCATAGACGTCCTCAGCTTCTTCGACAACCTCGTGGAGGTGGCGAAGAACAAGGATGACATCAAGGAGCACACGCGGGACACCACCGACCAGGAGCTTGCATACATGGCTTCTCGGGCTGAAGAGGCCGCTGCAGCCACAGCGGCAGGAGATTTTGGATATACGCCTGACGAGGCAGAGGCTGCGGATGCGTCCTGCCAGGCGGAGGAGGCGGAAATCCGCAGACTGCTGCAACTTCCTCCCGACGCGCTCGCCGGGGTCCCCTCTCTAAGGCACTCCGGGATCCCCGGAATCGCGGCCGAGGCCGCGGCAAGGGGTGGCGCTGCCGGAGGGAACAGAGGCGCCGCGGGGAGCGGAGGCGCCGGAGGGAGCGGAGGCGCCAGAGGAAAAGAGGTCGCAGCGCAGGGCGCTGGGCCCAGCAAGCCAGCCGGGGAGGAGGAGGAGGAGGAGGAGACCGAGGCCGCCGAGGACTCCGACGGATCTACGGAGCTCTACGCCGACGACCTCTCCTCGTCGGAGACCTCCCCGCCCCCGGCAAGCCCAAGGCGGTCTCCACTGAAGCGTATCCGCAGGGCGGCGATGGGAGCGAGGGCGCAGGCGCCCCGGCAAAAACCAGCTCGCCGGGCAGCTCAAGCTTCCCGGGGAAGCCAAGCTGCGCCGGGGGCGACCGGCGCACCAGCCGCGGCGGAGGCGGCCCGCGCGCAGGCCACGGCAGAGGCGCCCCGCAGGTCGGCGCCAAGCAGGCAGGAGTTTTCTCGGAGCGGAGCAGCGGCTCTGCCCGCTCCCCGGGCTCCGGCTACCACAGGGGCTGGGTCTTCGCAGCCCCCAGCCCCAGGGACCGCCAAGCGCCCGAGGGAATCTTCGGCTTCCGCTCCTCGTGCAGACGCGCCCCAGGTGGAGTATGACTTCTCCGCCTTGAGCGAGGACGACGAGGAGGATCAGGAGTAAGAATCCGAGATCTTAAACCTTCTCAAGTTTCGTCTTGATTATTGTTGATGCTAATTTTGTTTGTTGCTTTGATTTCAGGACCTTGGTTCAGCGCGTGGCGAAGAAAGCCAAGGCGCCTGTGGTCGAGGTCGCGGAAGACTCGGCCACCGCGGCAACTGGGGACGCGCCGGAGCCAAGCCTGCCGGACCCGAGCGCTGCTCCGAGGAGCAGCCCCCAGCGCAGGCCCCAGCGTAAGTCTGGGTTCCATCCTCCCGCTCGTCGGGGTGCGCTTGGGGATTTTGTCTTGTTTCAATATATTGATGTCTTTGTCTTGACTTGTGCAGAGGTGGAGCCACAGCGGCAGGAGCGTCCGGAGACCGTCCTCGAGGAGCCGCGGGCCCCGCCGTCCCCGCCAAGGCCGAACTCCCCGGCAAGGGAGTGCGCTCCGCCAAGGGCGAGTACCCCGCCAAGGGCGAGCAGCCCGGCGAGGGCGGCCACTCCGCCAAGGCAGAGCTCCCCGGCGAGGGAGCCCGCCGCTGATGACGTCTGCCAAGGTAGGCTCTATAACTTGTCTTCTTGGCGTTGTCTCTTTTTGGATTTTTGCTTGAACTTCTTTTTCTTCTTCTTCTTCTAGATCCTCCTCCCCCCGAGCACATGGAGACGGAAGTCATCAACATCGAGGAGGAGGAGGGCGCGCAGGGCGGCGGCGGCGACGTCCCTGTCGCCGAGGACACGGAGAGAGCCGCCGAGCCGGCCGCGCAGGAGACCGCTCCGGCTGCGGACACAGCGGCCGGGGAGGGGGACGGCGACCGCACCGCCGGCCCGGAGGCGGCGGGAGCATCAAGTGCTGCGCCGGCCGCCGATTTCTCCGCCGGCAAGGAGCAGGGCTACTATCTCGAAGCCCCCAACAGCGTCTTCATCCAGGTGCCGTGGGGTTCTTCGTCGCGAGCTCCCGCGGAGGGCGAGGCATTTGATGGGGAAGTCCTCGCCTCCGCGGGCTTGAAGATCGTCGAAGCGCCCGGCGGGAGTGAAGGGCCCGAGGAGGAGAAGCTGCTTCACCAGCTCCTGGCCCTTTACCGGGCCAGGCAGGCGAAGCTCGCTTGTCGGGAGGCCCTCGCCGTCAAGGCCGCCGCGGAGATGGAGAAGCGCGCGGCGGAGCTCAGCGCCGCCAACCAGGCGGCCCTCCGCGAGGTGGCGGAGGAGCGCGAGCGACTCGCCGGCGAATATCAGGAGTGGGTGCTGGAGAAAGCTGAGGCCGAAGAGCAGCAGCGGCTCGCCGGGGTGGAGCTGTCCCGGCGAGAAGGAGAACTCGCCCAGTGGAAGGTCAACCTCGACTCCCATGAGGAGGACCTTGCCGCTCGGGAGGAGGCCCTTGGCGGGGAACTGAAAGAGGCGAAAGCCGCCACGGCTGCCGCGGAGACCGCCAAGAAGGAGCTCGCCGCCAAGGTCGCGCAGCTGGAGAAGTCGCTGAAGGTGAGCGCGGAGAAGGTCGCCGCGCTCATCACGGAGCGGGAGAAGGACGCCCACACCAATTCAGAACTCCAGGTGCGTCTTTCTGAGAGGGGCGACGAGTTGAAGGCCGCCAAGGACTCCATCGAGGACTTGGAGTTGAAGGTCTCTACACTGAAGGATTCACTCGACGCTGCCCGGGCTCGGGAGACCAAGTTGAAGGAGGAGCTCCGCAAGGAGCGGACCCTAGTGGACAGCGCCAACAAAGCGTCTGAGCTCTTCCGCCATACCGTTGAGGTATGGACCGAGGACTTAGTATCTTGTGCGTCCAACATCGACCAGGAGCTGCTGGCGTTGAAGCTGGAGCACCTCATCTACTCCCCGGATCCAAACCTCCCTCACAGCGCCAAGCTCAGCCTCTTCTTCAGGGGAATCGCGCCGGCCCTTGCAGATCTGCGGAAGAAGATCCCCGCGCAACTGGCCGAGGAGACGCGACTGCTCTGTACGGGAACCTTGGAGCGCGTGTTGACGAAGATCGTATACCGCAATCCGGGCATAAACCTCACCAACGTTCTTCGCAGCCTGCCGGCTGACGCGGACATGGAGGCTCTGAAGGAGCAGGTCGCCCACATCATTGCCAAGGTGGCTAAGATCTCCAGGATCGAGGGCGACCGTGTAGATTAGGCCTCCATTATCTTTATCTCTTTTCGTTGCTGCATAGGGTGTTATGAACTCGTTAATCATTGCGACAAGTTATCTTTTGTAAGATATTTATCTCATTTTGATCAATCAGTGCAATGTTATCTTCCTTGTCTCAGTCCTTTGCTTTGTATGTTTTTCACCCTACGCTCCCGGGGAGCTTGCCGGCAAGGGGCCCTTGCCGCGAGCGCTGAGCGCTGGACCCTGAGCAGCCTGCTGGCCAAGGTCTCACCGGCAAGCAACCTCGCCGCAGCTAGTCGCAACGCACTTAGCTTGCTGAGCGTACTCGGAAACGAAGCAAGGGCGCGACACTTGTCGCAGCTCACTTAAATCGTTGAGCGAACTCGGAAACAAGATAAGGGTGCGGCAAGCTACGGGTAGGTTCCTCCGCGCACAGGTTTTCCATACAAAGTGTGGATGTTCAAGGAAGTCAACTAAAAATTTAAAATTTGAACTGGTCAAATTCTAATAACTTAGCTTTCATATATTGCTTGCTTCCTGGTAAGGCTTCTCTTTCTTGAACAGCACTTGGTTCACCTTCCATTTCCTTCCCCCCCGGCAAACTTGTGTGCGAGGAACATTCCTTCTGCTTAAGAGGCAAAGAAAAAGAGAGGGACAAGTACATGGCCTTTCGGCGTGCTAATGCTTACCGGATGTGTATGTCGCTCAAGATGCCAAATAACACATGCAAATAGCAAAGAAAAGCATGCAAAAGGCAAATAGCGCGAAACACAAAATCTTTACTGATGCACGGGATCTGCGCCCGGCTTTTTACAAAGGGTTACATGCAACAGCGGCAAGGCTTGTACAAAGGGTGGTTGCCGGAGCGGATCACGGCAACCGCGCCTTATGGGTGAAACTTGCGAAGATGCTCTATGTTCCAGGAGTTGCTCACCGGTAAGCCTTCTTCGGTCTCGAGGCGGACAGCGCCGGGCCTCGTGACTTGTCTCACCCGATAAGGGCCTTCCCACTTCGGCGTCAACTTGTTGGAATTCTTGGCGGACTGAACACGCCGAAGAACAAGGTCGCCTTCCTCGAGACTCCTGGCCTTGACCTTGCGGCTATGGTAGCGACGCAAGGTTTGCTGGTATCGAGCAGCTCGTACAGCAGCCTGGAGACGTCCCTCCTCAAGGAGCAATGCATCATCTTGCCGCAGTTGCTCTTGCTCGAGCTCATCATAAGCGAGCACTCGAGGAGATCCGTATGAGAGTTCCGTGGGGAGAACTGCCTCTGCTCCATAGACTAGAGCAAAGGGTGTCTGTCCGGTGGCCCGACTTGGTGTCGTTCTGATTGACCAAAGAGCCGCCGGTAGCTCCTCTATCCAATTTCTTCCGCACTTGCGCAGCCTGTCAAAGGTCCTTGTCTTGAGCCCGCGCAGCACTTCAGCATTAGCCCTCTCCGCTTGACCGTTGCTCCTCGGGTGAGCAACAGAAGCGAAACAGACCTTGGCACCAAGGTCTTGGACGTACTGCATGAAGGTGCGACTAGTGAATTGTGTACCGTTGTCGGTTATGATCCTGTTAGGGATTCCGAAACGGCAAACAATCGACCTGAAGAACCTGACTGCTGACTGTGCTGTCACCTTTCTCACTGGCTCCACTTCTGGCCACTTTGTGAACTTGTCGATTGCAACGTACAAGTACTCAAAGCCTCCGACGGCTCGGGGGAAGGGGCCGAGGATATCGAGCCCCCAGACCGAGAAGGGCTAGGACAAAGGGATTGTTTGGAGAGCTTGAGCTGGCTGATGAATCTGCTTCGCATGGAACTGGCACGCTTCACACTTGGTTACTAGCGCAGTTGCATCTTGGAGGGCTTCTTGCCAGAAGAACCCTTGCCGGAAAGCTTTCCCGGCAAGCGCCCTTGCGCCAATGTGGTGGCCGCATATGCCTCCGTGTATTTCTGCCAACAGCTTTTGTCCATCTTCCCTGGAGATGCACTTCAATCTGACACCATTGAGCCTTCTTCTGTACAGCTCGTTATCCACGAACTGATACATACTTGACTGCCTGGTTATCTTCTCTATTTCTTCTGGGTCGTCGGGAAGTTCTCCAGTTTGAAGAAAACAGACGATCTGCTGCGCCCATGCCGGAGCCTGGGGCTCGACGGCAAGGACTAAAGGCTCGAGGGCCGCTGCGGGAACCTCAGCTTCTACGGCAAGGACCTCTGGTTCTGCCGGAGCTGAAGGTCCCCCGGCAAGCTCGCTGGGGCGAGGCTTGTCGGGAACGCTTGCTTCAACTGTACAGACCCGAGGATCTGCAGGAGCAAACTGTTCCTCAGCGTTGTGGTTGTTGATCTTGGGGACCTTGGCGGCGGTTTCAGGAAGATCCGCCGGCAAGTAGTCGCCGGAGACCAACTTTCTCTTCTTGGACTGCCCAATTGATGGTGCAACGGATGGTTGAGTCAGCTTGAGCAAGAAGGTCCCTGGTTCCACAGGTAACTTCATCGAAGCACACTTTGAAAGGCCATCTGCAATTTCATTCTGAGCTCTCGGGACGTGCTCCATCTGCAGACCCTCAAAGTGCTCCTCAAGCTTCCTCACTTCATCGACATAAGCTTCCATCAAAGGGCTTTGATAGCTCTTGTTGACTTGCCGGACCACCAACTGAGAATCTCCCCGCACAATCAGCTTCCTGATCCCAAGTTCGGCCGCAATCCTGAGGCCGGCAAGCAAGCCTTCATATTCAGTAGTGTTGTTTGTCGCTTGCTCCCTGGGAAAGTGCATCTGGATAACATATTTGAGGTGCTCTCCTGTGGGCGCGATGAGTACCACGCCAGCACCGGCGCCTTGCAGCGAGAAGGCACCGTCAAAATACATTACCCATTCACTTGTCGCTTCTTGTACGGGTGCACTTGTTTCTTGGACTTCTTCATCAGGCGTTGGGGTCCACTCATCTATGAATTCTGCCAAAGCTCGGCTCTGTATGGTTGAAGTACTTTCAAACTTGAGCCCAAAGATTGACAGCTCCAGTGCCCACTCAACGATCCTGCCTGTTGCTTCTGGGTTGTGCAATATCCTCTTCAGCGGAAAGCGAGTGACCACTGTTATCTCATGTGCTTGCAAGTAATGGCGCAGCTTTCTCGAGGCCATGAGGAGGCCGAAAAGCAACTTTTGCACACCAGAGTACCTTGATCTAGCCCCCTGGAGAAGGGAACTCACAAAATACACTGGGCGCTGCACCATTTTCTTCCGCACTTCATTTTGTTCCTGCACAGAGTTGTCCTTGTCGGGGCCAGAGCTTGCCGGAGCAGCGCCCTGCTTGTCGCTGGATTCGCTTGCCGGTGGTGCCGACTCCTCGTCGGACTCCCTCTCCGCTACTAACGCAGCACTAACCACCTGGTTGGTTGCCGCTAGGTATAGCAACAACTTTTCCTGTGGTCTAGGTGCGACAAGTATTGGAGTGGAGGACAGGTACCGTTTCAAATCTTGCAGCGCTGCCTCCGCTTCCGGAGTCCACTTCATGGGACCTGCCTTCTTCAAGATTTTGAAGAAAGGTAGGGCGCGTTCTGCAGACTTTGAAATGAACCTACTGAGGGCAGCCACACAACCTGCAAGCCTTCTGACATCCTTGACGCGCTTTGGGGCCTCTATCTGCTCAATGGCTTTAATCTTGTCGGGGTTGGCTTCAATCCCCCTCTATGACACAAAGAACCCGAGAAGCTTGCCGGAGGGGACTCCAAAGACGCACTTCTCGGGGTTCAACTTGAGATGTATCCTGCGCAGGTTCTGAAATGTTTCCTCCAAATCATGGACCAGGGTATCCTTGCTCTTGCTCTTCACCACGATGTCATCCATGTAAGCCTCTACATTTCTGTGGATCTGTGGCTCAAAAGCAGTGTATACTACCCTTGCAAAGGTTGAGCCTGCATTCTTCAATCCAAATGGCATGCGTATGAAGCAATAAGTGCCACATGGAGTGATAAATGCAGTCTTCTCTTCATCCTCTTTGGCCATGAAAATCTGATGATAGCCTGAGTATGCATCAAGAAAACAGAGTAGCTCACATCCGGCAGTGGAGTCAACAATCTGGTCAATGCGCGGCAAAGGGAATGGATCCTTGGGACATGCTTTATTCACACCGGTGAAGTCTATACACAGTCTCCACTTCCCGTTGGCCTTGCGCACGACGACTGGGTTTGCTAACCATGTCGGATGGATCACACCTCTAACTAGGCCTGCTGCCTCTAACTTCTTGATCTCTTCGTTGATAAATTCTTGGCGCTCCACGGCTTGCTTCCTCACTTTCTGCTTGATGGGCCGCGCATGAGGACAGACAGCAAGCTTATGCTCAATTACCTTCCTGGGAACACCGGGGATGTCAGATGGTTGCCAGGCAAACACATCGACATTCGCCCGCAGGAAGGCAACGAGCGCGCTTTCCTATTTGCTGTCAAGCGTGGCACTGATGGTGAAGGTACCACCAGTGCCGTCCTCGTTGGCGGACACCTTCTTGGTTGCCGGAGGGGCGGCCATCCCTTTCTTACACTTGCCGGTGGAGCTCGATGGAACGTCCTCGACGGCAGCGCAGCACTCCGAAGAGGTGCGGTTGCCGGAGTGGGCCCCAGAGCACTTGCCGGACTTGGTCTTCGTCTTCTTCCCCCCGGGAGCTTCAGCGGCAAGTGTGTCTTTTTCTACCGCAGCTGCTGCATCCCGGTAGATCTTGTCGGCGCAGACAAGCGCATCCTTCTTGTCGCCGTGGACAGTGATGACGCTTATCGGCCCCGGCATCTTGAGTACGTTGTAAGCATAATGGGAAGCTGCCATGAACTTGGCGAGGGCAGGACGGCCAAGTATTCCATTGTATGGCAATGGAATATCGGTGACGTCGAAAGTGATGCGCTCGATTCTGAAGTTGAGCTCCCCGCCAAAGGTCACCGGCAGAGTGATCTTTCCCTTGGGCTTGCTCCTTCCCGGGTTGATTCCTTGGAAAGAACCGGTCTCTTCGAGCTCGCCATCTGGAATTTGGAGTTTCTTGATCACAGCAGAGGAGATCAAGTTCAGCCCGGCCCCGCCGTCAACCAACATTTTGGTGACCTTGAGGTTGCGGATGGTGGGGGAAACCAGCATCGGCAAACACCCGACCGCAGTGGTGCGGTCAGGGTGATCCTCAAGATCAAAAATGATGGGCGTGCTGGACCATTTGAGGAGCCTGCGCGACTCCACGGGCGGCTCTGCTGCATTCACCTCACGCACCCACTGCTTGAGTTGGCGGTGGGAGGTGTGCAGAGAGGTGCCACCGTCGACGCACAGGACCTCCGTGGCCTTCTGGAACTCCTGCTCGCTGTTATCCTCGTCCTCCATCTCTTCGTCGTCGTCTTCTTCATCCTTGTCGCGGCCCCGGGGAGGTCGATCACCTTGCCGCTGCTTGGCCTTGCCGCGGCGTCCTCCCCGGCCATTGAACGGCCGCTTCTTGCTTGGCTCTTCCCCGCCACCTTGGGCCTTCTCCTTGTCGCGCCTCTCGTATTCAGCTTTCTGCTGCTCGACGAGATACTCGACGCGCTTGCAGTTGGAGAGATCGTGACCCTTGGTGCGGTGGATCTTGCACTATTGCTTGTCGGAGCCGTCCGGCTTGTCGGCTGCCGCTACAGGGGCAGGCTCCTTGCCGGAGCCGCCAGCCTGCGTTTGCTTGGCGGGAGCCTCCTTGCCGGACTTCTCGACGGCAAGCACCTCCTTCTTGTTTTTCCTTCTGTTGTTCCGCCGCCGGCTCTTCTTTGCCGGGGCGGCGTCGTCGCTGTCGCTTCCTCCTGCGCCAGCATCCTCCCCGGGGAGTCTCCTCCCCTCTTCTGCGCGTGCGCACTTATCAGCCAGAGCATAGAGCTCGCTGACATCCCGAATCTTGGTCATGGCCATCTCTTCACGCATGCGGCGGTTACGCACATTCTGATGGAACGCGCTGATAACCGCGGCAGGGTGAACGTCGGGGATGTTGTGTTGTACACGGCTGAAGCGTTGGATGTACTTGCGTAGGGATTCCCCTTCCTTCTGGGCCAGAATGTGGAGATCGCTCTCCTGGCCATGGGGTTTGTGGCCGCCGGAGAAGGCGCCAACAAACTGGTGGCAAAGGTCGGCCCAAGAAGAGATGGAACCTTCCGGCAAGTGCATAAGCCACGAACGGACGTTCGGCTTAAGCACGAGCGGGAAGTAGTTTGCCAAAATCTTCTCGTCGCACCCCCCGGCAGCCTGCACCGCGATGGTGTAGACACTGAGGAATTCCGAGGGGTGCGTCTTGCCGTCGTACTTCTCCGGTACGTCGGGCTTGAAATTCTTCATGCTGGGCCACTGGACGCGCCGCAGCTCGCGGGTGAACGCAGGGTAGCCTGCCGCGTACGGCAAGTCGCCTGGTTCACCGGGCGCGTGCGCGTCGACAGCGTTCCCAGCTCTATGATCTGATTGTCGCCGAGCTTCTCGGCGGCGCTCGATTGTGGTGCGAGCGTCTTCTTGTCGCCGGTCGTCGAGGACCTGGCGCTGGTCCCGACGAGCCCGCGGATCCGACGATGCTGTGGAGCCGTCGTCGGCGTTGTTCCGGCGGGGCGGCGTCTTCTGCTTCCGCGGCGAGGAGTGCACGCTTGTCGCACCCCCGGCAGTCTTTTCGCCGTCGGCCTTCGTCTTCTCAGCTTGCCGCGGCCGCGAGGCCGCCGGCTGCTATGGAGAATCGTTGTTGGCGAAGGCGATCAGGCTCTGGATGGTGGCCCTCCAGTCCTCGGCCTTGTCCACTGCTGGAGGGAAGTCGAGGAGCAGTTGCGCCCTTGCGAGCGCTTCTGCTGGAGTGGAGGGGAACGGGGGCGAGCGGTGCGAGGAGCGGGATATGCTCGGACTCCTAACAATGTTAGAAGGAGCAGGGTCCCGCGCCGGCACCTTCGCTTTGCTTGTGCCCGGACGGTGGTCCGGGGCGTCCCGCGAGCCTCCGGTTTGCCCTTGTCCCAGCAAGCGGATACCACCTCCTGTGGTATGGCGCGGCTGGGTTGTCGTGTGCTGAGATGGACGTGGCACGTCCATGGAGACCGAGGCTCGGTCGTCCGTCTTGTCCTTGGATTTGGTGGCGCCGCGAGTGTCCTCGCCGGCGACCACCCTTCCGACGGCGTCTCCCCCGCGCACCGTTGGCTCTGGTGGTGGCGGATGAGACGCAGACGGGCCTCCGACCTCCGAAGCCTTCTTCTTCGGGGCCATGGAGCTGTTGCTGGTGAAGTTGACGAATTCGGAGAGGTTGATGAAGAATGCGCCCGCGCGAACGCCGGATCAGGTTCGCACAACCTCGACGCCCCCTACCTGGCGCGCCAAAGATGTCGGGGGAAACTGTCCGCCACGAACACCTATGGGACCGGAGCCCCTTGTCTGTGCGGTACGAGGGCGGAGGGAGCACGAAGAGCAGATCGTAGCGAGCACGCGGGCAGTTTTACCCAGGTTCGGGCCGCGGTAGACGCGTAAAACCCTACTCCTGCTTAGTTGTGTATTGAGTTGGAGTGCTCGGGAGCTTGAAGAAGCAGCTACACCGAGCGTATGAGCGATCTAGGTTTCGAACCCCCTCCACGTTGTGCATGGGCCTCCTTTTATAGTGCAAGGGGTCACCGACAGGTGTCAACGTAGGAGAAAGGGGTAAAAACGTAAAAGAGGTGGTAGTTGTAACAGTGCGGGAACAGTGGTCGCTACCTACTTTGACAGTGGGGGACAAGGGCATTTAATGCCCGTCGCCGTCGACCCCAAAAGTTCCCGCCCTTGCGTCTCCGTCTGCCACGGCGATGGATCCACCACCGTGGAGTGCCACCGTGTCCCCCAGGCTGCACAGCCATCCGCCACGCGTCCCTGGATAGGCCCCAGGGCGACGCGTGGGCCGATGAGCTGGAGCGCGGGCACACAGCGCAACTCTCCCGGCAAGCACCTTGCCGGGGTCTTGATCTTGCCGGGCCCGGGAGCTTGCCGCTCCCCGGGCCTTCACCGGGACGCATATAGCGCCGAGGCGTGTCTTCTATGAGGGAATCTTCTAGTCTTCCTGGCAAGTTCCTCTTGCCAGGGCCTTGTGCTAGTGAGGTAATCTTAAGCCTGGTACGGCCTTCCCGGCAAGCTCCACTTGCCGGGGTCTCGATCTTCTGTCTTGCATACTTTGTTTTTGAATGGTTTGATATGGAGCAGGAAGGTCTCCGGCGAGCGCGTGGTAAACCCTGCCGCGGGAAGCTGCAACCGCCCGTGCACAAGTTGGGGTACTGAGGTACCCCTACCTTAGTACACCGACACTTAGAGTCATCTGGATTTAGTGTCAAAGCTTGCATCGGCGTAACCCTTTACGACAAACTCTTTATCACCTCCATAATCGAGAAACATTTCCTTAGTCATCCAGTTACTAAGGATAATTTTGACCGCTGTACAGTGATCTACTCCTGGATCACTATTGTACCCCCTTAACAAACTCATGGCAAGGTGCACAACATGTTTGGTACACAGCATGGCATACTCTATAGAACCTATGGCTGAGGCATAGGGAATGACTTTCATTCTCTCTATATTTTTCTGCCGTGGTCTGGCTTTGAGTCTTACTCAACTTCACACCTTACAAGTCAGGCAAGAACTCCTTCTTTGACTGATCCATTTTGAACTACTTCAAAAATCTTATCAAGGTATGTACTTGTCGAAAGTCTTATCAAGCGTCTTGATCTATCTCTATAGATCTTGATGCCCAATATGTAAGCAGCTTCACCAAGGTCTTTCTTTGAAAAACTCCTTTCAAACACTCCTTTATGCTTTCCATAAAATTCTACATCATGTCTGATCGACAATATGTCATTCACATATACTTATCAGAAAGGTTGTAGTGCTCCCACTCACTTCTTGTAAATACAGGCTTCACCGCAAGTCTGTATAAATCTATATGCTTTGATCAACTTATCAAAGCGTATATTCCAACTCCGAGATGCTTGCACCAGTCCATAGATGGATCGCTTGAGCTTGCACATTTTGTTAGCACCTTTAGGATTGACAAAACCTTCGGGTTGCATCATATACAATTTTTTCTTTCATAAATCCATTAAAGAATGCAGTTTTGTTATCCATTTGCCAGATTTCATAAAATGCGGCAATTGCTAACATGATTCGGACAGACTTAAGCATCGCTACGGGTGAGAAAGTTTCATCGTAGTCAACTCCTTGAACTTGTCGAAAACCTTTTGCAACAAGTCGAGCTTTGTAGACAGTAACATTACCATCGGCGTCAGTCTTCCTCTTAAAGAACCATTTATTTTCAATGGCTTGCCGACCATCGGGCAAGTCAACCAAAGTCCACACTTTGTTCTCATACATGGATCCCATCTCAGATTTCATGGCCTCAAGCCATTTTGCGGAATCTGGGCTCATCATCGCTTCCTCATAGTTCGTAGGTTCATCATGGTCTAGTAACATGACTTCCAGAACTAGGTTGTCGTACCACTCTGGTGCGGAACGTACTCTGGTTGATCTACGACGTTCAGCAGAAACTTGATCTGAAGTTTCATGATCATCATCATTAGCTTCCTCACTAATTGGTGTAGGAATCACTGGAACTAGTTTCTGTGATGTTCCACTTTCCAATTCGGGAGAAGGTACAATTACCTCATCAAGTTCTACTTTCCTCCCACTCACTTCTTTCGAGAGAAACTCCTTCTCTAGAAAGGATCCACTCTCTTAGCAACAAAGACCTTGCCTTCGGATCTGTGATAGAAGGTGTACCCAATAGTTTCTTTTGGGTATCCTATAAAGATTTACTTCTCCGATTTGGGTTCGAGCTTATCATGTTGAAACTTTTTCACATAAGCATCGCAGTCCCAAACTTAAAGAAATGACAGCTTAGGTTTCTCGTCAAACCACAGTTCATATGGTGTCATCTCCACGGATTTAGATGGTGCCCTATTTAACGTGAATGTAGCTGTCTCTAATGCATAACCCCAAAAGCAATAGTGGTAGATCGGTAAGAGACATCATCGATCGCACCATATCTAATAAAGTACGGTTATGACGTTCGGACACACCATTACACTGTGGTGTTCCAGGTGGCGTGAGTAGTGAAACTATTTCACATTGTTTTTACTGAAGGCCAAACTCGCTAACTCAAATATTTTACCTCTACGATCATATCATAGAAACTCTTATTTTCTTGTTACGATGATTCTCCACTTCACTCTGAAATTATTTGAACTTTTCAAATGTTTCAGACTTGTGCTTCATTAAGTAGATATACCCATATCTGCTCAAATCATCAGTGAAGGTCAGAAAATAACGATTCCCGCCGTGAGCTTCAACACTCATTGGTCTGCATACATCAGTATGTATGATTTCCAACAACTCTGTTGCTCGCTCCACAGTTTCGGAGAACGGAGTTTTAGTCATCTTGCCCATGAGGCATGGTTCGCAAGCACCAAGTGATTCATAATCAAGTGATTTCAAAAAGTCCATCACTATGGAGTTTCTTCATGCGCTTTACACCAATATGACCTAAACGGCAGTGCCACAAATAAGTTGCACTATCATTATTAACCTCGCATCTTTTGGCTTCAATATTATGAATATGTGTATCACACGATCGAGATCCAACAAACTATTTTCATTGGGTGTATGACCATAGAAGGTTTTATTCATGTAAACAGAACAACAATTATTCTCTAACTTACATGAATAACCGTATTGCAATAAACATGATCAAATCATATTCATGCTCAACACAAACACCAAATAACACTTATTTAGGTTCAACACTAATCCCGAAAGTATAGGGAGTGTGCGATGATGATCATATCAATCTTGGAACCACTTCCAACACACATCGTCACTTCACCTTTAACTAGTCTCTGTTCATTCTGCAATTCTCGTTTCGAGTTACTAATTTTAGCAACTGAACCGGTATCAAATACCCAGGGGTTGCTATGAACACTAGTAAAGTACACATCAATAATCTGTATATCAAAATATACCTTTGTTCACTTTGCCATCCTTCTTATCCGCCAAGTATCTAGGGCATTTCCACTTCCAGTGACCATTTCCTTTGCAGTAGAAGCACTTAGTTTCGGGCTTGAGTTTTAGCTTTGGGTTTCTTCACGGGAGTGAAAACTTGCTTGTCATTCTTCTTGAAGTTCCCCTTCTATCCCTTTGCCCTTTACTTGAAACAAGTGGTCTTGTTAACCATCAACACTTGATGCTTTTTCATGATTTCTACCTTCGCCGACTTCAGCATTGCGAAGAGCTCGGGAATTCCTTTCGTCATCCCTTGCATATTATAGTTCATCACGAAGTTCTACTAACTTGGTGATAGTGACTAGAGAACTTTGTCAATTACTATCTTATCTGGAAGATTAACTCCCACTTGATTCAAGTAATTGTAGTACCCAGACAATCTGAGCACATGCTCACTGGTTGAGCTATTCTCCTCCATCTTGTAGGCAAAGTACTGTCAGAAGTCTTATACCTCTCGACACGGGCATGAGTATGAAATACTAATTTCAACTCTTGGAACATCTTATATGCTCCGTGGCGTTCAAAACATTTTTGAAGTCCCGGTTCTAAGCCATAAAGCATGGTGCACTTAAACTATCAAGTAGTCATCATACCGAGCTTTTGTCAAATCGTTCATAACGTCTACATTTGCTCCTGCAATAGGTATGTCACCTAGAGGTGCATCAAGGACATAATTCTCTGTGCAGCAATGAGGATAATCCTCAGATCACGGAACAATTCCGCATCATTGCTACTAACATCTTTCAACTTAGTTTTCTCTAGGAACATATAAAAAATAAACGGGGAGCAACATCGCGAGCTATTGATCTACAACATAGATATGCTAATACTACGAGGACTAAGTTCATGATAAATTAAAGTTCAATTTAATCATATTACTTAAGAACTCCCACTTAGATAGACATCCCTCTAGTCATCTAAATGATCACGTGATCCAAATCAACTAAACCATGTCCGATCATCACGTGAGATGGAGTAGTTTCAATGGTGAACATCTTATGTTGATCATATCTACTATATGATTCACGCTCGACCTTTCGGTCTCCAGTGTTCCGAGGCCATATCTGCATATGCTACGCTCGTCAAGTTTAACCCGAGTATTCTGCTTGTGCAAAACTGGCTTACACCCGTTGTATTTGAACATAGAGCTTATCACACCCGATCATCATGTGGTGTCTCGGCACGACAAACTTTCGCAACGGTGCATACTCAGGGAGAACACTTATACCTTGAAATTTAGTAAGGGGTCATCTTATAATTCTACCGTCAAACTAAGCAAAATAAGAAGCATAATAAGATAAACATCACATGCAATCAAAATATGTGACATGATATGGCCATCATCATCTTGTGCTTTTGATCTCCATCTCCAAAGCACCGTCATGATCACCTTCGTCACTGGCGCGACACCTTGATCTCCATCATAGCATCGTTGTCGTCTCACCAACTATTGCTTCTACGACTATCGCCACCGCTTAGTGATAAAGTAAAGCAATTACATGGCGATTGCATTTCATACAATAAAGCGACAACCATATGGCTCCTGCCAGTTGCCGATAACTTTACAAAACATGATCATTTCATACAAAACTGTATAACTCATCATGTCTTGACCATATCACATCACAACATGCCCTGCAAAAACAAGTTAGACGTCCTCTACTTTGTTGTTGCAAGTTTTACGTGGCTGCTACGGGCTTAGCAAGAACCGTTCTTACCTACGCATACAAAACCACAACGATGTTTCGTCAAGTATGTGCTGTTTTAACCTTCACAAGGACCGGGCGTAGCTATACTTGATTCAGCTAAAGTGAGAGAGACAGACACCCGCCAGTCACCTATAAGCAACGAGTTCTCGTAACGGTGAAACCAGTCTCGCGTAAGCGTACGCGTAATGTCGGTCCGGGCCGCTTCATCTCACAATACCGCCGAAGCAAAATATGACATGCTGGTAAGCAGTATGACTAGTATCGCCCACAACTCATTGTGTTCTACTCGTGCATATCATCTACGCATAGATCTGGCTCATGATGCCACTGTTGGGGAACGTAGTATTTTAAAAGTTTCCTACGATCACGCAAGATCTATCTACCAGATGCATAGCAACGAGAGGGGAGAGTGAGTCTACGTACCCTCGTAGACCGAAAGCGGAAGCGTTAGAACAACGCGGTTGATGTAGTCATACGTCTTCACGGCCTGTCGTGGAATTAACACGGCAGATGTCCGGTTTAGCGGACTTGATGATGGAACCATCGCACGGGTTAGCTTGAAAGGATTCATGGCACACAAAGGACACAAAGGATTTATACTAGTTCGGCCCCTTCGAGAAGGTAAAAGCCTACGTCTAGTTGGTTTGGTATTGCTTGGGCGTCGGTTTACAGGGAGCGGATTCGCCTTGCCTGCGTCTCGGCCGATTGATTGTTGCTTGTCCTTGAACCGGTACCGGGTCGTCCCTTTATATAGAGGTGACACCTGGTCCGGTTTACAGAGTCCCGATGCCGGCTCATAATCGTGTCCGCCTCGGTCTCTGCCCTTTCTTTCTTATCTCTCAAGTTACATCTCTTGGCGGTTTACAAACCGTATTTCTATACATGGGCCTTGAAATCTCATGGGCCGTAGTCTACTAAAATAGTAAAACCAAGTACAATATAACTAAGCTGGTTTACAATATCCGGTTTATACCTACTAACCATATCCCTGACATTAGGCCCCAGAATGATTTGAACTTGTTCATATCAATCTCCGTCGTCTCATAAAATTCTGTTCTGTCTTCATCTTTTTGTAAACCGGCTCTGACGTCATCCTCCGAAATCATTAAAGTCTGACAATGACATCATCTCCGCATTTAACGCTGTGAGCTGTACTGTAGCGTATTTTAAGGGTTATCCCGAAGATCGAGGCATCACGGGATCTTTATCCGATTTCTGTCTCCTCGATTCTCGCTCCTATCGTTTCAGACCTAACCTCTGGCTATAAATACCGCCCCGCTCCATCCGTTGTCTTCTTCTCCCTTCATCCTCTTCCTGCATCTTCCTCCTCCATTGCTGCTCGAGCTCAAACCGCCGCCGACGACCGCCGGATCTCCAGTCCTCGACCGGCCGCTGCATCAACCTGAGCCTTGACCAGATTCTCTCCGCCGCCGATTCTCGCTGTCCCTGGTACGTTTATCCTCCTCATTGTAGATCTGTGTCCGCCATTGCTTTGCTTGTGTTCTTCCGCCATTAGGGCTTCTGATGAAGCTTCATCCCTTCGTAGATACTTTTCTCATAGAAGTCTTGTAACCTTTAGGCCCTAGTCTGTAGGTCTCCCGCTTAGCATCAGATTAGATCTTACCGTAATGACTCTATAGTTTTATCCGTTCCGCCATTAGAGTTCTCCACAAGCTTCGTATTGTTCGTTCTTGGAACTTGCAACTTCGTAGTATCCTTACCTTTTCGATCTTCTTCCATTTTTACTCTGCTGTATATGCGTCAGGTCCTTATTGCACCTGTCTGACATGTAAATTCGTCCTTTTAATATGAAGTCTGCGTAGCTTTCCTTCTCAGCGATTTTTACTCCGCTGTAGATTAGTTTCTTTTCCTCAGCATGCTCAGATCTTTCCCCCTTAGTAGTTATTTAGAAACCTGTTTTTCTCCTCAGTAGATTCGCTAAGTATGTTCCGGTTTAAATTGTCATGCTATAAACCGGAAATGATATGACTTGATGAAATGACTTAAACTGTACCGCTTCAACTGCCATTTAAACCGGAAATGATACAACTTGTTTTATGATTGCCGGTTTACCCTTGCCAGCTAATTCTCTGTTTCAACCGTTGTATAATATGAATAGATCCCGGATCATTGTACGTTAGTAATCCGTCTCTGTACTTTCTCTTCTTCAGCACTTTTGCTCAAATGGCTAAGCAGTATGTTTCGTGCGATTGGGTCCGTTCTGTCGTGACCGAGGAAGATTTAGTCAAGCTGTCGAGTATCGGCACCTTAGGGCCTCGGGCTGAGCTGAAATGGCGTGCTCCGGGTAACGAGTGCCCTCCTACTCCTAGATCCGGGGAAGTTATCGTATTTCTGGTCCATATCTCCAGAGGCTTCTCTCCCCCCGGTTCAAGATTCTTCCGGGATGTTCTTGCCACCTTCCAGCTGCACCCACAGGACATCGGACCAAACTCTGTTTCCAACATTTGCGATTTCCAAGTATTTTCTGAAGTATATCTGCAAGAGGAGCCTTCAGTTGATTTATTCCGGGATTTCTTCCATGCAAACCGGCGCACTGAGTTCACCAGCGGGCCTCACCAAGAGCTTGGCGGAATTAGCATTCAGAAAAGGATGGATGTAGTTTTTCCTCATGCCTCCTTACACACTCACCCTAAGGACTGGAACAAGTCCTGGTTTTATTGTGTAGACACATCTCCTGAAGGTGAAAATCCTTTGCCGGGTTATCGTGAAACCCGTATCCCGGCAAATCACCCCTTACCACAACGGTTAAGTGCTGCTGAACGGATCCCGTTTTCACCACAGCTCTCCAAGCTGAGAGCTTTCATGGCAAATGGCTTGATCGGTACTGATTTCCTTCGCTGCTGGCTATCTTGGAGCATCCTTCCCTTAAGCCGGCGCCCTGAGTTGATGTGTAATTACTCCGGTAAATCGGATGATCCTCAGAGGTTTTCTAAGGAGAAGCTTTCTGAATCGGAAGTAATTGAGTCAGCCAAGAAGATTGTCAATCCTGCTTTAACGGATTGCTCTAAAGTTGGCTTGGCCCCATACTTCAAGAAGAATAAGCTGCCTGAAGTAAGTTTGTCTTTAACTTGTACTTTATAAACCGTCCTCTTTGAACCGTCTTTTACTTGCCTTTGCTTTTTTCATTTAGGTTGATGACCCTTTCTGGAGGAGAAAACCTCAGGAAAAATCTGTAAGGCAAGCTCGCCGAAAAACTCCTGCAAACAAGAAAAGGAAAGCGGCCGTTGATGCCGGTTCTCCTTCTGAGGATGATGATCCGGACTCCGAGGTATGCCTTGCTCCGGTTTACGTTTTGCTTTTATGTACTTGTTAACATATCTAATGATACCCTTTCACAGGATCCACTTGAAGGTGATAACCCGGCTGAGATTGAGGTAAACCTTATTTCTTCTGATTCAGAACCTCCTCCTCAAAAGAGCCGTCGGACTGTTAGAAAATATCAATTTTCTCATCCTTATGCTAAGTTGGATCCTAATTTTACTTTGAAGAAGCAACAGCACGAAGCTTTGCGTCGGACCACTCGCCATAGTGGCTTGGCAGTGGAATCCTCTGGAATCTCATTAACTCCGGCTCGAAAGCGCCGCGCTGAGGTGATACTCTCTCCGACCCTTCTTCATCCCAAGGCCGGTCTTATCCGAAAACCACTTAAACCGACTGATCCTGATTATCAGGAAACTCCACTGTCTTCTTCTGGCGAATCAACCGCTACACAGCTTCCTCCTTTGAAGACCGTCCCGGGGTAATTCTCTTTACCTCTTCCGGTTTATGACACCCCCTTCCTTTATAATGCTAACTTATTTTGCTTGTTTTTCCAGCAAACCGAAACCTAGCAAAAGAGCCAAGGCGAAAAAACCTGTTGCTGATCCTTCTGCCGATGAACCGGTGATTGATCCGTCTACCACCGTTCCTCCTGAAGGTACTCCTGCCGCTCCGGTTGACGAACCCGCTCTTGAAACTCCTGCCGCTGAAGATGTCCAAGACCCACCAAGTCCGGCCCGGGTTAATTCTCCTCAAATTAACCCGGCGTCTCCTGATCCGGCTCAAACTGAAGTTTCTCCTCCCAACGCACCCACTTCCCCTGATGTCGTGGTTACTGGCACTGCTTATGTTGCGCCAGCCGAACCCACCGTTTTAGCAAAACATACAGCTAAAGCGGAAAAGATGACTCAGGAAAAGGGGAAGTGGAGTACTGATATATCCAGTCTCTCAAGTATGAGTGCTCAAGACATCTATTCCGGATATCTGAACCGGCTCCATAGCAGCCGGGATTATGAAGCCAGCCTAGTAAACCTGATGAGAGAAAAATATGAAGTAAGTTTTCCTCTTCTGACTTTGCCTTTTTCAACGCCTCTTTATCTTATAACAGCCCCCAAGTTCCGGTTTAACTTCTTTATTGAAGGTAATCCGGAACTTTGTAGTTTTGAACTACTGATCCATACATTAGCCCCCAAGTATCAGGTAGATAACTTGGTTATGTAGTTGATACTTGTAATTTCAAAATTGTCTCTGATGCATTGCTTCAACTGCCATTAGCCCCCAAGTGTCAAGTATACAACTTGGTTGTATGCTTGAGACTTGCATTTTCAAATTGTCTTTGTTGTATTACTTCAACTGCCATTAGCCCCCAAGTGTCAAGTAGATAACTTGGTTGTGTGCTTGAGACTTGTAATTTCTAACCTTACTTTTGAACTTTTTGTCTTCAGGCTGAGCTGAACCGGAATGCTTTGGAAATCAGTGAACTTCGAAGCCGGCTTATAGAGACTGAGTCAGCCGCTTGAAAGGTTAAAAAGGAACTCCAAGTGAGTTTAAAGACTGCTGAAGACTTGAAGAGGTTCTTTGACGAGGAGCGGACGACGTTTGAAGTCCAGAAAAAAGATCTGGAGAAACGTGTTCAGGATGCCGAAGGAGCACTTAGCCCGGTTACCGAAGAATTAACCGGGTTAAAGCGCCAACTTGACTTGATGACTTCTGCTATCTTTGGTAAGCATGGCCTGAACTCCTGTCTTTTATCTTTGCAATCTGTGACCTATGCCGGTTTAACTTTCATTTGTTGTATGTAGGACGCCGTGTCTCCCATCTTGGGGATGATGTACGGAAGAAGCTGAAGGCCTGCTATACCTTGGTTGAACAATTATACTCTGGAGCACAAAGGATTATTAGTGCTACTTCCTTTGGTAAACCGGCTCCTTCAACCATCAAGGATACTTTGAACAGTTTGTCCATTCTTCCAACTCGTCTTGAAGAGGTGAAGAAATCGGCTGCTCGAGGAGGTGCTCTTCTGGCCCTTACGAGGGCTAAAGCTTGGGTCCCGGATATTGATCCGGCAGAAGTGTTAACCGGATTTCCTGATACCAAGGAGGACGGTTCAGCATTTGATGAGAAGGATCTGTATGCTCTGACAATGGAAATGCGTCCCCTCGCTAGCAAGATTGCGGTGGAATCTGACTTGTCTCGATACCATCCAGCATATAACCTGCAGAACGAGCGGGTGGATCGACCGGTTTACGATATTGTAAACTTAACTCCGCCGGTTCGTCCTCACACTTTTGCTCCGATATTGATCCTTCTGAGCTGATCAACGATGAAGTATATTTCCGTGCCTTGGCCAAGATTGATTGGCGTGCACCAGATTTCCCGCCGCTTCACGAGGAGGAAGATGTTCCGGAACAAGACGGTGGCCAATCATCCCGGCAAGGAGAAGCACAATCTTGAATGCTACTGTTGTAATCATGATTGTTATTCCATAAACAATGCTTCCAACTATTTGGCTTTTTATGCCTTGTAATAAGTTTAGCTGAAACTTAAAGCGTTGTGACCTGACATTGGTCTTTATGAAGTATTCGCTCGTTGACTTGTTGAGTTATACGGATGCCTTGCTCTGTTCATAAAAAAGATCAACAACATGTCCTAGTGGCTTACCACCGGACGGATTAACTTGTTCTCTTGATATATCTAAGAAGCATATCGTAAAAAATAACTGTGATACCTGAATTGTATGTAACCATAAGACCTTAAACTGGTCAGGATCTTAAAATCACCTTACTCAGTCTTCATCAACTCTAATAAACCCTTTGAAACTCCTCGGTTCATCTTGTTGATAAATCTTACTCATCTTGGTTCAGGAATTTGTCACTTGTACCTGATCGTGTACTGCCGACTTGCCGGCTTATCATGCAGTCGAGCCGGGTTATGATGAACGCCGGTTTAAGTCTTGCTGGCGTTCATGACCCAGACTGATAACATTATAGACAGGAGGTCAACTTCTGGAGCTGTTCCACTCGGTTAAAAAGGTTTATGGAACACAAAAAACATCAAACAACACACAATTCTTGTAAATCAAACCATGTAGTCGAGGCTTTTTCAAAGAGCTGCCAGGCTCAAAACAAAGTTCGGCCAATCAATGGGACGTGGGCAAACGGACTGTCCCAGGGAGCCTAGCCAATCATTGAACGTGAGCGTATCAACTGTTCAAAGGGTCGATAAAACTACAAACATAGCCATCATTGGGACGTGGGCAAACCGGACTGTCCCGAGGGGCCTAGCCAATCATTGAACGTGAGCGTATCAACTGTTCAAGGGGCCGGTGATCGTAACATAGCCAATCATGGGGACGTGGGCAAACCGGACTGTCCCCAGGGGCCGGGCCATCATTGAACGTGAGCGTATCAACTGTTCAGGGAACCCAAAAAATCGTAACATAGCCAATCATGGGGACGTGGGCAAACCGGACTGTCCCCAGGGGCCGGGCCATCATTGAACGTGAGCGTATCAACTGTTCAGGGAACCCAAAAAATCGTAACATAGCCAATCATGGGGACGTGGGCAAACCGACTGTCCCCAGGGGCCTCTGACATTCCTCCTAACCCGGCCGGGTTTTTTATTTATTTTTATGAGGTTTTTCTCTTCTTGAACCGGATATAATCTCTTGTTCGCGAGAGTGCTACCGCTCCTTCACATACCCTGCAAAAATTAACTTCTAAAACTAGCCAACATTTATAATTTGATTCTTGATAACAAACTGACATGATTATTTGCCGCAAAATTCATATATATAAGAAAAAGGCTGAGCCCCCGGTTTACCGGGGGTGCCGGTTTATTCATTATTCATAATATATACATAGGATACATTGGAGCCCATGGCTCAAGTGTAGTATGGCCGTAGATGAGCAATGTTCCACGGCCTTTTCGTCTCCTCTTCTGATGTCCATGAATCCTTGTGTTCTCGAATGTCTATCAAATAATATGACCCGTTGTGTAAGTTTTTGCTGACCACAAAGGGCCCTTCCCATGGCGGGGATAGCTTGTGCATATCTGTTTGATCTTGGATAAGCCGAAGTACCAAGTCACCCTCCTGGAATGTCCTGGTTCTAATCCGGCGGCTGTGATATCTGCGCAGATCTTGCTGATAAATTGCCGACCGTGCTGCAGCTATATCACGCTCTTCATCCAACCGATCCAAACCGTCTTGTCTTGACTCCTCATTAATGGCTTCCACATAGGCCGCTACTCTTGGTGAATCATGGCGTATGTCACTTGGAAGAACTGCTTCTGCACCATAAACCATGAAAAAAGGTGTATAACCTGTAGACCGGTTGGGTGTAGTGTTAATGCTCCAAAGGACAGACGGTAATTACTCAACCCAACACCCTGGGGTTCTCTGCAAAGGTGCCATAAGTCTGGGTTTGATTCCTCGCAAAATCTCCTGATTTGCCCTTTCTGCCTGACCATTGGATTGGGGGTGAGCTACAGAAGATACGTCCAAACGAATATGCTCTCGTTGACAGAATTCTTCCATCTCACCCTGAGATAAGTTGGTGCCATTATCTGTGATGATGCTGTGTGGAAAACCAAACCGGAATATTACTTTTTTGATGAACTTAACCGCTGTTGCCGCATCACACTTGCTTATAGGCTCCGCTTCAATCCACTTCGTAAACTTGTCTACTGCTACTAGTAGATGAGTTTTCTGATCTTGGGATCTCTTGAAAGGACCAACCATGTCCAGCCCCCAAGTTGCAAAAGGCCAAGTTATTGGTATCATCCGAAGTTCTTGTGCCGGAACAAGCGCGCGTCTCGAGAACTTCTGACAAGCGTCACACCTGCGGACCAGGTTTGCCGCATCTGCATGCGCGGTTAACCAATAAAAGCCATGTCGGAAAGCTTTAGCCACTAAAGATTTTGATCCGGCATGATGACCACAATCCCCTTCATGAATCTCCCTTAGAATCTCACAACCTTCCTCAGCTGAAACACACCGTTGAAATACTCCAGAGGTGCTACGATGGTGCAGCACCCCGTTTGCAATTGTCATAGATTTGGAACGCCGGATGACCTGCCGTGCTTCATCTTCGTCCTCTGGTAACTCTCCTCGGCTTAAATATGCCAAATAGGGTAACGTCCAATCCGGAATAACATGGGTTGCTGCAACCAACTGTGCCTCTGGATCCGGAACGGCTAGGTCGTTCTCTGAAGGTACTTGAACCGAAGGATTGTGCAATTCATCCAAAAAGGTGTTAGGTGGTACCGGTTTACGTTGCGACCCTAGCCGGCTTAAAGCGTCGGCTGCTTCGTTCTTCCGCCGGTCTATATGCTCCACCTGATATCCTTTGAAATGTCCTGCGACCGCTTCAACCTCTCGTCGATAAGCCGCCATCAGGGGATCCCTTGAATCCCACTTGCCCGAAACCTGCTGTGCCACTAGGTCTGAATCGCCCAGGCACTTAACCCGGCTCAAATTCATCTATTTTTCCAATCTCAAACCATGAAGCAGCGCCTCATATTCCGCTGCATTATTAGTACAAGGAAATAACAACCGGAGTACATAACAAAATTTATCGCCTCTGGGGGAAGTTAAGACAACTCCGGCCCCCGAGCCCTCCAACTGCCTTGAACCGTCGAAGTGGATCGTCCAATAAGTAAGATCCGGCTTCTCCTCAGGAGTCTGTAATTCCGTCCAGTCATTGATGAAGTCGACCAGTGCCTGAGATTTTATAGCAGTACGTGGTACATATTTCAACTCATGTGGACTGAGCTCAATGGCCCACTTGGCTATTCTGCCTGTTGCTTCTCTATTCTGGATTATATCTCCCAACGGAGCTGAACTAACCACAGTTATTGGATGCCCTTGGAAATAATGCTTCAACTTCCGGTTTGCCCTGAACACCCCATATACTAATTTCTGCCAATGAGGGTATCTTTGCTTAGACTCGATGAGTACTTCACTCACATAATAAACCGGGCGCTGAACCGGATGTTCCTTCCCTGCCTCCTTGCACTCAACTACAATCGCAACGCTGACTGCCCGTGTGTTTGCCGCAACATATAACAACAAAGGCTCCTTATCGATAGGAGCGGCTAAAACCGGCGGTTTTGCCAGTTGCTGTTTCAGATTCTCAAAAGCTGTATTCGCTTCATCACTCCAAATGAACCGGTCCGTTTTCTTCAACATTTGATAAAGCGGGATCGCCTTTTCTCCTAAGCGACTGATAAACCGGCTCAACGCCGTGATTCGGCCAGCTATCCGCTGAACATCATTAATGCAAGCCGGTTTTGTTAAAGATGTGATGGCCTTGATCTTCTCCGGGTTGGCTTCTATTCCCCTGTTCGAGACCAGGAATCCCAAAAGCTTACCAGCCGGGACACCAAAGGCACATTTCTATGGATTAAGCATCATCCTGTAAGCCCGAAGGTTAACAAAGGTTTCTCTGAGATCTTCTATCATTGTCCTTTCCTCCTTTGACTTAACCACGATGTCATCCACATAAGCATGTACGTTCCTTCCTATCTGCCCCTTCAAACAATTCTGAACACAACGCTGATAAGTTGCCTGTGCACACTTGAGCCCAAAGGGCATAGACACATAGCAAAAAGCACCAAAAGGGGTTATGAACGCTGTCTTCTCTTGATCTTCAACTGCCATCTTGATCTGGTGATAACCTGAGTACGCATCCAGAAAACTCAGCCGCTCACACCCTGCTGTAGCATCAATAATCTGATCAATGCGAGGTAGAGCAAAAGGATCAGTTGGGCAAGCTTTATTGAGGTCTGTGTAGTCCACACACATCCTCCACTTCCCATTTCTTCTTTAGAACCAGCACCGGATTAGCCAACCATTCCGGATGAAAAACTTCCACTATGAACCCTACCGCCAAAAGCCTGGCTACTTCTTCTCCTATAGCCTTGCGCCTCTCTTCGTTAAAGCGGCGCAGATACTGTTTTACCGGTTTAAACTTCGGATCAATATTTAACTTGTGCTCAGCGAGTTCCCTCGGTATACCCGGCATGTCAGAAGGTTTCCATGCAAAGATATCCCGGTTCTCACGGATGAACTCGATGAGCGCGCTTTCCTATTTAGGATCCAGGTTAGCACTGATGGTGAATTGTTTAGACGAATCTCCAGGCACAAAATCAACCTGCTTAGTCTCTTCTGCTGATTTGAATTTCAGAGCCGGATCATGCTCGGTAGTTGGCCTCTTCAGCGGAGTCATATCTGCCGGATCAACATTATCCTTATAAAATTTTAACTCTTCCGTGGCACATACCGCTTCTGCATAAGCTGCATCACCTTCCTCACATTCCACTGCTATCTTACGACTGCCATGCACCGTAATTGTGCCTTTATGACCTGGCATCTTAAGCTGCAGATAAACATAACATGGCCTAGCCATAAATTTAGCATAAACCGTCCTCCCAAACAAAGCATGATACGGACTTTTAATTTTGACAACTTCAAAGGTGATCATCTCCGATCTGGAAACATGCTCATCCCCAAAGGTAACTTCTAAGTCAATCTTACCAACTGGATAAGCTGACTTACCTGGGACCACCCCGTGAAACACTGTGTTTGATGTCCTTAACTGTTTATCTGTCAGACCCATACGGCGAAAGGTCTCGTAATATAATATATTGATACTGCTACCCCCATCCATGAGGACTTTAGTGAACCTGTATCCTCCCACCTGAGGTGCCACCACCAAGGCTAAATGTCCCGGATTATCTACCCGTAACGGGTGGTCCTCTCTGCTCCATACAATGGGCTGCTCTGACCATCGTAGAAACTGTGGCGTCGCCGGTTCTACCGTATTAACAGCCCGCTTTAAAACTTTCTGGTCCCTCTTACATAAACTTGTGGTGAAAACATGATATTGACCACTGCTCAACTCCTTCGGATTACTCTGGAGTCCGGATTGCTGCTGTTGCTGCGGACGCTGTTGCTGCTGGTTTCCTTGGTTATTGTAACTCCCTTGACCCTGCTGCTGATTATTCTGATTGTTGTAGCCACCTTGATGATGCGATTGATTTCCCTGACCATTGTAACCACCTTGATGATGTGATTGATTCCCCTGACCATTGTAGTTTCCTTGACTACTTTGGCCGCCTGGCCGGGATTGATAACCGCCGTTGTTCCCTTGATAGCCGCCATTGCCCCTATATCCTGATCCGGAGTTATTTCCTTGATAACCCGGACCATAAAATCCGGGTCCTGAACTGCCATATGGGGGCCGGTTAGGAGGATTAAAACGGCCGTTCCCTGGTTTCGTAGGGGACAGGCATTCTCTTATAGAATGTCTTGCAATCCTCCCTCTTCCACTATGCTTCAGACAGGGTTGATCCAAATCCTGCTCCCAACCCGGGTTTCCACAGCCGGTTTGGAGAGTGGAACCCTGCTGATTGTTCTGTAGACCGCCTTGAACCTGCGTATTGGCAACAAAATCGGAGCTGTTTTCTGCCTTCCGTTTGCCCAAAAAGCTTGAAGTAACCGGATTAACCGGCGCCGGTTTACCAGACTTGCTGGCCTTCCCTGTTTTATCTCCTTCTGGCTCCGGATACTTGGTATTATCTGAGTCTTCGTACTTCACCAGGGCGCTCATCAAAGTCCCCATGTCATTGCACTCCCGTTTGAGCCGTCCGAGTTTTAATTTCAAAGATTCAAACCGGCAATTGTTCTCCAATGTTACAATTGCTGTGCTCGGATTAATGCCGTTTGAGGAGTGCAAGATCTCTGCCACTCTGCGTACCCAAGCTGCTGTAGACTCCTGCTCTCCTTGCACGCATGCTGCTAAATCTATCACCGACATAGGTTGCTTGCACGTATCCTTGAAGTTTTTGATGAACTGACTGCGCAGCTCCCCCCATGATCCGATAGAATTCGGAGGCAGTGCCTTTAGCCAAGTCCGGGCCGTGCCTTCAAGCATCATAGTGAAATATTTGGCACAAGCCGATTCATCCACGTCCAGCATCTCCATGGCCATCTCGTAACTCTCCACCCAAGCTTCGGGTGGTAAATCGGCTGTGTAATTAGGCACCTTGCGAGGTCCTTTGAAGTCCTTGGGCAACTTAACGTTCCGCAGGGCGGGGACGAGACATTGTATTCCAAAACCGCTTGCTGTAGCTCCTGTCCCTGTAGTAACTGTGTGAACCGGCGTCGACTGACGAACTTCTTCCCTGGCCTCCGATCTGGGCCGGTTTCGATCCGGGGCTGGCATCACTGCCCTTGCCGGATTATCTTGCCTGTGCTGATGTCTCCTACGTTCACTGCTAGACACTTCTGGCTCCTCCCAATGTCTAGAGTAACTTCGGTTGGGACGCGGTGTCGAATGCAACCTTTCCCTGCTATGAGAGTATGCTTGCTGCTGTATCAACGCCGTATTGAGCAGTTTCTGGGCCCTGCGCGCCTCTATTGCCACCGGAGATGTTTCTTCCACAGGTAAAGCGGCCAACCGTGCTGCCGCTGCAGCAATATTATCCACAGGGTTCGAGTAGTGTCCCGGAGGGACGGGAACATAAGGCGCCGATGTAATCCGTCGCTCCCGTTCTGCGGCGGGCTGCTGAACCGGCTCCTCCCGAGCCGGTGGGCTTCTCCGGTTTAGGACCGGATTATTACTGGCCCCAGCCCCAGGTGTTTTGAACAAATTCGCCGATTCGTAACCCGGCGGTAGGCGGGACCGATACTTGCGCCCCCTTACTGCTTCCACAGAAGCCTGCTCCATCCTTAAGTGAAAAGCTTGATCATCCAACTCTGCTTGTCTTATGGCTAACATCTCCCCTTCTTCCTTTAAATCCTCTTTTAACTGATCGATCCGGGCTTTCAACTGAAGAAGCACTGCATCATGCTGCGCCTTGTCTGCTGGAGCTACGACCTCCACTGCTTTAGCTGTGAACTCCTCGATCAAGGTGGATAGAACTGCAGTAATGGAGGGATTTGAACCGCTTCCCCCTGCACCAGCCTCCGCTGTTGTTCCGTTCGTCGGGGGTTGTGAACCGGCCATGAAGACCGCCACCCAGTTTGGCGGGCCGGAGGGGTCCGGAATACTGTTTCCATCGGACTCGCCCTCAGACCGGCCGTCCCGCAACTGATACAGAGATTCAGTTTCCCCGGACGAAGACTCGTCATCTGAATAGACGACGGTTGCACCATCAGATTCCGACCCGTCCTCGGCTTGGCCTCCGTGAATCGCTCCAACGAACACATGCTTCACGGCAGGCTGAATCCGGGTCGATCTCGCACGCTGAGCCGGCTCGATGATGTTGGGGAAGGTGTCCGGCTCAGGTCCCGGTTCTCCAATTTTGCCGATGAAGACTTGGATGCTGCCGAAGGGGACCCGGTACCCGTATTCAATCGAATCGGCCTCCGGTCCCCAACCTGCGTCGTCGATGTAGATCCGGCCACGACGACTCTTGGTCATCCGGCCGACTGCGTAACCCTTTAACCCTTCGAAGCCGCCTTCCAAGAACTCGAAACCATCGTGCGCAGGCCCCACGGTGGGCGCCAACTGTCGTGGAATTAACACGGCAGATGTCCGGTTTAGCGGACTTGATGATGGAACCATCGCACGGGTTAGCTTCAAAGGATTCATGGCACACAAAGGACACAAAGGATCTATACTAGTTCGGCCACTTCGAGAAGGTAAAAGCCTACGTCTAGTTGGTTTGGTATTGCTTGGGCGTCGGTTTACAGGGAGCGGATTCGCCTTGCCTGCGTCTCGGCCGATTGATTGTTGCTTGTCCTTGAACCGATACCGGGTCGTCCCTTTATATAGAGGTGACACCTGGTCCGGTTTACAGAGTCCCGAGGCCGGCTCATAATCGTGTCCGCCTCGGTCTCTGCCCTTTCTTTCTTATCTCTCAAGTTACATCTCTTGGCGGTTTACAAACCGTATTTCTATACATGGGCCTTGAAATCTCATGGGCCGTAGTCTACTAAAATAGTAAAACCAAGTACAATATAACTAAGCTGGTTTACAATATCCGGTTTATACCTACTAACCATATCCCTGACACGGCCCGACCGATCAAGCACCGAAACTACGGCACCTCCGAGTTCTAGCACACGTTCAGCTCGATGACGTCCCTCGAACTCCGATCCAGCCGAGTGTCGAGGGAGAGTTCCGTCAGCACGACGGCGTGGTGACGATCTTGATGTTCTACCGTCGCAGGGCTTCGCCTAAGCACCGCTACAATATTTATCGAGGAGAACTATGGTGGAGGGGGGCACCGCACACGGCTAAGAGATCAAGAGATCAATTGTTGTGTCTAAAGGTGCCCCCTTGCCCCCGTATATAAAGGAGGGAGGGAGAGGCCGGCCCTAGAGGGGGCGCACCAAGTGTGGGGAGTCCTACTAGGACTCCCAAGTCCTAGTAGGATTCCCCTTTCCTTTCCGGAGTAGGAGAGAAGGAAAGAGGGGGAGAGGGAGAAGGAAAAGGGGGCTGCACCCCTTGTCCAATTCGGACCAGAAGGGGGGTGCACGCCTCCTTCCTTTTGGCCTTTCTCCTCTATTCCCGTGTGGCCCAATAAGGCCCATATACTCTGAAAAATACCCGAATCACTCGGAACCTTTCCGATGTACGAATATAGTCGTCCAATATATCGATCTTTACGTATCGACCATTTCGAGACTCCTCGTCATGTCCTCGGTCTCATCCGGGACTCCGAACTCCTTCGGTACATCAAAACTCATAAACTCATAATACCAATCGTCATCAAACGTTAAGCGAGCGGACCCTACGGGTTCGAGAACTATGTAGACATGACCGAGACTCATCTCCGGTCAATTACCAATAGCGGAACCTGGATGCTCATATTGGCTCCTACATATTCTACGAAGATCTTTATCGGTCAAACCTCATAACAACATACGTTGTTCCTTTTGTCATCGGTATGTTACTTGCCCGAGATTCGATCGTCGGTATCTCTATACCTTGTTCAATCTCGTTAGCGGCAAGTCTCTTTACTCGTTCCGTAACACATCATCTCGTGACTAACTCATTAGTCTTTTGCTTGCAAGGCTTATTATGATGTGTGTTACCGAGAGGGCCCAGAGATACCTCTCCAACACTCGGAGTGACAAATCCTAATCTTGATCTATGCCAACACCACGAATACTTTCGGATACACCTGTAGAGCATCTTTATGATCACCCAATTACGTTGTGACGTTTGATAGCACACAAGGTGTTCCTACAAAATTCGGGAGTTGCATAATCTCATAGTCATAGGAACATGTATAAGTCATGAAGAAAGCAATAGCAGTAAAACTAAACGATCATAGTGCTATGCTAACGGATGGGTCTAGTCCATCACATCATTCTCCTAATGATGTGATCCCGTTGACCAAATGACAACTCATGTCTATGGCTAGGAAACATAGCCATCTTTGATCAATGAGCTAGTCTAGTAGAGGCATACTAGGGACATACTATTTTGTCTATGTATTCACACATGTATCAAGTTTCCGGTTAATACAATTCTAGCATGAATAAAAGACATTTATCATGATATAAGGAAATACAAATAACATCTTTATTATTGCCTCTAGGGCATATTTCCTTCAATAGTTACTTTAGAATCAACGATACAGGCTCTAAACTTATCACAAGCAAATACAACTGCTAAAAATTCTTTCTCAGTGGTAACATAATTTCTTTGGGCACTATCTAGAGTCTTACTAGCATACTGGATAACATTCAATTTCTTATCAACTCTTTGCCCTAGAACAGCACCTACAACATAATCACTAGCATCGCACATAATTTCAAAGGGTAAATTCCAGTCAGGAGGCTGGACAATAGGTGCAGAGATCAATGATTTCTTCAGTATTTCAAATGCTTTAGACAATCATCGTCAAAGACAAAAGGAATATCTTTTTGTAAGATATTAGTCAGAGGCCTGGAGATTTTGGAGAACTCCTTTATGAACCTCCTATAAAACCCGGCATGACCAAGGAAACTTCGTATATCTTTGATGTCCTTTGGGCATGGCATCTTTTCAATAGCATCAACTTTAGCCTTGTCAACTTCAATACCTCTTTCAGAAATTTAATGTCCCAAGACAATGCCTTCACTAACCATAAAGTGGCACTTCTCCCAATTCAAGACAAGGTTAGTGTCTTCACATCTCTGCCAAACTCGATCAAGGTTGCTTAAGCAATCATCAAAAGAAGTTCCGTAAACGGAGAAATCATCCATGAAAACCTCAACAATCTTTTCACAAATATCAGAGAATATAGCCATCATGCATCTTTGAAAGGTAGTAGGTGCATTACATAAACCAAAAGGCATACGTCTATAAGCAAAGGTATCGAAAGGACAAGTAAAAGTGGTCTTTTCTTAATCCCCTTTTGACACAGGTATTTGAGAGAAACCAGAATAACCATCTAGAAAGCAGAAATGAGTATGTTTGGATAACCTTTCTAGTATTTGATCAATAAATGGCAAGGGGTAATGATCTTTTTAGTAGCTTTATTTAAATTACGGAAATCAATTACCATCCTATAACCTGTAACTATTCTTTGCGGGATCAATTCATCTTTATCATTACGGACAACAGTCATACCTCCTTTCTTAGGAACACAATGGACATGACTTACCCACTGACTATCAGCAACTTGATGGATAATACCTGCCTCTTGAAGTTTTAGTATTTCCTTTCGTACCACTTCTTCCATCTTAGGATTTCACTGTCGCTGATGATCAATAACTGGTTTAGCATTTTCTTCCAATTTTATCTTGTGATGGCATATAGTGGGACTAATGCCTTTAAGATCATCCAGAGTATATCCAATAGGAGCACGGTGCTTCTTCAGAGTTTTCAATAAATTTTCTTCTTCTTGCTCTGAAAGGTTAGCACTAATAATAACAGGATATATCTTCTTTTCATCAAGATAAACATACTTAAGATTATCAGGCAAAGGTTTAAGTTCAGACACGGGATCACCCTTGGGTGGAGGAGGATCCCCTAGGATTTCAACAGGCAAGTTGTTTTTCAATACAGGTCCCTGTGTAAGAATATTTCATCTATTTCCCTTCTCTCATTCATATGCATATCATTTTCATGGTCTAGCAAGTATTGTTCTAAAGGATCATTAGGTGGCACAACAATAGAAGCAAGACCAATAATTTCACCCTTACTGGGTGGTGCCTTTTTAAGGGGTTGTCTACGGAATTTAGCAAAGTTAAAATCATGAGACATATCCCCTAATCCAACAGTGACAATGTCTTTCACGTAGTCTATCTTGGCATTAACGGTATTCAAGAAGAGTCTACCAAATATAATGGGGCAGAATGCATCTTGTGTGGAACTGAGAATAAGGAAATTAGCAGGGTATTTAACCTTCCCACACAAGACTTCAACGTCTCTAACAATCCCAACTGGTGAAATAGTATCTCTATTAGCAAGCTTAATAGTAACATAATTCCCTTCTAACTCAACAGGTGCAATATCATGCATAATTTCATTATATAAATCAAGAGGGATAATACTCGCACTAGCACCTACATCACATAAACCATGATAACAATTATCTCCTATCTTAACAGAGATAACAGGCAAGCCTGCAACAGATTTATGTTTATTCCTAGCATTGGGTTTAGCTATTCTAGCAGAATCTTCTTGGAGGTAAATAACATGTCCATCTAAATCTTCTACCAAGAGATCTTTAACCATAGCAACGCTAGGTTCAACTTTAATTTGCTTAGAGGGTGTATGTGTTCTAGTATTACTCTTACGGACTACAGTTGAAGCTTGAGCATGATCCTTTATCCTAACAGGGAAAGGTGGTTTCTCAATATAAGCAGTAGGTATAACAGGATCAACATTATAAGTGATAGTCTTTTCTTCAACTTTAATAGGTTCAACTACTTTTACTTCAATAGGGTGATGGTACTTAAACCACTTCTCCTTGGGGAGATCAACATGAGTAGCAAAGGATTCACAGAAAGAAGCTACTATATCAAAGTCAAGTCCATATTTAGTGCTAAACTCACGGAAAACATCGGTATCCATAAAGGCTTGAACACAATCAAACTTAGGGGTCGTACCTGACTCCTTACCTTCGTCGAGATCCCAATATTCAGAGTTGCGTTTAATTCTTTCCAATAAATCCCATTAGAAGTCAATAGTCTTCATCATATAAGAGCGAGAACAAGAAGTATCGAGCATGGAGCGATTATTATGAGAAAGCCGAGCATAAATTTTTGGAATGATCATTTATCTTGAGAGCTCATGATTGGGGCATGAATATAACATTGACTTAAGCCTCCCCCAAGATTGAGCAATGCTTTCTCCTTCGCGAGGCCAGAAATTATAAATATAATTGCGATCACGATGAACCTGCTGCATAGGGTAGAACTTCTGATGAAATTCCAACTTCAGACGATTATAGTTCCATGATCCCATATCGCATAGCCTATACCATGTCAATGCATCTCCCTTCAAAGATAAAGGGAAGACCTTCTTCGATAACATCCTCGGGCATACCTGAAAGCTTAAACAATCCACAAACTTCATCCACATAGATTAGATGTAAATCGGCACTACTAGGAAAAGGCCTACTAATGGCGCACCTAATTTGTCCATTAATGTCGCATTAGTGGTGCGCCATTAGTGCCACGCCATTAGTATATTTTACTAATGGTGCACCTCTGGTGCGCCATTAGTATCTGGTATACTAATGGCGCACCACAGATACGCCATTAGTATGCACAGTAGTGCGCCATTAGTATGCCTGCCAGGGGGCCATGTATACCCAGGTGCTTTCGCATACTAATGGCGCACGGCAGCAAGATGCGCCATTAGTAACTTCGGCATAGTAATGGTGCACCGTCTAATGATGCGCCATTAGTATCCTTTGGCATACTAATGGCGCACTGTGATGTGATGCGCCATTAGTATGAATATTAGGGTTTTTTTTATTTTTTTATTTTCTGTTTTTTGCACAGGTTACAAAATGTATAATTGGACAGAATATAGACAGCACACATCAACAACAGATTCATCGAATACAATAGAAGATTAGTCTCTGAATACAATTCATCATATTAGTCTCCAAATACAATTCATCATATTAGTCTCCGAATTGAAAAGACCGAACAAAGATAGAACATTATATTACAAGTCTCGAGACCGCGAGTAGCGAGTTTGTCTTCACATTACAAGTCGATGTCGGTGTACTAAGATAGGGGTACCTTAGTACCCCAACTTGTGCACGGGCAGTAGCAGCTTCCCGCGGCGGGGCTTACCCCGTGCTCGCCAAGAACCTTTCCGGTCCCTATGAAGCCATTCAAAAACAAAGTATACAAGACAGAAGACCAAGGCCCCGACAAGAGGAGCTTGCCGGGAAGGCCGCACCAGGCTGAAGGTTGTCACTTTAGCACAAGACCCTGGCAAGAGGAGCTTGCCAGGAAGGCCAAGGAACACTTACCTCAAGAGATGCCTCGGCGCGTCATGCGCCCCGCAGGACCCGGAGAGCGACAAGCTTCCGGGCCCGGCAAGATCACTACCCCGGCAAGGTGCTTGCCGGGGAGACCTACGCTGTGTGCCCGCGCTCCAGCTCATCGGCCCACGCGTCGCCCTGGGGCCCTTCCAGGGGCACGTGGCAAATGGCTGTGCAGCTTGGGGCACACGGTGGCAAGCCACGGTGACGAGGCTACCGCCGTGGCGAACGGAGGAGCATGGACGGACACTTTTGGGGTCGACGGCGACGGGCATTTAAGGCCCTTGTCCCCCACTGTCAAGGTTAGGTGAAGATCACTGTTCATGTCATGTTCATGCACTGTTACAACTACCACCAAAATTACACTTTTACCCTCCTCTACGTTGACACCTGTCGGTGACCCCTTTGAGCTATAAAAGGAGGCCCATGCACAACGTAGAAAGGGTTCGAAACCTAGATAACTCTCTCGCTCGGTGTAGCTAGTACTGTAGCTCTTCAAGCTCCCAAGCTCAAAAACTCAATACAACCTAAGGCAGGAGTAGGGTTTTACGCGTACGCGCGGTCCGAACCTGGGTAATCTGCCCGCGTGCGCTCCTCGATCTGCTCTCCGTGCTCCCTCCGCTCCCTTACCGCAACGTAGAAGGGGCTCCGGTCTCATAGGTGCTCGTGGGAGGACAGTTTCCCCCGACATCTTTGGCGCGCCAGGTAGGGGGCGTCGAGGTTGTGCGAACCTGATCCGGTGCTCACGCGGGCGCATTCTTCATCAACCTCTCCAACTTCATCAGCTACATCAGCATGCCTCCGAAGAAGAAGACTTCGGAGGTCGGAGGCCCGTCTGCGTCGATTCCACCGCCACCAGAACCAACGGATGGTGGAGGAGACGCCGGCGGAAGGGTGGTCGCCGGCGAGGAAACTCACGGCGCCACCAAGTCCAAGGACAAGACCGACGACCGGGCTAACTCCAAAGCCTCGGTGTCAGTAGACGCTCCACGTCCCTCTCGGGAGGTACAAGACCCGCAGCGGTGTGGTACTGGAGGTACCATACGCTTGCTGGGGCGTAGCCAAGCCGGAGGATCGCGGGATGCTCAAGGCCAGCGTGCTGGCACAAGCAAGGCGCGGTCGCCGGGGCGGGAACATGCTCCTTCTAACGCTGTTAAAAGTCCGAGCGTGTCCCGCTCCTCGCACCGCTCGCCGCCGTTCCCCTCTTCTCCAGCAGAAGCTCTAGCAAGAGCACAACTGCTCCTTGATTTCCCTCCAGCGGCAGATAAGGCCGAAGACTGGAGGGCAACGATCCAGAGTCTCATCGCCTTCGCCAACAACGACACGCCACAGCAGCCGGCAACATCACAGCCGCGGCAAGTCGATCAAGCGAAGGCCGATGGCGACAAAACCGCCGGGGGTGCGACAACCGTGCACTCCCCGCCGCGGAAGCAGAAATCGCCACCCCGCCGGATCAACGTCGACGACGACTCCACGGCGTCGTCGGATCCACGGGCTCGCCGCGATCAGCGCCAAGTCCTAGACGACAGGCGGCAAGAAGACGCTCGGACTCGCATCGTGCGTCGACGAGAAGCCCGAAGACAGTCAGATCAGCGCGCTGGGACCGCTGTCGACGCGCACGCGCCCGGTGAACCAGGCGACTTGCCGTATGCGGCAGGTTGCCCTGCGTTCACCCGTGAGCTGCGGCGAGTCCAGTGGCCCAGCAGGAAGAATTTCAAGCCCGACGTACCCGAGAAGTACGACGGCAAGACACACCCCGCGGAGTTCCTCAACATCTACACCATCGCGGTGCAGGCTGCCGGGGGACGCGACGAGAAGATATTAGCCAACTATTTCCCGCTAGTGCTTAAGCCAAACGTCCGGTCTTGGCTTATGCACTTGCCGGAGAACTCCATTTCTTCATGGGCGGATCTGTGCCACCAGTTTGTTGGCGCCTTCACGGGCGGCCACAAACCCCACGGCCAGGAGAGCGATCTCCACATCCTAGCCCAGAAGGAGGGAGAGTCCCTGCGCAAGTACATCCAGAGATTCAGCCGCATGCAACACAATATTCCCGATGTCCACCCTGCCGCGGTTATCAGCACGTTCCACCAGAACGTGCGTAACCGCCGGATGAGGGAGGAGATGGCCATGACCAAGATCCGGGATGTCAGCGAGCTCTATGCTCTGGCCGACAAGTGTGCGCGCGCCGAAGAGGGGAGGAGACTCCCCGGAGAGGATACTGGCGCAGGAGGAAGCGACAGCGAGGATGCCGCCCCGGCAAAGAAGAGCCGGCGGCGGAACAACAGAAAGAAGAAGAGCAAGGAGGTGCTGGTTGTCGAGCAGTCCGGCAAGGAGGCTCCCGCCAAGAAGGCACAGGCTGGCGGTTCCGGCAAGGAGCCCGCCCCTGTAGCGGCAGCCGACAAGCAGGACGTCTCCGACAAACAGTACTGCAAGATCCACCGCACCAAGGGCCATGATCTTCAAAATTGCAAAAGAGTCGAGTACCTCGTAGAGCATCAGAAGGCTGAATACGAGCGTCGCGACAAGGAGAAGGCCCAAGGAGGCGGAGGAGAGCCCAGCAAGAAGCGGCCGTTCAATGGCCGGGGACGACGCCGCGGCAAGGCCAAGCAGCGGCAAGGTGATAGACCTCCCCGGGGCCGCGACAAGGATGAGGATGAAGACGACGATGATGATATGGAAGAAGGAGATAACAGCGAGCAGGAGTTCCAGAAGGCCACAGAGGTTCTGTGTGTCGATGGTGGCGCCTCTCTGCACACTTCCCACCGCCAGCTCAAGCAGTGGGTGCGAGAAGTGAATGCAGCTGAGCCGCCCGTCGAGTCACGCAGGCTGCTGAAGTGGTCCGGCACGCCCATCATCTTTGACCTTGAGGACCACCCTGACCGCACCACGGCGGTCGGGTGCTTGCCGATGTTGGTCTCACCAACTATCCGCAACCTCAAGGTCACCAAGATGTTGGTTGACGGCGGGGCTGGCCTGAACTTGATCTCCTCGGCTGTGATCAAGAAGCTACAGATCCCAGACGGCGAGCTCGAAGAAACCGGGTCATTCCAAGGGATCAACCCGGGAAGGAGCAAGCCGAAGGGGAAGATTACGCTGCCAGTGACCTTTGGCGGGGAGCTCAACTTCAGGACGGAGAGGATCACGTTTGATGTTGCCGATATCCCATTACCATACAATGGGATACTTGGACGTCCTGCCCTCGCCAAGTTCATGGCAGCTTCCCACTATGCCTACAACGTACTCAAGATGCCGGGGCCGATAAGCGTCATCTCTGTCCCCGGCGACAAGAAGGACGCGCTTATCTGCGCCGACAAGATCTACCGGGATGCAGCAGCCGCAGCAGAGAGCAACACACTTGCCGCTGAAGCTCCCGGGGGAAGACCAAGACCAAGTCCGGCAAGAGCTCTGGGACCCACTCCGGCAAACGCACCTCTTCGGAGTGCTGCGCTGCCGTCGAGGACGCACCATTGAGCTCCACCGGCAAGTGCAAGAAAGGAATGGCAGATCCACCGGCAACCAAGAAGGTGTCCACCAAGGAGGACGGCACTGGTGGTACCTTCACCATCAGTGCTACGCTCGACAACAAATAGGAAAGCGCGCTCGTTGCTTTCCTGCGGGCGAATGTCGATATGTTTGCGTGGCAACCATCTGACATCCCCGGCGTTCCCAGGAAGGTAATTGAGCACAAGCTTGCTGTTTGTCCTCATGCGCGGCCCGTCAAGCAGAAGGTCAGGAAGCAAGCCGTGGAGCGCCAAGAATTCATCGCCGAAGAGATAAAGAAGTTGGAAGCAGCGGGCCTGGTTAGAGGCATAATCCATCCTACGTGGTTAGCAAATCCAGTTGTCGTACGCAAGGCCAATGGGAAGTGGAGACTTTGTATAGACTTCACTGATGTGAATAAAGCATGTCCCAAGGATCCATTTCCCTTGTCGCGTATTGACCAGATTGTTGACTCCATAGCCGGATGTGATCTGCTTTCCTTCCTTGATGCATACTCAGGTTACCACCAGATTTTCATGGCCAAGGAAGATGAAGAGAAGACTGCATTCATTACTCCATGCGGCACATATTGCTTCATACGCATGCCCTTTGGATTGAAGAATGCAGGCTCAACATTTGCAAGGGTGGTGCACACTGCTTTTGAGCCACAGATACAAAGAAATGTAGAAGCCTACATGGATGATATAGTGGTCAAGAGCAAGAGCAAAGATACACTGATCCAAGATTTAGAGGAAACTTTTGAGAATCTGCGCAAGATACAGCTCAAGTTGAACCCCGAGAAGTGCATCTTCGGAGTCCCCTCCGGCAAGCTTCTCGGGTTCTTTGTGTCCCAGAGGGGGATTGAAGCCAATCCCGACAAGATAAAAGCCATCGAGCAGATCGAAGCCCCGAAGCGCGTCAAGGACGTAAGAAGACTTGCTGGTTGTGTGGCTGCCCTCAGCAGGTTCATTTCAAAGTCTGCAGAACGCGCCCTGCCTTTCTTCAAAATATTGAAAAAGGCAGGTCCTATGAAATGGACTTCGGAAGCGGAGGCAGCGCTGCGAGACTTGAAAGGATACCTGTCCTCTACTCCGATACTTGTCGCACCTAGGCCACAAGAGAAGTTGCTGCTGTACCTAGCGGCAACCAATCAAGTGGTTAGTGCTGCGTTGGTAGCGGAGAGGGAGGCGGATGAGGAACCCACATCCCCGGCGAGCGAATCCAGCGACAAGCAGGGGGCTTTCCCGACAAGCTCTGGCCCCGACAAGGACAAGTCTGCGCAGGAACAAGGAGAGGTGCGAAGGAAGATGGTGCAGCGCCCGGTGTATTTTGTAAGTTCCCTCCTGCAGGGGGCTAGGTCAAGATACTCTGGGGTGCAGAAGTTGCTGTTCGGCCTCCTCATGGCCTCAAGGAAGCTGCGCCATTACTTCCAAGCACACGAGATAACAGTGGCCACTCGCTTTCCGTTGAAGAGGATATTGCAAAATCCAGAGGCAACAGGCAGGATCGTCGAGTGCGCACTGGAAATGTCAAGCTTTGGTCTCAAGTTTGAGAGTACTTCAACCATACAGAGTAGAGCTTTGGCAGAATACATAGCAGAATGGACCCCAACGCCTGATGAGGAAGTTCCAGAGACAAGCGTCCCCGTCCAAGAAACGAGCAGCGAATGGATGATGTACTTTGATGGTGCTTTCTCGCTGCAAGGCGCCGGTGCCGGCGTGGTACTCATAGCGCCCACCGGAGAGCACCTCAAGTATGTTATCCAGATGCACTTTCCCAAGGAACAAGTGACAAACAATACTGCTGAGTATGAAGGTTTGCTTGCCGGCCTCAGAATTGCGGCCGAGCTTGGGATCAAGAAGTTGATTGTGCGAGGAGATTCACAGTTGGTGGTCCGACAAGTGAATAAGAGTTATCAGAGCCATTTGATGGAAGCTTATGTTGATGAAGTGAGGAAGCTTGAAGAACACTTTGAAGGTCTGCAAATGGAGCACGTCCCAAGGGCTCAGAATGATATTGCAGATGGCCTCTCAAAGTGTGCTGCAATGAAGTTACCTGTGGAACCGGGGACCTTCCTGCTCAAGTTAACTCAACCATCCGTTACACCATCAATTGGGCAAAACAAGAAGAGAAAGTTGGTCTCCGGCGACTACTTGCCGGCGGATCTTCCAGAAGCCGCCGCCAAGGTCCCCAAGATCAGCAGCCAAGATGCTGAGGAACAGTTTGCTCCTGCAGATCCAAGGGTCTGTACAGTTGAAGTAGGCGTTCCGGACAAGCCTTTCCCCGGCAGGCTTGCCGGGGGACCATCCGCTCCGGCAGAGCCGCAGGTTCTTGCCGTAGAAGCTGGGGTTCCCGCAGCAGCCCTCATGCCTTTAGTCCTTGCCGTTGAGCCTCAGGCTCCAGCATGGGCACAGCAGATCGTCCGCTTTCTACAAACTGGAGAACTTCCCGACGAGCCAGAAGAGATAGAGAAAATAACCAGGCAGTCAAGTATGTACCAGTTCGTTGGCAATGAGCTGTACAGAAGAAGACTCAATGGTGTCAGGTTGAAGTGCATTTCCAGAGAAGATGGACATAAGCTGTTGGCAGATATACATGGAGGCATATGTGGCCACCACATTGGCGCAAGGGCACTTGCCGGGAAGGCGTTCCGGCAAGGGTTCTTCTGGCCAGAAGCCCTCCAAGATGCAACTGCACAAGTAACCAAGTGTGAGGCGTGCCAGCTCCATGCCAAGCAAATTCACCAGCCAGCTCAAGCTCTCCAGACGATCCCTTTTTCCTGGCCCTTCTCGGTCTGGGGGCTCGATATCCTCGGCCCCTTTCCCCGCGCAGTCGGGGGCTTTGAGTACTTGTACGTAGCAATCGAGAAGTTCACAAAGTGGCCAGAAGTGGAACCAGTGAGAAAGGTGACAACACAGTCGGCAGTCAGGTTCTTCAGAGTGATTGTTTGCCGTTTCGAAATCCCTAACAGGATTATCACCGACAACGGCACACAGTTCACAAGTCGCACCTTCATGCAGTACGTCCAAGACCTTGGCGCCAAGGTCTGCTTCGTTTCTGTTGCTCACCCGAGGAGCAATGGTCAAGCGGAGAGGGCCAATGCTGAAGTGCTGCGCGGACTCAAGACAAGGACCTTCGACAGGCTGCGCAAGTGCGGATGAAACTGGATAGAGGAGTTGCCGGCGGCTCTTTGGTCAATCAGGACGACACCAAATCGAGCCACCGGACAGACACCCTTTGCTCTTGTCTATGGAGCAGAGGCAGTTCTCCCCACGGAACTCGTATACGGATCTCCTCGAGTGCTCGCTTATGATGAGCTCGAGCAAGAGCAACTGCGACAAGATGACGCATTGCTCCTCGAGGGGGAACGTCTCCAGGCTACTGTACGAGCTGCTCGATACCAGCAAGCCCTGCGTCGCTATCATAGCCGCAGGGTCAAGGCCAGGAGTCTCGAGGAAGGCGACCTTGTTCTTCGGCGTGTTCAGTCCGCCAAGAATTCCAACAAGTTGACGCCGAAGTGGGAAGGCCCTTATCGGGTGAGACAAGTCACAAGGCCCGGCGCTGTCCGCCTTGAGACCGAAGAAGGCTTACCGGTGAGCAACTCCTGGAACATAGAGCATCTTCGCAAGTTTCACCCATAAGGCGCGGTTGCCGTGATCCTCTCCGGCAACCACCTTTTGTACAAGTCTTGCCGCTGTTGCATGTAAACCTTTGTACAAAGCCGGGCGCAGACCCCGTGCATCAGTAAAGTATTTGTGTTTCGCACTATTTGCCATTTCCATGCTTTTCCTTGTTATTTGCATGCATCGTTTGACACTATGTGCAACGCACGTCCCCGGTAAGCATTAGCAAGCCATGAGGCCCTATACTTGTTTTTCCTCCTCTTTTTCTTTCCCTCTTAAGCAGAAGGAATATTCCTCGCGCACAAGTTTGCCGAGGGGGAAGGAGATGGAGGATGAACCAAGTGCTGTTCAAGAAAGAGAAGACTTGTCGGGAGCAAACAACCTATGAAACCTAAGTTACCAAAGTTTGAGTAATTCAAATTTTTAAATTTTAGTTATCTTCCTTGAACAACCACACTTTGTATGGAAAATCTGTGCGCGGAGGAACCAACCCGTGGCTAGCCGCGCCCTTACTCTGTTTCGAGCACGCTCAACGGCTTAAGTGAGCTGCGACAAGTGTCGCGCCCTTACTTCGTTTTCGAGTTCGCTCAGCACTCTAAGTGTGCTGCGACTAGCTGCGGCAAGGTTACTTGCCGACAAGGTCTTTGCCAGCAGGCTGCTAAGAGTCCAGCACTCAGCGCTCGCGGCAAGGGCCCCCTGCCGGCAAGTCCCCTAAAAGCGTAGGGTAAAAAGCATGCAAAGTGGAGGACCAAAAGCAAGGGAGATAACACTGCATTGGTTGCTCAAAATAAAGATTGTATTACAAAGATAGCTTGCCGCTGTTCTAATCAAATACTGCCTATGACTTAATTGGCAGCGGCTAAGGAAGCAGAAAGAAAGGAATCTAGTCCACGCGGTCGCCTTCACGCCTCGTGATCTTGCCCACCTTGGCAACGATGTGGGCAATCTGCGCCTTCAACGCCTCCTGATCAGCTTCGGGCGGCAAGGTGCGGAGGACGTTGACGAGGTTGATGTCGGGGTTGCGGTAGACGATCTTGGACAAGACCCGCTCCAGGGTGCCCATGCAGATCCGACGCGCCTCGTCGGCCAGCTGCACGGGGATCTTCTCCCGCAGCCGCGCAAGCGCCGGCACAATTCCCCTGAAGAACAGACTCAGCTTGGCGCTATGGGGGAGACTCTCGTCCGGAGAGTACACGAGATGCTCCGTCCTCAGCGCCATCATCTTCTTGTCAATATTGGCGGCGGAGGTGACCAGCTCATCAGTCCACTGCTCCACTGCCCGGCTGAAGTTGTTCGCTGAGACGGCGGCGCTATCCACCAAGGCCCTTTCCTTGCGGAGTTCGTCCTTCAATTTCGTCTCGCGGTCCCGGGCGGCGTCGAGCGATCCAGTCAGGGTGGAGACCTTCAACTCTAAGTCAGCAATGGAATCCTTGGCGGCAGTAAGTTCCGTGCCCTTCTCGGAGAGACATACCTGCAGCTCAGAGTTGGTGTGGGCATCTTTCTCCCGCTCCACATTGAGCGCAGTGACTCTATCCTCGCTCGCCTTCAGGAACAACTCCAGCTGCTTCACCTTGGCCTCCAGATCCTTCTTGGCGGTCTCTGCGGCGGCTGCGGCGTCCCTTGCCTCCTTCAGAGCCCCGCCAATGACTTGCTCCCGGGCGGTGAGGTCGTCCTCGTGGGCGTCGAGGTCGACCTTCCGCTGGTTGAGTGCTCCTTCTCACCGGGATAGCTCCTCGCCGACCAACCGCTGCTGCTCCTCGGCCTCAGCTTTCTCAAGGAGGAAGGCTTGCTGCGCCCCGGCAAGCTCTTCACGCTCCTCCGCCAAGTTGCGGAGGGCCGCCTGGTTGTCGGCGCGGAGCTCCGCGGCGCGCTTCTCCAGATCAGCTCCAGCCTTGGCGGCAAGAGCCTCCCGAGACTCCAACTTCGCCTGCCTGGCCCGGTACAAGGCCAGGAGCCGACGAAGGAGCTTCTCCTCTTCGGGCTCGTCGCTGCCGCCGGGCGCTTCAACAACCTTCCACCCAGCGGAGGCGAGGACCTCTCCGTCAAAGGTCTCTCCCTCCACGGGTGCTCAAGACGAGGACGCCCACGGGACTTGAATAAAGACACCGTTGGCGGCCTCCAAGTAGACGCCCGACCGCTCCGTGGAGGCGGAGGGGTCGGCGGCCGGTGCAGCGTCCGACGCTCCTGCGGCCTCCGGGCCAGCAGTGTGGTCGCCGGCCTCTTCCCCGGCCGCGGCGTCGGCGGTCGGGGCGGTCTCTTCGGCGGCTGGCTTGTCAGCGGCAGTGGCGTTGCCGCCGTCGCCGTGCACGCCCTCCTCGCAGATGGTCTCCGTCTCCATCCGCTCCGGTGCAGGAGGATCTAGCAGAAGAAAAAGAAAAGAAAGAGTCAAGCAAATATCCAAAAAGACAAGTTCAAGAAGAAGAAATTACAAGATTTACCTTCGCGGACTTCTTCAACGACAGGCTCCCTCGCCGGGGAGTTCTCCCTTGGCGGCGGAGTGGTGGCCCCTGCTGGCGGAGGGCCGCCCGCGCCCTCCCTTCGCGGGGTGCTCACCCTTGTTGGGCTGCTCACCCTTGGCGGGGTACTCGCCCTTGGCGGAGTGCCCGTCCTTGGCGGAGCATTCTCCCTTGCCGGGGAGTTCACCCTTGGCGGGGAGGGTGGAGCAAGTGGCTCGTCGGGGGCGACCTCCGGGCGCTCCTGCGGCTGCGGCTCCACTTCTGCACAAGACAAACAAGACATCAAAACGTCAACCAAGATGATAACCTCAAGCGCGCCCGTCAAGCAGAAAGATAAAAACCAGACTTACGCTGGGGCTGCGCTGGGGGCTGCTCCTCGGAGCAGCAGGTTGGTCCGGCAAGTTTGCCGCTGGCACGTCTCCCGTCGCCGCGGCGGGCGAGTCGTCTTCAATCTCGACCACAGGGATCTTGGCCCTCTTCGCCATCCGCTGGGTCAGGGTCCTGAAAGCGAAACAAAAACAAGATCAGAATCAACAAGGAAAATCAAGACAAAATCGAAGAAACTAAAGAATTGCAAGTACTTACTCCTCTTCCTCTTCGTCGGAGCTGAGGGCGGAGAAATCAAACTCCGCCTGGGGTGCTCCCGCGCGAGGAGCTGGAGGAGAAGGCTCCCTCGCGCGCTTGGCGGTCTCCGGGGCTGTGGGCTGCGAAGACCCGGCCCCCGTCGTCGCCGAGGACCGAGGAGCAGAAGGAGCAACCGTTCCGCTCCGGGAATATCCCCCTCCGCTTGGCGCTCGGGCACGGGGCGCCTCCTTGGCGACCTCGCTCGTCTTGGTGGCGCGCGTCGCACGGCGCGCCGGCTGCTGTCGAGACGCCTGTGGCCTCGCCGCCTCAGCTGCCTTGGGGAGGCGCTTCTTCGGTTGCTGCGTTGGGCTTGGCGGTGGCGGAGAGTTCTCCGAGGACGAGGAGGCATCGTCGTCAAGATTTAGAGATCCACCGGAGTCTTCATCGGCCTCGGTGTCCTACTCCTCCTCGGAAGGCCCGCTGGACTCAGTGCCGTGCCCGGCGGCCTCGCTACCCCCGGCAACCTCGCTCGTCCCGGCAAACTTCACGGAAGGCTCCCTGGCAAACTCCTCGGGCGCAAGCTTCAGCATCTTGAGGATTTCTGCCTTCTCTGCTTGACTCACTGCGTCCGCGGCCTGAGCCTCTTCCACAGTGTATCCAAAGTCGCCCGCAACCGCAGCTGCGGCGGCCTCCTCCATCATGGTGGCGATATAAGCTATATCCCGCTCAGTAGTAGCCCGGGTAAGGCCCTTGTTTTCCTCGGCGTTGCGGGGCTTCTCGACCAAGTTGTCGAAGAAGGTCAGCACGGTATCCGGCGGAGGCTCTATCCAAGTGGGGACGACGGCATGGGAGTCGCACGCGGGCATCATCGCTCGTAGAGAATCGCGGGCAGTGCTGTTGCACAGCGGCACCACTCCCAGGGAAGGTTTAAACCACTCCGGGTGGGCCGGGTCATGCTTGAAGAGCTCCCGAACCATCCCCTTCAACTCCAAGGCGGTGAAGTTGTAGTTCAATCTAGGACACAGCCTCATGATATCTGCTGCATTGCCGAATTCCCAGGCGGGCCTCTTCCTTTCTTGTAAAGGGGCGATGCGGCGGCGGAGGAAATCTGCTCCAACTTCTCCGATAGTCAGATTGGCGACCCGGAGACGAATGATCCTAATGAGGGCGATGCTAAGCTTGTTGTCCTCCGGGGCCAATTCACTCCAATCCCTACTGCGCACTATGGCTGTCTGGCGCGGCGCAGTAAAAGGCTCAGGGTTATCTTCCAGCACCTAGCACCAATCGGCTCTCCACTCCTCCCACTTGCCGCGAAGCTCTCCCTTCAGGTACGAGTCCTTCTTGTTCAGCCTAAAGATCCAGGAGATGCCGCCGGAGAGGGGGGCACCTGACTCTACTCTAGGCATGAAGAAGTGGCGGAAAAGAGCTACGCTTGGATGAACCCCAACATAGTTTTCGCACAGATGTACGAAAACGGCCATCGTAAGGATGGCGTTGGGGGTGAAATCTAGGAGGTGGAGGCCATATGTGTTCATTACATCGCAAAAGAACTCCGAGAACGGAGGGCACAGACCGCAATGGAAGAACGCGGCAAAGAAAAAGTACCCGCCCGGGAACATGTCAGCGGCGACGGCGGGGAAGACTCTGGTGCGGGGATGAGCTTCGGTCTCCCTCGCCCAGAACAAATAGTATTTGTTCCGCAGCTCCCTCGCGCCAAGCCTCGGCGCGAAGACCACGCACTTCTTCCGCAGGGCGGCCAGCTTCGCCGCCTGCTCGGACTTCTCCTTCTTGGCCTTGTCGTTCTTGTCCTTGTCGCTCTTGTCCTTGTCGCTCTTCGGAGCCATGGCGGGGGCGGTGATGAAAGAGGCGAGGAGGTCGACGGCGCCGCGGATGCGGGAGACGGCGGAAGAAAGAAGCGGCGGGGGTTTCTGGAGAATCAAGGCGCAATGAAGACGGTGGAGGGGAACTGCCCCTGCTTCCTCTGCCTTTAAGGGGGGAGTGGGGGACGTTCCGCATTTGCCATTAAAGAAACAGGCCACGATCTCTCCCACGACGCCGCAATCGACGCGTGCCGTTAGGGAGGGATGCGGCGGATACGGAAGGGGATACGGCTTGCCGTGGGCCGCGCGTGCCCGTGCACTGTCTTGGGCCTGGCCCAACAGCGCTCGGCACCGTGTGTGGCCCAGGCCCGGGGGCTCCTGTCGGTGTACTAAGATAGGGGTACCTTAGTACCCCAACTTGTGCACGGGCAGTAGCAGCTTCCCGCGGCGGGGCTTACCACGTGCTCGCCAAGAACCTTTCCGGTCCCTATGAAGCCATTCAAAAACAAAGTATACAAGACAGAAGGCCAAGGCCCCGGCAAGAGGAGCTTGCCGGGAAGGCCGCACCAGGCTCAAGGTTGTCACTTTAGCACAAGACCCTGGCAAGAGGAGCTTGCCAGGAAGGCCAAGCAACACTTACCTCAAGAGATGCCTTGGCGCGTCATGCGCCCCGGCAGGACCCGGAGAGCGACAAGCTTCCGGGCCCGGCAAGATCACTACCCCGGCAAGGTGCTTCCCGAGGAGACCTACGATGTGTGCCCGCGCTCCAGCTCATCGGCCCACGCGTCGCCCTGGGGCCCTTCCACGGGCACGTGGCAAATGGCTGTGCAGCTTGGGGCACACGGTGGCAAGCCACGGTGACGAGGCTACCGCCATGGCGAACGGAGGAGCATGGACGGCCACTTTTGGGGTCGACGGCGACGGGCATTTAAGGCCCTTGTCCCCCACTGTCAAGGTTAGGTGAAGATCACTGTTCATGTCCTGTTCATGCACTGTTACAACTACCACCAAAATTACACTTTTACCCTCCTCTACGTTGACACCTGTCGGTGACCCCTTTGAGCTATAAAAGGAGGCCCATGCACAACGTAGAAAGGGTTTGAAACCTAGATAACTCTCTCGCTCGGTGTAGCTATTACTGTAGCTCTTCAAGCTCCCAAGCTCAAAAACTCAATACAACCTAAGGCAGGAGTAGGGTTTTACGCGTACGCGCGGCCCGAACCTGGGTAAACTGCCCGCGTGCGCTCCTCGATCTGCTCTCCGTGCTCCCTCCGTTCCCTTACCGCAACGTAGAAGGGGCTCCGGTCTCATAGGTGCTCGTGAGAGGACAGTTTCCCCCGACAGTCGATATCGATCATCTAAACTACCATCACATAGAAGAGAGCTGCGGTCATCACGATGAGCATCATCACGATGAAACTCATCATCATCTGGTTCCTCCAACGCTCCCTCCCCTCTCCCACTAGATAGCGGGCGTATCTAGATTCGGCCTCGGCCATAGTGGTGTACCCTTTGTAACTGTTACCGCTGAATCGGTGAACCTGTCTCCGACACTCCTCCCAGTCATCGTAGACTTTGGGAACCTTACCCTTGTACACGACATACGACGGCATCGCTATGCACTAGCCAAACGAAACGTTAGTACCAATTCACAGACAATACATAAGCAATATATAAGTATGCAACTGAACGATCGAAAAAGAAAAGCAAGACATTAATAGCATCGATTACATCTAAGTTGAACGACACTCGAAACCAAAGAGACATACTACAAGTTCATTAAAGTTTAATTACAACATGAGCCAATCGATGTTTCAGAACTAGACATAGCATCACTGCTTTCGACTCGACTCAAGGGACCGGAGCGTGGATGAAGCCGCCGTCTATCGTGGGAGTCATGAAATCACGGGCGTTGTCAGCCTGCATTTCTAGCATTGTGTCGATGTCACTGTTGGACGGTGATTTCTGAGGTAGAACTGCCCCGAGGTACGAAGGACATCTTGATGGATGATTTCCGCAAACTCCGACTAGATGCGAAAGAATTCTTGTGTGATGTCCGCGTCCTGGATTGCCGACACGCTCGCAGCCCAATCTTTGAGTTTAATCGGTAGAAAAAGTTGATGATGGTCCCGTACGATCACCCGCATGTGATGGATGGCGTAGTAGGCACCCTTCTCACCGCCAGGCGGCTGCTTGACGCAGCAGAACGTCGTATTGTGGGAGAACAAGTGCTTGCCGTACTTACGAACTGTCCTGGTGAACGTGCCTCCAGATTTGGCGTAGCCGGGGAGAACATCATCAAGAACCTTCTTGACATTTGTGTAGTCTACGTTCGACTGACGGTCCGGGTCGAAATACGTGGCCATCGAATATTTGGGGCTTAGGAGGATGAGCGTGCAATGTGTGTCACTGCAGAAAACAAGGAATGTTAAAATAAAAACGATCGAAATCTAAGAATTCATATGTTACGGGGCGGTTGAGGGGGAGGAATTACTCGGGAAAGTAAGGCACGAGGAAGTTATCCTTATCTCGGTTTGCCAGAATGACGCCTTCGAGGTAAGAACTCGCGACTTGCCGGTCCCCAGCGCTGCCCAAGATCTTGGCACGCATGTAGAAGGGGTCGACTATCACGATGTCCGGGGTGTTGTCGCGAATGATCCGCATCTCCATACTCAGCGAAAATAGCCGAACGAAGGTGTAGTGCAGCGGATGAAGGTTCAACATAGCGTGGATGTCATCAAACCGCAGGACGATCGTAACCCCGATGGAGTTATCGACAAAGCCCTTGCCCTCTGGCACCTTGGCCGCGAAAACCTGGTATGCCACATCCTTCTCTCTGAGACACCGCTTCTCCAAAGAAAGAACACTATCATACAGACTCCGCATAGCATTGGTTGCAGCATCGAGCATATTTCTCGGTAGCATCGGCCTACCCGCCACATGCACCCTACTCATTACATCCACAGGTGAAGGTGGCCCGTCCTAAGCATGGATCGTACTCGGTGCCGGCTGGCTCGCACCCTTGTTAGTCTTTCTTTTGCGTGCCTTCTTCTTCTCCTGTAATGGGACCGAGTTCTGCTCACAGACCGCCTTCTTGAGCGTGTTGGGGCTGATAATATTTCGCACCTCGCCTATCTGAGGCTCGGTGAAGTCGGCAGCTGGAGGCGTCTCCTGAGAGCTGAACGGCAGACGACGCATGTTGCAACTTGGATTCTCCGCGGTACCAGCTAGATCGTGCACGTCTTTTGTTGGGTTGGGTTCTTGAGAAGGAGGTCCCATGAAGTCGCCACCGTACCCATGATCGGCAAAATACTGATCGACGTTGGCAAATGTATCGTCGTCGTCGTTGTTCTGATCCTATGCCATATGCATGTTTGGATCCAGTGGCATAGGGATGTCCGGCACCGTTGCGGCGGTCTTGCCATGGGGCCGACCTGGCGCCGGCACGACTGGCGGTATTGTCTTTGGGGTGGTGTCCCCTGCCCCCAAACGAATCTGTCTCTTCGGCCAAAGCAGGGGCCAGCTCAGGCAGGCGTTGAGGGTCATCACGTCATCATCGTCGGCCTCGACGGGTCGAATCGGAGGTAACACCTGGTCGCAGCCTGGCAGCACCCGAACCAGTTGAACCCTAAACAAGTTGGGTGGCATCTGGGTACCGTGGAACAAGGGGTTGCCCGGTTGAACAATTTTGCCCTTGGCGACATCGACCAACTCGTTGTTCCCGAAGTGCAGGAGAATGCACGGAACGTCGGCGGCGCCCTGCGAAAACATGTAGGGCGTCAGGGATGCCCAGTCAAAGACAAGGAGATGAAGTCCTCGGCCGAGAGAGGCTTAATTAGTTACCGTGATGATGGCGTCGAGCTCGGCTAATGTCGAGGCACCGCCAATGGCGGGCGTGCAGTTGACGGAGGGGCCGCTTGCTGCAGAGGTGCCGGCCGGCGTACACACAGGTGCATTAAGCTCCCGTGCCGGCGTCGGAGACACCAATGCCGCCTCCGCCGGAGACACCAATGGCCCCGCCATCGCGTTCTGCGAGTTGCTGGCCGTGTTGGCCGCCGGCAATCCACGCACTCAACCCCTCGATCAAGGTAGGCACAATGGCGGTGATCGTCGCTCCGAGCTGTTGTTGCACTTGCTCTTGGACAATCTCCGGAATCCGCGCCACCTGTGCCTTGAGTTCTTGAACCTCGCGCGCCTGGCTTTCCGAGCTGGTCTTTTTCTCCTTTCGCCCACCAGAATTATAGTATGACGACCATTTTGTCGACAAGCCTTTGCCGGCCACACGACCAGCTGACGTCGGCTTACTGAGCTTATCCTTGTTCTTCATTACATTCAACGCCCTATTTAGAGTCGTGTCCCAAGGGTTGGTCTTAGTCGACCCCGTGCTACTGCTTTCAGTCGTCTGCGGAAATAATGTGAACCATTTAGAAATTTGGCTTCATTAATTAGAATGCAACCATATGGAGCTAATTACGCGGGGGTGTATTCCTTACCAGAACAAGCTCAAGCGCCCTGGTCTTCGGATCCATGGTAAGCTCCTTTGTTTTCGGGTCCTTCTTGTACCGGGCCCTGACAAAGTTCCTGGTCTGCTTGTCACCGTATTTATCGAAGAGGGGCGGTAGGCCTTGCTCGGCACGGTCCGCCTCCTCCTTGTCCCATATAGGCTCCGCCACTCTGTAACCGCCGGGATCGAGTGTGTGTTCCCCTAAGTTCAGCTCCCGCATTTCTTTCCCCCACTGACTTGATTCGGAGTGTGCGGTGCTTGAGCAATTGATCTTGAAGTCGTTGTAGTAATCTTCGGTGATCGAAGGATTTTTCTCCTTGATCTTCTCATAACTCTCACCTTTCTCGATCATTCTCTTCACATTGCTTTTCCAAGTAGACAGGGCCTTGCTCATCTTCGTGAGGGCAACATTGTTCACTTTATTCCCTTTGAGGCTTGTGTTTTCAAATTCAGCGGGGAACTTGTATCGTTCGTGGACCTTCATGAAGAGGAGGTTGCGCAAATTCCCTCGGCCAGGATGCCTCAGATTCTCGGTGTTGATCGAGACGGTGCTCCGGATAATGCACCCGAGCTGAAGCGAGTACCCCTTGACTATTCGTTCGGGCGCCGTTGTATTCCCGTCGGAGTCCACTTCAGTAACTTCCTCCTTGAGGGTGCGGAGCACGGTCGGGCGCCGGTCCTTCCGTTGCCTCTTCGGTTGGCTGCCATCTGTGCGTGCGCCGCCATCATCAGTGGTGGCATCCTCGGTGGCACCATAAGTGGTGGCATTAGTGGAGTCATCCTCGGCGGTACCATCAGTGGTGTCAAGATCGGTGGGGAAGGCGGCGTCCTCATACAAGTGAGGTTGTTCCTCCATCTCCTGGGACAGCTCCCAGAATGCCTTGCCGCACGAACCCCCGGCCTCATCGTTGTTGGCCATGTTTCTCTCTAAATAGGAACAAAGTTTGGTCAAAAAGTTGGTTATTGTCAAGGAACAAGATCATGATCTCATCATTTAGGGTTTGTCGACACTGAGGCATCCTAAAAGCTAAGCTTTTATAATTGAGGGTTTTTCGACGCCGAGGCACCCTAAAAGTCTAAGCTTTCATCATTTCGGTTTTTATCGACACCGAGGCACCCTAAAAGCCAAGGTTTTATATTTTATGGTTTGTTGACACCGAGGCATCCTAAAAGCTAAGCTGGGAAGGATAATTCTAAGTTGGGCCTAATCACTTGGCTCTATTGCCGCCTATGGTTTAATTCAGCTAGAATAAAGGGGCACTTGATCCTACTTAATTAACTACTAAGATACCCCGGCCCATGCATTAGTCACAAGTACCCTATATGTCCTATTTTTAGCAAATTCATGCTAAAATTCACGGAAAATTTCAGCATGACCTTTGCTGAAAATAGGACATATGGAGTACCCGAATTTGCCGGAATGGAAGTTAATCGACATTCCAGCAAACTCAAGGGCCTCTCGGGGTACCTACAAAATCATTATCCCCGCCTAATGAAGTCGCCAATGGGTCATTTCAGAAGATCACAACTAGCATCATCACAAGTACAACATCATGACAAGTACAGCAGCAACAGCAGTGAATTAATACAGGCATAACAGCAGCATCAACAGTTAAGAAAAAGTTGCAGAAGCTTGTAAAACAATATTTTGAAGTTCAAATATTTACAACAAGGAACCAAATACATGACCACCATTATTATCATTGTGCTAGTGTGACATACAAGTAGTACTAGTGTACATGAAAAAAAAAACCTAAAACCTAAAACCCCAATAGAACATCAAGCCCACCAACCGGCTAAACGAACTAAAGATCTCACTTGGGATGACAACGAATAAACGTAGCCAACCCTAACTCCAAATTAACTAGAGTTGAAGCTAGCAAACAGGAGAACAAGAACATTAGGTAAGGGTCCACCAATGTTCAAGCATCTTTTATTTAGGATCAAATTAAGCTCCACAGAGATGTATAAATACAATATATATGACACTATAAACCGTAAACCATGCCTGAGACTGAGACCAGATTCAGAAATGAACAGTAACACAAAAGACAGAAATTGTGCAAGATACTCTTGTCAAGTGTAACTTATGCCAGGTCTGAATTGCCATATATGCAGCAGTAATTAAAAGGAGTCAAATGGAACAGGCTGCTAGCTGAGAGTAAGAGCACAACAACCAGATCAGACTTAGCCTAGTCTGAGAAATACTAACTAGGACTAGCCCCTTGTAAGCCTATTTTGAATTAATGAAAGATTAAAAGTAGCAGGTCTATTCGTAAGGCTCCCGCTCTACCTGCTAACTGAATATTTATTTTGTAATCAACTAGGCCTTGCAAATAAAGGTTAGTATGGCGGGGTGGCTCCCGCTAACTGCTAACTGCTCTCCCCGATCTAGATGACCAAACATGCTAGTATCGCGACACAAACATGACTACCATACTAGTAAAGGCTAGAGCCAAAGGGGTTCTGAAAAAGATGAAATTTTCACCGACTATGGCATGCCAAAGTATGACAGCAAGCACTAACATGTCTTCCAATAAGATAGAAGGAGATAAAAACTAACGAGCTCTTTCGCAACACCAAACCAAGTGGTATCGAGACGACTCTGGAGCCAGATGACTTTTATTCAAGAAAGCTTGCCCAGATTGAACCTGGGAATTGCAAGGCCCTTTTTGGGTTCCTTCTAACAAACATTACAGCTGTAGTATTGATTTGGACAGTTCTTAGGAATTATTAAGCCATCTTTTAGATTTTAGTGTGCTCAGTCATTCACAATTATTTTGTGGTGGTGATTTAGAGAGGAAGGAGATGAGTGATTGAGTGTGAGTGAGTGTGAGGGGTATGGTAAATGGAGATGTAATTGTAATTGGATTTGACTAATGCTTTTGATTGCTCTGTCCAATTGTATTTTGAAAAGGAAAAAAATGCAGTACATCATCACTTAATATACTCTTCTGATTCAGGCTATATATGAAACACACATATGATTGTTTCAGGTTTGTTGCATGGATTATCCTAGGGTGATATTCTATAAAAAGAACAAAAAAATATTCCAGAGTCACATTCTTTAAATAACAAAAGATTATCCTAGGATCATATATTCTCTAAAAAGATGACATGAGTTGAAAGTTATCTTGAAATTTAGCTGCACCTCGGTTTACCGCACAAGTTTTGGATGCCACTACTGTTTCACTGAATCTGCATATATACCTTAGTTGCTAATTGAGGTGTAGTTAAGTTTCAACTTCGAAGACAAGTAGTGCATTGCAGGTTAAGCATATGACATGAGTAAAAGCATGGTGAAGCAACCTATTTGCTTCCAACACAAGGCAACTGGCTGTAGTACTGCAGCATCTCAAATATATTACTCCGTTCCTAAATAGTACAGGTCTTTCTAGAGATTTTAAAAAGGACTACATACGGAGAAAAATGAGTGGATCTACACTCTAAAATATGTCTATATTCATCCATATGTAGTCCCCATTTGAATCTCTAAAAAGATTTATATTTGGGAATGGAGGAAGTATATATTTTTGTCATAAGAGTGCATTGTCTAGTTGACCAGGCCTCTGCTTCGTTCAAAAATAAATAAATCCTACACCTACATAAACTTACAGAAGTTTTATTGTTAGTTTACATTGAAAAAAAATCCCCTTAGGCCCAATCCTAATCTTCCACGTATGTCTTCCTGTTAAAACACTTAAAATATCTACGTACGTCTAGCATCGCTAGTTTCAAAATACAAGTTCTAGGTTTGTCCTAAGCCAAACTTACTCAAATGTTTTAATAATTCCTAAAATGAATGAGCACACTAAAATCTAAAAGATGGCTTAATAATTCCTAAAATGACTGAGCACACTAATTGAATATCCCCTAACCAGAGTCTAAACCATGACTTTCTTCAAATGTCTAAACCTAAAATTCCTAAAATGACTTTGTGGTGGTGATTAGAGAGGAAGGAGGGAGGAGTGATGGCTACCTGCGTATGGAGTGGTCGCCGGCGTAGCTCCGGGCGGCGGCGTTGCTGCTCGACGAAGGTAGCGAGGCCGCGGCAGAGGGCGAGGGGCTCGTCCGGGGGGGTGGGGAGGCGTCGGTGGCGTCGGACGTCGGGGGAGTTAGTCGGGGGAGGACGTCGGGGGCGTCCGGGGCGTCGGGGGCGCGGGCGTCGACGGCGTCGGGGGCGCGGCGCTCGGCTCAGCGGGGGTGGCGCGGGGGCGGCGTCGGGGCGCTGGAGGGAGAGAGAGGCGTCGGGGAGAGGGAAGGTGTCGGGGAAACTGATTGCCCACGAACACCTATGGGACCGGAGCCCCTTTTCGGTACGGCGGGTGGCGGAGATAGCACAAAGAGTAGATCGAGGCAAGCACACGAGCAGTTTACCCAGGTTCGGGCCGCACGGATGCATAAAACCCTACTCCTGCTTTGGTTTGTATTGAGTTCTTGGCTCGGGTGCGCTGGAAGCTACAGTACTCCTCAGCGGCTAACAAGACCGAGCGTGAGAGTGTTCGAATGTCTAACCCCCATCTACGTTGCGCATGGGCCTCCTTTTATAGGATCAAGGGGTCACCGACAGGTGGCAACGCATGTGAGGGTAAAAGTGTAAAAAGAGTGGTAGTTGGTACAATGCTTGTACAGTGTTCCATACCTAACCCTGACGGCAGGGGACAAGGGCATTAAATGCCCGTCGCCGTCGCCCAAACAGTGCAAAAAGTGGCCGTCAGGGGCGCCACTGTCCGCCACAACGGTAGCCTTGTCATCGCCGCTTGCCACCGTGTACCCCTGGCTGCACAGCCTTCCGCCACGTGCGCCTGGAAGGGTCCCGGAGCGACGCGTGGGTGGATGCGCTGGAGCGCGGGTACTGAGTGGAAGCTTGCCGCGGCAAGCGTCTTGCCGCGGTTGCTATCTTGTCGCTTCCGGGAGCTTGTCGCTCACCGGGCCTTGCCGGGACGCGTGGCGCGTCGTGGCAAGTTCCTTGATGTGCCTTGGTTGGCCCTCCCGGCAAGCTCCTCTTGCCGGGGTCTTGTGTCTTGGGTGATCTTATGCCTTGAGTGCCCTTCCCGGCAAGCTCCTCTTGCCGAGGCCTTGTCTCCTAGGCTTGGATACTTTGTTCTTGAATGGCTCCAAAGGAACCACGGAGGACCTTGGCGATCACCTGGCAAGCCTTGACGCGGGACACTGCGACTGCCCGTGCACAAGTTCGGGATACTAAGGGTACCCCTACTTTAGTACACTGACAGGAGCCTGATGTCTACACACGCTTCTACTCTTGTAGACTATGTTGGACCTCCAAGCGCAGAGGTTTGTAGGACAGCAGCAATTTCCCTCAAGTGGATGACCTAAGGTTTATCGAACTCAGGGAAGTAGAGGTTGAAGATGGTCTCCCTCAAGCAACCCTGCAACTAAGATACAAGAAGTCTCTTGTGTCCCCAACACACCTAATACAACTAGGAGTTGTATAGGTGCACTAGTTCGGCGAAGAGATGGTAAATGGCAAGTGATATGGATGGCAAAACAAAGTAATATAAATCTGTAATAAAAAGTGCAGCAAGCAAACAAGTGGTAAACGTGAGCACAAATGATATTGCAATGGTGGAAACAAGGCCTAGGCTTCATACTTTCACTAGTGGCAACTCCCAACAACATTAACATAATCGAATCACATGATATTTCCCATAAAACATGCAATGGAGACGCACCCAGAGGTCATTCCTTCGTGGTCAAGAGAGGACGAGAATTATGTAGGGCTACAAAAGCACACCTCAAAGTTCGTAGTTCTCAATCTAAGGATTTCCCAATGTCACCGCGGCCATCCAAAGAGAGTCCTACAATCACCACAACATATCTAAAGGATAGTCAAAGACAAGCACCAAGAGACTCTCAATCTTCAATCAACACACAAGAGAGGAAATCACTCATGAAAATATTTTTCTCATCCATGTCCAATAGACCGCTGTCACCTTGGTCTCGGGGATTATACTAGATAAAGACAAGTGAGTACATCAATCCAATACATAGAGGAAGGGGAAATATCATGGGATCACCCTACATTAACATAGCCTATGATCACAACGAAGATCACATCATGGGAGAGAGAATTGACCACATAGCTACTGGTAGAAACCTCAGCCCCGAGGAGGAACTACTCCCGCATCATGGAGGGAGGAAGCAACGTCGATGGAGATGAATCCGGGGGCACTTCCCCGTCACGGCAGGGTGCCGACACAGGAATTCTGGTCCCCCGAAGCTTGAAGGCGATGGCGGCGGAGATCGGAATTGCGTCTGGAGATAAGGGGTCCGGAATCAGGGTTTCTGCGACGGGTGTTAAATATATGCCAAAGGGGGGCATCAGCGGAGGTCCGGGGGCCCCAGGCGCCCCCTCGGCGCGGCCAGGAGGGGGGCCGCCTGGGCAGGCCGCCTGGAGCCCCTGTGGCCCCCCTCTAGCCCTACTTTGGCCGCATGGAAGCTTCCGGAACGATGATTTTTTATATAATTTTTCCGGGAATTTTCTGGCAGTTTACGTGATGGGAAAACCTGAAATACAAAAACAACAGAAAACAGAAACTGGCACTGGGGTGCACTGAGTTAATAGGTTAGTCCAAATATGATCAAAAGTGTATGGAAGTGTATAAATATCATAGCAATATCACCCAAAATAGGCATGGAGCAAGCAGAAATTATAGATACGTTTTGGACGTATCAACATACCCAAGCTTAATTCCTGCTCGTCCTCGAGTAGGTAAATGATAACAAGAATAATTTCTGTGGTGACATGCTATTAACCATATAGGACTTTTCATAGTCATATGACAAAAGCTTACTGAGACAATGAATCTGTAGTAATTAAGTTGCCTTATGAGAAAATCACAAAGTACTGAAAGTTTTACAATATGATACTGAAACATCAAATAGATCTGTAATGAGCATGGTGTGCAAATATGATAAAGTGATATCTCGCTTGCCCCCTTTAGTGAAGCAAAACATAAATGCAGGGGCACCTCCAAGGTTTAAGTGATGACTAGATACAATGATTTTAGAATAAACGATATCACAATCATGCAAAAGATAATGCTACTTTGGGACAATGCACATTACACTCAGAATGACAATCATGCTCTCAGTAGTTGGTGCTTTAAAAGAAGGTGGAGACTCTCGAACCGTGGCTTTTGTTGGCAACGTTGAAAACCCGTAGTCAGAAACAAAGACAAAACATGTACCAGAGCTCTTGGTTTTAAAAACAGAGGTAATAATTATTTTTTTTGATTATGCATGTTCCGTCCACGAATGCTAGCAGATAACTCAATCACTTCTTGAGATGGACAAGTTTCGAGGAACGGCTCCCAAATGAGGACGATCACATCCTCTTAATCTCCTTTGTTTATCACTGCCAAAGTTTTCTGATTTCTCATGAACAAAGCGTGAAGGAGGGTTTGTTTGTTATATTAATTTTGAGCCGGGCGCACTCAATGCCAGTTCCTTCTCATGTTATGGGTTTGCACATTAGACATGCAATCCCGGGGTGAAGCTTGTCCAACTTAAAAAGATCATGAATTAACTACTACTTCCTCATGAACTTAAAACAGATGCACAAAACAGGAATGCATTTTTTTTTGAATAATTTCGAGATGGCACATGAAAGTCTTCGTTCGGAATGGCAGGTAAATACCATGTATAGGAAGGTATGGTGGACTCATATGGCATAACTGGTTTAAAAGAATTTGGATGCACAAGCAGTCAGTCCGCTTAGTACAGGCGAAGGTTAGCAAAAGACTGGGAGCGACCAACTAAGAGAGCAATGACGGTCATAATCATGCAGAGCGACAAAGCGACATTGAACCAGGCATGGAAGTTATATCGCTACTCAGAAACAAAAGATCATCAAGGCTTAACAGACTTTCTTTACAGTCTTAAATATGCGTGAGCATACGCCAAGTCAATCAAAATAAATTCTTGAAGCAAGATATTACTAAACCATACCACATCATAGGCAAACAAATCATGTTGGTATTCCAATAACACATTGGGAACCCCCCAGCTATTTGAGACTAACCATAAGAAAAGATGAACTAATAAGCACCATTATGCACGTAGCATCTTTATCATAGACATACCAACCAATGCAACGGAAGCAAACTCTCTTAATAAGATAATCATGATAAATTAAGAGAGTTCAAGCAACCAACTAAACAAAAGCTCTTTAAAAAGATAAGCATGAAAACTAAGAGCTGAACATGATAGTAGCTATTGAAAGACAAAGAACACACACAGCAAAGATAGACATGAAAATTCTATGTTATGTTCTAGGTAGAAGTGGAGCGTGTTTCTTTCCCACACAAAGAAAGCTGAGTTCCGACTCGTTATGAAAAGCTAAAGCAAACTAAAAAGCAAGATGCTCCAAGCATAGCACATAACACATGAAGTGATAAAAATATAGTGGAACGAAAGACGAACTGATAATGTTGATGGAGAAGGGGATGCACGGGGGCATCCCCAAGCTTAGACGCTTGAGTCTCCTTGAATAATTCTTGGGGGTGCACGGGGGCATCCCCAAGCTTGAGCGGTTGACACTCCTGAATCTTTATATCATCTTCCCTCGCACACTTGAAAACTCCCTTCATACATAACTCATCATAATCTGATTAGGGAGGTTAGTACCCATAATAAAATAATTGTTCCTTGCTGGAAATAAAGATATTCTTGAAGGTCTACTGTTTCTCAAGATTGCCAAAAGGTTTTTGCAAAGAAAAAGCAAGCTCAAGGTTTGCAAAATGAAGGAAAGGCAAAACAGGACAAAATCTGTGAAAAACAGAACAGCAGGTGGTAAATGATTTTTTTTGGGGCACTTCTGCAACTCTAATCAAAAAACTCAGAACAGACGCACGAAACACAATTGTATAGAGCACGCTGTCGAAAAAATTCAGACCAAAAAGATGATCTGGTGATTTTATACGAATTTTTCTGTCCAAGGACAGAATCAGTTTCCTGGACAGCACGTCACAACTTTTGAACTTTCTTGCAATCAGAGGCTACACTTGGCACAAAGCTGAAAAGTAAAGATACAATGATGGTGCTACTGTAGTAACAACATCAAGACACAACAAAAGCAAAATAAAATTTTATTCATTGTGGGCTGCCTCCCAAAAGCGCTTTCTTTTATGCCTTTAAGCTAGGCATAAAACTTTAATGATGCTCTCGTAGGAATAAGAGTTGAAGAACAAAAGAGAGCATCAAGAAGCAAATACCAAACATATTTAAGCCTAACATGCTTCCTATGCATAGGAATATTGCAATAGAATAATTCATTGAAGCACAAAGCAATAAGCATAGGAAGACAAAACAAGTGCAGCTTCAAAACCTTCAACATAAAGAGAGGGAACTTGATATTATTGAAATATCTATAAGCATATGATCCCTTCTCATAATAATTTTCAGCAGGATCACGGATAAACTCAACAATATAAGCATCACATAAAGCATTGTTACCATGATCCACATGCAAAAGGGTACTCTTACTCTCCACATAAGCATAATCTTTCTCATTGGTAATAGTGGGAGTGGGACTATCATAAACAACTTGAACACTATAGATTAATTGTGTATTAGGAAGATGGTGTTCAACAAGGGAGTAATTCCCTCCATGATTATGACAAGTTTCATAAGGATAATTTCTCCTTATGTCATAGGTACCTTTATAATCACTATAGATTGGAGTTATAACATCATCATAGTAGAGAAGAGCATTATCATTGCTAGCAACTATACTTGTAAACATGTTGTCTTTATTCTTACTAGCAAAAGAATTATCAATTATCACATCACTAGTGGGTAAAGGATTTGCAATCCTATCGTCCCCAAGCTTAGAGCTTTCCATATCATCACTTTCAGAGTTGGTACCAAAAAGATTTTCAAGATCATAAGCAGCATTATCATCATTTTCCCGATTACAATAAGTAACATGCATATCATAATCAAAATCATCTTCAATAGTACCTACGGACGTATCATCAAGATGATAATTAAGGCAATGGACTTCACCTTCTTCTTTAAACTTACAACCGTTAGGATAAAAGTTGATGGGAGGAATATGCTCAGGCCAGGTTGATACCCATTCTTCTTCCTTTTTGCTCCTCTTCCTCCTCCTCTTCTTTTTCTTCTTCTTCACCTTAGGAGGGGGTGGTTGGAGATGAAGCTTCTCCACATATCCTGGTTTATCATTAGAAACAATAGGGGAAACTTGGGAGAAACTCTCCTTTTTATTAGCAGAAATATAAGAGACATTTTTATACTTTGGTAAAGTTCCCTCCCTCCTAATCTTACTTATGTAATCATTTTCATGGCAATTAACAACACAATAGAGATGGCAATTTTGCAAAGTGTTTTTTATTCCTATGGCATTAACATCTAGCCAAGAAGTCTTTTCTGATAACTCCTCACACATCAAAAATAACATAAGCTCATCGTAAAGATCAGAGGTGATCATGTTATCACACAACTGGTTAACAGTTATGTTTTGAAAGTGCATGCATTGAAAATTAAAGTGACCCTCTATACGGCAAAGTTCACAAGTAAAAGGATAAAGGTCACACAATTCTCTAGCAATTTCATTTAAATCTCTGACCCAAGTGATTGTTCTTTCATGCTTATGTTGCTTACAATACTTCTCTTCTTCAATCATAGGCCTTTCACAAGGTCTATCCACTCCACAAAAATTAACATGCTTATATAATTTTTTTTCAGGAATTGGATCATGCATGTTGCAATCATCATGGACAATTTCATTTTCTTTGCAAATCTCTTTAAAAGGTTTATGATGCTTGATCCAATCCTCCTTAGGCATATTAAGATGTGAAGCAAAAGATTTGAGGAAATCAACAAGGAGTTGAGAATCAAGCCCAAACTTAGCACTAAACTTATTAAAACTTGTAGTTTCAACAAAGGACTTAATGCAATCATACTCATAAATTATAGCTGACTCTTTACTCTGTCTATCTACCAATCTTCAGTGTTGCGTTGAATTCTTTCTAGGAGTTCCCATTTAGCATCAATCTTTTCGTTTGTGAAAGAACCCATAGAGGAAGCATCGAGCAAATCTTTATCCTGTCGAGAAAGCCTCGCATAGAAATTAGTAATAATCACATCTTTGGGGAGCCCATGGTTAGGACATTTTAGCATTAACGTTTTCAGTCTCCCCCAAGCTTGAGCTATGCTCTCTCCGTCATGAGGATAGAAATTATAAACATAATTCCTATTCTCATGGACTTCATGAAGAGGATAAAACTTTGAGTAAAAGAGAGACTGGATCTCTTCCCAATCCAGCAGGTGAGAGTCGTCTAGTAGCCTATACCATTCTGAAGCTTTATCTATAAGTGATACTGCGAACAATTTCCTCATGACAAACTCCCTTGATACACCTGCAAGCTTAAATAATGAACATAGTTGTGACAGATATAGCAAGTGTTCACCTGGATGTCTGTCTCCTGCATAACGATTAGCCAAAACATAATCGATAATACCAGCTGGTATTTTATAGGGCACAATTTCAATAGGGGGAGGAGCAACCACCACAGGTGTGGGGTGTCTTCCCGCATGCAACGATCCAATAGCACGGTTTTCCATAAACATAACTAGTGAAACTAAAAACAAGAAACGAAAAGATTTAATTGCAAGATCTAAAGAGATACCTTCAAGCGCTCACCTCCCCGGCAACGGCGCCAGAAATAGCTTGATGTCTACACACGCTTCTACTCTTGTAGACTATGTTGGGCCTCCAAGCGCAGAGGTTTGTAGGACAGCAGCAATTTCCCTCAAGTGGATGACCTAAGGTTTATCGAACTCAGGGAAGTAGAGGTTGAAGATGGTCTACCTCAAGCAACCCTGCAACTAAGATACAAGAAGTCTCTTGTGTCCCCAACACACCTAATACAACTAGGAGTTGTATAGGTGCACTAGTTCGGCGAAGAGATGGTAAATGGCAAGTGATATGGATGGCAAAACAAAGTAATATAAATCTGTAATAAAAAGTGCAGCAAGCAAACAAGAGGTAAACGTGAGCACAAATGATATTGCAATGGTGGAAACAAGGCCTAGGATTCATACTTTCACTAGTGGCAACTCCCAACAACATTAACATAATCGAATCACATGATATTTCCCATAAAACATGCAATGGAGACGCACCCGTAGGTCATTCCTTCGTGGTCAAGAGAGGACGAGAATTATGTAGGGCTACAAAAGCACACCTCAAAGTTCGTAGTTCTCAATCTAAGGATTTCCCAATGTCACCGCGGCCATCCAAAGAGAGTCCCACAATCACCACAACATATCTAAAGGATAGTCAAAGACAAGCACCAAGAGACTCTCAATCTTCAATCAACACACAAGAGAGGAAATCACTCATGAAAATATTTTTCTAATCCATGTCCAATAGACCGTTGTCACCTTGGTCTCGGGGATTATACTAGATAAAAACAACTGAGTACATCAATCCAATACATAGAGGAAGGGGAAATATCATGGGATCACCCTAGATTAACATAGCCTATGATCACAACGAAGATCACATCATGGGAGAGAGTATTGACCACATAGCTACTGGTAGAAACCTCAGCCCCGAGGAGGAACTACTCCCGCATCATGGAGGGAGGAAGCAACGTCGATGGAGATGAATCCGGGGGCACTTCCCCGTCCCGGCAAGGTGCCGACACAGGAATTCTGGTCCCCCGAAGCTTGATGGCGATGGCGGCGGAGATAAGAATTGCGTCTGGAGAAAAGGGGTCCGGAATCAGGGTTTCTGCGACGGGTGTTAAATATATGCCAAAGGGGGGCATCAGCAGAGGTCCGGGGGGCCCAGGCGCCCCCCCGGCGCGGCCAGGAGGGGGGCCGCCTGCGCAGGCCGCCTGGAGCCCCTGTGGCCCCCCTCTGGCCCTACTTTGGCCGCATGGAAGCTTCCAGAACGCTGATTTTTTATATAATTTTTCTGGGATTTTTCTGGCAGTTTACGTGATGGGAAAACCTGAAATACAAAAACAGCAGAAAACAGAAACTGGCACTGGGGTGCACTGAGTTAATAGGTTAGTCCAAATATGAACAAAAGTGTATGGATGTGTATAAATATCATAGCAATATCACCCAAAAGAGGCATGGAGCAAGCAGAAATTATAGATACGTTTTGGACGTATCAGAGCCCCCGGGCTTAGGCCATACACGGTGCCGAGCGCTGTTGGGCCAGGCCCAAAACGGTGCACGGGCACGCGCGGCCTGGTTCTCGCCGTATCTTTCTCCGTATCCACCGCGCCCTCCCCTAACGGCACGCGTCGATCGCGGCGTCGTGGGAGAGATCGTGGGCGGTTTCTTTAATCGGAAATGCGGAACGTCCGCCCCCTCCCCCCTTATAAGCAGGGGAAACAGGGGCAGTCCGTCCATCCGCCCATTGCTGCTTCAATCCTTGAAAACCTCCGCCGCTCCCCTTCTTCCCAAAGCTCGAAAGAGAGCCGCGCTCCGCCCCCCGTCGCCACCAGCACCACCAGCGCCGTCGATCTCCCTCACCGCTTCCGCCTTGGCTCCGAAGGGCGAGAAGGGGAAGACCGTGAAGTCGGCCGAGGCGCTGCGGCTCGCGGCGATGCGAAAGAAGAGGGCGGTCTTCCCCCCCCCC
>LR738714.1:751137533-751188345 GCA_902687465.1 Secale cereale
AAGCTTGCCGCGAAAGAGCTGAGGGAGGCCTTCAACCTTTTCTGGTCGGGGGAAACGCGGGCGCATCCACGCACCAAGGTATTCCCGGCTATTGCTTGCGAAATGTTTCCGAACGGATACGCATTCTTCACCTTGTTCTTCTATTGCGGGCTCTGCCCGCCCTTCTCCGAATTGTTCTGCGATATCATGAACACCTACGGGTTCCATCTCCTTGACTTCACCCCCAACGCCGTTCTGACCATGGCAGTTTTCGCACATCTATGAATAAATTTTGTCGGAGTCTTCCCAAATGTAGCTCTTTTCCGCCACTTCTTTATGCCCCGAGTCGAGAGGGGAGAGCCGTTATCCGGCGGAGTATCCTGGATCTCGAGGCCCCACAAGAAGGAAGCTTATCTGGAGGGAGAGTTCCGCGGCAAGTGGGAGGAGTGGAGGGCCAATTGTTGTTGGATTGTAGAGGAGAATCCGCAGCCATTCACCGCCCGACGCCAAGTCCCAGTAGTACGCGGCAACGACTGGAGTGACTTGGATCCGGAAGATAGTAGACTAAAGATTGCCACTGCCCGGATCCTTCGCCTCAGGCTTGCCGGGCTCACCGTAGGCGCAGTTGGCGCGGATTTCCTTCGCCGCCGCATCGCCCCCTTGTAGGAGATGAAAAGGCCCGCCTGGGAGTTCGAGAACGCGGCAGATATCATGAGGCTGCGCCCGGGCCTCAACTATAACTTCACTGTCTTGGATCTCAACGCGATGCTTCAGGAGCTGTTCAAGTATGACCCCGATCATCCCGAGGTATTCGTGTTGCCGAGGGGTGTCGTCCCGTTGTGCAACAACTCTTCGCTCAGCCGCATCCGTGCAATGATGCCGCTGTGCGACTCGCACGGTATCGACCTGACTTGGCAAGAGCCCACGGAGGAAGCCGTGCAGGCATTCTTCGACAACTTGGAAGAAACGCCAATTCACGCCGACGAGAAGAAAGGTCTCACCCGCGACACCACCGGCAAGGAGATGGCGTACATTGCCACCAGGCTGGAAGAGGCGGCAGCCAGGGCCGCGGGTGAGTTCGGTTTCACCCCGGAGGAGGCATAGGCAGCGGAAGTGGCGAGCCTTGCCGAGCGAGAGGAGTTCCTTGGCGCGGGAGCGCCTGCCGGGCAAGACGCCGAGCCAAACGAGCCCGTCGAGCAGGGCGTCGAGTCGAGCGGGCCCGCCGAGGGCACGAGCGGCTCGCTGGAGATCGGGTCCTCTTCCTCCTCGTCTTCAGGCAGCTCGCCACCACCAGCAGAGCCTCCAGCTCCAAGAAGGCCTCTCCTCAAGGCCGGGGACGTGACGGAGCGGCAGACGGATCAACAGCCGCCGCGCCACGCGACACGCGCCACCGCAGCAAGCAAGGCTGCAGCGGGAGCACCTCGCGCTTCTGCAGCAGCTGGAGCGAGATCTTCTCGGTCCGCTCCTCCTACCCCTGCCGTCCCCACACCTCGGCGGCAGCCGGAGCGGGGTCGTCTCAGACCACCGCCCCTGCTCCCGCCAAGCGGCCATGGGAGTCTACTCCTCCGCCTCCCCACGCCGGGACGCGTGAGCCAGACTTCGACTTTTCTGCGCTCAGCTCCGACGAGGAAGAAGAAGAGTAAGAATTTGTTGTTCTTGTGTTTCGTCGATTTTCTGCTGTTTGTCTTGTATATCTTTTGCCTCACTCTGAACCTGTTCCTTTTTTTCAGAACTCTGGCTCAGAGGGCGGCAAAGAGGGCCAAAGTACCGGTGATCGTCATCGAGGACGAGCCCACCGCGACAGCAGGGGGTGTGCCTGAGACAAGCTTGCCGGACCCGGCAACTGACCTTCAGAGTAGCCCCCAGCGTAAGTGTGGTTCATCTTTCGCTGTTAGGCGCACGTGGGCGCTTCTTCTTTACTGATGTCTTGTTCGTCGATTCGTGTATGAGCAGAGCAACAGCACCAGGAGCGCCAGGAGACCGCCCCCGACGTGCCGCACGCTTCAACCACACCGCCAAGGGGAAACTCTCCAGCAAGGGAGAGTCTTCCGCCAAGGACGAATTATCCGCCAAGGGCGAATACTCCGCCAAGGGCGAGTTCTCCGGCGAGGGATAGCACTAGCGGCCCTCCGCCGGCGGGAGCTACAGCCACGCCGCCGAGGAGGAGCTCCCCGGCAAGGAACCTCACCGAGGAGCCGGCCCGCGCAGGTAATCCCTTTGCTTCAAGCTTCCCTTTGCTTTTCTTCTTTCGATCCTTTTTTTTGGATTTTTGCTTGACTGTTTGTCTTTTCTTTTCTTCCGTCAAACCCATCCGCAGCTGAGCCAATGGAGACGGAGGTCGTTGGTGACGACGCCGCCGTTGCCGAAGAAACGGTCGGCGCAGACGATCCCGCCGGCGCAGAGGCCGTCGAGGCTGCCGCCGCAGCAGCCGGCGAAGGGGCTGGCGATCGCACTGACGGCCCTGAGGCCGCAGGAGCGCCAGGCGCTACACCAACCGCCGAGCCCTCCGCCGCCGCCGCAGCCCCCAGCTCCGATGAGCCCGAGCCAGGCGCCTACTTAAAGGCCGGTGACGACGTCTTCATCAAGCTCCCCTGGGCGTCCATGTCCAGGGCGCCGGTCGAGGGAGAGGTCTTCGACGGAGAGGTGCTGGCCTCCGCCGGGCTAAAACTCGTCGACGCGCCGAGCAGCAGCAACGAGCCTGAGGAGGAGCGGCTGCTACGCAAGCTGCTGTCGCTTTACCGCGCCCGGCAGGCTAAGCTGGAGTCCCGAGAGGCTCTGGCCGCCAAGGTGGGAGTTGATATGGAGAAGCGTGCAGAGGAGCTCCGGGCCATCAACCAAGCAGCACTCCGGTTCTTGGCAGAGGAGCGGGAGCAACTTGCCGAGGAGCAGTAGGCCTTCATCCTCGAGAAGGATCAAGTGGAGGAACAGCAGCGGCTTGCCGCTGAGAAGCTGTCCACACTGGAGAGTGAGCTGGCGCAGCGGAAGGTCAACCTCGACAGTCACGAGGAGGAACTTGCAGCGCACGAGCAATCACTTGGCGGAGCTCTCCAGGAAGCAAAGGATGCTGCCGCAGCTGCCGAGACCGCCAAGAAGGAGTCGGAGACGAGGGTGGCGCAGCTGGAGGCCGACCTCAAGGCGAGCGGCGAGGAGGTTGCCGCGCTCAAGCTTGAGCGAGAGAAGGACGCCCACAGCCACTCGGAGCTGCAGGTTCGCCTCGCCGAGAAGGGCAAGGAGCTCACCGCCGCCAAGGACTCCAACGCCGACCTCGAGCTGAAGCTGGCCACTTTGGCCGAGACGCTGAACGGCGGCAAGGAACGGGAGGCGGCCATGAAGGAGGAGATCAGGGCCGAGAAGGCGCTGCTGGCGAGCGCTGCCGTCACCCAAAACAACTTCAGGGAGACCGTCGAGCACTGGACAGAAGGCCTTGTGAACGCCATCGTGGAAATCGACAAGGAGCTGGTGCAGCTGGGGGCGGAGTATCTCGAGTACTCCACCGATGATAACCTCCACCCCAGCGCCAAGCTCACTTTATTCTTCAAGGGCGTGGCGATGGCCCTCCAGCAACTCCGGGAGCGGATCCCAAAGCAGCTGGCGGACGAGTCGCGCAAGCTCTGTGCGGGAGCCCTGCAGAAGGTGTTGATGAAGGTGGCCTTCCGCAATCCGGGCCTCAACCTCACCAACGTCCTTAGGAGCTTGCCGTCGGATGCCGATCTGGATGCGCTCAAGGCCCTTGTCGCACCCATTGTGGACAAGGTGGGCGGGATTAAGAGAGTTGAGGGCGACCGCGCGGACTAAGCTTGCCCATTTTCTTCTTTCCTTGTCGCTGCTTATCGTGTTAGGAAAACAATCTGTTAGAGCTGCGACAAGTTATCTTGTAGTATAACTCTATTTTGGGTACTGAATGCAATGTTATTTCCTTTACTTGACTCCTTTGCTATGTATGTTTCTGCCCTACGCTTTTAGGCAACTTGCCGGTGCGGGCACCTTTGCCGCGAGCGCTGAGTGCGGAACTTCAGCGGCCTGTTGGCGGTGCCGCTACCGACAAGAAACCTTGTCGCAACTAGTTGCAGCACACTTAGGTTGTTGAGCGTGCTCGAAAACAAAGTAAGGGCGCGACACTAGTCGCAGCACACTTAAGTCGTTGAGCAGACTCAAAACAAGGTAAGGGCGCAACTAGCCACGAGTAGGTTCCTCCGCGCACATGTTTTCCATACAAGGCACGGTCGTTCAAGGAAGATAACTTTAAAATTAAAAATCTAATAGCTCAAGCTTTGGCAACTTAGCTTCTGTGTTGTTCGCTTCCCGGCAAGACGAAACTCTCTTGAACGACGCCTGGTCCATACCACTATCTCCTCCTCCCCCCCGGCAAACTTGTGGGCGAGGGAACCTTCCTTTCCTTGAGAAAAAGAAAGAAGAGAAAATAACGATATGGAGCCTTATGGCTCGTTATTGCTTACCTGGGGTAGGTGCTGCACAAAGTGTCAGATAACACATGCAAGAAATAAAAAGCATGAAATGACAAGATGTGCGAGGCACATGAGCTTTACTGATGCACGGGGTCTGCGCCCGGCTTTGTACAAAGGATTACATGCAACAGCGGCAAGACTTGTACAAAAGGTGGTTGCCGGAACGGGTTCCGGCAACCGCGCCTTACGGGTAAAACTTACGAAGATGCTCGATGTTCCAGGAGTTGCTCACCGGAGTGCCATCTTCGGTCTCAAGGCGGACAGCGCCAGGCCTAGTGACTCGTTTCACCCGGTAAGGGCCTTCCCACTTTCGCGTCAACTTGTTGGAATTCTTGGCGGACTGAACGCGCCGAAGAACAAGGTCGCCTTCCTCGAGACTTCTGGCGTTAACTTTGCGGCTATGGTAGCGGCACAAAGCTTGCTGGTAGCAAGCAGCTCGTACAGCAGCTTGAAGAAGGTCTTCCTCAAGGAGCAGCGCGTCATCTTGCCTCAGCTGCTCTTGCTCGAGCTCATCATAAGCGAGCACTCGAGGTGACCCATATACGAGTTCCGTGGGGAGAACTGCCTCTGCTGCATAGACTAGAGCGAAAGGTGTCTGCCCAGTGGCTCGATTTGGCGTCGTCCTGATCGACCAAAGAACCATTAGCAGCTCCTCGATCCAGTTCCTTCCGCACTTGTGCAGCCTGTCGAAAGTTCTGGTCTTGAGGCCACGCAGCACTTCAGCATTCGCCCTCTCCGCTTGACCGTTGCTTCTCGGGTGAGCAACAGAAGCAAAGCAGACCTTGGCGCCAAGATCTTGGACATACTGCATGAAGGTGCGGCTCGTGAATTGTGTACTGTTGTCGGTGATGATCCTGTTAGGGATCCCGAAGCGGCAAACAATCGACCTACAGAACTTGACTGCTGACTGTGCGTTCACCTTTCTCACCGGCTCCACTTCCGGCCACTTTGTGAACTTTGTCGATTGCAACGTACAAGTACTCAAAGCCCCTGGCTGCGCGGGGAAAGGGGTCGAGGATGTCGAGCCCCCAGACCGAAAATGGCCAGGATAAAGGGATCGTTTGGAGAGCTTGAGTTGGCTGGTGTATCTGCTTGGAGTGGAACTGGCACGCTTCACACTTGGTTACTTGTGCAGTTGCATCCTGGAGGGCTTCTGGCCAAAAGAAACCTTGCCGGAATGCCTTGCCGGCAAGTGCTCTTGCACCAATGTGGTGACCACATATGCCTCCATGTATCTCTACCAACAGCTTTTGTCCATCTTCCCGGGGAATACACTTCAATTTCACACCATTGAGTCTTCTTCTGTACAGTGTGTTGTCAACAAACTGGTACATACTTTACTGCCGGGCTACTCTTTCCGCTTCTTCTTGTTCTTTGGGAAGTTCTCCTGTCTGAAGGAAATAGACAATCTGTTGCGCCCATGCTGGAGCTTGTGGCTCGACAGCAAGGACTAAAGGCACATCTGCTACTGCGGGAACATCCGCTTCTACGGCGAGGTCCTGTGGCTCAGCCGGAGCTTGATGTTCCCCGGTAAGCTTGCCGGAGAAAAGCTTGTCGGGAGCGTCTGCTTCAACTGTACAAACCCTAGGGCTTGCAGGAGCAGACTGCTCCTCAGCATTCTTGGTGTTGATCTTGGGGACCTTCTTGGTTGCGGCTTCGGGAAGCTCTGCCGGAAAATAGTCGCCATAAATCAACTTCCTCTTCTTGCTCCGACCAGTTGATGGTGTTACGAATGGTTGAGTCAGCTTGAGCACAAAAATCCCTGGTTCCACAGGTAACTTAAGTGCGGCGCACTTTGACAAGCCGCCAGCAATGTCGTTCTGAGCTCTTGGAACGTGCTCCATCTGTAGGCCGTCAAAGTGCTCTTCAAGCTTCCTCACTTCATCGATGTAGGCTTCCATCAACGGACTCTGATAACTCTTGTTCACTTGGCGGACAACAAGTTGCGAGTCACCCCTGACAATGAGCTTCTTAATCCCAAGGTCTGCCGCGATCCTGAGACCGGCAAGCAAACCCTCATACTCTGCAGTATTGTTTGTTGCTTGCTCCTTGGGAAAGTGCATCTGGACTACGTACTTGAGGTGCTCTCCTGTGGGTGCGACAAGCAGCATGCCAGCACCGGCGCCTTGCAGCAAGAAGGCACCATCAAAGTACATCAGCCACTCTTTGCTTGCTTCTTTGACGGGGATGCTCGTCTCTGGAATTTCTTCATCTGGTGTCGGCGTCCACTCTGCTATGAACTCTGCCAATGCTCTGCTCTGGATGGTTGAAGTGCTTTCAAACTTGAGGCCAAAACTTGACAGTTCCAGTGCCCACTCGACGATCCTGCCATTCGCTTCCGGATTCTGCAGTATCCTCTTCAGTGGAAAGCGAGTGACAACTGTGATCTCATGTGCTTGGAAGTAATGGCGCAACTTTCTCGAGGCCATGAGAAGGCCGAAAAGCAACTTCTGCACACCAGAGTACCTTGGCCTAGCCCCCTGCAGAAGGGAGCTGACAAAGTAAACTGGGCGCTGCACCATTTTCTTCCGTACCTCCTCTTCCGCCTGCGCAGATCCATCCTTGTCGGGACCAGAGCTTGTCGAGGAAGCCCCCTGCTTGTCGCTGGATGTGCTCGCCGCGGTTGCTGGCTCGTCGTCTGCCTCCCTCTCCGCTACTAACGCATCACTAACCACTTGATTTGTTGCCGCTAGGTACAGCAACAACTTCTCTTGTGGCTTAGGTGCGACAAGTATTGGAGTGGAGGACAGGTACCTCTTCAAGTCTTGCAGCGCAACCTCCGCTTTCGGAGTCCATTTCATTGGACCTGCCTTTTTCAAAATTTTGAAAAACGGCAGGGCGCGTTCAGCAGACTTAGAGATAAACCTGCTGAGAGCAGACACGCAACCGGCAAGTCTTCACACATCTTTGACGCGCTTGGGTTCTTCAATCCGCTCGATGCCCTTGATCTTGTCGGGATTGGCTTCAATCCCCCTTTGAGACACGAAACACCCGAGAAGCTTGCCGGAAGGTACTCCAAACACGCACTTCTCGGGGTTGAGCTTGAGCTGGATCTTGCGCAGATTTGCAAAGGTTTCGTCTAAATCTTGGATTAGTGTTGCCCTGTCCTTGCTCTTGACCACTATGTCATCCATATAGGCTTCCACATTTCTGTGTATTTGTGGCTCAAAAGCGGTATGGACAACTCTTGCAAATTTTGAACCAGCATTCTTCAAACCAAAAGGCATCCGTATGAAACAGTACGTGCCACATGGAGTGATGAATGCAGTCTTCTCCTCATCCTCTTCAGCCATGAAGATTTGATGGTATCCTGAGTATGCATCAAGAAATGAAAGCAAATCACATCCGGCCGTGGATTCAACAATCTGGTCGATGCGCGGCAAGGGAAATGGGTCTTTGGGACAAGCTTTATTCACATCGGTGAAGTCAATACAAAGCCTCCATTTCCCGTTTGCCTTGCGCACGACTACAGGATTGGCCAACCACGTAGGATGGAGCACTCCTCTGACAAGGCCTGCTGCTTCCAACTTCTTGATTTCTTCTGCAATGAATTCTTGGCGCTCCACTGCTTGTTTCCTGACTTTTTGCTTGACGGGCCGCGCGTGAGGACAGACGGCAAGCTTGTGCTCAAAAACTTTCCTGGGAACACCGGGGATGTCAGACGGTTGCCAGGCAAACACGTCGACGTACGCCCGCATGAAAGCAACGAGCGTGCTTTCCTATTTAGGGTCAAGTGTGGCACTGATGGTGAAAGTACCACCAGTGCCGTCCTCCTTGGCGGACACCTTCTTGGTTTCTGGCGGAGCTGCCATCGTCTTCCTACACTTGCCGGTGGAGCTCGATGGTGCATCCTCGACGGTTGCGCAGCACTCCGAAGAGGTGCGCTTGCCGGAGTGGGCACCAGAGCTCTTGCCGGACTGGGTCTTCTTCTTCCCCCCGGGAGCTTCAGCAGCAAGTGTCTTGCGATCTGTTGCGGCTGCTGCTTCCCGGTAAATCTTGTCGGTGCAGATAAGAGCATCTTTCTTGTCGCCAGGGACAGAGATGACGCTTATCGGGCCTGGCATCTTGAGCATGTTGTATGCGTAGTGAGAGGCTGCCATGAACTTGGCGAGTGCTGGACGGCCGAGTATCCCATTATAAGGCAATGGAAAATCGGCAACATCAAAAGTGACCTTCTCAGTTCTGAAGTTCAGCTCGCCGCCAAATGTCACTGGCAGCGTGATCTTCCCCTTTGGCTTGCTCCTTCCCGGGTTGATTCCTTGGAACGTGCCGGTTTCTTCGAGCTCGCTGTCAGGGATCTGGAGTTTCTGGATTACAGTGGAGGAGATCAGGTTCAAGCCGGCCCCGCCGTCAACTAGCATCTTGGTGACCTTGAGGTTGCGGATAGTTGGTGAAACCAACATCGGCAAGCACCCGACCGCAGTGGTGCGGTCAGGGTGGTCCTCAATATCAAAGATGATAGGCGTGCTGGACCACTTTAGAAGCTTGCGCGATTCGACAGGTAGTTCTGCCGCATTAACTTCCCGGATCCACTGCTTGAGTTGGCGGTGTGAAGTATGCAGAGAAGCACCGCCGTCAACGCACAAGACCTCTGTGGCTTTCTGGAACTCCTGCTCGCTGGTCTCTCCATCATCCATGTCCTCGTCGTCGTCGTCATCTTCATCCTTGTCACGGCCACAGGGAGGTCTGTCTCCTTGCTGCTGCTTGGCCTTGCCGCGGCGTCCTCCCCGGCCGTTGAATGGCCGCTTCTTGCCGGATCCTCCATCACCTCCTTGGGCCTTCTCCTTGTCGCACCGCTCGTACCCAGCCTTTTGCTGCTCGACGAGGTACTCGACTCTCTTGCAGTTCTGGAGGTCGTGGCCCTTGGTGCGGTGGATCTTGCAGTACTGCTTGTCGGTGCCGTCCTGCTTGTCGACGGCCGCCACAGCCTGGCAGTTGGTGCATGCGGCAGTCTCCTTGCCGGAGCTACCAACTTGGGCTTTATTGGCGCCAGCTTCCTTGCCGGACTGCTCAACGACCAGCACCTCTTTGTTCTTCTTCTTCCTTTTGTTCCGCCGCCGGTTTTTCTTTGCCGGGGCGGCATCCTCGCTGTCAGATCCTCCGGCTCCTGTATCCTCTCCGGGGAGTTTCCTCCCCTCTTCAGTGCGTGCACACTTGTCGGCCAGTGCGTACAGCTCGCTGACGTCCCTGATCTTGCACATCGCCATCTCCTCCCTCATCCTGCGGTTACGCACGTTCTGATGGAACGCGTTGATAACCGTGGCAGGGTGGACGTCTAGGATGTTGTGCTGCACACGGCTGAACCTCTGGATGAACTTGTGCAGGGACTCTCCTTCCTTCTGGGCGAGCAGGTGTAGGTCACTCTCTTGGCCATGGGGTTTGTGGCTGCCTGTAAAGGCGCCGACAAACTGATGGCAGAGATCTGCCCAAGAAGAAATGGAGTTGTCCGGCAAGTGCATGAGCCAAGACCTGACGTTGGGTTTGAGTACCAGAGGGAAGTAGTTCGCAAGAATCTTGTCGTCTCGCCCCCCGGCAGCTTGCACCGCGATGGTGTAGATGCTGAGGAACTCCGACGGGTGCGTCTTGTCGTCGTACTTCTCCGGCACGTCTGGCTTGAAATTTTTCATGCTGGGCCACTGGACTTGCCGCAGCTCACGAGTGAACGCAGGACAACCTACCGCGTACTTCAAGTCGCATGGTCCCCCTGGCGCTTGCATGTCGACAGTGGGCCCGGCGCGTTGGTCTGACTAATGCCGCGCTTCTCTTCGGTGCTCGATGCGAGTACGAGCGTCTTCTTGTCGGCGATCTTGAAGAACTTGGCGCTGATCACGACGAGTTCGCGAATCCGACGACGAGGTGGAGTCGCTGTCGAGGTTGACCCGGCGAGTCGGCGATCTTGGCCTTCGGGGCGGAGAGTGCACGGTGGTTGCACCCCCAGCGGTCTTGTCGCCATCTGCCCGCACCTGGCTGGCTTGCCGCGGTTGCGATGTGCTTGGTTGCCGCGGAGTGTCGCCGTTGGCGAAGGCGATGAGACTCTGAATGGTGGCCCTCCAGTCATCGGCCTTGTCTGCCGATGGAGGGAAGTCTAGGAGCAGTTGAGCTCGTGCTAGAGCTTTTGCTCGAGTGGCGGGTAGCGGTGGCGAACGGTGCGAGGAGCGGGATATGCTCGGACTTCTAACTATGTTAGAAGGAGCAGCATCCCGTACCGGCGACCGTGCCTTGCTCGTGCCAACATGTTGGCGCGCATGCTGGTCTTGAGCGTTCTGGGACCCACCAGCTTGACCTTGGCCCAGCAAGCGTATGGTACCGTGAGTACCAGGACGCTGCCGGTCCCGCGCCTCCTGAGATGGGCGTGGTGCATGCACGGACGCCGAGGTCTTGGAGTGCGCCCGGTCGTCGTGGGAGCCGGCTACGCCGCCGATGGGCAGCGCAGCCTTGTCCTTGGACCTGGCGGCACAGTGAGCTTCCTCGTCAGCGTCAGTTCTTCCGCCGGCGTCTACCCCACCAGCCGTTGGCTCCGGCGGTAGTGGGATCGACGCGGACGGACCTGCTGCCTCTGAGGCCTTCTTCTTCGGCGGCATGTTGATGAAGATGGTGAAGATCTAGCTCGTGTGGACGCCGGATCAGGTTCACACAACCTCGACGCTCCCCCTACCTGGCGCGCCAAATATGTCGTGGAAACTGATCGCCCACGAACACCTATGGGACCGGAGCCCCTATTCGGTATGGCGGGGGCGGAGATAGCACAAAGAGCAGATCGAGGCGAGCACACGGGCAGTTTACCCAGGTTCGGGCCGCACGGATGCATAAAACCCTACTCCTGCTTTGGTTTGTATTGAGTTCTTGGCTCGGGAGCGCTGGAAGCTACAGTACTCCTCAGCGGCTAACAAGACCGAGCGTGAGAGTGTTCGAATGTCTAAACCCCCTCTACGTTGCGCATGGGCCTCCTTTTATAGGCTCAAGGGGTCACCGACAGGTGGCAATGCAGGTGAGGGTAAAAGTGTAAAAAGAGTGGTAGTTGGTACAATGCTTGTACAGTGTTCCATACCTAACCCTAACGGTAGGGGACAAGGGCATTAAATGCCCGTCGCCGTTGCCCAAACAGTGCAAAAAGTGGCCGTCAGGGGCGCCACCGTCCGCCACGACGGTAGCCTTGTCATCGCCGCTTGCCATCGTGTACCCCTGGCTGCACAGCCCTCCGCCACGTGCGCCTGGAAGGGTCCGAGAGCGACGCGTGGGTGGATGCGCTGGAGCGCGGGTACTGAGTGGAAGCTTGCCGCGGCAAGCGCTTTGCCGCGGTTGCTATCTTGTCGCTTCCGGGAGCTTGTCGCTCACCGGGCCTTGCCGGGACGCGTGGCGCGTCGCGGCAAGTTCCTTGATGTGCCTTGGTTGGCCCTCCCGGCAAGCTCCTCTTGCCGGGGTCTTGTGTCTTGGGTGATCTTATGCCTTGAGTGCCCTTCCCGGCAAGCTCCTCTTGCCGGGGCCTTGTCTCCTAGGCTTGGATACTTTGTTCTTGAATGGCTCCAAAGGAATCACGGAGGACCTTGGCGATCACCTGGCAAGCCTTGCCGCGGGACACTGCGACTGCCCGTGCACAAGTTCGGGATACTAAGGGTACCCCTACTTTAGTACACCGACAGAAGGGGAGATCTGGCGAGGGAGAGAGAGGGAGTTGTGCGGTGGGGGCGATATGGATGGGTTCAATTACTAATGGCGCACCGCACCTTAGTGCGCCATAAGTATGGAGATTCTAAGGGCGCACCACCCCTTGGTGCGCCATTAGTATTGTGTTCTAGTTACTAGCCCGACTGGTCAGATATATATCCCACCTAACCCCACTACCCATCAGAACCCACCCACTAGCCCGACTGGTCAGCACGCAGCACACCCACCAGGAGGTCCTGGGTTCGATTCCCAGGCTCCCCAAATTTTTTTTATGCATTTAAAATGTTGTTTGACACTTATTTGTGTTTAAATATGTTCAAACTTGTTTAAATCATAACAGTAATATATTTTTTATAAAAAAGTAATAATTTTTTAAAAAATATCATCAAATTTGTTATTTGAAAATATTTATGAATATGAAAAAATATCATCAAATTTTTTATTTTGAATATATCATGAGTTCATGGGTCGGCGGCGGTGGCCGGTGGAGCGGGGGAGGGTGCGGTGGGTCGTCGGCGGCGGTTGAGTAGGGGAGGGTGCGGGGGGTCGGCGGCGGCGGCCGGTGGAGCGGGGGAGGGTGCGGTGGTGATGGGCCTCGAACCCCTCGTTGGTTACCCCAAGTGGAAGGTGTAAGATGCAGTAAGTAGAAGTGTTTTCCCCTAGCAAAGATGCCAAGGATCGATTCCCCAGAGACTCCTAGGTTCAACAAGTAGGTGTCAATTGCTACGGCGCCAGATTAGTAGCAACCAACGTGGACCTGCACACAGATACAAATAACTTTGCTCCCAACGAGTACAGAGAGGTTGTCAATCCCTCCGGCCTTGTAGTTCACAAAGGGTTAAAAGCAATGATAGTAGTGATAGATAGTTTTTGCAATAGTAGGTAAATAACGAAAAGTAAATAGTGGATGTGATCAATGAAGGTAATATGGACCGGAGTCTCATGATGTTCACTAGTGATGTCTCTCTCCCAAAAGACGATAAAACAGCTATGTGAGGTAAACAAATTACATCTGGGCAATTGACAGGACCACGAACGCAAACCAATGCTGACTACATTGCAAGAAAGGTTGAGGTTCAAAGCATGGGCGGTACACCAAAGTAAGTAGACCGAAATCCATCAATATCTACTACTAATCATCCACCTTGAGATATCTATCCAGAACATCTCGCTGGTATTAACTTGCGAGTCCCACCCATAGTGTAAAGTCAATGCAACAGACAACTGCATTAAAAGAACTTTGCGTAAAGTAAACAATCCTTGCACCCGCGGGCACAAGCACCGTTGTTTTCCCCCTTGTGGCAACAGGACATCCCCTAGACTCATTTTTCTGTCACCCAAGCTAGTCATCGAGGGGCATGAACCCACAATCGAGCATAACGTTCCCTCTTGGAGTCACTACCTACTACTCGGCCAAAGCAATAAATAACAACGGAGAACATGCAAGAATTACTTATGAACAAAAATATAAAAGAGGTGAATCAAATATATTACTCAAGATCAATCTGAACATAATCTCATAATCCATCGGATCCCAGCGAACTCAACATAGCAACAGCATAAGGATTACATAGGTGCCTCGATCATGTAGGGCAGCTCACGAGGACTAATTAGCGAAGCACAAGAACGGGAGGAGAACATCACATAGCTACTGGTCAAGGACTCATGGTCCAAGGGAGACTACTCACGAGTCATCCGGGAGGCGTCCATAGTGGTGGAGAAGCTCCCGGTGGTGATCCTCCCCTCCGGCAGGGTGCCGGGAAGAGTTCTCCTGGTGCTCCCGATCTTGGAAGCGGCGGCGGCGGCGGAACAGAGATGGGATCGCGAAAAGAGTTCCTGTTCTGAGGGTTTCGGAGGTCCCTCTAAATATATGCCAAAAGGGGGCACCGGACGGGCTTCGGGTGGCCCAGGCGCCCCCCCGGCGCGACCCAGGGGGGGGGCGCGCCCACAGGGCGCCTGGAGCCCCTGTGGCCCCCCAGGCTGCCCTTCGGACGCAGTGTTGTTTCCGGATCGCTGATTTTTTATATAATTTTTCTGGATTTTTCTGGGCAGTTCTCGAAACGTGAAAACCTGAAATACAAAAACAGCCGAAAACAGAAACTGGCACTGGGGTGCACTGGATTAGTAAGTTAGTCCAAATATGATCAAAAGTGTATGGAAGTGTATGAATATCATAGCAATATCACCCAAAAGTGGCATGGAGCAAGCAGAAATTATAGACACGTTTTGGACGTATCAACATCCCCAAGCTTAATTCCTGCTCGTCGTCGAGTAGGTAAATGATAACAAGAATAATTTTTCTGGTGACATGCTATTAACCATATAGGACTTTCTCATAGTCATATGACAAAAGCTTACTGAGACAATGATTCTAAAGTAATTAAGTTGTCTCAAGAGAAAATCACAAATGACTGAAAGTTTTACAACATGAAACTGAAACATCAAAAAGATTTGCAATGAACATGATGTGCAAATATGATAAAGTGATATCTAGCTTGTCACCTTTAGTGATGCAAAACATAAATGCAAGGGCACCTTCAAGGTTTAAGTGATGACTAGATACAATCATTTCAGAGTAAACGATATCACAATCATACAAAAGACAATGCTACTTTGGGACAATGCACATTACACTCAGAATGACAATCATGCTCTCAGTAGTTGGTGCTTGAAGTGCTAGAGCTTTTTATTTTGAAAACGTGGAAGCAATTGTGTCAACGGTAGTAGTACTTCATATGTGTCATGCATAAAACATCCTATAAGTTGCAAGCCTCATGCATCGAATACTAATAGTGCTCGCTCCTTGTCCTAATTAGCTCGGATCCCCATGGGTTATCATTGCATTACATATGTTTTAACCAAGTGTCACAAAGGGGTACCTCTATGCCACCTGTACAAAGGTCCAAGGAGATAAATGCATTTGATTTCTCGTTTTTGATAGATCTCAACTTGAGGACATCCATACCGGGACAACATAGAAAATAGATGATGGACTCCTCTTCAATGCATAAGCATATTCTCATAAGAGATTGAGTATTAATGTCCAAGCTAAAACTTCCACCATGATGCATGGCTTTGGTTGGCGGCCCAATGTTCTTCTCTAACAATATGCATAGTTATTCAACCCACGATAAATCACCCTTACTTCAGACAAGACGAACATGCATAGCAACTCACATGATATTCAACAAAAGTGTGACAGTTGATGGCGTCCCCAGAAACATGGTTACCGCTCAGCAAGCAACTTGTAAGAAATAAGATACATATGCAACATATTCTTTACCACAATAGTTTTTAGGCTACTTTCCCATGGGCTATGTATTGCATGGTTAGTTTGCTTAGTACAGGTGGAGGTTAGCAAAACACTAGGAGCGACCAACTAAGAGAGCAATGACGGTCATAATCATGTAGAGCGACAAAGCAATATTGAATCAGGCATGGTAGTTATATCGCTACTCAGAAATGAAAGATCATCAAGGCTTGACAGAGTTTCTTTACAGTCTTGAATATGCGTGAGCATACGCCAAGTCAATCAAAATAAATTCTCGAAGGAAGATATTAGTAAACCATACCATATCATAGGCAAACAAACCAAGTTGTTACTCCAATAACACATTGGGAACCCCCCAGCTATTTGAGATTAACCAAAAGAAAACCTGAACTACTAAGCACCATCATGAAAGTAGCATCTTTATCATAGACACATTAACCAATGCAACAGAAGCAAACTCTCTTAATAAGGTGAGCATGGTAATTAAAGAGAGTTCAAGCAACCAACTAAACAAAATCTCTTGAAAAGATAAGCATGAATACTAAGAGCAGAGTATGATAGTAGCTATTAAAAGACAAAGAACACACACAGCATAGATAGACATGAAAATTCTATGTAATGTTCTAGGTAGAGGTGGAGCGTGTTTCTCTCCCACATAAAGGAATTCTGGGTTCCGACTCGTTATGAAAAACTAAAAAGAAAACTAAAAGCAAGACGCTCCAAGCATAGCACATAACACATGAAGTGATAAAAATATAGCGAAACGAAAGACGAACTGATAATGTTGATGGAGAAGGGGATGCACGGGGGCATCCCCAATCTTAGACGCTTGAGTCTCCTTGAATATTTCTTGGGGGCGCACGGGGGCATCCCCAAGCTTGAGCGCTTGACACTCCTGAATCTTTTTATCATCTTCCCTCGCACACTTGAAAACTCCCTTCATACATAACTCATCATAATCTGATTAGCGAGGTTAGTACCCTTAATAAAATAATTATACCTTGCTGGAAATAAGGATATTCTTGAAGTTCTACAGTTTCTCAAGATTGCCAAAAGGTTTTTGCAAAGAAAAAGCAAGTTCTTAATTTGCAAAGTGAAGGTAAGGCAAAACAGGACAGAATCTGTGAAAAACAGAACAGCAGGCAGTAATTGATCTGTTCGGGATACTTCTGCAACTCAAATCAAAAAACTCAGAACTGACGCACGAAAGACAATTATATAGAGAACGCTGTCGAAAAAATTCTGACCAAAAATATGAACTAGTGATTATATACGTATTTTTCTATCCAAGGACAGAATCTGTTTCCTGGACAGCACCTCACAACTTTTGAACTTTCTAGCAATCGGAGGCTATACTTGGCACAAATATGAAAAGCAAAGATACAATGATGATGCTACAGCAGTAAACAACAGCAAGACACAACAAAAGCAAAATTTTTATTTATGTGGGCTGCCTCCCAAAAGCGCTTTCTTTTATGCCTTTAAGCTAGGCATAATGCATAGATCAAGTTTTATCAAGAGTAAAAGAATAGCTAGCCCGTACAACGGACTCAAAAGGTAACTTGATCTTCTTTCGAGGGAAGTGTTCCATCCCTTTCTTGAGAGGAAACTGAAATTTTATATTACCCTCTTTCATGTCAATGACAGCACCAACGGTGCGCAAAAAGGGACGTCCCAAAATAATTGGACATGAAGGATCACATTCAATATCCATAATAGTGAAATCAATGGGCACATAATTATCATTGACAACAATAAGAACATCATCGATCCTCCCCAAAGGTTTCTTTATGGAAGAATCAACAAGACGAACACCAAAAGAACAAGAATCATAAGGTTTCAATTTAAGCATATCATATATCCTTTTGGGCATAACAGAGGTACTAGCACCAACATTACATAATGCATAACAAGAGAAGTCATTCAAAGTAATTTTTATCATAGGATCCCAACCATCTTCTAGCTTTCTAGGTATGGAGGCTTCTACTCTAAGTTTCTCCTCCCTAGCTTTGATGAGAGCATTAGTGATATGCTCTGTGAAGGCAAGGTTAAGCGTGCTAGTGCGGGGATCTCTAGACATCTTGTGAAGGAAATCAATAACTTCGGTAAGAGTGCAATTATCAAAATCAAGGTCACGAGCATCAAGTAAAGTGGTAGTGGTGTCCTTAAGGTTCACTTGTTTGGTAGCTTCTATAGTCATAGCATCACCATTAATAGGTCCGTTGGGACCAGGAGTACATTGGGTGCTAAGAGTGTGGACATCCTCAATAACTTGGATAGTAGCAACAGTGTGGTGGGTAGGAAGGCTCTTAATTCTCTCTTCTTCCTCCCTTTCTCTAGCCCATCTTTCTTTGAGCTTAGCCATCATCCTAATATTTTCATTAATTTGTACTTCAGTAGCATTAATAGGGATGACTTCCCTCTCCTTAAGAGGAGAAGTTTCAATTTTTAGCAATTTTACCTCATTGGCTAAGTGGTCTACCTTAAAAGAAAGATCATCTAGTTTATGTAGTTTCTCTTCTACATTCTTATTAAAGGCTTTTTGGGTAGTGATGAAATCTCTAAGCATGGTCTCTAGTTCAGTATTGGAGTTCTTGGTACTAGGATAAGCATTGTTGTTCCCATAAAAGTTAGAGGGGAACGGTCTAGAATTGTTACCAAAGTTACTCCTATAAGCATTGTTGTTAAAATTGTTTCTAGCGATAAAGTTCACATCTACTTGTTCTTGAGCAATCAAAGAATTTAAAGGAACATCACGAGGATCAACAGTAGATTGCTTCGAAAGTAGAGACATGATCAAGTCAACTTTTTCATTAACGGAGGAAATCTCCTCGACAGAGTTTACCTTCCTACCTATTAGAGCGCGTTCGGTGTGCCATTGGGAATAGTTGGTCATCATCTCATCGAGAAGCTTTGTGGCAGCACCAAGTGTAGTTGACATAAAAGTTCCTCCCACGGCCGAGTCTAACAAGTTCCGCGAGGTTAAGTTCAAGCCTGCATAAAAAGTTTGGATAACCATCCAAGTAGTCAAACCGTGAGTAGGGCAGTTCTTGATAAGAGACTTCATACGTTCCCAAGCTTGGGCAACGTGTTCATTATCCAATTGTTTAAAATTCATGATGTTACTTCTAAGTTGGATAATTTTAGCAGGTGGATAGTATTTTCCGATAAAAGCATCTTTGCACTTGTCCCAAGAATCTATGCTATCTCTAGGCAAAGACTGAAACCAAATTTTAGCTCCTCCTCTCAAGGAGAAAGGAAAAAGCTTAAGGTTAACAATATTACCATCTATTTCTTGGTACTTTTGCATATCACAAAGTTCAACAAAGTTGTTCAAGTGTAAAGCAGCATCATCTCCAGCACCGGAGAATTGTTCTCTCATGACTAAGTTAAGTAAAGCAGGTTTAATTTCATATGAAGGTGCTGAAGTGGCAGGTGTAGTGATAGGTGTGCTGATAAAGTCATCGTTGTTGTGACTAGTAAAGTCACACAACTTGGTGTTCTCGGTGGAACCCATAGTAGCAAGCAAGCAAGATAACTATTTTTGTGATTTTCGATAAAAGCAACTAAAGCAAAAATGAAAGGTAAACTAATAAGACTAAAAATCAAAGGTAAAAGATAGCATGCAACTCCCCTATCCTGAAGAGTGGAGTCCCAGGCAACGGCGCCAGAAAATACTCCTTGATGGGCCTCGAACCCCTCGTTGGTTACCCCAAGTGGAAGGTGTAAGATGCAGTAAGTAGAAGTGTTTTCCCCTAGCAAACATGCCAAGGATCGATTCCCCAGAGACTCCTAGGTTCAACAAGTAGGTGTCAATTGCTACGGCGCCAGATTAGTAGCAACCAACGTGGACCTGCACACAGATACAAATAACTTTGCTCCCAACGAGTACATAGAGGTTGTCAATCCCTCCGGCCTTATAGTTCACAAAGGGTTAAAAGCAATGATAGTAGTGATAGATAGTTTTTGCAATAGTAGGTAAATAACGAAAAGTAAATAGTGGATGTGATCAATGATGGTAATATGGACCGGAGTCTCATGATGTTCACTAGTGATGTCTCTCTCCCAAAAGACGATAAGACAGCTATGTGAGGTAAACAAATTACAGCTGGGCAATTGACAGGACCACGAACGCAAACCAATGCTGACTACATTGCAAGAAAGGTTGAGGTTCAAAGCATGGGCGGTACGCCAAAGTAAGTAGACCGAAATCCATCAATATCTACTACTAATCATCCACCTTGAGATATCTATCCAGAACATCTCGCTGGTATTAAGTTGCGAGTCCCACCCATAGTGTAAACTCAATGCAACAGACAACTGCATTAAAAGAACTTTGCGTAAAGTAAACAATCCTTGCACCCGCGGGCACAAGCACCGTTGTTTTCCCCCTTGTGGCAACAGCACATCCCGTAGACTCATGTTTCTGTCACTCAAGCTAGTCATCGAGGGGCATGAACCCACAATCGAGCATAACGTTCCCTCTTGGAGTCACTACCTACTACTCGGCCAAAGCAATAAATAACAACGGAGAACATGCAAGAATTACTTATGAACAAAAATATAAAAGAGGTGAATCAAATATATTACTCAAGATCAATCGGAACATAATCTCATAATCCATCGGATCCCAGCAAACTCAACATAGCAACAGCATAAGGATTACATAGGTGCCTCGATCATGTAGGGCAGCTCACGAGGACTAATTAGTGAAGCACAAGAACGGGAGGAGAACATCACATAGCTACTGGTCATGGACTCATGGTCCAAGGGAGACTACTCACGAGTCATCCGGGAGGCGTCCATGGTGGTGGAGAAGCTCCCGGTGGTGATCCTCCCCTCCGGCAGGGTGCCGGGAAGAGTTCTCCTGGTGCTCCCGATCTTGGAAGCGGCGGCGGCGGCGGAACAGAGATGGGATCGCGAAAAGAGTTCCTGTTCTGAGGGTTTCAGAGGTCCCTCTAAATATATGCCAAAGGGGGGCACCGGACAGGCTTCGGGGGGCCCAGGCGCCCCCCCGGCGTGGCCCAGGGGGGGTGGCGCCCACAGGGCGCCTGGAGCCCCTGTGGCCCCCCCCAGGCTGCCCTTCGGACGCAGTGTTGTTTCCGGATCGCTGCTTTTTTATATAATTTTTCTGGATTTTTCTGGGCAGTTCTCGAAACGTGAAAACCTGAAATACAAAAACAGCCGAAAAGAGAAACTGGCACTGGGGTGCACTGGATTAGTAAGTTAGTCCAAATATGATCAAAATTGTATGGAAGTGTATGAATATCATAGCAATATCACCCAAAAGTGGCATGGAGCAAGCAGAAATTATAGATACGTTTTGGACGTATCAGGTGGGTAGTCGGTGGCGGTTGAGTAGGGGAGGGTGCGGGGGGTCGGCGGCGGCGGCCGGTGGAGCGGGGCGTGCTCGGCGGCGAGGTGGACCGGATCTGGTGAGGTGGGATAGCGATCGAGATGGAGGGGGATCAAGATCGAGTGTCCATGAAATTTAAAAACATTGAAGAGTTCAAAAAGTTCCCATGAAATACAATCGAGAAATGAAGGCTACGATTTAAATACAATCGATCTTAGCTAGCTATCTATTCACAATCTTCTTGCCCTTCTTTTTCGCAAATGGAGTTCTTCTGTGGAACGGACGTCCTTTAGGTAGGGTGGTCCTGCTTCTTCTTGTGGTGTATGCTGCTACTTCATGATCGTCGTCATGTTCGATCCTCGGGTCGCCGTACTTGTCGAAGTCTTGCTCATTGGCTACTCCATCCATTCTGATGATCTTCCTTTTGCCTCTCCTCACGACAACACGAATGTGCTTTGATGGGTCGGTAATGAAGAAGCATTGGTCAACTTGGGAAGCCAGTACCCATGGCTCATTTTTCGCGGTGACGTTTGCGCCCGCGGTCATGGATTTGGCTTCGGGTATAACCATGGTGGTGAAATACCGGTCTTCTTTTAGGACGCTCTTGGCCCATCTGACACTGAACATCGGGACCTTCTCTCCACCGTAGCTCAGCTCCCAGATCTCCTCGATCCTTCCGTAGTATCTGTCCTTGTCATTACCGGTGTAGGATTCCATCATTACCGCAGAGTTCTGATAACCATCGCTCTTCATGTCCTTGGCCTCGGTGTAGAATGTGTAGCCGTTGATAACGTACGCCTCATAGGTCATCAGGTTGTGCTCGGCGCCCTGTGACAAGGCGAATATGAGTTGTTCTTCCGCGGAAGAATCCTCATGTAAAGGGTACGACAGAAGCTTCTGCTTGAACCAACGCGTGAAACATGAGTTGTGCTCTTTGATTATATCTCCATCCTTACTCTGTTGGCCTCGGTCATTGTACGTCTTCTCAATAAAGGTTTTGTGCTCTACCACCCAAGGATCGACCACGTCTATGTGTTGTAGCGCGACTAGGTTTGCTCTTTCAAAGTCGGCGAGTCGACCCTCGAAGTCGACATGCATTTCGCGGCGACCATCACGGTGACCCCATCCAGCAAGCCTGCCGAGGTTCCTGTTGACGGGCAGACCAACGGGGTTCTCGATGCCTAGATAATTCGTGCAGTAGGAGATGCACTCTTCATCAGAAAGCCCCTGGCTATGCTTCCCTATGGACGTGACATGTTGCGAACGTATCCTTTGATGACACCATTCATCCTTTCGAACGGCATCATGCTGTGCAGGAACGTCGGCCCGAGTTGGATGATATCGTCCACGATATGGACCAGCAAATGCACCATAACGTCGAAGAATGCAGGAGGGAAGTACATATCAAGCTCGCATAGTATCACCACGATCTCTTCCTCTAGCCTTCTGAGTTGCCTCACGCCAACAGACTTCCGAGAGATGACGTCGAAAAAGTTGCATAGGCCAAATAGGGTTTCACGGACGTGCGCGTCCATGATCCCACGGATTGCAACTGGAAGTATCTGCGTCATCAGCACGTGACAGTCCTGAGACTTCATCCCGCTGAACTTCAGCTTCGCCCGGTCTAGGTATCTGCTTATCTTCCCCGCGTAACCGCAAGGAAGTTGTACTCCTACGAGGCAGGTGAAAAACTGCTCGATCTCCTACTGACTTAGAGTGAAGCACACGGGAGGGTAGTCATTTCCGGTCTTCTTGGCCTTTTTGCCTTTGCGACGACTTTCCGTGTCCTGCTTCGCCTCATCATCATCATCATCATCATGATCATCATATATAGCGTGAAGCTCCTGCCTGATGCCCATTGATTTCAAGTCTGCCCTTGCTTTCGGCCCATCTTTGGTCCTCTTTGGCATGTTGAGCAGGGTACCAAGCAGACTCTCGCACACGTTCTTCGTGATATGCATTACATCAAGGCTGTGAGGCACACGGTGGATCTTCCAGTACGGCAAGTCCCAGAAAACAGACCTCGTTTTCCATACCTTCAGTAGCGGCTCTAGCGCCTTTCGCTTCTTTCCCGGCTCTGGCGCCTTTTGCTTCTTTCCCGGCAGTGGGCAATCTTTCCAATTTTTCAACAGCTCGTCTATTTCCTCGCCGCTCCTTGTATGCGGGCGTCCTCGGGGTTCGGTTTCACAATCGAACAGATCCTTGCGTTTTCTCCACGGGTTATCGTCGCGAAGCCACCTTCGATGTCCCATGAACACTACAAGAAATATGTCAACTTATGACCTTCTGTTAGTGACCCTGGAAGAATTGGTCATAGATCTATGACCATTTCAGACCAATTGGTCAAAAGCTGTTCGGGTGGCTCCAAACCCTAAACTATAACGACCATTTTGGTCAGAAAGGTCATAATTTCCTTACATGAAATGGTCATAAAGCAGATAGCACTGGTTCGCTGCCTTATTTCTAGCTGATCATGACCAATATAGATGGTCATAACCTTGTAAATTGTGGTGGGTTGCTACGACTAGGCGCCACCTCATCAGTTTTGCCTATGTGTCATGTCCATGTGGCAGTTTTTGCCCTAGGTTGTGAAGCAACCTATATTTCTGTCATTCCCAAAATTCCCCAAAAAATCTCATAAATTCTTTGGGTCATATCTTCATCAAATATGTAAAAAAACTTCCTTTCCTAGTTCAAAAATAATTCAAAAATATTCATTTCCTATTCTGTTCAAAAAAACACTTTGTGAAGGAAGTACCACTTTGGCATGTCCAAATGGTATCCATTTTCTACAGTGCTTTCCTATGCCCAAATAACTATCCTCCACCAAATGCTAGGTCAATCCATTCATTATTTTGAGCCCAGCTTCAACATTTGTATTTATGTCCAGTGTGGTACTTTGCAAAGCAAGTACCACCTAGACTCCTCCTTTTGAGCTGAAAATTTGTGAAGACGTTCTTCTTAGTAACTGATCATCCTCAACCAAAACTCAAGCCCATTATCCATGTGCATTTCCCGTACCGCTAATCAAACACTTGGGTGCTAATTCATGTTTGAGCATCGATCGGTCTCCTCGTGAGAATCTTATGTTGTAATTTTCTTCCTAGCACCTACCTGGGGAGTGCCCAACCCACTAGACATGCCTAGGCCTCCCAGAACACATGGCAATGCCACAGTCACGTGGTGACCACGCGGCGGGCATGCGAGTTTACGTGCTCTAGAATTGGGGCCCTCGACCACCGCCCAAACCTCGACGTATCACTACCAAACCATGTATTTATGATTAAATAGGTACTTATGTAACTAGAAATGATTTTTGGAAAAAATAAATAGCAAACTATGAGGGAGCTACAGTTCAAATTTGACTCGCTTCCAACTGAATCGGCAGAAATTTGTCTTTTTCACGATAGGTGGATCAAAACTTTTTACACCCAACCATTTTGTCAATTGTGCATTAAATATGCCCTAGTATTTTAGAAAATTGATTTGGTCCAATTTTGCAACAATTATTTGGGAGGTCCTTCACAAAAAAACCTCCTTTTGGGCACTCGAAAAATGGAAAATGATTTTTTCATCCAAAGAAAATGAAAACTTCCTTAGGCAATATTGTTTGCCATTCCAAGATGCACCCTTGTGCACAATATGAGATCATTTGAACAAAGTATGCCATGAATGTGGCCATAGGATTGATCATTTGGCTTGAAAGCCATGAATCTTCACGCACGATAGCTCATTTCTGAGAACACTTTTTTAAAAGAATTGTTGTATTACAAGTTTATTATTTGTCCTGGTAACTTGGTCATATATAATGACACAATGCGAAGGTTTTCCAATTTTTTGATTTTTTTTTGAATTTTTTTATGCCCCTTTCAAAATGCGGTCAAAACGGCGCGAGTGACTGTTCCTAACTAGTGGTTGAATCTTGGTATTTTTTTTGTGTTTCTATGATTAAAGAGATACTTATGTACGTAGAAATGATTTTTGTAAAAAATAAATAGGAAACTACAAAGGAGCTGCAGTTCAAATTTGACCCGCTTCCATCTGAATCGGCCGAAATTTGTCTTTTTGACGAGAGGTGGATCAAAAGTTTTTACACCCAACCATTTGGTCAATTGTGCATTAAATATGGCCTAGTATTTTATAAAAATGATTTGGTCCAATTTTGGGAGGTCCTTCACAAAAAAACCTCCTTTTGGGCACTCGAAAAATGGAAAATGAATTTTTCATCCAAAGAAAGTGAAAACTCCCTTAGGAAACATCGTTTGCCATTCCAATATGCACCCTTGTGCAAAATATGAGATCATTTGAACAAACTATGCCATGAATGTGGCCATAAGATTGATCAATTGGCTTGAAAGCCATGCATCTTCACCCATGTTAGCTCATTTTTGAGAACACTTTTTTAAAATATTTTCCGTATTACAAGTTTATTATTTTTCCTGGTAACTTCGTCATGTATAATGACACAATGCGAAGTTTTTCCAATTTTTTGATTTTTTTTAATTTTTTATGCCCGTTTCAAAATGCGGTCAAAACGGCGGGAATGACCGTTCCTAGCTAGTGGTTGAATCTTGGTATTTTTTGGTGTTTCTCTGATTAAATAGATACTTATGTACCTATAAATGATTTTCGTAAAAAATAAAGAGCAAACTACAAGGCAGCTACAGTTCAAATTTGACCCACTTCCAGCTGAATCGGCCGAAATTTGTCTTTTTCACGAGACGTGGATCAAAACTTTTTACACCCTACCATTTGTTCAATTGTGCATTAAATATGGCCTAGTATTTTACAAAAATGATTTGGTCCGATTTTGCAACAATTATTTGCGAGGTCATTAACAAAAAAACCTCCTTTTGGGGACTCGAAAAATGGAAAATGAATTTTTCGTCCAAAGAAAATGAAAACTTCCTTAGGCAACATTGTATGCCATTCCAATATGCATCCTTGTGCACAATATGAGATCATTTTAACAAACAATGTCATGAATGTGGCCATAAGATTGATCATTTGGCTTGAAAGCCATGAATCTTCACGCATGATAGCTCGTTTCTGATAACACTTTTTAAAATAATTGTCGTATTACAAGTTTATAATTTTTGCTGGTAACTTGGCCACATATAATGACACAATGCAAAGGTTTTCCAATTTTTTGATTTTGTTTTGAATTTTTTATGCCCGTTTCAAAATGCGGTCAAAACGGCGAGAATGACCGTTCCTAGCTAGTGGTTGATTCTTCGAAAACTTTTGGTGTTTATCTGATTAAATAGATACTTTTTTACCTAAAAATGATTTTTGGGAAAAATAAAGAGGAAACTATGTTGCAGCTGCAGTTCAAATTTGACCCGCTGCCAGCTGAATCGGCAGAAATTTGTCTTTTTCACGAGAGGTGATTCAAAACTTTTAACACCCAACCATTTGGTCAATTGTGCATTATATATGGCCTAGTATTTTAGAAAATTGATTTGGTACAATTTTATAATAAATATACGGTAAGTCCTTCATAAAAAACTTATTTTGGGCAATCAAAAAATGGAAAATTATTTTTTCGTGCAAAAGAAATAAAACTACCTTTGTCAATATTGTTTGCCAATCTAAGAGCTAAACTTCTTCAAAATATGACATAATTTGAACAAATATTTGATAGGTCTTTCACAAAAAAACTCATTTTGAGCATTAAAAATGGAATGAAAAATTTGTCTGTAATCAATCATGACCAATTTATATGGTCAAAAGGTCTTCAGATTGTTTAGTGCGTTCTGATTGGTCCAGAGGCATATCACACGGATCATGTATCAACCACCGTCGGATGCTTCTAGATCCAATGGCAGCCCTCACCCCCTCACCCTCTCACCCAAACCCTAACACAGATCCCCTCCTCTCACCGATCCACTCTCCCCCTCTCGTCCCACAGACGCAACCCCCAACCCTCTCAATCTCAGTCTCTCGATCTCTCAATCCACCCAACCGCCGCCGTCGCCGTCCTTTGTCCTCTCCCCCATCCCCGGTCGCCGGCAACCTCTCCCTTCCCCTCCCTTTCTCTCCCACGACCGTGGTCGGATCCGCGCTCCCTCCTCGCTCATGACCTAGACCTAGCCGCATGGCAGGCCATGGCCATGGCTGCGGCCAGATCCACCCCGCTCCCCTGCTTCTTTCCGTCGACGCCCGGTGGTCATCCTCCCTTAGGCCACCCGCCCCCCTTCGTCATCCCGCAGTAGCTTACCCACCCCACCTTCCCCTCCTTCCCGACGCCGACGCACTTGTTCCCCGCCTTCCCCCGCCTCTTCTCATTGTCGTCCGCAGGTACACCTAAACCGCCTCCTCCTCCCCGTCGATCCTTCGTTTCCCCGTGGCCCTGGGCCAGCGTTGACCGTTTCCTAGCTCCCGCAGGCAAATCGAGCATGGTGGTCGTCGGCTCCATGGACTCCTTCGAGGACATCCACGCCAAGGTGCGACGCCGATCCCGTCCCTTCTCGCCCCAGCTTTTCTATCGATTCTTCACACTGTTGTTGACAGTACTATGCGTTCTATTTTTTGGTGTTGCAGGTCAGGCGATGGCACTTGTGATTGAGAAGATGAGCAAGCAGTACCATAGGATACCCGTGTACAAGGTGGACATCGACAAGGTAAGCAAACATATTTTATTCTCGCTCATGTAATGTTGAATCACTGACGAATTCGATGCCAGCTATGCTCTGTTTGGAATCCTGCTCCGGTTCCCGTTGGTTGGATGACAAACTTTTTTTTATTTTTCATCTGTCTATGCATGTCTTCTGCTCTCCCTCTTCCTCTATGGAACGGAGCCATCCATTCGATCTGCCATAGGCGGCTCCAGTTGATGCTCGACGTCGATAAACAAAATTCTCCCACTCGAAGATGAAGATGGAGGGTCGACAGCACCAAGGGTCGATTTCCTCCTGCCTTCATGCGCGCCAGCAAGCGGGACCTACAGCCTCCACCACCGGCGTCGGCATCACGTCAGGGCAGGTAACCCCCAAACCCCCTCCCTTCTGCTCTGTTGGTGATGCTCATTTAGGGGTCCCAGCCATTGGAACTCAACTTGGAAGCACCGAACCTACAAAAATTATTTAGTTACATATGAATGATCATTGACATAAGATAGTTGTAATATGTATGCTGCTTGACATGTGTCCTATTCCTCACTCGTCGTTTTAAAAGATCCCAGTGAAGATGGCTAACAACAAGCCTCTCTCAAAATAGATGACTCCAGAACCTGCTATGTTTCCTCTCTTTGCAATTCCATTCTCACTATTTTCTCCTGATGTTTATGTCGGCACAACGTAAATGCCAAGGCGCTTGAATGTCTAATGTTTATTTTTAATTACTGCAGTTCTAAAAGTTAGTGATGCCTCCTGTTGTACAAATTGTTAGATCAATCTTCCTTTTCTTAACAACACTGAATCAGAAAGAGATACAAATATAAAAAAATGCGTATATTTCCATAGTGACAGTACTAATACGGGGTTTCTGCCCTGTTAACTCTTGAATAAATTGCTTCTTAACTAGAATGAATGAGAAACTTGATCCTGCGATGCTAATGTCTAATGTTTGTTTTCAATTACTGCAGTTCTAAAAGTTGGTGATGCCTCCCGTTGTACAAATTGCTTGATCAATCTTCCTTTTCTTAACAACACTGAATCAGAAAGAGATACAAATATTAAAAAAATTAATGTGTATATTTCCATAGTGACAGTATATTGCCATTTCTATGTTCGTATTAGCTGCATCTTATTTGTGTTTCCCCAGTTTATGAATCATGTTTTCGTTTACGTGTCGTAAAAAGGCTGTATTTGGTAATCAGCCAAAATGCCTCTCTTTTTTAGCTGATGAATCGTCCTACATGCATAGTTTGCTTGATGTCCGTGTTTATCCAGATTCCAGAATGTTTGATTGCAACATTCTATTGAAGATAGAAGTATAGGACCAGCGTACATGATTTGGAACCTTTTGGTTTCGATCAGTTGTTGCTTCTGATTTAATGCCTATGCTCAGGCTGTTGTTGATTAAATGCTTATGTTGTTGCTGCATGCTTATGCTACTGATTCAATGCTTAGGAATTGATTGAATTGAACCTGTTGTAATCCTTTCTGTTCTACTTGTATTTAATTTTTGGGTTTCTATTTGATTTTTTAGTCTGTTATATACGGTTCATCTTCAGTTTCTTCTGTAACTTGCTTGGAGCTTAGAATACACAGCACAACTAGTCTCATATACAACTAAGACCAACGATTCATGCTGAATGCTGTATATATATATATATATATATATACCGGTCTATTCTCATAACATTATGAGAATAATATTCTCATAACACTTCCGAACTGCATTGCAAAAATGCATTGGAGAACTATGCGCACTGCTTCCGTCTTCTGCTGTGCACCACATGGAGGTGCAGCAGGAAACATTCATCTAGCATCGTTTCTGGCTAGTTTCTCTGATTTGTACTGGTTTATTCGCGCTTGCGCTGATTTAATTTGCGGTTAAGCACTGAATTCTGCGAGAAAACGACGGAAATCCTTGGATTTTGGCGGATCTGCGTCCGTTCGTCCGCCTTTCTCTGTTTCTCTGTTCTCCGCAGTGCGGATCGAAATTGCTGCGTTTTGTTTGTATGTTCTGTTGTTTTCGACATTTTACGGGCTGCTTTTGATCTCATCCGTATGAATTGGAGCGGATTAAGTTGTTATTTTGGAAGAATTTTAAGTTTTCTATCCACGTTTTTTTGCGGCGCGAGTGGCTCTGGTCGTTTATCAAAAGATGTTCTTTGAGTTTTTTTGCATTATATAGTCGATAGAACTGCATCGCAGGCTGTGTGTTTCGTCTGTGAATTGCGGCCAAGAGCGGTGGACTGCAGTAATATGCAAATGCGCGTTGAATTTTTTGTCGTGCGGCGAACTGCAATAATATGCAATGCGAGCCTATATGAACTGCATTACAGCCACGGTTGCGTGGGGTACTAGTTTTATAAGTTTTTTCGATTGGTCAAGCGAGGCGGACTGCTTTTTTTGCGTTGCTTCTGGTGTATTTTATTTATGAGAATTCTGAGCACAAGTGAAGTGCTCTTTTTTATATATAGTTTTTCATATGCAGCAGCAATTGAAGAACATGCATTCTGGAAACCCCCACCGAGCTTTTCCTCTTTTTTTAACCCACGTACGGAACTATAGTTTTTTTAATAAAAGAGCACTGCATCAAACTTCTTTAACAGGAGCAGTTTTTGTGAAAGAATTCTCTATGTGAACTGCTCTGATAGTTTTGTTTTTTTATGTGTATCCTAGCTACATCAGCGGTTTTGAAGCAATGTACATAATGAAAACAGAGTACTGAGAACTGCATATATTTGATAGATAGAAACTACGATTCTGGGGTCATGATTAACATACTACATCATGAAGCAAACTAACGCAACATAAGCAAACATTGTCCGAAAGCAAACTAGAACGAAAGCAAACTAATCTACATATGCAGAAGGAAATTAAATCGAGCACTTGCGACAGGAATCGTTGGGTTTCAGCATCTGTCCTGCTTCACCAGTTCCACCCGTTGGAGTTGGAGGTGGAAGTTGATGCTCCCTTGCCCCACGGCTTCCAGGAAGACTGTAACACCCCAAAAATTTAATCTTGTTTTATTAATTAGAATTTTGTCAGAAAGATTTATTTTCTATTTTTTTGACTTTTCTATTAATTTCAGAGCTACTTCTTTTCTCTGGAATTTAATTTTTTTCCCCTTTTATCTGAAACTTTTGGACAATATTGAGGGGCTTGAATGCTTTCTTAAAACATTGATTTTGTGGGTATGCAAGTGGAAGCATTTTTATAATACTTTTGCCAAGCATCAATTCTTTTAAAATGGCTTTTCCATTCTTTCAAGGGCTCCCATTGCACTGCAACCTATTTAAATATTTCTTTAAAAATTCCACCAAAATTTGGAGATGACAGTAGATGCATATAACTCATTTTTATGCAAAAATCCAGCTTTGTGTTTTATGAATTTTGAGCAAAACATCCTCTTTTTTATTCTGGTCCAGTTTGGTATTTTGCACTGCAACCCTATTTTAAATCCCTCTAGTGATCTTGGGATCTTTCCTGCTATTAGTACTTGCTACCAAAACCTTAAGTCCAGGATATTGGACCCATTTGAATAATTTTGGTCCATGCAATAATAGCCTACATTTTCTGTCCAGATTTGGTTTTCTCAAAAACTTGCACTAACAAGTTTCTGGTTATGCCAAACTAACCTTGCCACCATCACCTACACCTAAAGAGATCCCAGTCTGGTAAGTTTGGAGTCCAGAAAGATCTCCTAGGTGGCCTTGGCATATTGTCAAACAGCTGACGTGCATGACCAGAATTGGCATGCTCTCAACTTTGTATTATAGATTTTTCTTCCTGGACAAACCAACATGTCCTCTAGCCTCCTTTTGCCCACTAACCTAACCCTGGGTAGTTCCAACAGCACCAGAGCATTTTTGGTCACCCTAGCATTTCATCGAGCACGTGGTGGGCATGCCGAGAGCACGAGCAGAGCGTGCGTTTTGCACGCGCGCGCGCCCGAGCCGCCGCGTCGTGCCCCTGGCCCTTGCTCACCTGCAGAGACACGCCGCCCTCGTCCACACGTCGGAACCCTCCAAGCCAACCTCTGGCACCCCTCAGCGCTGCCACAGCGAGCCCCTTGGCGGCTAGCCTTCGGCTACAGCTCGCCGTACCATGGCCGGCGCCGCCCAAACCATCCCCGCTCGCCAGCTGCCTCCTTGTGCAGTGCCTCGCCCGTCCGCAAGCTCCTGACGCCGTCCCCGACCACGACACGTCGCCCTGCTAGCTACAGAACGGCGGTACACCGGCGTTCTTATCCGCAGCCGCGGGAACCGACCTCCCCCGCCTATAAAAGGAGCCCCGGACTCGTCCAGACACTCAGGCGACCTCAGGACATCTCCCTAGAGCTCCCGTAGCCAGCAATCGTCGGAGAGAGGCCATCTTCCTCGTCTCCGGTAGCTTCGGCCGCCGCCGCATCCCAGTGCCGTGCGTCGCAGGCAGAGCTTCCCACGCCCATCCAGTACCACCATACGCCTCCCCTAGACCACGCGGAGCTTCCCAACCCCTCAAACACGACCAAGAACCGCCGTAGCTCGAGTCCCCAAATCCTCCCGAGACGCCGTCCGCCGCAGAGCTCGCCGCCGGCGAACCCCTTCGCCCCCGAGACCCTTTCGACCACTGGGAGGATCGCCCTGGAGCGGCGGATCCTTTCCCACCCTCGGATGGCTCCTAGGAGCCGTCGTCCGCCGGCGAGGACCGTCGGGCCTCCGCCCAGGCTCGGCCGCGGGAGGAAGGAGAAGGGCGACTGGTCAAATATGACCAGTGGACCCAAGGGCCCCACCCGTCTGTGACCCCAGGCTCGGCTGAGCGTTTTAAGTGAAGGCGTAAACCCTGCAGTACGTCTTCCTTTTCCCAAAAGCGTATTCTATTTCGAACCGTTTTCCTTTTCTGTTTTATTTAAAACCAGATTTTGACCAGGACTTTGACTGGGCATATCTTTTTAAATAAAACTCCAAATGAGTTGATTCTTTTTCCTACCTCTCTCAAATTTCACTTAGTTTATTTTAAGATTTATTTCAAAAATAATTATGACAACTTTTTGTACTGTTTTTAGATTATGTGTTAATTTGAATATTTTCAAAATTAGGAATTGGAGGGAAGATCAAAACTTTCAAAAGTTTTGAAGTGCACCTCACCTCTCTGCACCTTGAAGGCAAGCATCTTGAACTCCATTATGACATAAGTTGTGTGTTGTTTGCTAGAACATATGAACTCCATCAATATGCTAAAATGGAGTAGCGTTATTTCATGTGGTAGTCATACTCATGCATATCATCATATGGTGAAAATCTTTTCTGTTATATGTGTGACATTGGTGACAGTAGCCACTTCTCATGCCACATGTGCCTGGTGACAGTTCGGATGGAGTCCGAAGGAAGATTGTGTTCCGGTGAACACAACCGCGTGACGGACATCTCGTTGTGGCGAGGATGTGCCGTGAGGCATGATGGGGCATGGTGAGTGGTGACCCTGTCAGGAAAACTGTGGAAAGTATCTGTTGTGCTAACCATGCAGGGAACACATAAGCCTCCTGAGTCGACCATAGATCGAGTCTTGTTCCAGTAACCCCCATGCTTGTTTTCGTACTACCACTTGTCCCTGCCGCGGGCAGGGTACGGTTCAGTAAGTTGTCAACCCCTTTCTTGGCACACACCGTACAGAGAGGCCATGGTGGAAGATACCGGGTGCATCCGGTAGGCATGCCACATGGTCCGGGGGCATGGGTGTTTCCGGTTGGGGCCGAGAGGGGGGCACCCCTTAGTAGCGCGCGATATAAATTTGATCCCATGCCAATCGAGGTTGTAGCCTCCCCACTTAGAGTTTTGCTTAACAAGTGTCGTGGGTGATTCCAGGCACCGGTAAGTTAAGCTGGTGTGTGCTGGTTGGGTGTGTTTTCAATTCAAAGACCGTAAGCGGAATTAGTCCCGGTGGACTAAAGGAATCCGTTACTCGTGGGTAAAGAGTACACCCTCTGCAGAGTTTATATCTATTCGAATAGCCGTATCCGCGGTTAAGGATTTCAGTCTGGGATGGGTCAAGTGTCGGTCTTAGCGTCGGTCTTCGGAGGAAAACTTCTAAACCAAAATATTGATCATGACGTACGACGAATGATAATTGTGATTATTATTATTGTGGACTAACCATTTATATTATGGTTGAAATTGTTGAATGTCCTTGGGATGGTTCTACCTCCTGGATATTCCCTGTGATTATTCTCATATAAGCCCTTTATGTGGTGTCGCTCAGACGCCCGACTGTGGCATGCTCATTGTTTATTTTTCTTTATAAGCCCTTTATGTGGTGTCGCTCAGACGCCCGACTGTGGCATGCTTGTTATTTAATTTCCTTATAAGCCCTTTCTGTGGCGTCGCTCAGACACCCGACTGTGGCATGTTGAATATTTATTTTCCTTATAAGCCCTTTAGGTGGCGTCGCTCCGACGCCCGACTGTGGCACGCATGTGATTTATTTTTCTTATAAGCCCTTTATGTGGCGTCGCTCAGACGCCCGACTGAGGCATGTTTTATATTACTATCCTTTCGAGGCGTCGCTTCAGACACCCGATCGGTTTATTTTATCTTCATTCCCTGATTGCTTATTCTTGTTTAATACAAATGACCTGCTCATGTGCATCATGAATTTTATTTTTGGGACTGACTAAGTGATCGTTGTTTATTTCAGTACATGATTATCACCTGCTATGTTATACTTGTTTTCATGATGTTTGCGAGTACATTCAAAGTACTCACAGGATTGTCCCTGGCTATTGTCTTGGCCAGATTTCTTGCTTGGAGAGGAGCACTACGACGACAGCCCCGGAACCTAGGCAATGGAGATAGCAGACGCGCGAAGATAGGAGTTATCCAGGTCAGCTGTTCCTGTGGGAAATGGAGTCCCATAGACACTGATGATCCGCAAACCGCTTCCGCCATCAACCATTAGAGACCTTTTGTTGTACTCATGGACCAGAATGGTCTTGTACTACATATTTTATATTTTGCTTGGAATTTCTGTATCAAGTTTGTGTCTCATCAGCTAACAGTAATCCTGGGGCTGGTGAGCACAAGGGCCATTTACTGGGAAATTAATATCCCGGAAAACCGGTCCTGACAACCTTGGTATCAGAGCCAGGCTGACCATTGGCTAATCCTATCTTGGCCGGGTCAATGAACCTAGGTAAAACCACCCACCAGACCTTAACCTCACCACAACCAAGCCTATCCTACCCGATAGCCCACACTGTGACCCCGACAGCTTTTGGCAGTCGGTGCCCAACCTATCAGACTAGCCCAGTAAGCTACACACCCGTGATCGACACCTGAGTTGCCCCACTCGCAAGTGTGCGAAGGAAGACTCCTTTTCTTTATAGATATGGAGCGTTTACCCAACCGACAACCACAGTAATACATCGCATTTTGCGATATATATATCTGTGACAATGACCCCGACCACCAGAGAACAGAACCGGCAATTAATATTGCCACCACAACACGACATGTCATCCTGCCCAGATGCTATACATAAGGCCACTCCGTGACCTCACCAAGCATCCCTCGCCATGTGCACTGCCTTCACAGCCAATTATTTCTCAGGTCGCACCTTGGGATTCATATAAAGACCCCAGATGCAACCCAGGGGGATTTTTGTGAGATTTTGACCACAGTACCATGGGTTTTCTCCAGCCATCCTGGTACAACCTGTTCAATTGAGGGTCACTCTCATATTATACAGCCAGGCACACCCCGCAGGTAGACCCAAACCAAGACCCTACGGAAGTTCCCTTCATCGGGAAAATCCATGCCCACTCCAGTAATGACCATAAAGATCGCTGCTTATGGAGCGGTTACCCATCTTCAATTCATGGTACCCTATGCTAATGAACGTGGCTATTATTATCTTCCCCGAATAGTGCAGCAGCCAGAGAAGCCGCATCCTTTCCCTGCACCTGAGAAGAGAAAGGTCCGATGCTAAATAAGCTGGTGCACTATCTCATCGCTCGAGAGCGCTTGACCCAGCAGGTGATGGATTTTCTCCAGACCCTTGCTGTGTAAAACCCTAGTCGCTATTAGTAGACCCCCTGAGGCCAGACTAAGAGAGACGCATTTTGTGAGTCCCCCATCCACTCCCAGTAGGCGAAGGATATATCGCACTGCAGGAAATAATTCCTCGTGAAATATAGCTTATTACCTGAACCGTCAGCACCGTGGTTATATCAGTTTGTGTAGAAATTTACTGCTTGTTGTGATAACTGTGTTGTGCTTTAAAACTTTCTGTATTAGTATATTGCATTAGTTGAAGTTGTTTCTTGTGATTACAAAAAATTGATTGTTTTTTATTATAGCAAATTTCCTAGTAAGGTTTTTCTTAAAAGACCACTGCCATGAAAAATGTTTTCCTTAATAAAAAAATAATTTGTTTTGCATGCCCTCTCGTTATATAACTCACAAACCACGTGCACGTAATGCAAGACCCCGCGCGCTTTTATCACCTATTCAATTATCTCCCTAGTATACCACAGCTGCACATTAGTCAGCAATTTTTTTTTACTGTAACCCCGTCCTATCATGCGTGTGGTGTATCTGTTTTCATGTGACGGTTGCCGCGTGATGCGAGCAATCTTTTTTACAAAATACGTTCTTAGCAAATCTCGAGGACGAGATTTTTCTTAAGGGGGTTAGTGTTGTAACACCCCAAAAATTTAATCTTGTTTTATTAATTAGAATTTTGTCAGAAAGATTTATTTTCTATTTTTTTGGCTTTTCTATTAATTTCAGAGCTACTTCTTTTCTCTGGAATTTAATTTTTTTTCCCTTTTATCTGAAACTTTTGGACAATATTGAGGGGCTTGAATGCTTTCTTAAAACATTGATTTTGTGGGTATGCAAGTGGAAGCATTTTTATAATACTTTTGCCAAGCATCAATTCTTTTAAAATGGCTTTTCCATTCTTTCAAGGGCTCCCATTGCACTGCAACCTATTTAAATATTTCTTTAAAAATTCCACCAAAATTTGGAGATGACAGTAGATGCATATAACTCATTTTTATGCAAAAATCCAGCTTTGTGTTTTATGAATTTTGAGCAAAACATCCTCTTTTTCATTCTGGTCCAGTTTGGTATTTTGCACTGCAACCCTATTTTAAATCCCTCTAGTGATCTTGGGATCTTTCCTGCTATTAGTACTTGCTACCAAAACCTTAAGTCCAGGATATTGGACCCATTTGAATAATTTTGGTCCATGCAATAATAGCCTACATTTTCTGTCCAGATTTGGTTTTCTCAAAAACTTGCACTAACAAGTTTCTGGTTATGCCAAACTAACCTTGCCACCATCACCTACACCTAAAGAGATCCCAGTCTGGTAAGTTTGGAGTCCAGAAAGATCTCCTAGGTGGCCTTGGCATATTGTCAAACAGCTGACGTGCATGACCAGAATTGGCATGCTCTCAACTTTGTATTAGAGATTTTTCTTCCTGGACAAACCAACATGTCCTCTAGCCTCCTTTTGCCCACTAACCTAACCCTGGGTAGTTCCAACAGCACCAGAGCATTTTTGGTCACCCTAGCATTTCATCGAGCACGTGGTGGGCATGCCGAGAGCACGAGCAGAGCGTGCGTTTTGCACGCGCGCGCGCCCGAGCCGCCGCGTCGTGCCCCTGGCCCTTGCTCACCTGCAGAGACACGCCACCCTCGTCCACACGTCGGAACCCTCCAAGCCAACCTCTGGCACCCCTCAGCGCCGCCACAGCGAGCCCCTTGGCGGCTAGCCTTCGGCTACAGCTCGCCGTACCATGGCCGGCGCCGCCCAAACCATCCCCGCTCGCCAGCTGCCTCCTTGTGCAGTGCCTCGCCCGTCCGCAAGCTCCTGACGCCGTCCCCGACCACGACACGTCGCCCTGCTAGCTACAGAACGGCGGTACACCGGCGTTCTTATCCGCAGCCGCGGGAACCGACCTCCCCCGCCTATAAAAGGAGCCCCGGACTCGTCCAGACACTCAGGCGACCTCAGGACATCTCCCTAGAGCTCCCGTAGCCAGCAATCGTCGGAGAGAGGCCATCTTCCTCGTCTCCGGTAGCTTCGGCCGCCGCCGCATCCCAGTGCCGTGCGTCGCAGGCAGAGCTTCCCACGCCCATCCAGTACCACCATACGCCTCCCCTAGACCACGCGGAGCTTCCCAACCCCTCAAACACGACCAAGAACCGCCGTAGCTCGAGTCCCCAAATCCTCCCGAGACGCCGTCTGCCGCAGAGCTCGCCGCCGGCGAACCCCTTCGCCCCCGAGACCCTTTCGACCACTGGGAGGATCGCCCTGGAGCGGCGGATCCTTTCCCACCCTCGGATGGCTCCTAGGAGCCGTCGTCCGCCGGCGAGGACCGTCGGGCCTCCGCCCAGGCTCGGCCGCGGGAGGAAGGAGAAGGGCGACTGGTCAAATATGACCAGTGGACCCAAGGGCCCCACCCGTCTGTGACCCCAGGCTCGGCTGAGCGTTTTAAGTGAAGGCGTAAACCCTGCAGTACGTCTTCCTTTTCCCAAAAGCGTATTCTATTTCGAACCGTTTTCCTTTTCTGTTTTATTTAAAACCAGATTTTGACCAGGACTTTGACTGGGCATATCTTTTTAAATAAAACTCCAAATGAGTTGATTCTTTTTCCTACCTCTCTCAAATTTCACCTAGTTTATTTTAAGATTTATTTCAAAAATAATTATGACAACTTTTTGTACTGTTTTTAGATTATGTGTTAATTTGAATATTTTTAAAATTAGGAATTGGAGGGAAGATCAAAACTTTCAAAAGTTTTGAAGTGCACCTCACCTCTCTGCACCTTGAAGGCAAGCATCTTGAACTCCATTATGACATAAGCTGTGTGTTGTTTGCTAGAACATATGAACTCCATCAATATGCAAAAATGGAGTAGCGTTATTTCATGTAGAAGTCATGCTCTTGCATATCCGCATATGGTGATAGTCTTTTCTGTTATATGTGTGATATTGGTGACAGTAGCCACTTCTCATGCCACATGTGCCTGGTGACAGTTCGGATGGAGTCCGAAGGAAGATTGTGTTCCGGTGAACACAACCGCGTGACGGACATCTCGTTGTGGCGAGGATGTGCCGTGAGGCATGATGGGGCATGATGAGTGGTGACCCTGTCAGGAAAACTGTGGAAAGTATCTGTTGTGCTAACCATGCAGGGAACACATAAGCCTCCTGAGTCGACCATAGATCGAGTCTTGTTCCAGTAACCCCCATGCTTGTTTTCGTACTACCACTTGTCCCTGCCGCGGGCAGGGTACGGTTCAGTAAGTTGTCAACCCCTTTCTTGGCACACACCGTACAGAGAGGCCATGGTGGAAGATACCGGGTGCATCCGGTAGGCATGCCACATGGTCCGGGGGCATGGGTGTTTCCGGTTGGGGCCGAGAGGGGGGCACCCCTTAGTAGCGCGCGATATAAATTTGATCCCATGCCAATCGAGGTTGTAGCCTCCCCACTTAGAGTTTTGCTTAACAAGTGTCGTGGGTGATTCCAGGCACCGGTAAGTTAAGCTGGTGTGTGCTGGTTGGGTGTGTTTTCAATTCAAAGACCGTAAGCGGAATTAGTCCCGGTGGACTAAAGGAATCCGTTACTCGTGGGTAAAGAGTACACCCTCTGCAGAGTTTATATCTATTCGAATAGCCGTATCCGCGGTTAAGGATTTCAGTATGGGATGGGTCAAGTGTCGGTCTTAGCGTCGGTCTTCGGAGGAAAACTTCTAAACCAAAATATTGATCATGACGTACGACGAATGATAATTGTGATTATTATTATTGTGGACTAACCATTTATATTGTGGTTGAAATTGTTGAATGTCCTTGGGATGGTTCTACCTCCTGGATATTCCCTGTGATTATTCTCATATAAGCCCTTTATGTGGTGTCGCTCAGACGCCCGACTGTGGCATGCTCATTGTTTATTTTTCTTTATAAGCCCTTTATGTGGTGTCGCTCAGACGCCCGACTGTGGCATGCTTGTTATTTAATTTCCTTATAAGCCCTTTCTGTGGCGTCGCTCAGACACCCGACTGTGGCATGTTGAATATTTATTTTCCTTATAAGCCCTTTAGGTGGCGTCGCTCCGACGCCCGACTGTGGCACGCATGTGATTTATTTTTCTTATAAGCCCTTTATGTGGCGTCGCTCAGACGCCCGACTGAGGCATGTTTTATATTACTATCCTTTCGAGGCGTCGCTTCAGACACCCGATCGGTTTATTTTATCTTCATTCCCTGATTGCTTATTCCTGTTTAATACAAATGACCTGCTCATGTGCATCATGAATTTTATTTTTGGGACTGACTAAGTGATCGTGGTTTATTTCAGTACATGATTATCACCTGCTATGTTATACTTGTTTTCATGATGTTTGCGAGTACATTCAAAGTACTCACAGGATTGTCCCTGGCTATTGTCTTGGCCAGATTTCTTGCTTGGAGAGGAGCACTACGACGACAGCCCCGGAACCTAGGCAATGGAGATAGCAGACGCGCGAAGATAGGAGTTATCCAGGTCAGCTGTTCCTGTGGGAAATGGAGTCCCATAGACACTGATGATCCGCAAACCGCTTCCGCCATCAACCATTAGAGACCTTTTGTTGTACTCATGGACCAGAATGGTCTTGTACTACATATTTTATATTTTGCTTGGAATTTCTGTATCAAGTTTGTGTCTCATCAGCTAACAGTAATCCTGGGGCTGGTGAGCACAAGGGCCATTTACTGGGAAATTAATATCCCGGAAAACCGGTCCTGACAAAGACCTCGGGCGCTTCCTGGTCTTCTCTGTTTCAGCGCGCGCGAGGCCTTTCTTCATGGTGCTGATTCTGTTCCATATCTCAAACGCAGCGTAGGCGTCCTTGGCAGCATACTCGACGTGTTTGGTGCTGAGAATGGAAGTCCACAGGCTGTGGTCGTGGTCTGTCATCTTCGTCTTCATGTCTGCGTACTCGTCGTCGATGATCGCAGCAGCTACATCGCCCAGCGAGTCCAGTGGCTTTGTTCCATCAGGCACCCTCCAGTTCGTCTGGATGTCGACGAAGTTGGGGACGTGGAAGTTGCAGGCTGCGAGCTTCTGCTTGTCCTGCTCGATGGCGAAGCCAGCGAACTCGAACCTAGGGAAAGTGAACCGCAAGTTATACCTTTCGGAACTGCATACACGGGTATATAGAACTGCAACGCGTACTCGGCATAGAGAATTGCTTACCTTGGGTCGTCGAGGAACTTGTCGAAGGGGACGCATCTCTCGCCCAATGTACCACATACCTGGAAAACAAGCACTGGCTGGTACTTGCCGATGGATAGTTGAACCACGGCCGCCCTGCGGTGGTCGGGTGTGTACTCCACGTCGATGCCGATGATCTTCTGGCGGTGCCGCTGGAGAAGTGTCTTGAACTCTTCGACGTACGTCGCCATGGCGGCGACGTCGGTGGTGTAGACCACCTTCAGCTTCGTGTTCCCGTGCGCATGCACGACTTCGTAGGTCCTGCTGAACCCCATTGCTGCAAAGAGGACGAAGAGGAGGAGGAAGGGGCAGCGTCGTGTGTGTTTGTGCGGACGGTCTGTTCGATGGACCGCGGGATTTAAATGGGAGCGGCAGGAACTTCTGCTGAGGCCACGATCTCGTCTCCCAACCGTGGTGGCGACCGTGGGTTCGTGATGATCATTGCAGTTCGTGCGGCGTGCAACCGCCGGGATAGAGGATGGGTGGGGGGCGCGGGCGCTTCGGCCGATAGTGGGCGCATTTATTTTAGGGCAGGCGAACCGAATCGTCAGCCGTAAGCGAACTGCATCGCTTCAGAAGCGGAATCGTCCGCCGTAAGCGAACTGCAACGCTTCAGAAGGCGAGGCGGTTTTACGGTAAGCGAACTGCATCGTGCTACAACACCGAGACGTTTTTTTATTTATTGTCTATGACCCGTGGGCCTGTCGGACGGTCTTTTATTCATTAAGTCTCTCTTTCAGCCCCCTTGCCCGCCTCCACTTCCCTCTCCTCCGTGCTCGCACAGAAATCCCCCCGCCCTCGTGCTCCCGTGGTGTAGAGCGACGATGCCCGCAGCCGCCGGCCACCGAAGGGGCTCACTCGTGGTGGAGGGCAACGACGCCCGCAGCCGCTGCCGTCCGTAGGGCGCTTACTCCGCCGTTGCCGTCCGCACCCGCCTCGTCCCGCAGTCACTTCGTCCCACGGTGAGCCCCAAATCGCCCCTAATCCGGTCCAGATCTTATGCTAGGGTTATTTTTCGTGCCAGCATTCTCTTCTTAAGGTTGTTTTTGTATGCTTGAAATTGCAACCCCCTATGGACTGAAAGTTTTCCCCTGCCTGAATTTGGTGTTTGCTGTCTAGGTTTAGGTTTTAATTATCATCCCCTGCTGATCGGAGGCACAGTATGGCTTCTTCCTCACCAATTGATGCGTCACCGGTTAGAACGGCTTCTCCATATGGTCACTACATTAAACTGAACTGCAGTTTTCATTCAGGGTCAATTTACTTGTTTTTTGTCGAACGAAATAGTGTACTGCATCTTAGATCCCTTTTTAGTAAGGCCTTTTTTTAAGACACGCGTGGCAAACTGATATGAACTGCGTCAAGTTAATTGTTTTTTACTTTTTTTGGAAGGACATTAAGTTAGTTGTTGTGTTTTTTATGTTAAACATAAACTGCTAAAAGAGCACTGCATTTTGGACACTTCTTTGTATTTTTTTCCCTATCCACTATGCGGTTTTTGCGAAATCGATACGAGCTGCATTAAGTTTTAGTTTTTGCCTCTCACAGAACTGCATGTTTTTGTTTTGTTTGGCATATCTAAGCGCACTTCTTTTTTTTATATGCGGTCAATTGGTCACTTGAACGAATTAGTGCACTGCATCATAAAACCCTGGGCCAATGTGCACTTTTTCAGACACGCGCGAATATGATATTCAAGTGACATGAACTGCATTTTTTTAGGTTTACTGTTTTATGTTTTTGATTGTTAAACATAAAACTGCTGGAAAAGTGCACTGCATTTCTACATTTTTTTTTGTTTTTTCCAAGGTGATATGAGATGCATTAAGTTTAGCTCATCATCTCACAAACACATCTTTTCTTATGTTTTTTCTCACCCACAGTTTTATCTCCTGGTGGGTCAGGGGGTGGTGGCGTTAACTATCTGATTACACATTATTTCACAGCCGATGTTGTCGGTGGCGGTACGTCCGATCAGGTCAACATTCCACCTGAGTTGATTGAAACCCAGTCGCAATCTGTTGATGGCACAGAGCCAGTTACACAGGACTGGATGGTCCCTGATCAGATTGCAGCCGACATTGAGAGGAGAAGGCAGAAAGCTATTGTGCTTGATAATACTTTCGTGAAGGCTCATAGGGCGAAGGAAGGAAAGTTAGGGGAGGGTAAGGAGATAGGAAGGAGGATTGCTGATTCAAAGAAGTCTGCTAAATTTGTCCCCGCAAAGAATCATGTGAAGAGGAAACTGAACACTGTCGCAGAGCAAGGTTTAAGTTCTCCACGCCGGAGCCCGCGTGTTGATTACTCAAAGAGACCTAATTACGCCGAGGTTGATGTGGGTGGGATTCATGGAAAGCGGAGATGCGCAGACGATCACTCTGGTGTTGATTGTGAGCGTCGATCTAAGCTTGCGCGGGAAACTGCAGCTGAAGAAGCTCTGGACAGTGATTCTGATGAGGGGGGTGTTGATATTAGTAAGGTATACGCTGTTTATTTACTTTTTCTCTTGTTTTTTTTAAGTTGTTTTTGCATGAGTTTTTGCTGATGTGAACTGCATTTTTTATTCTTTTTGTGTTTTTTTTTGTAGGCTGCTAAGAGTACGAAGAGGAAGAGGTTTGAAGACGATGCTGCGCACGAATGGCGTTTCAACAAGACTGTTCGTCTGTCCATTCCAAACGTAATCAAAGATGTCGCTTTGCTGGGTGAGGTGCACAGAACTTTGGTGCGGCAAGCAGGTTTTGGCATTGTCTTTGACCTGAAATTAGAGAAGAATGTTTCTCGTGTTTTGATGTGCAAGCTGATGGGAAAGATTGACCCCGACACGATGACACTGGACTGTGGGCCAAACAAGGTTCTGGAAATCAATCGCGAGGCTGTCCATCACATTTTCGACTTCCCTATGGGTTCTCACACTGCTCCCAGGCCTGCTGCCAGTGGCCACGATGATTCGCTGACTAACCTGAAGGATGAACTCGGGTTCAACCGTTCTAGGAGCATAGATGGGAAGGACCTACTTCCCTTACTTCGCACGCTGGCTGCGGACCCAGGGAAGGTTGATAATACGGTGAAAGTTTTTTTTCTCATTGTCTTCCAGTGCTTGCTTTGTCCTAGCCCCGCAACTCGGTTGTCCAGGGTAGCTGCTATGGTTGAAAACTTGGATATTGCATCTATGGCTAGCATGGATTTTTGTCAGCTTGTTGTCGACGAGCTGCAGGCCGCTGTGTACAAGTGGAATTCTATATGGAGCAAGCAGAACTGCGCTGAGGGTTGCACCATCGTCCCCCTGTTCATGTACCTGGATTCCTTGAACCTTAGAAAAGTATCGGTGATGGATAAACGCACTCCGCGCGCCGCAATACTGTCCCATGTGCAGTTGAAGAAGATTCACAAAGCCGACATCGTTTTCAGGGGAAAGATTCACCTGGACTCTTACAAGTTTGGCAAGCTGCCGGTGAGTGCATAGCCATCCTTTGTTTTTGTCTTTATTCCTTTTTTTCGCGCATGCTAAAATGTCAACCTCTTATGTACTTTTCTTTGTGAACTGCATCTCTTTTTTTTTTGTTAATTTTTTCAGTGGAAGGCGGAAGCGGACATTGTGTATAAGCGGACTGCAGTTGCGGAAGCCCCTGAAATGTTTTGTGAGCCTCTTGCTAGGGCTGCTCCAATTCGACGGGGTCGTGGTTTTGCTAGGGCTGCTGCTGGAGGTTTTTCCGGACATGCTTCTGGTGATCGCAATAGATTTGTGCAGGTCGATGAGCTTCTCGATAGGGTCATCAATATTACTAGTGATTTCCCAACATCCGGTTCCAGGATGAGGAATATTGCCGGTTTGTTTGCTGAAGGCAAAGGCCCTTCTAAAGCAGAAATCGAGGCCGCTCATAACTTTGACCGTGGGCAGCTTGAATTCCTTAAGCACGCTGTAACGAATATCAGATCTTCATTCGTTCAGCTTAAGCAGTCTCAGGATGACAGGTGTGCTGCGTATGAGCAGGAAGCGGATGCAATCGTGAAGGAAATGAACAGGCATGAAGATGTTGTCCGGCCTTCTCTGCCCGACCCCGCAGATGTGGATGTATGTCTTTTTTCCACATGTGAACAGTTTTTTTTACCCATATTTTGTTATCTATTTTTTCTGTGCGTTTTTGTTGCATTGACTATTTGTTTTTTCTATCGTTTTGTTCTTTCCCCAGTGTGTCGGAGAATCCTCCAAGGCTAACGCTGGTCGTGTTGATGAGCACCAGGACCACGACGGTGTTGATTCTGATCACTTGTTTGACAGGCCATTATCGCCCGTTGACGAAGCTGCCAAAGACAATCCTATTGACGAAGTGGTCTTGGAAAAGGTTTGATTTGTTCCTACCATTTTTTTTTGTTACAGTGAACTTCATTGTTTGATTTTTCATGTAGTGTCCAAAACAAACAATTATATTTTTTTTTTTGCACCAGCAGTGGCAGCGAACTGCATTTATTAACTTTTTCTTTGTATTTTTTGCGCACCAGAAGTGGTAGTGCACTGCAGTTGTTGTCTAGAGAAGAAGCATCATCTTTTTTTTAGCAGTGAATTGCATGATCTGGTGTTTGTTTTGTAGTTGTAGAACTGCAGATTGGATAATAGTTTTATTTATGTTTTAATGTTTTTTAGGTTGCCGGATCAAATGCGGAGATACATGGGAAGGAGGCAGATGGTGACGACGCTGGCAAGGAGGAGGAGGCTGACAAGTGTGAAGAGATGGAAGGCGACGACGCTCCCCTGGTGAGTATAGAGAATTTTTGCATTTTTTTGTTTTATTTTTTATTTTTCGTGGTAGCTTCACGGTCCGTTTTTATTAGTGAACTGCATTCTAGCTTTTTTTGTGTAATATGTTTTATTTTTGTTAACTCATCAGAACTGTGGATTAAATGTTGAAATCCAAGCGGAGCGGATCATTGGGGATGATAACGTGGAAGGGAGAGGAGGGCAGGAGCCTGATGCGGAGGTTGATAAGGCAGAAGGTAGAGAAGGAGGGGAGTGTCCTGTCGAGGCTGATAAGGCACAAGAGAGAGAGGGGAGGGATGACATTGTGGATTGTGATAAGGATGAAGAGAAAGAAGGAGCTCCTGGTGTTACAGTTGAAGTTGCAGAAGAGACAGAAGGAACTCGTAGAGTCGGATTTGACGATGCCGGGACATCCGCCGGCATCGATGTTGTTATTGGGCCTACTGTTTTGTTGGTTGGCGACGAGGTTCCTGATAAATTTTGTGTGGTCCCTCGCGCCGCCGAGCAATCTGTCAGCAATCTGGCTTTCCCAGCCGATACAACCAAAGCCCCAGCCGAGACAGTTTCGATTGATTCCGAAGAGGAACAGCCAAGACTTTCTCAGGACATGAGTAATCAAGCGCCGCTTGACGATGATATTACCGGGCTGGAGCACTTGACGCTCAGCGAAGATGTATACGAGCAGCCGCAGGAAGTTTATTCCGAAACTGAAGGTAAGCGAACTGCATTATTTTTTGTTCTTTTTCCCGGTGTCGAAATGGACCGTGTGTGTGTTTATAATCTGATATCGTCCCCCACCCTGTATGCAGATGTGGAATTAACGGTTGTTACTCCTTCAAGGATTGATCCAGCTCTTATGAGGAGATACAATGAGTTGTATGACGCTGTTACGAGGGCTAGGAGGGACAAGAAGAAGCAGTATGATATTTTATGTCTTACGCGCCCGGTTAATTAATATGTTATTTTTTCAGGGACGCTCCCATCTTATCAATTTTTGCTGTGCTTTTTTCTCCTTGTCTGAAGGCATCTAGTTGCGTTCAAGGGAGAGTTTGGTGATATTACCATCGGCCATGTCGGCGATTCTTTTTGGTCGTATGGAACGCTGAGCACGCGCCTCGCAAACATTGGCGTGTCTATGCTAGCTGAAAGGTTCAAAGGATCTCAAAGTATGATTGTCCCGTACAACCTATGCGTAAGCATTTTTCATTAATTTATATTTTACCCCCCTCGTCCAATTTTTATTTGTGCTATAACCACTTTTCATTAACTCTCTGGTTTTGTCTTTTTTGCAGAATTCCATTTGGAACGGCGGTGCCACAAATAGGGCTTTGAAAAAGATGTTTTCTTCAAGCGCAGAGGAACGTGTGGACAAGAAAAACTTGGTAACGCATCTTGACCATTTTTCGTCATCTTGAAAATAAGTTTTCTGTTTTTTCTATTTTTTCTCATCTGTTTTTGTTTTATTTCTTTTTTTATTTCAGATTATGTTTGCAACATTTGACCCTCCTCCCGCAATAGTGAAGGACGCGATAGGCCACTACTGCTTGGTCACTTTGAACCTGCGAGAGAAGAGTTTTGAGCTTCTCGACTCATTGAACGAAGGAGACAGTGCTGCTGCAAGTGTTGTCTTCAGGAAAATGGTCTGGAACATCAAAAAAGTCTGGAAAGATGGCAGTGCAAGCTGCGACGAGCCGTTGAACCCTCCCACCCTGGATGGCTATGCGCTGACTCATATTAACGTCCCGCAACAGGGAAACGGGTTTGTACCTGTTCTCCTTTTTTCTTTTTCCTCCTTCATTTTTTTCTTGTGTAAGTGAGCTGCATTGTTTTTACTAAATTAGAAGCACCTTTTCCCTTTTGAGCGAACTGCATTACTATCTGTGTTATTTGTTGTTCTCCCTCGGTAATCTTTTTGTGTGTATGGAGCTGCATTGTTTTACTAACATCAGTAGCACTTTTATTTACTGAGTGAACTGCATTGTTAATGTGTTTTGTGTTGTTTTTTGTTTTGCAGGCATGATTGTGGATTTTACATGTTCCAGTTCATGCAGACCTGGGATGGTGAAACGATTGCCAAGTTTGGGAAGGAGCACATTGGCTACATCAGGAAGGCGATGCTCTATAGTTGGCTGACCTCGTCGCATTGCTGTCTGGACCTGACATCACTTTTAATTTTTAAAGAAGGTTATTACTTTTTTTTTGAGTCACACACCTTTTTTTATTAAGTGAACTTCATTGGTACAGAGAGGGTAGGTCGACTACTTTTGTTAAGCTTTTTTAGCAGAACCCCATTTGTGTGTTTAAAAATGACTTTTTCTTTAGGAAACTTGATGATTCTTTTTCACTACTTTTGCTCATTATCCAATTTTTTTTTGTTTTTGTGCAGGCTTTGATGAAGGCGCACACCAAGGTGGTATTTCCTTGTTTGAAACTCAGGTTCATACTCCAACTATTCAGAAAGTTGTCCTTGATGAACCTCGCATCAAGGTCGTGAAAGAACCTGCGGGTAAGATGTTGAGGAGCTACGCCGGTACTTCGAATGAGAAAGCTCTTGAGAAATCTCCTTTCAATGTCAAGCATGGGAAGAAAGCCGCAAGCCCTCCGAACGCTGAAGATAGCGATGATGATTTTGAGAGGCCACCACCAGTGCCTAGGAGGACCAGGAGCGCAGCTGTGGAACCCCCGACGGACAGCGAGGCACTAATTCTATCAAACAGGAGGCCTGTGCAGAAGCCATCAAAGTTTTGATCTCCTGTAGAGAAGTTGAATCCTGCGAGATTCAGCCATCTTGTGGAGATGAGGAAAGTCTTGCAACTCATCACGAGCACACAATTCAGGCAGAAATACAGCGAGTCAGTTCTTTTTTCGTTAGTTTTTTATATTTTTTTGATTTTTAATGTGTGTAACGTTTTTTTTCTGTGTTTTTGCTTTTGTGCTACTAACGCCCCCCCCCACCTTTTTGTCGTTTCTTTTGTGCAGGTCCGCGCTTTTCCTGCACAGGAATCCTATCGAACTCTACACCGTGACTGTGGACTACATGTTCCTAACTTTCACCAAAGGTGGTTTTATGGACTCGGAATTGATGGATCATGTCATCAGGTTCTGGAAGAATGACGAGAGTATGAATGTGGTTTATCGATCTGGCGAACGCGTTCTGCTGTCCCCTTTGTTTATCACGGTATTTATCTTTTTTTCTTTTTTTTATGCTCTAGTGAACTGCAGTAAATAGTGTATAATAATTTGTTTTTAGAATGTACTGAACTGCATACATTTTTTTTGTGTGTCTTAACCGATGCATCTTAAAACGAAACAAATTATGGTGAGAATTTGTGAACTGCATACTGTTTTTTTAGAGAAGCGAGATCCGTTTTTTTATTAAGCGGCGGAGCGAATATATTTTTAAGGTGAACTGCATTAACTTTTCTTTTGTGAATTACCCACACGCAGTATGTGCTTCAAATGAATGATCGCGCGGATAGAGATGCAGATGGAAATGTTGTGTTGCCTTTTGTCAACAGCAAGTTTAACGTCGAAGATGCAGCACAGCAGTTCGAACTTTATGTCCGTGATGACGAGAACCTTCTTGATTGCAAATTAGTAAGTTATCAGATTTGCTTTTGTTCAGCCTTTTTGTATTTATATTCTCTCCCAATTTTTTCCAGTAATCCCTTTTCACTGATCGATTCCATAACAAATTTGACGAAACAAAATAAGATTTTGTTACCACGGTTGAAAGACGAGCATTATTCGCTATACACGATGAACAAGCACCGCGAGACCCTTGACATTCATGACACTAGGAGGTACAGCGGACCGGTTGATCAAACGACGCGGTGGCATAAGTCTGAATACCACAGCGACCGCACTGAAATGGTAAAAATTTTCCTTTTTTCACCTTTCTTTTTTTTTCATGTGTGGGCGTGTTGAACAATTTTTGTTGTGATGTGTATTTTTTTTTTCACCAGATGATCAGGATGACTGCATTGTTGAAGAGGGTTTATGGAGAAAAAGAGTACAAGAGAAAGGAGTCGGTAGACTGGGTGGGTGTTTCAAAAAAAGCTAGCTATTTGGGCACCCCTGAGCAGGGCCCGAACGAGTGCGGCTTTTATGTTCTGAAGATGGCTCAGTATTACGACGGCAAAACCTTTGTTGTGAAATTCGGAGAGCGTAGTGTAAATATCTTCTTTTTAACTCAGCAATATCTCCTCATTCCTTGATATTTTTTACGTCAGTTTCTTTTTTCTTCATCGCAGGAAGCTGTTATTCAGGATTGGAAGGCTGAGTTTTTGTTCCAGATTCTGTTCCACCCAGAAAACTTGGTCGTTGTCACCGAGTTCCCGGAGGATCTAAGAAATCTCTGCATTTCTCTTGGCTTCTCTCCAAGACTGGTTTCGAAGGAGCAGGATGAGGCATAAATGATAGCAGATCTTTTTTCTATGTGTGTTGATGTCTTGTTCGTGTGTGCTCCAGAACTTTATGTAAACAGCAATGTATGGTCGCTGTGTGTAGTTCTCGATGCCCAAAGCTGTAAACACCACGCTGTGTGCTTTTGTATATAGCGGTCTAGTTAGTTTTTGTGTGTGTTTTTTTGGTGGCACATGGTGACAATGTCAAATACGTGCATAATGGAGCTTTCAGCCAACTCCTTCTTGTGAGTTGTAACATGTTCGCAGCGCACTGCGTTATCTCATATGACTAGGAGCCAAGTTTTTTTTAAAATATATGCATCAGCACTGCATCTCACCTTATCACATGGGACTGCAAAGACGAATTCAACGTGTTTGTCATCGAGTTTCAAAATTCATCCGCACTGCAGCCAAGTTTTTGTTTTTCACATTTTTTTTGCACTAAGCGCACTGCATTGTGTACTCGAAGCGTACTGCAGTACAAGCTTTTTAAACGCGACGCACGCACTGCAGTGTACGCGAATCCTAGTCTGACTCTACATTTTTTTGTCTTCTAACTGCATTCTGTATTGATTCATGGTCATGTCAGGTTCTATACGACGAAGAGAACTGCATTCTCCAAATGACATTCCGATCTCAGAGTTCTTATACAAAAGAGAACCGCATTCTGAGATCTTATTTTCTTTTTCGTATAGAAGAGAACTACATTTTATCAAACATATTACAAGTTAATATGTTTTTTAAAATGTAAAACTGCATATGTGTTGATCTACGCCCTTTTTTCCTAATGCTTCTTCTCAGATTGTGTAATGCAGTTCGCATCCACGACGAATGAGATGGAGTAGTCATCTTTGCAGTTCGCTTCCGCCTGTCATGCATGAATGAGGCAGGATGCTTCAGGGGCGGATCCCCCCGGTGGTCTTGGGGCGAAGGTGAGGTGCGCCGTCGCTTCCTAAACGCCGCCGCGGAAATATCGCCGCCGGCGGACTGCATTGCCGGTCGTTTCGGCTCGGTATCCGTGGTGCTTGGTGCGGAAAAAGGCGGGGAGGG
>LR738714.1:751188555-751221005 GCA_902687465.1 Secale cereale
AGGGGGAGGACGCGGGGCGCCGGCCGCCGGGGCGCTCCCGCGCTAGGAGGCGGGGAGGGGTGGGGGAGGACGCCGGCGTCGGGGCGCTGGCGCTAGGAGGCGGGGAGTGGAGGGGGAGGGGTGTTATGAGAATAAGGCCTTTTGTTAGGAGAATAAGGTCTTAAGGGGTGTTATGAGAATAGACCCACCTTATATATATATATATATATATATATATATATATATATATATATATATATATATATATATATATATATGTATGTGTTGGGTTGGAGAACCACTCGAGGAGGGATGGAGGAAGCACGGAAGGTCACCATGGACCTCGCCCAACTCCCACCCATCTTCCTGCATGCAGCTGTAGGTAACCCCCTCCCTCTCCATGCCTTGTCAGACCTGAAGATGCAGTGTCCTACCCTGGCTTTGCTTTGTTGTCCTATCCTGCAGGTACAAGAGATTGGAGGTCCTCGTCGCCTTCACCAATGTTGTAAGCGTCACAACCCGCCTCTTTAACATACTTGATTGCATAGAATTTTAGGGTGACAAATCATGTAGTAGCAAAAACAAGGTAGCAGTGCCGCCAAGTCCAACTTACATTACATGTGTACTCAATATGTCCTGGTCATGTTAAATTAACCTCCCATGTTTACGTCCTGACACTGATGTCAAGAGAGGGAGAGAGAAGATTGTCCAAACACCATGCTATGATAAAAACATATGCTTCAATTGCAAGGCAGAACAAACCCAGCCGTTCTTTTAATCTTCTTATATGATTTTGTATGTAGCAAGCTAGCAACAACCCTTGTTTCTTATGATTCATTATACATGCTCTGTTAAACCATGATATAGTTGCTGGAACTGAGCTTAATATTCAAGTGTGTATGTGTGTGTGTGTCGAGTAAAGTTGTGGTTTCTGCTGCTCCTTTGTAAAGTGATGAAACAAAGAATGTCCTTTACTCCTTTACTCCTTTTTTGAATGGAATGTTCATAATATTTTGGCTCCAGTTTTTCTAATTCTTATTAGCTGATTAATGCAACAGGGCGTCCGTGGAAGGCCCAGTCCTGACTATGGCCCTCCAGTGAGTCCAGCGTTTGATTGCTATTGATGGAGCTACATGCAGAAGAAGAAAACACTTGTTGAACTTGTAACCTTGATTCCCATACTTGTACAACTTGTATCAACTAAGCTTGTATTACGTGTAACCTGTAGAACTTGTAAAGTACTGTATATGTTACAGCTTGTAGTCTTTAACTCTCTGATGCTGCTTTCCTTCATCATGCAGGCATGCCCCGATGCTCCCCTCGCTCTGGGCACCCGATGCCAGGCAGGCTGTGGATGCCCCAGACCTCATGGCCAATGGCTCCTTCACTGTCACCCGTGATACGTCTGGGGAGCAGCTCGGCAGGGGAACCAAGATGGTCCTCTACCTCAAGGACGACCAGGTATGCAGTCCAAGCCTCCTATACTGTGATCTTAATGTCTTGATGTAGGTTCTATGCTTATTGTAGACGTATTAGTTGGTTGCTTGTTTGACTTGTTCCTGATCAGAACTGTAATTTTGTCGCAGCTATGTATGCACTGCATAAGCTTAATTCTGTTAGTTCCATCTTCCATGATCTCTATTGAACCTGAGTTCTAGGGACCATCGATCTGCTGTAACTTTGAATGATGGTTTTTAAACCTTGTCGTATATGTGAAACATTCCATGCTTGTTTGCTCCTAAGTTCGTCATATGTGCCAGTTCAATTCCCAATTTTTATGAACAGCCATATTCTAGATAAGTAGAATGATCTTGTTAAAAATAATAATAAGTAGAATGATAATATACTGGTGTATCTTCAGCTTTTATTTTAAAAGTAATCTGTAATATTTCTTCTATCAGTGACATACCTTCTGTTCTCTTTTGAATGCTCAGATGTTTTGGATCATTGCTAAGGGAGAAGCGGGACTTGGAGAAGAAATCTTTCCATTAAGCAGATTACATGTTTGGTTGCTGTGAAGTACCAGATAGGCTAGTTCTATTTTTTTTATGATCCTGGAGTATTTCAGCAGCGCCATGCAAATGCAGTAGCGTTAGGTTTCTGATTCACCTGTTGTAAAAACTTAGTTAGCCTGCATTTAGTCTGTAGTAGCTTAGCCAGCCAGCCAGCCTCAAATAGTATTGCTGGAATGAATGGTTGTAACATAATAACATTTGCATGTTGCTTTGAAAATGTATCAGAACTGGGCTAGGCCCAAGATAGCTTGTGATGTGATGTGATGTGTTGTAATGTCAATGGCATAATAAATTTTTTTGGATTGGGTCAATTTTTTCGGAACTGGGCTAGGCCCAAGTTATATTGGACAATTATTTTTGAGGGAAAACATGAGAGGCCCAGCAAAGAAATGGCCTAGAAAAATACATGATCAAAAAGAAAACCTGCTGTTAAAATGGCCATGCAAAGAAATCAAAGGCTGAATTATTGAGCCAGACCCATGTAGCTAATAAAAGCACAGGAAAAATATATATTAAAAAGGCTGAATTGTTGGGCACGGCCCATGTAGAAAACTTAATTGGACCGGGCTGATTCTTGTGCCACATCAGCTTGCCACGCTGGATGCCTACGTGGTCTAGGGAGGCTGCTAGTGACCAAAACACGATAGTAGGCATATTTTGGTCATAAACGTCTATGACCTTCTCACAGAGAAGGTCGCTATAGTCAGTTTATGACGGCCAGATTTTGACCTTATGTTTTTGGTCACAAAAAGGTCACAAATGGAAATTTGTGACCATTCAGTGACCAATAGTGGTGGTCACAAGTTGACATATTTCTTGTAGTGGAACACGGTTTTCGAAGACCCGGGATATCTATCTAGCTGGCGATATGTTGTGTCATCCATGCACCAGACGCATCCAGAAAATCCGTGGACCATCTGCCCCGTGACATATCCGTAACCGAGATAGTCGTGCACCGTCGTGAGCAGAGCGGCTCTCATAGGGAAATATTCTTTCTTTGCAGCGTCCCACGTATTGGCTGGCGTTTTCCACAGCGTGTCTATCTCCTCTTTCAGCAGCCCCAGATATAGATTGATGTCGTTCCCTGGTTGTTTCGGTCCTTCAATTAGCATACTCATGTGAATGTACTTCCTCTTCATGCACAACCAGGGGGAAGGTTGTACATCCACACAAACACAGGTCAGGTGCTATGTGTGCTTCTCTGGCTGCCAAACGGATTGACTCCATCGGTGCTCGCGCCCAGCACGATGTTCTTTGGATCGTTCCCAAATTCTAGGTCTTCGAAGTTCAACGCTTGCCACTGGCTCGCATCCTTAGGGTGACTCAGCATCTTGTCTTTTTTATCTATCTCCAGATCATTTGCGTCATCTTCTCGCTTCTTCTCCTCCCTATCCCCGTGCCAACGTAGGAGCTTTGCTACCTTAGGGTCCGCGAAATACCACAGCAGATGAGGAGTCATCGGAAAGTACCACACCACTTTTCGAGGAGCTTTCTTCCTCTTCTTGTATCGAGTGACGCCGCACACCGGACATATGGTAGACTCCACGTGCTCGTCCCAATAAATGATGCAATTGTTCATGCACACATGGTATTTCACGTGCGGTAAATCCAGAGGACACACGATTTTCTTCGCCTCCTCCAAACTGGTGGGGCACTTGTTCCCCTTGGGAAGACGTTCGTGCCAGAATGACATGTTCTCGTCGAAGCATGCGTCGGTCATTTTGTGTTTTACCTTCATCTCCAGAGCCATGAGCGTTACTTTCAGGCGGGTATCCTCGGGCCTGCATCCTTCATACAATGGAGTAACCGCATCTAACTCAAGTTGATCCATCTTGGCTTTCTCTCGGGCAGCAGCTCTTGCGTTATCGGTCTGCTTGAGAAGCAGCTCTTGAATATGAGGGTCCTGCACCTAGCCCATCGATGGTCCAGCGTCGTATGCTCCGCCGGCATCATCATCTTCATGATCATGCCCGTCGTCTGCTCCGGCATCTTCCTCATCATCATGTCCTGCATCTTCTACATGATGACTGTGTACAGCATCACCGTCGTGATCATCTCCTGGGGATTCTTCGTCTTCTCGCCCGCCCGAGCCGCGGTGGTTGTCTTGCTGCCCTTCCTAATTTCTTGCCCGGCCCCCATGGACGACTTCGTAGTCATCTTCATCACCTTGCCACCGATAGCCATCCATGAAACCACGCAAGAGCAGGTGGTCCCGCACCTGCCCGGCATCCGGGTCTGCAATAAGGCTCTTCAGCTTGCATCTTCGACACGGACATCTTATCTCCGTCTTGTTCTTTTGAAGCATCTCGGCCTTCGCGGACCTCAAAAACCTATTCACGATGCCTTCGGTCATCGTGTGCACCATGGTCGCCTGCGGGGTAGAGCAAAACGATATTTTAGAACCAAGAAAAAATTTGCCATGACTTTCCCTAAAAATAGGACAAAAAAGAATGCTTAATGTCAAAATTCTCACCGAAACGGAAATGAATCAACATTCCGGGAAAATATTGGCAACTATCGCATTTCAAATACCGGTACACCTCCAAACACAAACACATATGCAACACAATAAACATATGCAACACCACGAACATACATAGATCTAGCTAGGCCATAAAAAGTGCATGTGCACATTGTTGTATGGAGAACAACATAAATATAGCTTCCCCCCTTACTTACCTATCAAAACATGGTAATTTAACCACTTAATTTGAATGAATCTATGGTGGAAATGAGGTGAAAAAGAGGAGGGACCCGAGACAAGGAGTAGGTGGAGAGAATGAAGTTGGGAGAAAGTGAGTGTGGGTAGGAGAGGCTGTCCAAAATATCTTGTTGCTGCCCACTTACTAATGGCGCACCCACTATAAATGCGCCATTAGTAATCAAGGTTACTAATGGCGCATCTTCAGTTAGTGCGCCATTACTAGTTTTGAAACAAAAAAAAATACTAATGGCGCACTGTCCCACAGTGCGCCATTACTAGTTTAAACTAGTAATGGCGCACTGTGGGACAGTGCGCCATTAGTAGTTTTGCAAAAAAAAAAAAGAATAAAAAATATAATAAAAAAAGAACATTAATGGCGCACTTTACTGCTGGTGCGCCATTACTAGTTACAACTAGTAATGGCGCACTTTGTCCGGATGCGCCATTAGTATGTTTGGACAGGCACACTAGTTCAAAAAAAACTTTTTGATACTAATGGTGCACCCTGGGCCAGGTGCGCCATTAGTACTTTGAAATCTAATGGCGTATCAGATGTTGGTGCGCCATTAGTATATACTAAAGGCGCACTACTTGTATGGTGCGCCATTAGTATCAATTCCATCTATAGCCCTTTTCCTAGTAGTGCGGGATGAAGTGTTTCGTCTCCTGTATAGGGATTTTCAAGCAGTTTCTCTATCATACATGAAGGAATCTCAAAGTAAACATTTTAGATAGGTGCAGTAGGTTGAGGAGCAACTCTTTGCTCTTCTGCTCGGGGTGAAGATACCCCGAACAAGCCCCTCAAAGGATTTTGAGCCATAGTAACAAGTGACAATAAATTTCAGCACACTATATAAAATTTTCCTTACCAAATTCCACTTATCAAAGGCGCTTCACTCCCCGGCAACGGCGCCAGAAAATAGTCTTGATGACCCACAAGTTTAGGGGATCTATCGTAGTCCTTTCGATAAGTAAGAGTGTCGAACCCAACGAGGAATCATAGGCAGTTTTCAGTAAGGTATTCTCTGCAAGCACTAAAATTATAGGTAACAGATAGTTTTGTGATAAGGTAATTGGTAGCAAGTGACAAAAGGTAAAAGTAAACAAGGTGCAGAAAGGTGGCCCAATCCTTTTTGTAGCAATGGACAAGCCTGGACAAACTCTTATATAAAGTAAAGCGCTCCCGAGGACACATGGGAATATCGTCAAGCTAGTTTTCATCATGATCATCTGATTCGCGTTCGGTACTTTGATAATTTGGTATGTGGGTGGACCGGTGCTTGGGTGCTGCCCTTACTTGGACAAGCCTCCCACTTATGATTAACCTCTAATGCAAGCATCCGCAACTACAAAACAAGTATTAAGGTAAACCTAACCATAGCCTGAAACATATGGATCCAAATCAGCCCCTTACGAAGCAACACATAAACTAGGGTTTAAGATTCTGTCACTCCAGCAACCCATCATCTACTTATTACTTCCCAATGCCTTCCTCTAGGCCCAAATAATGGTGAAGTGTCATGTAGTCGACGTTCACATGACACCACTAGAGGATAGACAACATACATCTCATCAAAATATCGAACGAAGACCAAACTCACATGACTACTAATAGCAAGACTTCTCCCATGTCCGCAGGAACAAAAGTAACTACTCACAAGACATAATATTGTTCATGATCAGAGGGGTATTAATATGCATAATGGATCTGAACATATGACCTTCCACCAAATAAACCAACTAGCATCAACTACAAGGATGTGACGCCCGAGACCGACGTCCCAGAAGATTCCAGAAGATTCCAGATGTTCCGGGTTGCCCGTGTGTTTCTTTTGTGCTGGTGTTATTTATTTTTGCATTGCATCATGTCATCATGCCATCATGTCATATTTTATTTTGCATCTCAACCTAAATAATTCGTGTGGACCTTCGGTCCATTTAAATCGAGGGAAGATGTCTTCTCTTTATAACATTTAAAAGCCTCTCAATATTTATGGAGCTATATTAATAATTATTCCATTGCTTCGGAATCACCACAACACACTTGCAATATTTCCCCATGTCTTTCTCACTTCGAGTTTCTCCTTAAAACCTTGCCAATAATTATTTTCCGTTGTTTCGAGGTTCCTCCAAAAATTTGAACATTTTTGGACACTTCAATAATCAACTCTTGGTTCAAAACTATTTGAATTAAATTCAAATATGTTTGAATTATTTTCCGATCATGCATTTTCTATTTTTTCTCGGTCCTTGCTCATTTTATGATGCCCGAGAAAAATGCTCCCATGTGCTATCTTTTCCCTAACCCCCTCCTTTTTTTTCGTTCTTCTCTTTTGTTTCTGCTAAGAAAAAAAAAAGAAGTGCAGCCTCTTGGGCCTCTCTCCAGCCTTCCCTGGCCCCTCTCCTACTGCAGCCTCCCTTTCCTTCCAGCGGCCCGCTTCTCTCCCAGGCCGGCCCGAGGCCCAAGCCGACCGGCTAACCCTAGCCGAGCAGTCGCTCACCCCTCGCTCCTTCCGTCGCGCCGCCAGGGAGGAGTCCCGTTTCCCTCTCCCTCTCCTCGCTTGTCCCGCACCCCTCTCCCTGCGAGCGCCCGAAACCCTCGTTCCCTCCTCGCACTCTCCTCGATCTATTCCCCATCGACCCGCTAGCCTCTGCCTCTCCCCCCGACGCCATCTCCTCCCTCGACCGAGCAGCAGGTCGCTCCTCCCTCCGTTTCAGCGCGCCCCAGGCCGCGGCCTCTCCTCCCGCGCCGTCCGCAGCGCCCCGATGCACGCTCCATTGCCTCCTCGCCGCGGCTCGGCCAGGATCCGCGAGGACGCCGCAGTCTGCAGCCGTCTCCGCCCGGCCTCGTCCTCCCCGCCCGGCCACCAGCGCCTCGTCGCCTCCCCCTCTCCTCCGCGCTCCAAGGCCCTGGCCTCCCGCGCCACCATCCAGCCAAGGCCGAGTCCCGCGGCCGCTTCGCGTTCTTCAGCGCCGTCCAGCTCCCGAGCGCTGCACCCCAGCAGCCTCGACCGGCGCCCGACGCGCCCGGCCTCCAGGCTCCAGCCGGCCAGAGCCAGCCGTCCCCGCGGCTCCCTCCTCTGGCGCGAGCCAGCCGCCCTTCCGTCCTCGCCAAGGAGCTCCCCTTCAGCGCTGCTCCTCCTTCGCCAGCAGACCAGCAGCACCGCGCCCCTCTTGGTCGCCCTCGTCAGCCACTTTGTCCTCTTCGTGTTGCTGCCGTGCCTGTGTTTTGTTGTTGTTGGTTGCTGTAGTTTTTTTTGTCAAGTGCACCGCAGGCAAGACCCGATCTCCGAATGCGCCAAGTACCTCTCCTCGCGACACGAACATCTACGGTGATGTGTACATCTACGGAAATGAGTACCCCTACGCTCGACGACCCCCGTGTACGACTACCGACGCCCGGAAACGCCAAGTATCTCTACATGACCGACAAGTACCACGGCGACCCGACAAGTACCCCTCCGATGCAAGTACCACTACGAACGGGAACAACTACATGATGAATCGCCAAGTACCACTACTTCCACTACCGTCGACAAGCTCGGAGACCACAAGTACCACTACGAACACCGACGCGACAAGTACCTCTTCGGAAACGGAAACGCCTACGTGAACGACTACCGTCGCCCCGTGTACGACTACGAACGTGTTCCTCGACTCACGAGAACGTCTACTTCCTCTCCGACCGCGAGTACCACTACTTCATCTACGATCTCGAACTGTCCCGAAACAATTGTTTCGAAGGTATAACCCTGAAATGTTCCCCGTGTGTGCACCGTGCCGTTTCACCTTTTGTCGTGTTCCTCGGTTGCCTCGTCACCGACTCGTGGGAACCCGGTAACGGGATCGTCCCACCTTTCATCTCGTTTGACTCGCTCACGCCATCTATCTTTTACACCGGACTCTCAACGAGTTACCGGTACCGATATGTTGCCGTGGCATCATTTTCGGAATCGTTGTCGTGGCACTCTTTTCTTTCCACCACGGTGACAAACACTTCATGTCTTCCTCTTAAGTCAACCTTTTAATAAAATTGCATAAACTTGATCATGTCATCCGCATCATGATAACAACATGAGAATGCTTAATTGTTGTTTGCTTATAATTATTAAACATGCTCATGGGGATTTTCCGGACTTGTTGTTGTTATCTCCGGCCTCATTTAAAATGTCTAAATAGTGTAGTTTTATTATGCTTCACCTCTTGCCATGTTAAAAAAACATTTAATCTTGTCTTGTTAATAATGAGAGTCAACTAAATAATTAATATGTGGTGTTTCGTCAATATGCAACTCGTTGCATATTGAGCTCCACTTAACTTGTAGTATTTGTTTGTGCACTTGCCATGCCATGCATATTAAACCGGACATGCATCATGCTTGTTTGTGCATCGTATGCCATGTGTATGATTGTGTGTTTACCGTGTTGTTTCTTTCTTTCCGGTTGCTTCTCTTGTTAGCTTCGGTTTCGTTCCGGAGTTGTGAGGTTTCTCTCGTCTGTGTTGCTCCGTCTTCTTCATGGATCCGTTCTTCTCCCTTGTGGAATCCCAGGCAAGATGATCATACCCTTGGATACCTTTACTACCATTGCCATGCTTAGTTGTCTCGTTGCTATCGTTACATGTCGCGCTACCCATCTTTTATGTCAGCCTCTCCTTGTTGCCATGAAACCTCTAATTTTGAAACCTTCCTAGCAAAACCACTGTTTGGCTATGTTACCCGCTTGCTCAGCCCCGCTTGCTCAGCCCCTCTTATGGCGTTGTTAGTTGCAGGTGAAGATGAAGTTCGTTCTAGGAGGGAACTTGTTGTTGGTTATATCACAATATCTATTATTATTATTAACACACCTATATACTGGGCATGGGTGGAAGGCTTGGCCTTTTGCTCGGTGTTTTGTTCCACTCATGCCACCTTAGGCGCCGATAAACCGGCATTATGTTCCTTGATTTTGCGTTCCTTACACGATGGGTGGATGGGGACCCCTTGACAGTTCGACTTTGAATATAACTCCTCCAGCAAGGCCCAACATTGGTTTTAATTTGCCTCATAATAACAACTTAATTAAATAATTAAAATTGCATAGGGGGTCGCGTCCCCGAGGATTCTTATTTCTACATAGCAAAGGGGGCCAGTGCTGATGGTGTTGGTCCCAAACTAGAGTCACTTGCGGTACCACCCAGTTATCTGGGGTCTTCGTTACTGTACGTAGCGCTCATCCGGACGTGGCCTGAGACGAGATGCGCGCGGCTACCATCATGGTGTCGGCACGCCGGGAGGTCTTGCTGGACTTGTTTTACCATTGTCGAAATGTCTTGTGCTACCGGGATGACGAGCCTGATCGGTTTTTCCTAAGATAAGGAGTGATGATATTATATTTATCACTTCAGGTAATCGTGAGAGCTTGTGATGGGCTAAGTTGGAACACCCCAGCAGGGTTATGATCTTTCGAAAGCCGTGCCCGCGGTTATGTGGCAGATTGGAAATTGTTAATGTCCGGTTGTAGAAAACTTGACAGATGATCCGAAGTAAAACACACAACTGTGTGAGTAACCGTGACTGTCTCTTTTCACTTGGAGAAGAGAACACGGTGGGGTTATGTTTGAACGTATGTAGTTAGGATCTTTAGCGATCACCTTTTTGCGACCGTTTGCGTAGATGCTCTTCTCATTCTGGTACTCGTAAGTTAGCCACCATATATTGCTTAGCCGCGGCTGCAACCTCACCACCTTACCTCTTCCTACCCACAAAGCTTTGCTAGTCTTGTTACCCATGGTTATGGGATTGCTGAGTCCTCGTGGCTCACAGATACTACAACACCAGATGCAGGTTCAGCCGAGTTGATGCAGGAGCTGGTTCAAGTTCTTCACTTGGAGCTCGATGAAGTTTGTGGCCGTTTGCTTGTGATGTTTCGACGATCAGTAGTGGTTTCTACTAGGATTCGATCCTGACCTGTGGCTTTATGTTGTTTTGGTATCTTTCTTTTGGATCTTCACCCGTAGTCGGGTTGTGATGTTTTGAATGATGTATTGCTTATGTATTGTATTGTGTGAAGTGGCGAGTGTAAGCCAACTATCTCCTTTTGCAATTTAATCCCTCTTTTACATGAGTCGTGCAAAGATACCAAACTTGATATCATTCTAGGATGGGCTTATACCTTTAAGTCGTGCCTCGACACGTAGGAGGTATAGTCCCATCCTGGGCATTACAAGTTGGTATCAGAGCCTTCTCCGACCTAGGAGCCCCCACTGATTGATCGAATCGTTGACGGTTGAGTCTAGGCACACACTGAAAATGTTTTGAGTCCTATATATTTATCGGAGAGTAGGATTTCTTTGCTTCTCATCCCTTTTCTCTCTGGTGAGGACTCCTGGCGACTACTCTTGCCTCTTCTACTTTCAAAAATTGCACCAAATTTTTTTTAGGATCCCGCGAGTATTCTGGGATTGTTTCGATGTTCTTGTGACAAGGATATTGTTCTCGATGCCTCCTGTTCCCGGGGAGTTGAGCTTCGGGGTATTGTTGTCACAAGCATATCGCGGCAATACTAAATACTTAAGACGGCCGACATCGAAAATCTCTCCTATACGGCCAGTGGCAAGATAACCCCGACATCACCCAGTACTGGGGAGGTAGTTCGAGAGTATTGCCATAGCTTGTTATAGTGGATGCTTTTCGAAGGTCCGAGGTACACAGTTTCCGAGAAAGACTGGTTATGTGTTGAAGGATGGATACACCTGGATGTAGGTTTAGAGTTGATTGCGCGGTGCTTCCCGTGTATCCCCAACACCTGATTGCATAACTGGAAACTTTCGGAAATCTATAGGTGGGTTCATCTAGTAGTTCTAGGCATTCTTCCAACGGATGCTCGATATGAAGTTTGGGGTTCTACATTGAGTGAAGTGGTTTTATGGACTTGTTCTGATCGGGAGTTGCATCTTAAAGGGTCCTTGGCTATGCTGATCCGGGGATGACAAAACCCTTTTGTAACACGTTCCATGAGCTTTCAGCACGAAGATGGCGAACGAAACTCCTATCTTGTGTTTGTTCTATCTGTTCCTTGTTCCTTTTTATTTACTTTTTGTTCTCCAAGTGGCTTCTCGACATGTTGATGTAACTACGGAATTCATTCGTTCAATCCTCTGTTCGGATGATATTGTGAAGATTCTTCTGCAACATCTACCCCTTTGTTTTTGTTTTGATTCTGGTATTCGAGTTGCTTCGATGTCAAATGTTGATTCCATACCTTTCTTAATCGGTATTCTCATATTTCTATGGGAGTGCTAGTCCTTCTTGATCATCAAGATGGTCATGATAAAATCCTTTTCAACCGGTGTGCCTTCTCTTCAAGTTATTTTCATACGGACGCCGTTGAGATCTAACGAGTTGTATGTTCCATTCATCCCAAGTTGTCTTTGTTTTTCCCCACCCTCCCACCCTTCTACTTCTCGGAGCCAGAAATTCTAAATGAAGTATCCATTTTATTCATGTGATATTTCTTCATTCTTTTTCCTTTAATGTTCTTGTCCGGTGCTTTATCGTGAAGATGCTCAAGAGCTTCAAGTTCATCATTCTTTTGTTCTCAAATTCTGCCGGTGGATGTAATTCAAGAATTTGGTGTTGATCTTATCCTTTTCCTCATTTCACAATGCTTTCTTATTCCGGTGCACCAATTAATCATTCTCCTCTTGTTATTCATATCCGGAGTGCTGAAGATTCATAATTCCATTCTTAATCCGTTCAAGCTATTTTGAGATAATCATCTTATTGAAGCCATTTAACTCAACCGGTGCAATATCTCTTCAGCAATCCTTTTCAACGGTGATTTCTTTGAGTGGGCCCATAACCCACAGGTCTTTTTCCAGGATCTTACCTGACTCTTCTTTTTCTGGAGTATTCTGAAATTCTTTTCAAGTGTGACGTAAGAATGATCCCCATCAGTCACATGCCTTCTCCAAGCTTGTTTCAATTATTTCCATCTTTAGCTCCACCTTCCTCTTGTCATTCGTCCGGAGTATCTCGAAATTCTTCATGGCATTTCTCGTCTTCATTCTCAACATTTGGAGATCAGAGAAGAGCTTCTCTTAAATTTTGACCCGTTCTCTTGATGAGTTGTGATTCTAGCTTCATGCCATCCTCATTATTGTTCCGATTGTGAGGAATTCTTTTATACCACCCGAAGCGTTTCATGAATTCTTTTCTTTGTGATCCTCCGAAGGCCATCATTTCAGAAGATTCTTCGTTCTCAGTTTTCAACTTCGTCCTCCAACTATTCTTCATTGATGTCTCTTCGTTCGTCTCCATATTCTTACGGTGGTTCTTTCAAGATTACCCTTCCGTTGTTATCGTTTTAATTCACTCGTTCTTTTCATAATCCTACCGGTGATTCGTTGAAGACTTTTCTCAAGCTTGTGCGAGATCTCTCTTAATCCTTTCCAACGAGAATAAGTAGTATGCCAAATCCTTTGGTTGTCATAAATTTAATTGGTGAAGGAGATGCATTACATAATTCTTATTCTTATTCATTCAAGGTGAATTAATTCTTTTGTCTGGAGCTTGTTCATCATATCATATTCTCGGTTCTAAGTTGTTCATCTTGTTTTCCGGAGCTTCAAGTTATTTTCAATTATATCATTTCAAAGCTCCATCTAATTCATCGCAGGCCTTGAATCTTTTTCTTTTCATCTTTCTTTTCCCATGCTTTCATTACCGGAGTCCATCTTGGTGGTTCATCATCAATTAATTCATCCTCGAAGTCTTCATCAAGATTCTTGTTGGAACTCAAGCATTCTTCATCATGCTTCCAATTGCAATTCTTTCTCCCTTATCTTTTGAGATGGTGTTATGTCATTTTGACAATTCCTTCATGTTTCTTGATTCACGAGTTGTCAAGAATGAGATAATTAAAACCATCATTTTTCCTTGTTCAGAAGATCTTTTCAACTCTTCAATTTATTCATTGGAGTTATCTTGGGTTGTGTTTCACCTAAAAGCTTTCCCTAAGGATTCTTACTATTGTGGTGCTTATAAATGACCCAAGTTCTTCATTTATCATTCCGGTGAAATAAGCTTTTCATCTCCTTGTTGATCTCAATCCAATCAATTGTTTTCGTTAGTGGCTGGTTGTCACCTCATAATTTTGAAATGTTTTCCATAAGCCCACATCAAGCTTATTCTTTCGTTGTTGATTTTTTTCCATCAACCCGATTCAACCCTTCTTTGTAAGGATGCTCTTTCAAATTCAATTTTGAGATGTGTTGTCATTTTCTTCTCCATTCATTTATTTCATTGTTTTATATGCTATTCTTTCATTCCGGAGGCATTGTGATGTTGCTCACTTTGATCATCATCTCGTTTTGTCAAGATCATGTTCTTTCCCTTGCTTATCATTTAACCGGAGTGTTGTATTCTTCATTCTAGTTCCGTCATCTTTTCAAGTCTTTGCCTCTCTGTTCAACCGGAGTGCTGTCTGAATCTTTCTTACCCCTTGTGCCATTCTTTTAATTGTTTCGGGGCAATATGTGTTGTTCTTTTCATCAAGTATCATTCCAACTTGGCTAGTTCTTGTTAATTCCTTCCATTTTCAGACGGAGTGCTATCCAAATTCTGTCATTCTTATTCCTTGGTTGTACCCTTGCAGTTTCATATTCTTTTGGTCCGTGAGCTCTTGTTTATTGTCTTTCAACCTTCAAGGTTCTCATAATGTTCCTTGTTCCTCTTTTCTAACGAAGTTTTCATCTTCGTTCATCTCCGTTGTATTCTTGTTCAACTTGTTCAACCTCTCAAGGTTCCTTGGTTTCACTCGTTTGTCCAAGAAGCAATTTTGTTTTACCTCTTCCTCTTCCGTTTTTACCCGGTGATATCTCTAGGATCTCGGGTCGAGATCCTCTGTTAGTGTGGGAGAGTTGTGACGCCCGAGACCGACGTCCCAGAAGATTCCAGAAGATTCCAGATGTTCCGGGTTGCCCGTGTGTTTCTTTTGTGCTGGTGTTATTTATTTTTGCATTGCATCATGTCATATTTTATTTTGCATCTCAACCTAAATAATTCGTGTGGACCTTCGGTCCATTTAAATCGAGGGAAGATGTCTTCTCTTTATAACATTTAAAAGCCTCTCAATATTTATGGAGCTATATTAATAATTATTCCATTGCTTCGGAATCACCATAACACACTTGCAATATTTCCCCATGTCTTTCTCACTTCGAGTTTCTCCTTAAAACCTTGCCAATAATTCTTTTCCGTTGTTTCGAGGTTCCTCCAAAAATTTGAACATTTTTGGACACTTCAATAATCAAGTCTTGGTTCAAAACTATTTGAATTGAATTCAAATATGTTTGAATTATTTTCCGATCATGCATTTTCTATTTTTTCTCGGGCCTTGCTCATTTTATGATGCCCGAGAAAAATGCTCCCATGTGCTATCTTTTCCCTAACCCCCTCCTTTTTTTTCGTTCTTCTCTTTTGTTTCTGCTAAGAAAAAAAAAGAAAGAAGTGCAGCCTCTTGGGCCTCTCTCCAGCCTTCCCTGGCCCCTCTCCTACTGCAGCCTCCCTTTCCTTCCAGCGGCCCGCTTCTCTCCCAGGCCGGCCCGAGGCCCAAGCCGACCGGCTAACCCTAGCCGAGCAGTCGCTCACCCCTCGCTCCTTCCGTCGCGCCGCCAGGGAGGAGTCCCGTTTCCCTCTCCCTCTCCTCGCTTGTCCCGCACCCCTCTCCCTGCGAGCGCCCGAAACCCTCGTTCCCTCCTCGCACTCTCCTCGATCTATTCCCCATCGACCCGCTAACCTCTGCCTCTCCCCCCGACGCCATCTCCTCCCTCGACCGAGCAGCAGGTCGCTCCTCCCTCCGTTTCAGCGCGCCCCAGGCCGCGGCCTCTCCTCCTGCGCCGTCCGCAGCGCCCCGATGCGCGCTCCATCGCCTCCTCGCCGCGGCTCGGCCAGGATCCGCGAGGACGCCGCAGTCTGCAGCCGGCTCCGCCCGGCCTCGTCCTCCCCGCCCGGCCACCAGCGCCTCGTCGCCTCCCCCTCTCCTCCGCGCTCCAAGGCCCTGGCCTCCCGCGCCACCATCCAGCCAAGGCCGAGTCCCGCGGCCGCGTCGTGTTCTTCAGCGCCGTCCAGCTCCCGAGCGCTGCACCCTAGCAGCCTCGACCGGCGCCCGACGCGCTCGACCTCCAGGCTCCAGCCGGCCAGAGCCAGCCGTCCCCGCGGCTCCCTCCTCTGGCGCGAGCCAGCCGCCCTTCCGTCCTCTCCAAGGAGCTCCCCTTCAGCGCTGGTCCTCCTTCGCCAGCAGACCAGCAGCACCGCGCCCCTCTTGGTCGCCCTCGTCGGCCACTTTGTCCTCTTCGTGTTGCTGCTGCGCCTGTGTTTTGTTGTTGTTGGTTGCTGTAGTTTTTTTTTTGTCAAGTGCACCGCAGGCAAGACCCGATCTCCGAATGCGCCAAGTACCTCTCCTCGCGACACGAACATCTACGGTGATGTGTACATCTACGGAAATGAGTACCCCTACGCTCGACGACCCCCGTGTACGACTACCGACGCCCGGAAACGCCAAGTACCTCTACATGACCGACAAGTACCACGGCGACCCGACAAGTACCCCTCCGATGCAAGTACCACTACGAACGGGAACAACTACATGATGAATCGCCAAGTACCACTACTTCCACTACCGTCGACAAGTTCGGAGACCACAAGTACCACTACGAACGCCGACGCGACAAGTACCTCTTCGGAAACGGAAACGCGTACGTGAACGACTACCGTCGCCCCGTGTACGACTACGAACGTGTTCCTCGACTCACGAGAACGTCTACTTCCTCTCCGACCGCGACTACCACTACTTCGTCTACGATCTCGAACTGTCCCGAAACAATTGTTTCGAAGGTATAACCCTGAAATGTTCCCCGTGTGTGCACCGTGCCGTTTCACCTTTTGTCGTGTTCCTCGGTTGCCTCGTCACCGACTCGTGGGAACCCGGTAACGGGATCGTCCCACCTTTCATCTCGTTTGACTCGCTCACGCCATCTATCTTTTGCACCGGACTCTCAACGAGTTACCGGTACCGATATGTTGCCGTGGCATCATTTTCGGAATCGTTGCCGTGGCACTCTTTTCTTTCCACCACGGTGACAAACACTTCATGTCTTCCTCTTAAGTCAACCTTTTAAGAAAATTGCATAAACTTGATCATGTCATCCGCATCACGATAACAACATGAGAATGCTTAATTGTTGTTTGCTTATAATTATTAAACATGCTCATGGGGATTTTCCGGACTTGTTGTTGTTATCTTCGGCCTCATTTAAAATGTCTAAATAGTGTAGTTTTATTATGCTTCACCTCTTGCCATGTTAAAAAAACATTTAATCTTGTCTTGTTAATAATGAGAGTCAACTAAATAATTAATATGTGGTGTTTCGTCAATATGCAACTCGTTGCATATTGAGCTCCACTTAACTTGTAGTATTTGTTTGTGCACTTGCCATGCCATGCATATTAAACCGGACATGCATCATGCTTGTTTGTGCATCGTATGCCATGTGTATGATTGTGTGTTTACCGTGTTGTTTCTTTCTTTCCGGTTGCTTCTCTTGTTAGCTTCGGTTTCGTTCCGGAGTTGTGAGGTTTCTCTCGTCTGTGTTGCTCCGTCTTCTTCATGGATCCGTTCTTCTCCCTTGTGGAATCCCAGGCAAGATGATCATACCCTTGGATACCTTTACTACCATTGCCATGCTTAGTTGTCTCGATGCTATCGTTACATGTCGCGCTACCCATCTTTTATGTCAGCCTCTCCTTGTTGCCATGAAACCTCTAATTTTGAAACCTTCCTAGCAAAACCACTGTTTGGCTATGTTACCCGCTTGCTCAGCCCCGCTTGCTCAGCCCCTCATATGGCGTTGTTAGTTGCAGGTGAAGATGAAGTTCGTTCCAGGAGGGAACTTGTTGTTGGTTATATCACAATATCTATTATTATTATTAACACACCTATATACTAGGCATGGGTGGAAGGCTTGGCCTTTTGCTCGGTGTTTTGTTCCACTCATGCCACCTTAGGCACCGATAAACCGGCATTATGTTCCTTGATTTTGCGTTCCTCACACGATGGGTGGATGGGGACCCCTTGACAGTTCAACTTTGAATAAAACTCCTCCAGCAAGGCCCAACATTGGTTTTAATTTGCCTCATAATAACAACTTAATTAAATAATTAAAATTGCATAGGGGGTCGCGTCCCCGAGGATTCTTATTTCTACATAGCAGGGGGGGCCAGTGCTGATGGTGTTGGTCCCAAACTAGAGTCACTTGCGGTACCACCCAATTATCTGGGGTCTTCGGTACTGTACGCAGCGCTCATCCGGACGTGGCCTGAGACGAGATGCGCGCGGCTACCATCAGGGTGTCGGCACGCCGGGAGGTCTTGCTGGACTTGTTTTACCATTGTCGAAATGTCTTGTGCTACCGGGATGCCGAGCCTGATCGGTTTTTCCTAAGATAAGGAGTGATGATATTATATTTATCACTTCAGCTAATCGTGAGAGCTTGTGATGGGCTAAGTTAGAACACCCCTGCAGGGTTATGATCTTTCGAAAGCCGTGCCCGCGGTTATGTGGCAGATTGGAATTTGTTAATGTCCGGTTGTAGAAAACTTGACAGATGATCCGAAGTAAAACACACAACTGTGTGAGTAACCATGACTGTCTCTTTTCACTTGGAGAAGAGAACATGGTGGGGTTATGTTTGAACGTATGTAGTTAGGATCTTTAGCGATCACCTTTTTGCGACCGTTTGCGTAGATGCTCTTCTCATTCTGGTACTCGTAAGTTAGCCACCATATATTGCTTAGCCACTGCTGCAACCTCACCACCTTACCTCTTCCTACCCACAAAGCTTTGCTAGTCTTGTTACCCATGGTTATGGGATTGCTGAGTCCTCGTGGCTCACAGATACTACAACACCAGATGCAGGTTCAGCCGAGTTGATGCAGGAGCTGGTTCAAGTTCTTCACTTGGAGCTCGATGAAGTTTGTGGCCGTTTGCTTGTGATGTTTCGACGATCAGTAGTGGTTTCTACTAGGATTCGATCCTGACCTGTGGCTTTATGTTGTTTTGGTATCTTTCTTTTGGATCTTCACCCGTAGTCGGGTTGTGATGTTTTGAATGATGTATTGCTTATGTATTGTATTGTGTGAAGTGGCGAGTGTAAGCCAACTATCTCCTTTTGCAATTTAATCCCTCTTTTACATGAGTCGTGCAAAGATACCAAACTTGAGATCATTCTAGGATGGGCTTATACCTTTAAGTCGTGCCTCGACACGTAGGAGGTATAGTCCCATCCTGGGCATTACAAAGGAGTAATCAACACTACTAGCAACCCACAGGTACCAATCTGAGGTTTGCGTACAAAGATTGGATACAAGAGATGAACTAGGGTTTGAGAGGAGATGGTGCTGGTGAAGATGTTGATGAAGATAGCCCTCCCCAAGATGGGAGAGTTGTTGGTGATGATGGCGGTGACGATTTCCCCCTCCCGGAGGGAAGTATCCCCTGCAGAACAGCTCTGCCGGAGCCCTAGATTGGTTTCCGCCTCGATTCCGCTTCGAGACAGCGGCGTCTGGTCCCGAAAGCCTCCTTATGATTTTACCCCGGTCAAAACACCTCATATAGGAGAAGATGGGAACCGGGTGGCCTGCCGGCTGGCCCACGAGGCAGGGGCGTGCCCTGGGAAGGGAGGCGCGCCCTCCACCCTCGAGGATAGCCGATGGCCCCTCTCGTGGGTTTCTTTCGCCAGATATTTTTTATATTTTCTGAAATGATGTTCTGTTGAGTTTCAGGGATTTTGGAGTTGTGCAGAATAGGTTTCCAGAGTTTGCTCCTTTTCCAGCCCAGAATTCCAGCTGCCGGCATTCTCCCTCTTCATGTAAACCTTGTAAAATAATAGAGAAAAGGCATAAGTATTGTGACAAAACATGTATGAACTGCCCATAATGCAATAAATATCAACATATAAGCATGATGCAAAATAGACGTATCATGGCACGAGGCCATCCACGCACTCGCTCCGGCAATACGCCATCACCAAGCGCATCATGAGGGGTGACGTGCCGCCGCCTCCAGCCCCAGCTCCCGGAGCGGGGCAGTAGCTTCTGCCTCCCCCACCACCTCCGGCTGGCGGCACCATCCGCAACGACGCCTACCCGGACCCGAATGCGGCTTATGTCGTCTTCACCAGCCTCAGTGACGACAAGTGCATCGAGAGCACCATCCGACAGGAAGTGAACACGGTCGCCCCAGCCAGGCCAGAGTACATGCACTGGTCGGAGCACCCGATCACATGGACGCGGGAGGATCACCCGGCTGTCATGCCGAATCCAGGTGGATACACCCTCGTCCTCAACCCCACCATCGTCGCACCTCGGCGCACTTGCAATTCCTCCCGAGTTCTCATCGACGGCGACAACAGCATCAACATCCTCTACCTGGACACCATGACCAAGCTCGTCCTCGAAGCCAAGGACCTGGAGCCAACCAGGACCGTCTTCCACGGCATTGTGCTCGGCCACTCCTGCTCCCCGATCGGCCGGATCCGGCTCGACGTCCTATACGGTGACAACAGCCACTTCCGACGCGAGCTGATCTGGTTCGAGGTGGTGGACCTGTCCAGCGCGTACCACATGCTGCTCGGCCGGCCCGCAGTCGCCAAAATCATGGCTGTCCCCAACTGCACCTATTTGAAGATGAAGTTGTCGGGTCCAAAGGGCCTCATAACCATCGCCGGCGACTACCGCAAATCTCTGGAGTGCACCCGAGACGGATCCATGCTGGCCGAGTCGATGGTCATTGCCCAGGAGCGGTGCCAGCTCGACCGGATCATTGCCCTTGTTGGTGAGGCGGCAACCACGCCAGTTCCGGCCGAGGAGCCGGCAAACGAAGCCTCGTTCATACCCTCCAAGGAAACCAAGAAGGTGAAGCTGAACCCAGAAGATCCCAGCTGCAGCAAGTATGTCGTCGTGGGCACTCGCCTCGGCGATAAATAGGAAGGCGAGCTCGTCGACTTCCTCCGTGAGAATCGGGATATCTCTGTGTGGTCCCCAAAGGACATGCCGGGTACCCCGAGGAAGTACGCCGAGCACAAACTTCATGTCCGCAAGGACGCCAAGTATCGTAGAAATAACACGTCAGATGTCCGGATTAACGTACTTAGTCATGAGGCCGCGCATCTATGTAGTAGCTTGAGAGGGGTTGAGCGAAATCGATAGACACGATGCAAGACATGGATTTAGACAGCTTCGGGCCCCGGGAAACATCATCCGGTAATAACTCTACGTGATGTTTGAGGCTAGGTCTCATTATTATCCTCGTGATGTCGCCGGTAAACCGGCTCTTTGTGTCTAACCCTAGAAACTTGTCTAAACTTCTCCTCTCTCTTTGGGGAGCCCTGCCCCTCCTTATATATGTTGAAGGGGCGGGTTACATGTAGAGTCCTAGTAGGATTAGGATTGCTTTATTACAAGGAGTCCTAGTCTTGCTTCCTTTGTAGGAGAATATCCCTTGTGCTTTCTTCATAAACCGGCCCACCATACATGAACCGGCCTTCTGGGCCTTGGGCCTTGTCATTCGTGATCCACCAGCCGGGTTACCAGTGAGTGGTATTATTTAGGCAGGTTGCTTGTAAACCGTCTGGTTAAGACGGATCGCCAATGAATCATCAAGTGTAAACCATCAAGTAAACCACCAAGTCCGGCCGGGTTATAATTCCGGCCAGTTTATATCGCGGGGGTATATCCCCGACATTAGCCCCCAAGTTTAGCTTGGATTTATCCATGGTAAACTTATGCTGCAAAATAAACACAAGGACAAATCTGACAGGTTGTGCTCCGGGTTAAAAATTTCTTGTAAACCTGCATCTGATCATCCTTAAGTCCTTGTCCTTTCCTTCTTGTAGAAAATCCGGGTCAACAGACCAGCTTCATAATTAACTTGTTTGTAGAAAAAAATATTGTAAATCCAGAATCCATTCGAATCAGCCTTTCAATGCTCTGACTTGACAAAAATGTTGATCTTCAAATATTCAATTGGTATCCAGCCAGCTTGAAGATGCATAACTTGCCGGTTTATATATAATTACCATCATTGCCGGGTTATAAAAACTGATAATTCCGGGTCAGACTGTTTATAGATGCCGGGTTATGATTGTTGCCAACGCCGGGTCACACAATTAATCTTCCGGACTTTCCAAAAACTGGGAATTTCAAGATGTTCCTTCTTTATATCCATATTACCTATAGCCCCCAAGTGCCAGGTCATTATGAAATAATGAGCAGGGACTTTGTATATACTTCATTGAAAATAGAATTGTATAATCTTGAAGAAATCCGGATTGTTCATCCGAATCACTATGAAACTGAATATTCCATATTATGTAGCCCCCAAGTGCCGGGTCATTATGCAATAATGAGCAGGGACTTTGAAAATATGATCATGTAAATTTGAACAGCAACATGTAGCCCCCAAGTGCCGGTTTAATATGCAATAATGAGCAGGGACTTTGTAGATATAATCATTGAAAATAACATTATATAATGTAACTTCCATCGTGGGGTTTGAATCCACGTCCACAAGGTTAAGAGCTTTGTGCTTTACCAACTGAGAAGTGGATCCTTCAATATAATGGATTAATACTTGTGTACCTTGAATTGTTGACAGGAGCGATTGGTAGCCCCCAAGGGCCGGCTCATTATAATGTGATGAGTCGGGTCTTCAATAAAGTGAGCAAAAAATGACTTTGCATTAGCCCCCAAGTGTCATGTGCATGCTTGCAGCGACATGAGACTTTGTGTATTTGATGTAAACTCAATTTGAATAATGTAGCCCCCAAGTGCCGGGTTGTAAGCCTGCAGCGACTCGGGACTATTCCTTTGTAGAATATATCACTTCAATCGATGAAATAATATCCATTGCGCTTAAAGCGACTTTGAAAACCTCAATCATAATATTGATAATCATAATAAAAACCCAGCCATGTTGGCTATTAAAGATTTGAATAATATAATCCGGTCTTGAAAACCGGTTCCAGTGATATTTGATCACAACCAGGCCGTGTTAATAAACACCGGTCATTATTTCGTCTCATACTGGCGACTTATAGTCAAAGCCAGGCCGGTTTAATAAACATCGGTCATTATAACTGATCATGTACTGCCAATATGTATTTAAAAACAAAATACTTCATACATGCGATCAAGTATGCTTGATATTCTTAATCCGGCAAAATTTGCAGTTTTCTGAGGGAGCCTTTGATAGACCCAATAATAATTCCGGGCTTTATAGAAGCTACCGGTTTAGATCATGCTGGAGCTCTGTCCAGACTTTTGAAGATACGCGGTCAACTCTGGAGTTGTCCCACTCCGGATCAAAGAACCATAAAACACAAATACCAGAAATACAAGTTTGCAAATAAAACCATGTAGTCGAGGCTTTTTGCGAGCTGCCAGGCTCCAAAGCAAGGTTCAGCCAAGCAATGGATTCGGATACGATCCATTAAGCTTATGGTTCGGATTCGACCATATGAACCGGACCACAGGGGCTAAGCTAGGATTCGGATACGATCCTGCCCCCTGCTGGCCCAAAAATTTAGCCAAGCAATGGATTCAGATACGATCCATTGAGCTTATGGTTCGAATACGACCATACAAACCGGACCACAGGGGCTAAGCTAGGATTCGGATACGATCCTGCCCCCTGCTGGCCTTTGCCATGTTCTCTTTGGTTCGGATACAACCTATGTTTGAACAGAATGGCTTCATTAAGTTTGGGTATGTTCTCTTTGGTTCGAATACGACCTATGTTTGAACAGGAAGCCCGTCAATAAGTTTGGGTATGTTCTCTTTGGTTCGAATACGACCTGTGTTTGAACTGGAATCCCTTCAGTAAGTTTGGGTATGTTCTCTTTGGTTCGAATACGACCTATGTTTGAACAGGAATCCCTTCAGTGGATTTGGGTATGTTCTCTTTGGTTTGAATACGACCTATGTTTGAACAGGAATCCCTTCAGTGGATTTGGCTATGTTCTCTTTGGTTCGAATACGACCTATGTTTGAACAGGAAGCCCTTCAGTGGTCACAGCTCCAGAGTGCATATACGGCAATTGCCCTGCACAACCAGTTAGACTGATCAAAGTATCTTATTTTCTTAATGAAAATAATATATATCAAGAAAAATAGACTTAGATGGATATCACCTGATGTATTTGGACCTTATGATCCTTTTCGGTGTCAGTTATCCAAACCGGTATGTTGAATAAATCGGATCGCAGGGCTGACAGTAAAATGACCGCAGCATCGGAGGTAGCACAGACATATGAGTCGGCCGCAGTTGTAAACCGGCGGAGATGAGTAAGTTGTCCTCCGTGTTGTAAACCGGTGCGGACGCGTAAATCGGCCGTCTTTTCAACGGGTAGTGTGACACAGACGAAAACACCGTTCGTAGAATATTGCCAGCGCGTGCTTTATTCCCGTAGTAGAATAATAATTTCACCTGTATATAGAAAACACCAATAGGGTAGTGTAATGGTGCTCAGGGGAAATAAAATGATAAAATATATTGGAGGGATAACACCTGATTTGCTCGAATAGCCGATGGGTCGGCCGGCGCCGACAGGCTAGTTGCCTTCCGCGTTGTGAGCCGGCGTAGTCGTGAGAGACGGCCACGGCGTTGCAAACCGTTGTGAGCCGGCATAGTCATGAGAGACGGCCACGGCGTTGCAAACCGGTGTGGTCGAGAGAAACGGCCACGGCGTTGCAAACCGTTGTGGTCAAGAGAGACGGCCACGGCATTGTAAACCGGTGCGGTCGCGAGAGACGGCCAAGCCGTTGTAAACCGGCGCTTGAATCCGTGGAATAACGACGATCACTTGTGTCGAATAATGTTTGGTGTGCCTCCCACTTTGTGATGAATAATTTTCCTGCGTATAAAATATGGCAGGGCGAGAAATTTTTGCTCGGATGAATAAATATGCATTAAGAAATAAATAGGATAGATATCACCTGATTTGCTCGGATAACAGATCAGTCGGAAGCGGTACTGTAAGCCGGCACGTGCGGGTGAGTTAATCGTAGGCGCGGATAACGTCGTGTTAATGTAGACTGGACCACGGAAGTGGTGGCGTGCCCACATCCATTGGCGAGGGAGTCGGCCGCGGTGTTGGAAGCCAGCGCGCGTGGGTGCGGACAAATGAGTTGCAGTAGTGGTAGCCGGCGCAGGCGCGAGAGTTGACGACGACTTTTAAGCCGGTGCGAGCCTCACATTTGTGATGTCACTTTTGTATTAGCCTATGTCCTGCATAAACTATATTGAAAGACAAAGTAATTGTTTCTAGAAGATTTAATATGTGCTAAAAGTATTGAGAATAGATAGCACCTGGATTTGTTCGGACGACGGATGATCCGTTTGGCGTGGAGGTAGCGACTTGCGGACGAGATCGCAGCTGCGATCAGATCAAACAATCTTCGATCTACCGTCGACTCCCGTCCACAGATGGAATAAAAAATCCGAACTTTGGTTTCTTCGCCATGTACCAGTACTCAAACAGTACTATCCTTATTTATAGTACTAGCGGAAGTGCTTGGGTTTCTTCGGATTTGACTAGTCTCCATCACGTGATTGAGTATTAGGAGTAGCACTTGATGTTTCCTAGGAAAACAGGGGCAGCAACCATAGTAGCCCGGCGGCTCGGGGTGAGGGGCGACCGCAACTCGGATAAAAGACAAGGCACGGCCGCGATTCGGATAAGGGGGCGGAATCCAGAGCAGCAGCAAGTCGTGGTCGTCTTTTCCGGGTCTTCAACGCAGAATCCTCCAAGGCGCGGCCGAGAGCAGTGGAACGGCTTGCCACAGCAAGGCGGAGCTGAGCTCAGCAGTGACTCGGGGTCGGGCGACTTAGCGCGATGGAGCTTCGGCCAGGCGAGGCGCCGGCTCAAAGAGCCGCACCGGCAGAGGCAGGCGGAGACGCGGAGGCAGCCGCTCGAGGCCCAACTACTCGAGGAACAAGCCCGGAGCTCGAAGCAGGCGGAGATATGGTGATGCGGAGGCAGGCGGAACCAACCGGCAGAGGCAGGAGGAGATGCGGAGATGCGGAGGCAGGCGGAACCAACCGGCGGAGGCACGCGGAGATGCGGATATGCGGAGGCAGCCGCTCGAGGAACTAGCCCGGAGCCACGGCCAGCCAGCGGCAAAACGCAAGGCGAGAGCTGTCCCCGAGCCCGACGGAGTCCGTGCCCGTGATCCTATCTTCTTCCGGGTCGCGGGTGACCCTTTTTTTGTATGAATTAGCCAAAGCAGATCCCATCTAGTCACTTCCCCACGTAACAGTTTTGGCCAATAAAAAATTTGAAGTTGCAAATCCACTTGGCCATCACGTAGTAATACCATTGCTACCGTGGGCCCTTCCCATTGTTTTGGAAGCTTTGGTGTGGCAGCTGGCCTGATCCCTTGTATGTACACGTGCCCATTTTGGCCCATAGTTTTTTTTTCGGACGGCAGCGGAGGAGCGGACGCAACCCTAGCTCTCTGTCGATCATAACCTTGTATATGCTCTTTCAATCGTTCGTTGTTGACGTAGATCCTTTCTTCATCCAAAAAATTGTGAACTCCTCGATCCTTGAAAGAGATCCCTCCAAGAACTCAACACCACCGTGCGCAGGCCCCACGGTGGGCGCCAACTGTCGTAGAAAAAAAACGTCAGATGTCCGGATTAACGGACTTAGTCGTGAGGCCGCGCATCTATGTAGTACCTTGAGAGGGGTTGAGCGGAATCGATAGACGCGATGCAAGACATGGATTTAGACAGCTTCGGGCCCCGGGAAACATCATCTAGTAATAACCGTACGTGCTGTTTGAGGCTAGGTCTCATTATGATCCTCGTGGTGTCGCCGGTAAACCGGCTCATTGTGTCTAACCCTAGAAACTTGTCTAAACTTCTCCTCTCTCTTTGGGGAGCCCTACCCCTCCTTATATATGTTGAAGGGGCGGGTTACATGTAGAGTCCTAGTAGGATTAGGATTGCTTTATTACAAGGAGTCCTAGTCTTGCTTCCTTTGTAGGAGAATATCCCTTGTGCTTTCTTCATAAACCGGCCCACCATACATGAACCGGCCTTCTGGGCCTTGGGCCTTGTCATCCGTGATCCACCAGCCGGGTTACCAGTGAGTGGTATTATTTAGGCAGGTTGCTTGTAAACCGTCTGGTTAAGATGGATCGCCAGTGAATCATCAAGTGTAAACCGTCAGGTAAACCACCAAGTCCGGCCGGGTTATAATTCCGGCCGGTTTATATCGCGGGGGTATATCCCCGACACCAAGCCTGTCCGCCAGCCCCAACGACGATTCTCCGAATAGAAGAGAAGGACCATCAGTGAAGAGATCGCCAAGCTTTTGGCGGCTGGCTTCATCATGGAAGTATTTCACCCCGAGTAGCTGGCCAACCCAGTCCTCATCCTGAAGAAAAACAACACATGGCGCATGTGTACCGACTACACCAGCCTGAACAATGCCTGCCCCAAGGATCCATTCGCCCTCCCGCGAATCGACTAAGTCATCGACTCCACCGACGGGTGCGAGCTCCTGTCCTTCCTGGCGCCTACTCCAGTTACCACCAGATCAAGCTGGACCGGGCTGACGCCCTGAAGACATCCTTCATCACGCCCTTTGGGGCGTATTGCTACATCGCCATGTCGTTCGGCCTGAAGAACGCCGGAGCCACCTTCCAGCGGTGCATGCAGAATTGCTTGCTGCCGCAGCTCGGCCGCAATATCCACGTCTACGTGGATGACATCGTGGTGAAAACCAAGCAACACCTCACGCTCCTCGACGACCTGAAGGAAACTTTCGCTAACCTGCGCGATTACAAGGTAAAGCTCAACCCAGAGAAATGCGTTTTCGGCGTCCCGGTCGGAAAGCTACTCTATTTCCTCGTCTTGGAGCACGGAATTGTGGCAAACCGGGAGAAAATCAAGGCCATCGAGCACATGCACAAGCCGGCTCGGCTGTGTGATGTCCAGAAGTTCACCAGCTGCTTGGCCTCGGTCAGCTGGTTCCTCAGCCGGCTGGGCGAGAGGGCCTTGCCCCTATACCAGCTGATGAAGAAGACAACGCCGTTCGAATGGCACGACCAGTCAGACGAGGCTTTCCGGGACCTCAAGCGCATGCTCTCCACTGCACCCGTCCTGGCCGCCCCACCCAAGAAGGAGCCGTTATTGCTCTACGTAGCTGCAACCTCGCTCTCGGTCAGCACGGTGCTCGTGGTCGAGCGACCAGAGAAGGGCAAGATCCAAGCCGTCCATCGCCCCGTCTACTACTTGAGCGAAGTGCTCTCTGCCTCGAAGCATAACTACCCGCACTACCTAAAGATGTGCTACGGCGTGTACTTCACCGCCAAGAAGCTGAAGCAGTATTTCCAAGAGCATGAAATAACCGTGGTCAGTACAGCCCCCCTCGGCGAGATCGTCTGGTGCCATGACGCCTCTGGCCGGGTCGCCAAGTGGGCGCTCGAGTTAGCCGGCCACACCATCCTCTATGAGCCCCACACCACAATCAAGTCCCAAGCTCTGGCCGACTTCCTCGTCGACTGGACAGAGACCCAGTACTTGCTGCCGCCTCCTGACTCGACGCACTGGCGCATGCACTTTGACGGCTCCAAAATGCGCCTCGGCCTGGGAGCCGACATCGTGCTATCATCCCCAAAGGGCGACCGACTCAAGTACGCACTCCAGATCCACTTCGCCGCATCCAACAACGTCGCCGAGTACCAAGCCCTTGTGCACGGCCTCTAGCTGGCCAAGGAACTCGGAATCCGGCGAATCCTGTGCTATGGCGATTCGGACCTGGTGGTGCAGCAGTGTGGTACTTCTCGAGCTTGCCTTGTATTCCGTCGAAGAGGAAAGGGAGATGCAGCACAGTAGAGTAAGTATTTCCCTCACTTTTTGAGAACCAAGGTATCAATCCAGTAGGATACCACGCGCGAGTCCCTCGCACCTGCACAAACAAATAAGAACTTCGCAGCCAACGTGATAAGGGGTTGTCAATCCCATTACGGTCACTTACGAAAGTGAGATATTATGAGCACACATAAAGAGTTCAGAGAAGAACCAAATATTTCTCATAGATAATCTTGATCATAAACTCACAATTCATCGGATCTCGACAAACACACCGCAAAAAGAGATTACATCGAATAGATCTCCTCGAAGACCGAGGAGAACTTTGTATTGAGATCCACAGAGAGAGAAGAAGCCATCTAGATACTAGCTATGGACCCGAAGGTCGTGGTAAACTACTCACAACTCATGGTGAGTGTAACACCCCAAAAAATTTGACCTTGTTTTATTAATCAAAATTTTGCCAGGAGATTAAACCTTTCACCTTCTGGGTTTTCTTTGATTTCAGAACCACCCCTTTCTTTGATATTATGGAGTTTTTACCCCAAGTGATAACTTTTCAAATATATTTTTTGGACTTGTTTACCCTCTCAAGAATACATTTCTATTATCAGTGGATTTATTTGCATAACTATTTCTCTCTGAGCTTATTCCTTAGAGTGATTTTTCTTTAGTTTTAGAGCTCAACTTGCACTACAACCCTTTTAAAAATTTACTTCAAAATTCCACCAAAATTTGGGGATGTCATGTGAAGTTCCTACATCACCTTTATGCTAAAACCCATTGGTGTTCTTTGAAAAATTTGAGCAAAACATCCTCATCTTCATTCTGGCCCAGCTTGACATTTTCTACTACAACCCTAATCATTTTTGCTCTAGTGACCCTGAGCTTTTTCCTGCTTGTAGTACACCCTTCCAAACTCTTAAGTCCAGGAGATTGGACGCATTGGAATATTTTTGGTCCATGCAACCATGCGTTTTAGTTTCAGTCCAGATTTGTTTTTCTCAAAAACTTACACTAGCGAGTTTCTGGTTTTGCCCAAATGAACTTGCCATCATCACCTACACCTAGAAAGACACTGGTCTGGAGTTTTTGGCCACCCCAAGAGTTGCCTAGATGCCCTTGGCATTCGGTCGAGCACCTTGTGCATAGCCAGCTTTGGCATGATTTTTAGTTTGCATTACAAATTTGATCCACTAACCCAGCAGCCTTGTCCACTAAGCTTATAGATGCCTCTAACCTAGACCTGTTAATCCCCAGCCCCACCCAAGCCTTCTAGCGTGCCTGGGCATTTTGTTGAACAGATGCCGTGCGTGCCCGGAGCGCGAGCAGAGCGCGCATTTTGCACGTGCGTGCGCAGGCGTCGCCGCGTCCCACTGCCGTCTCACAGCGCTCGTTCTGGTTCCTTCCCACTCGCAGCCAACACGCCCTGGCCCCTCCCACAGCACAGGGCCACCCTGACGCCCTACAGCGCCACCGTCAGGTCGTCTTTGGCGGCACGCCGGCGACCATAGTGCGCCCCTGCCATAGACAGTGCCGCCCGAGCCACTCCAGCGCGCCAGCTGCTCCCTGGAATAGTCCAAACTTATCCATGAGCTCGTCCGCTAGCACCCGCCGCCTCCACGTCGCCCTGCTGCAACAGAACGGCGGTTCGCCGATGATCTTATCCCCGGCCGCCGCGGACCCGACCTCGAACGCTATAAATTGGAACCCCCAAGCTCGTCCACGGACTCAGGCGACCTCAAGCCATCCCCCTTGTACCCCAACAACCAGCAATCGATGGGGGAAGAACTATCTTCCTCGTCTCCGACCAGTTCGGCCGCCACTGCACCCCAACTCCGTTCGCCGCGAGCAGGCCCTCCCCCGTCCATCCAGCACCACCACCCGACTCCCCTTGATCGTGCGGAGCTAACCAAACCCTCAACTTTGACCAGGAACCACCATAGCCAAGACCCCCAAATCCAACCGAAGCCACCTCCGCTGTGGAGCTCGCCGCCGGCGATTTCCTCCACCCCCGCCAACCTAGCAACCACCGGGAGGACCCACCCAGACTGGCGGATCCATCCCCACCCTCGGAGCCCCGCGAGGAGCCGTGGCTCGTCGACGGCGATCGCTGGAAACCCCGCCCTGCTCGGACAGAGGAGGAAGAAGGCGCGACGACTGGTCAAACCTGACCAGTGGGCCCGAGGGACCCACTATCAGTGACCCGAGCAGGCCCGCGTTGGCTTAAGTGGAAGCGTAAACCCCTGAAGTGCGTTTCCCCCACCTCGGAAGTGTATTCTCCCCGAAACGTTTTCTTTTCCTGGTTTTATTTAAAAATAGAATATTGACTAAACTTTGACTGGCTATTACTTTTTAAATATAAGTCCAAATGACTTGATTCTTTTTCTGTTGTTCCTCAAAATTGGTCTAGTTTATTTTCATATTCATTTGAAAATTTTCCAAACAACTTTTTTTTACTGTTTTGAAACTATGTGTTGATTTCAAATCTTCTTAAATAGGATTTTTGAAGAGGGGAGAAACTTTCAAAAGTTTTGGAATGCACCCTGCCTCTCCGCAACTTGAAGGCAAGCATTCTGAACCCTGGCCTAATACTTGTTGTGTATTGTTTGATATGATTACAACACCACCTTGACACAGAGTTTCGGTAATTTTTATGTGATGATGTGGTCATGCTCATCGGTGCGCGATGAAGTTTTCTTGCTGTTGGAAATTAATAAACTGTGATAGTAATCGCCCTTGTGTACCTTTCATGCCTACCGGAAGGAATTCGGGAGAGTCATTGTCTTGGGTAGACACGAGCTCGTTACTGATATTTCGTGGAGGCGAGTATAGTCGGTAAGGCATGATAGGGTATGATGAATGGTGATTCTGTCTGATAGAGTGGATCATATTTGTTAGGCTAATCATGCAGGTGATGCTTTAACCTCCTGAGTCGACCATAGATCGAGTCTTGTTCCAGTAACCCCCATACTTGTTTCATACTACCACTCGTCCCTGCCATAAGTAGGGTACGGTCCAGTAAGTTGTCAACCCCTTTCTATCACACACCGTACAGAGAGGCCATGGTGGAAGATACCAGCTGCATCCAGTAGGCATGTCACCTGGTCCGGGGGCATGGGTGTTTCCGGTTCGGAACGGTAGCGCGCGGTATAAATTTGATCCCATGCTAATGGAGGTTGTAGCCTCCCCACTCAGAGTTTTGCTTAACAGGTGTCGTGGGTGATTCCAGACACAGCTAAGTTAGGCTGGTCTGTGTGGTCAGGTGTGTTTGCAAATGAAAGACGTAGGCGGAATTAGTCCCGATGGACTAAAGGAACCCGTTGCTAGTGGGTAAAGGGTACACCCTCTGCAGAGATTAAATCTATTTGAATAGTCATGTCCATGGGTAAGGACTATAGTCTGGGATGGGTCAAGTGTCGGTCTTAGTGTCGGTCTTCGGAGGAAAGATAACTAAACCAAAACATGGATCATGACTTGTGACTTGTGATGATTGTTATTATTATTATCATTATAGACTAACCATTTATATTATATGAGTTACTGAGTATCCCTGGGACGGTTCTACCTCCTGGATATTCACTATTATTCCTTTTATTTATAAGCCCTTTATGTGGTGTCGCTCAGACGCTCGACTGTGGCATGCTTGTTATTTCTTTTATTTATAAGCCCTTTATGTGGTGTCGCTCAGATGCCCGATTGTGGCATGCTTGTTAATTATTTTATTTATAAGCCCTTTATGTGGTGTCGCTCAGACGCCCGACTGTGGCATGCTTGTTATTTCTTTTATTTATAAGCCATTTATGTGGTGTCGCTCAGACGCCCGACTGTGGC
>LR738714.1:751221083-751285393 GCA_902687465.1 Secale cereale
TAATTCTTTTATTTATAAGCCCTTTATGTGGTGTCGCTCAGACGCCCGACTGTGGCATGCTTGTTATTTCTTTTATTTATAAGCCCTTTATGTGGTGTCGCTCAGACACCCGACTGTGACATGCTTGTTATTTCTTTTATAAGCCCTTTATGTGACATCGCTCAGACGCCCGACTGAGGCATGCTTTATTCTATTTTCACTCCCTGATTACATGTTCATGTTTTATATGAATAGCCTCTTGCATCGTGGATTAGTATTTCGTGACAGACGAAGTGATTATCGAATATTCCCGAGCATGATTATCTTTTGTTATATTATACCGGTGTTCATAATGTTTGCGAGTACATTCAAAGTACTCACTGGCTTGTCCCTGGCTATTGTCTTGGCCAGATTCTTTGCATGGAGAGAAGCGTTGCGACGACCGCCCCGGAACCTACGCAATGGTGATAACAGCCTCGCAAAGATAGGAGTTATCTTGGTCAGCTGTTCCCGTGGGGAATGGAGTCCCACAGACACCGCTGAACCAAAAACCGCTTCCGCCATCAGCCACTAGAAGCTTTGTGTTGTACTCATAGGCCAGAATGGTCTTGTACTACATATTTTGTATTTTTTATTGGAATTTCTGTATCAAGTGGCTCCTCATCAGCTAACAGTAATCTTGGGGCTGGTGAGCACAAGGGCCACTTTTGGGGATTTAATACCCCGAAAATCTGGTCCTGACAGTGAGGGCGATGATAATGATGTAGAAGCACTCCGTGATGGATCCCCCCTCCAGCGGAGCTCCGGAACAGGCTCCAAGATGGGATCTCACGGGAACAGAAGGTTACAGCAGTGGAATTAGGGTTTTCTCTCTGTTGCTGATGGTTTTGGGGTACGTAGACTTGTATAGGAGGAAGGAGGACACCGGGGGATGGTCGGGGGTGCGCCCCCACCCTCGTGGACACCCCGTGGCACCCCTAACGTGGTTCTCAAGTCCCCTGTGTGTGATTTTCTCCAAGAATATCTCTCCAGAAGGTTTCATTCCGTTTGGACTCTGTTTGATATTCCTTTTCCGCAAAACCCTGAAACAGGCAAAAAACAACAATTTGGACTGGGCCTTTGGGTTAGTAGGTTAGTCCCAAAAATGATATAAAAGTGTATGACAAAGCCCATTAAACATCCAAGACATCATAAATAATAGCATGGAACAATCAAAAATTATAGATACGTTGAAGACGTATCAAGCATCCCCAAGCTTAATTCCCGCTCGTCCTTGAGTAGGTAAATGATAAAAACAGAATTTTTGATGTGGAATGCTAACCAACATAGTTTTTCAATGTAATTCTCTTAATTTTGGCATGATGTTCAGATCTGAAAGATTCAAGATAAAAGTCTATACATAAGAAATAATAATACTTCAAGCATACTAACAAAGCAATCATGTCTTCTCAAAATACTATGGCTAAAGAAAGTTATCCCTACAAAATCGTATAGTCTGGCTATGCTCCCTCTTCATCACACAAAATATTCATATCATGCACAACCCCGATTTCAGCCAAGCACTTGTTTTCATACTCTATTCTTTCAAACCTTTCAACTTTCACGCAATACATGAGCGTGAGCCATGGACAGGTGATTGTGGAGAAGACAAAAGGAGGGAGATAGTCTCACATCAACTATGCGTATCAATGGGCTATGGAGATGCCCATCAATAGATATCAATGTGAGTGAGTAGGGATTGCCATGCAACGGATGCACTAGAGTTAAATATGTATGAAAGCTCAACAAAAGAAACTCGTGGCTGTGCATCCAACTTGCTTGCTCATGAAGACCTAGGGCATTTGAGGAAGCCCATCGTTGGAATATACAAGCCAAGTTCTATAACGAAAATTCCCACTAGTATATGAAGTGACTAAGCATGAGACTCTCTACAATGAAGAACATGGTGCTACTTTGAAGCATAAGTGTGGAAAAAAATAGTAGCAATTGTCCCTTTTTTCTTTTTCTTTTTCTTTTTTTTGGGCCTTTCTTTTTTTCTTTGGCCTTTCTTTTTTTTTTCTTTTTTTTGCGGAGGGGCTTTATTGATTTAGCCTTTCCTCCCATGGGACAATGCTCTAATAATGATGATCATCACACTTTCATTACAACTCGATATTACAACTCGATACTACAACAAAGTATGACTCTATATGAATGCCTCCGGCGGTGTACCGGGATGTGCAATGAAACAAGAGTGACATGTATGAAAAGTTATGCATGGTGGCTTTGCCACAAATACGATGTCAACTACAAGATCATGCAAGGCAATATGACAATATGATGCGTGTCATGTGAACAGAACGGTGGAAAGTTGCATGTCAATATATCTTGGAATGGCTATGGAAATGCCATAATAGGTAGGTATGGTGGCTGTTTTGAGGAATAATATGGTGGCTGTTTTGAGGAAGGATATATAGTGGGTTTATGGTACCGGCGAAAGTTGCACGGTACAAGAGAAGCTAGCAATGTTGGAAGGGTGAGAGTGTGTATAATCCATGGACTCAACATTAGTCATAAGAACTCATATACTTATTGCAAAAATCTACGAGTCATCAAAACAAAGCAATCAACGCATGCTCCTGGGGGGGAGGTTGGTAGGAGTTAACCATCGCGCGCCCCCGACCTCCACATAAAGGATGGCACTTTACAAATACTTCATGCTCTAACTTCGTCACATAGCGGTTCACCATATGTGCATGCTACGGGAATCACTAACCTTAACACAAGTATTTCGCAATTTCATAATAACTCCACTAGCATGACTCTAATATCACTATCCTCATATCTCAAAATAATTATCAAGCATCCAACATCTCATCATATTCAATGCACTTGGTGTGAAAGTCTTTACTACATTGACATTGGATGTCTATCATGTGAAGACTAGTTTTTTAGCCTAAGCACATTACCATGCTGTTTAAATAGACTCTCAAATGAATATAAGTAAGCATGAGAGTTGAATAATTTCTACAAAATATTATCACCACCGTGCTCTAAAAGATATAAGTGAAGCACTAGAGCAAAACTATTCAACTCAAAAGATATAAGTGAAGCACATAGAATGTTCTAACAATTCCTAGGCCATATTTAACTCTCTCAAATAGGTGTGTCCATCAAGGATAATTGTGGAAAACTAACAAGCAAAGACTCAAATTATACAAGACGCTCCAAGCAAAACACATATCATGTGGTGAATAAAAATATAGCTCCAAGTATAGTTACCGATGGATGAAGACGAAAGAGGGGATGCCTTCCCAGGGCATCCCCAAGCTTAGGCTTTTGATTGTCCTTGAATTTTACTTGGGGTTCCATGGGCATCCCCAAGCTTAGTCCTTTTCTACTCTTTGTTCCATAGTCCATCAAAGCAATACTCAAAACTTGAAAACTTCACAACACAAAACTTAGACAAAAATTCTCATGAGCTCCGTTAGTATAAGAAAACAAATCACTACTCAAAGGTACTGCAATGAATTCATCCTTTGTTTATATTGGTGTTAAACCTACTGTATTCCAACTTCTCTATGGTTCATACTTGACAATACTACTCATAGATGCATTGAAATAAGTAAACAACACACGAAAAACAGAATCTGTCAAAAACAGAACAGTCTGTAGTAATCTGCAGGTTTCGCATACTTCTGTAACTCCAAAAAATTCAAACTAAATTGTTAATCGCGAGGAATTTGTCTATTAATCATCTGAAAAAAGAATCAACTAAATAGCACGCTCCAGTAAAATCTGATGACCATTCTAGCGAGCGCTAACGATTCTGTTTTTCACAGCAAGATCACATAAAATACAGACAAGTCTTCCCAAAGGTTCTACTTGGCACAAACACTAAACAAAACATGAAACCACATCTAAACAGAATCTAGATGCAATATTTATTCCCTAACAGTAGCAAAAAAATAATATAAAATTGGGTTGCCTCCCAACAAGCGCTATCGTTTTATGCCCCTAGCTAGGCATGGAGGTTTCAATAATGCTCACATGAAAGACAAGAATTGAAGCACAAAGAGAGCATCATAAAACATGTGACAAACACATCTAAGTCTAACATACTTCCTATTTATAGGCATCTTATAGGAAAACAAATTACCAAGACAAGCAAGATCTAGCATAGGCAACGAAGGAGAAAGAAACAATAGCAATCTCAACATAACGAGGGGTAATTTAGTAACATGAATTTTTTTACAACCATATTTCCCTCTCTCATAATTATTGCATGTAGGATCATGATCAAACTCAACAAAATAGCTATCACATAATATATTCTCAACACGATCCACATGCAAAGTTGACACTCTTCGAAAATAGTGGGATTAACATTAACTAAAGTCATGACCTCTCCAAACCCACTTTTATGAAAAGTTTCATAAGATTGAACATTCTCCAAGTATGTGGGATCTAAAGTTGACACTCTTCCAAACCCACTTTCAATATTCATGCAAACATTATTATCAATCTTATATTCATCATGGGTATTAAATAAATTTTCAAGATCATAAAAAGAATCACCCCAATCATGATCATTGTAACAAGTAGTAGACATAGCAAAACTAGCATCCCCAAGCTTAGGGTTTTGCATATTATTAGCACAATTGAGATCAATAGAATTTATAGTAACAACATTGCAATCATGAATTTTATTTAAGCAGCTAACATGAATCACTTTTTCTTTTAACAATTCCTCACAATTTTCAGATTCATAAATTTCAACCAAAACCCCATAAAGATAATCTAGTGCACGCAGCTCACTAGCAATAGGTTCAGCATAATTGGATCTCTTAAAGAGATTAGCAAGTGGATGAGGATTCATACATTAGCAAGCGAAGTGCAAGCTAATTGAGGGCACATAGCAACACAAGCAAACAAGAGGCACATGAACGGTAAACACACAGCAGAAGAAGGGCAAATAAAACGGCAAGGGTGAAGTGGGGGAGAGGAAAACGAGAGGCAAAAAATGTAATGCGAAGGATAAGGCTTTGTGATAGGTACTTTGTATATGACTTTTGTGTATGCCTCCCCGGCAACGGCGCCAGAAATTCTTCTTGCTACTTCTCGAGCTTGCGTTGTATTCCCTCGAAGAACAAAGGGAGATGCAGCACAGTAGCGTAAGTATTTCTCTCAGTTTTTGAGAACCAAGGTATCAATCCAGTAGGAGACCACGCGCGAGTCCCTCGCACCTGCACAAACAAATAAGAACTTCGCAGCCAACGCGATAAGGGGTTGTCAATCCCTTTACGGTCACTTACGAAAGTGAGATCTGATAGAGATGATAGTTTATATTTTTGGTATTTTTTTTACAAGAACAAAAAATAAAAGCGGTAAAAGTAAAGTAGATGTAGATTGATATGTTGAGAATAGACCCGGGGCCATAGTGTTCTCTAGTGGCTTCTCTCATGATAGCGATATTCTACTGTGGGTAAACAAATTACTGTCGAGCAATTGATAGAAAAGCGATTAATTATGAGACTATCTAGGCATGATCATTGTATATAGGCATCACGTCCGAGACAAGTAGACCGAAACGATTATGCATCTACTACTATTACTCCACACATCGACCGCTATCCAGCATCCATCTAGTGTATTGAGTTCATAAGAACAGAGTAACTCCTTAAGCAAGATGACATGATGTAGAGGGATAAACTCAAGCAATATGATATAAACTCCATCTTTTTATCCTCGATGGCAACAATACAATACGTGCCTTGCTGCCCCTACTATCACTGGGAAAGAACACCGCAAGATTGAACCCAAAGCCCAGCACTTCTCCCATTGCAAGAACTATAGATCTAGTAGGCCAAACCAAACCAATAATTCAAAGAGACTTGCAAGGATATTATGAGCACACATAAAGAGTCAGAGAAGAACCAAATATTTCTCATAGATAATTTGGATCATAAACTCACAATTCATCGGATCTTGACAAACACACCACAAAAAGATATTACATCGAATAGATCTCCTCGAAGACCGAGGAGAATTTTGTATTGAGATCCACAGAGAGAGAAGAAGCCATCTAGATACTAGCTATGGACCCGAAGGTCGTGGTAAACTACTCACAACTCATGGTGAGGGCGATAATGATGATGTAGAAGCACTCCATGATGGATCCCCCCTCCGGCGGAGCTCCGGAACAGGCTCCAAGATGGGATCTCATGGAAACAGAAGGTTACAGCGGTGGAATTAGGGTTTTCTCTCTGTTGCTAATGGATTGGGGGTACGTAGACTTATTTAGGAGGAAGAAGGACACCGGGGGACGCTTGGGGGTCCACGAGGCAGGGGCGCGCCTTTGGAAGGGGGGTGCGCCCCCACCCTCGTGGACACCCCGTGGCTCCCCTAACGTGGTTCTCAAGCCCCCTGTGCGTGACTTTCTCCAAAAATATCTCTCCAGAAGGTTTTATTCCATTTGGACTCCCTTTGATATTCCTTTTCTGCAAAAACCCTGAAATAGGCAAAAAAACAGCAATCTGGACTGGTCCTTTGGGTTAGTAGGTTAGTCCCAAAAATGATATAAAAGTGTATGAAAAAGCCCATTAAACATCTAAGACATCATAAATAATAGCATGGAACAATCAAAAATTATAGATACGTTGAAGACATATCATAGTGCTCCGGCAAGTGGAACGCGCGCGACCCCAACATGGCAAGCTACCGCTTCCTGATACGTCCATTTTGCATCATGCTTATATGTTGATATTAGTGTATTATGGGATGTTATTATATGTTTAGTCACAATACTTATGCCTTTTCTCTCTTATTTTACAAGGTTTGCATGAAGAGGGAGAATGCCGGCAGCTGGAATTCTGGGCTGGAAAAGGAGCAAACTCTGGAAAACTATTCTGCACAACTCCAAAAGCCCCGAAACTCAACAGAACGTCGTTTCAGAAAATATAAAAAATATTTGGGGAAAGAAGTCCAAGAGGGTGGCCACCAGCTGTCTACGAGGGTGGGGGGGGCGCCCCCTTCCCAGGGCGCGCCCCCTGCCTCGTGGGCCAGCCGGAAGGCCCTCGATGCCCATCTTCTCCTATATGAGGTATTTTGACCTGGAAAAAATCATAAGGAGGCTTTCGGGACCAAACGCCGCCGTCTCAAGGTGGAACCGAGGCGGGAACCAATCTAGGGCTCCGGCAGAGCTGTTCTGCCGGGGATACTTCCCTCTGGGAGGGGGAAATCGTCACCGCCGTCATCACCAACAACTCTCCCATCTTGGGGAGGGCTATCTTCATCAACATCTTCACCAGCACCATCTCTTCTCAAACCCTAGTTCATCTCTTTTATCCAATCTTTGTACCCAAACCTCAGATTGGTACCAGTGGGTTGCTAGTAGTGTTGATTACTCCTTGTAGTTGATGCTAGTTGGTTTATTTGGTGGAAGATCATATGTTCAGATCCATTATGCATATTAATACCCCTCTGATCATGAACAATATTTTTGTCTTGTGAGTAGTTACTTTTGTTCCAGAGGACATGGGAGAAGTCTTGCTATTAGTAGTCATGTGAGTTTGGTCTATGTTCGATATTTTGATGAGATGTATGTTGTCTCTCCTCTAGTGGTGTCATGTGAATGTCGACTACATGACACTTCACCATTATTTGGGCCTACAGGAAGATAGTGGGAAGTAATAAGTAGATGATGGGTTGCTAGAGTGACAGAAGCTTAAACCATAGTTTATGCGTTGCTTCGTAAGGGGTTGATTTGGATCCATATGTTTTAGGCTATGGTTAGGTTTACCTTAATACTTCTTTTGTAGTTGTGGATTCTTGCATTAGAGGTTAATCATTAGTGGGAGGCTTGTCCAAGTAAAGGCAGCACCCAAGCACCGGTCCACCCACATACCAAATTATGAAAGTACCGAACGCGAATCAGATGATCATGATGAAAACTAGCTTGACAATAAATCCCATGTGTCTTCGGGAGCGCTTTAATTTATATAAGAGTTTGTCCTGGCTTGTCCTTTGCTACAGAAAGGATTGGGCCACCTTGCTGCACCTTATTTACTTTTACTGTTTATCAATTGCTACCAATTACCTTATCACAAAACTATATGTTACCTATAATTTTAGTGCTTGCAGAAAATACCTTACTGAAAACTGCCTATCATTTCCTTCTGCTCCTCATTGGATTCGACACTCTTACTTATCGAAAGGACTACGATAGATCCCCTACACTTGTGGGTCATCAAGACTCTTTTCTGGCGCTGTTGCTGGGGAGTGAAGCGCCTTTGGTAAGGAAAAATTTATATAGTGTGCTGAAATTTATTGTCACTTGTTACTATGGCTCAAAATCCTTTGAGAGGCTTGTTCGGGGTATCTTCACCCCGACCAGAAGAGGAAAGAGTTGCTTCTCAACCTACTGCACCTATTGAAAATGTTTGCTTTGAGATTCCTTCGGGTATGATAGAGAAACTGCTTGAAAATCCCTTTACATGAGATGGAACACTGCATCCCGACTTACACCTAATCTATGTGTATGAAGTTTGTGGATTGTTTAAGCTTGCAGGTATGCCCGAGGATGTTATCAAGTAGAAGGTCTTCCCTTTATCTTTGAAGGGAGATGCATTGACATGATTTAGGCAATGCGATGATATGGGATCATGGAACTATAATCGTGTGGAGTTGGAACTTCATCAGAAGTTCTACCCTATGCACCAGGTTCATTGTGGTCGTAATTATATTTATAATTTCTGGCCTCACGAAGGAGAAAGTATCGCTCAAGCTTGGGGGAGACTTAAGTAAATGTTATATTCATGCCCCAATCACGAGCTCTTAAGAGAAATGATCATTCAAAAAATTTATGCTCAACTTTCTCTTAATAATCGCTCCATGCTCGATACTTCTTGTTCTGGCTCTTATATGATGAAGACTATTGAATTCAAATGGGATTTATTGGAAAGAATTAAATGCGACTCTGAAGATTGGGATCTCGACGAAGGTAAGGAGTCAGGTATGACCCCTAAGTTTGATTGTGTTAAAGCTTTTATGGATACCGATGTTTTTCGTGAGTTTAGCACTAAATATGGACTTGACTCTAAGATAGTAGCTTCTTTCTATTAATCTTTTGCTACGCATGTTGATCTCCCCAAGGAGAAGTGGTTTAAATACCATCCCCCTATTGAAGTAAAAGTAGTTGAACCTATTAAAGTTGAAGCTTATAATGTTAATCCTGTTATATCTACCGCTTATATTGAGAAACCACCTTTCCCTATTAGGATAAAGGATCATGCTCAAGCTTCAACTGTAGTTCGTAAGAGTAATACTAGAACACCTACACCCTTTGAGCAAATTAAAGTTGAACCAATGTTGCTATGGTTAAAGATATCTTGGTAGAAGATTTGGATGGACATGTTATTTACCTCCAAGAGGAGTCTGCTAGAATAGCCAGACCCAGTGCTAGGAACAAACATAGACTTGTGGGCTTGCATGTTATCTCTGTTAAGATAGGAGATCATTGATATCATGGTTTATGTGACGTAGGTGCTAGTGCGAGTATTATCCCTTTTGATTTGTATAACGAAATTATGCATGATATTGCACCTGTTTTGTTAGAAGGGATTGATGTTACTATTAAGCTTGCTAATAGAGACACCATTTCACCAGTTGGGATTGTTAGAGATGTTGAAGTCTTGTGTGGGAAAGTTAAATACCCTGCTAATTTTCTTATTCTTAGTTCCCCACAAGATGAATTTTGTCCCATTATATTTGACAGACCCTTCTTGAATACTATTAATGCCAAGATAGATTGCGTGAAAGATATTGTTACTGTTGGATTAGGAGATCTGTCTCATGATTTTAACTTTGCTAAATTCCGTAGACAACCCCTTGAAATGGCACCACCTAGTAAGGATGAAATTATTGGTCTTGCTTCTATTGTCGTGCCACCTAATGACCCTTTAGAACAATACTTGCTAGACCACGAAAATGATATGCATATGAACGAGAGAAGTGAGATAGATGAAATATTCCTTACACAGGGACCCGTATTGAAAAACAACTTGCCTGTTGAAATCCTAGGGGATCCTCCTCCACCCAAGGGTGATCCCGTGTTTGAACTTAAACCTTCACCTAATAATCTTAAATATGTTTATCTTGATGAAAAGAAGATATGTCATGTTATTATTAGCGCTAACCTTTCAGAGCAGAAAGAAGAAAAACTATTGAAAACTCTGAAGAAGCATCGTGCTGCTATTGGATATAATCTCGATGATCTTAAGGGCATTAGTCGCACTATATGCCAACACTAGATAAAATTGGAAGAAAATGCTAAACCGGTTCTTGATCATCAACCATAGTTAAATCCTAAGATGAAAGAAGTGGTAAGCATGGAAATACTAAAGCTTCTAGAGGCAGATTGTCGGTGTACTAAGGTAGGGGTACCTCAGTACCCCAACTTGTGCACGGACAGTAGCAGCTTCCCGCGGCAGGGTCGACCACGTGCTCGCCGGAGACCTTCCTGCTCCACATAAAACCATTCAAGGACAAAGTATACAAGACAGAAGATCGAGACCCCGGCAAGTGGAGCTTGCCGGGAAGGCCGTCCCAGGCTCAAGGTTACCTCACTCACGCAAGGCCCTGGCAAGAGGAGCTTGCCAGGAAGACTATAAGATTCCATTACAGGAGACATGCCTCGGCGCAACATGCGCCCCGGCAAGGCCCGGGGAGCGACAAGCTTCAGAGCCCGACAAGCTCCTGGGCCCGGCAAGGTCAAGACCCCGGCAAGATGCTTGCCGGGAGAGTTGTGCTGTGTGCCCGTGCTCCAGCTCATCGGCCCACGCGTCGCCCTGGGGCCTCTCCTAGGACGCGTGGCGGATGGCTGCGCAGCCTGGGGGACACGGTGGCACTCCACGGTGGTAGAGCCATCGCCGTGGCAAACGGAGACGCAAGGGCGGGCGCTTTTGGGGTCGACGGCGACGGGCATTAAATGCCCTTGTCCCCCACTGTCAAAGTAGGTAACGACCACTGTGCACGCACTGTAGCTCCACTATTCTCGCACTGTTACAACTACCACCTCTTTTACATTTTTACCCCTTTCTCCTACGTTGACACCTGTCGGTGACCCCTTGCACTATAAAAGGAGGCCCATGCACAACGTAGAAAGGGTTCGGAACCTAGATCGCTCATACGCTCGGTGTAGCTAGTTCTTCAAGCTCCCGAGCTCTCCAACTCAATACAAACCAAGCAGGAGTAGGGTTTTACGCGTCCACCGCGGCCCGAACCTGGGTAAACTGCCCGCGTGTTCACTACGATCTGCTCTTCGTGCTCCCTCCGCCCTCTTACCGCACAAACAAGGGGCTCCGGTCCCATAGGTGTTCGTGGTGGATAGTTTCCCCCGACATCTTTGGCGCGCCAGGTAGGGGGCGTCGAGGTTGTGCGAACCTGATCCGGCGTTCACGCGGGCGCATTCTTCATCAACCTCTCCAGTTTATTCAGCAACTTCATCAGCAACAGCACCATGGCCCCGAAGAAGAAGGCTTCGGAGGTCGGAGGCCCGTCTGCGTCTCATCCGCCGCCACCAGAGCCAACGGTGGGCGGGGGAGACGCCGTCGGAAGGGTGGTCGCCGGCGAGGACACTCGCGGCGCCACCAAATCCAAGGACAGGACGGACGACCGAGCCTCGGTCTCCGTGGATGCGCCGCGTCCATCTCAGCACACGACAACCCAGCAGCGCCATACCACAGGAGGTGGTATCCGCTTGCTGGGACAAGGGCAAACCGGAGGCTCACGGGACGCTCCGGACCGCCGTCCGGGCACCAGCAAGGCGCGGTCGCCGGGGCGGGACCCTGCTCCTTCTAACGCTGTTAGAAGTCCGAGCATATCCCGCTCCTCGCACCGCTCGCCCCCGCTCCCCTCCACTCCAGCAGAAGCGCTCGCAAGGGCGCAACTGCTCCTCGACTTCCCTCCAGCGGCAGACAAGGCCGAAGACTGGAGGGCTACCATCCAGAGCCTGATCGCCTTCGCTAACAACGACTCTCCACAGCAGCCGGCGACCTCGCGGCCGCGGCAAGCTGAGAAGACGAAGGCCGACGGCGACAAGACCGCCGGGGGTGCGACAACCGTGCACTCCCCGCCACGGAAGCAGAAGACGCCGCCCCGCCGGAACAATGCCGACGACGGCTCCACGGCGTCGTCGGATCCGCGGGCACGTCGGGACCAGCGCCAAGTCCTTGACGACCGGCGACAAGAAGACGCTCGGACAACAATCGAGCGCCGCCGAGAAGCTCGGCCACAATCAGACCAGAGAGCTGGGAACGCTGTCGACGCGCATGTGCACGGTGAACCAGGCGACTTGCCGTACGCGGCAGGCTGCCCTGCGTTCACCCGCGAGCTGCGGCGCGTCCAGTGGCCCAGCATGAAGAATTTCAAGCCCGACGTACCGGAGAAGTACGACGGCAAGACGCACCCCTCGGAATTCCTCAGCATCTACACTATCGCGGTGCAAGCTGCCGGGGGGCGCGACGAGAAGATTTTGGCGAACTACTTCCCGCTCGTGCTTAAGCCGAACGTTCGTTCCTGGCTTATGCACTTGCCGGAAGGCTCCATCTCTTCTTGGGCAGACCTTTGCCACCAGTTTGTTGGCGCCTTCACGGGCGGCCACAAACCCCACGGCCAGGAGAGCGATCTCCACATTCTGGCCCAAAAGGAAGGAGAATCCCTGCGCAAGTATATCCAACGCTTCAGCCGTGTGCAGCACAACATCCCCGACGTCCACCCTGCCGCGGTTATCAGCGCGTTCCACCAGAACGTGCGTAACCGCCGCATGCGTGAAGAAATGGCGATGACCAAGATTCGGGACGTCAGCGAGCTCTATGCTCTGGCTGATAAGTGCGCACGCGCTGAAGAGGGGAGGAGACTCCCCGGGGAGGATGCTGGCGTAGGAGGAAGCGACAGCGACGATGCCGCCCCGGCAAAGAAGAGCCGGCGGCGGAATAACAGACGGAAGAACAAGAAGGAAGTGCTTGCCGTCGAGAAGTCCGGCAAGGAGGCCACCGCCAAGCAAACACAGGCCGGCGGCTCCGGCAAGGAGCCTGCCCCTGTAGCGGCGGCCGACAAGCAGGACGGCTCCGACAAGCAATACTGCAAGATCCACCGCACCAAGGGCCATGACCTCTCCAACTGCAAACGCGTCGAGTACCTCGTCGAGCAGCAGAAAGCTGAGTACGAGAGGCGCGACAAGGAGAAGGCCCAAGGTAGCGGGGGAGAGCCAAGCAAGAAGCGGCCGTTCAATGGCCGGGGAGGACGCCGCGGCAAGGCCAAGCAGCGGCAAGGTGATCGACCTCCCCGGGGCCGCGACAAGGATGAAGAGGACGACGACGAAGACATGGAGGATGAGGATAACAGCGAGCAGGAGTTCCAGAAGGCCACGGAGGTCCTGTGCGTCGACGATGGCGCCTCTCTGCACACCTCCCACCGCCAGCTCAAGCAGTGGGTGCGTGAGGTGAATGCAGCAGAGCCGCCCGTGGAGTTGCGCAGGCTCCTCAAATGGTCCAGCACGCCCATCATTTTTGATCTTGAGGATCACCCTGACCGCACCACTGCGGTCGGGTGCTTGCCGATGCTGGTCTCACCCACCATCCGCAACCTCAAGGTCACCAAAATGTTGGTTGACGGCGGGGCCGGGCTGAACTTGATCTCCTCTGCTGTGATCAAGAAACTCCAAATCCCAGATGGCGAGCTCGAAGAGACCGGTTCTTTCCAAGGAATCAACCCGGGAAGGAGCAAGCCCAAGGGGAATATCACTCTGCCGGTGACCTTTGGCGGGGAGCTCAACTTCAGGACTGAGCGCATCACATTTGACGTCGCCGATATTCCATTACCATATAATGGAATACTCGGCCGTCCTGCCCTCGCCAAGTTCATGGCAGCTTCCCACTATGCTTACAACGTACTCAAGATGCCGGGGCTGATAAGCGTCATCACTGTCCATGGCGACAAGAAAGATGCGCTTGTCTGCGCCAACAAGATCTACCGGGATGCGGCAGCTGCGGCAGAGAAGGATACACTTGCCGCTGAAGCTCCCGGGGGGAAGAAGACGAAGACCAAGTCCGGCAAGTGCTCTGGGGCCCACTCCGGCAACCGCACCTCTTCGGAGTGCTGCGCTGCCGTCGACGACGTTCCATCGAGCTCCACCGACAAGTGTAAGAAGGGAATGGCCGCTCCTCCGGCAACCAAGAAGGTGTCCGCCAAGGAGGACGGCACTGGTGGTACCTTCACCATCAGTGCCACGCTTGACAGCAAATAGGAAAGCGCGCTCGTTGCCTTCCTGCGGGCGAATGTCGATGTGTTTGCCTGGCAACCATCTGACATCCCCGGTGTTCCCAGGAAGGTAATTGAGCACAAGCTTGCTGTTTGTCCTCATGCGCGGCCCTTCAAGCAGAAAGTGAGGAAGCAAGCCGTGGAGCGCCAAGAGTTCATCAACGAATAGATCAAGAAACTAGAGGCAGCAGGCCTAGTTAGAGGTGTGATCCATCCGACGTGGTTAGCAAACCCAGTCGTCGTGCGCAAGGCCAACGGGAAGTGGAGACTGTGTATTGACTTCACCGATGTGAATAAAGCATGTCCCAAGGATCCCTTCCCTTTGCCGCGCATTGACCAGATCGTTGACTCCACTGCCGGATGTGAGCTACTCTCTTTTCTTGATGCATATTCAGGCTACCACCAGATCTTTATGGCCAAAGAGGATGAAGAGAAGACTGCATTTATCACTCCATGTGGCACTTATTGCTTCATACGCATGCCATTTGGACTGAAGAATGCAGGATCAACGTTTGCAAGGGTAGTGCACACTGCTTTCGAGCCACAGATCCACAGAAATGTAGAGGCTTACATGGATGACATCGTGGTGAAGAGTAAGAGCAAGGAAACCCTGATCCAAGATTTGGAAGAAACATTTCAGAACCTGCGCAGAATACAGCTCAAGTTGAACCCCGAGAAGTGCGTCTTTGGAGTCCCCTCCGGCAAGCTTCTCGGGTTCTTTGTGTCACAGAGGGGGATTGAAGCTAACCCCGACAAGATTAAAGCCATTGAGCAGATCGAGGCCCCGAAGCGCGTCAAGGATGTCAGAAGGCTTGCAGGTTGTGTGGCTGCCCTCAGTAGGTTCATTTCGAAGTCTGCAGAACGCGCCCTACCTTTCTTCAAAATCTTGAAGAAGGCAGGTCCCATGAAGTGGACTCCGGAAGCGGAGGCAGCGCTGCAAGATTTGAAACGGTACCTATCTTCTACTCCAATACTTGTCGCACCTAGACCACAGGAAAGGTTGTTGCTATACCTAGCGGCAACCAACCAGGTGGTTAGTGCTGCGTTAGTAGCGGAGAGGGAGGCCGACGAGGAGCCTACACCACCGGCAAGCGAATCCAGCGACAAGCAGGGGGCTGCTCCGACAAGCTCTGGCCCCGACAAGGACAACTCCGCGCAGGAACAAGATGAAGTGCGGAAGAAGATGGTGCAGCGCCCAGTGTATTTTGTAAGTTCCCTTCTCCAGGGGGCTAGATCAAGATACTCTGCTGTGCAAAAGTTGCTTTTCGGCCTCCTCATGGCCTCGAGAAAGCTGCGCCATTACTTCCAAGCACATGAGATAACAGTGGTCACTCGCTTTCCGCTGAAGAGGATATTGCACAATCCAGAAGCAACAGGCAGGATCGTTGAGTGGGCACTGGAGCTGTCGAGCTTTGGACTCAAGTTTGAAAGTACTTCAACCATACAGAGCCGAGCTTTGGCAGAATTCATAGCTGAGTGGACCCCAACGCCCGATGAGGAAGTCCAAGAAACAAGTGCACCCGTACAAGGAGCGACAAGTGAATGGGTAATGTATTTTGACGGTGCCTTCTCGCTGCAAGGCGCCGGTGCTGGCGTGGTACTCATCGCACCCACCGGAGAGCACCTCAAATATGTTATCCAGATGCACTTTCCCAGGGAGCAAGCGACAAACAACACTGCTGAATATGAAGGCTTGCTTGCCGGCCTCAGGATTGCGACCGAACTTGGGATCAGTAAGCTGATTGTGCGGGGAGATTCTCAGTTGGTGGTCCGACAAGTTAACAAGAGTTATCAAAGCCCTTCGATGGAAGCTTATGTAGATGAACTGAGAAAGCTTGAGGAGCACTTTGAAGGTCTGCAGATGGAGCACGTCCCGAGAGCTCAGAATGAAATAGCAGATGGCCTTTCAAAGTGTGCTTCGATGAAGTTACCTGTGGAACCAGGGACCTTTTTGCTCAAGCTGACTCAACCATCCGTTACACCATCAATTCGGCAGTCCAAGAAGAGAAAGTTGGTCTCCGGCGACTACTTGCCGGCGGATCTTCCTGAAACCGCCGCCAAGGTCCCCAAGGTCAACGACCAGAACGCTGAGGAACAGTTTGCTCCTGCAGATCCTCGGGTCTGTACAGTTGAAGCAAGTGTTCCCGACAAGCCTCGCCCCGGCGAGCTTGCCGGGGCACCATCAGCTCCGGCAGAGCCAGAGGTTCTTGCCGTAGAAGCTGAGGTTCCCGCAGCGTCCCTCATGCCTTTAGTCCTTGCCGTTGAGCCTCAAGCTCCGGCATGGGCGCAGCAGATCGTCCGTTTTCTGCAAACTGGAGAACTTCCAGACGACCCAGAAGAAATAGAGAAGATAACCAGGCAGTCAAGTATGTACCAGTTCGTGGATAACGAGCTGTACAGAAGAAGGCTCAATGGTGTCAGATTGAAGTGCATCTCCAGGGAAGATGGACAAAAGCTGTTGGCGGAAATACACGGAGGCATATGCGGCCACCACATTGGCGCAAGGGCGCTTGCTGGGAAAGCTTTCCGGCAAGGGTTCTTCTGGCAAGAAGCCCTCCAAGATGCAACTGCACTAGTAACCAAGTGTGAAGCGTGCCAGTTCCATGCAAAACAAGTTCATCAGCCAGCTCAAGCTCTCCAAACAATTCCTTTGTCCTGGCCCTTCTCGGTCTGGGGGCTCGATATCCTCGGCCCCTTACCCCGAGCCATCGGGGGCTTTGAGTACTTGTACGTTGCAATCGACAAGTTCACAAAGTGGCCAGAAGTGGAGCCAGTGAGAAAGGTGACAGCACAGTCAGCGGTCAGGTTCTTCAGGTCGATTGTTTGCCGTTTCGGAATCCCTAACAGGATCATCACCGACAACGGTACACAATTTACTAGTCGCACCTTCATGCAGTACGTCCAAGACCTTGGCGCCAAGGTCTGTTTCGCTTCTGTTGCTCACCCGAGGAGCAACGGTCAAGCGGAGAGGGCCAATGCTGAAGTGCTGCGCGGACTCAAGACAAGGACCTTTGACAGGCTGCGCAAGTGCGGAAGAAATTGGATAGAGGAGCTACTGGCGGCTCTTTGGTCAATCAGAACGACACCAAGTCGAGCCACCGGACAGACACCCTTTGCTCTAGTCTATGGAGTAGAGGCAGTTCTCCCCACGGAACTCGTATACGGATCTCCTCGAGTGCTCGCTTATGATGAGCTCGAGCAAGAGCAACTGCGGCAAGATGATGCATTGCTCCTCGAGGAGGGACGTCTCCAGGCTGCTGTACGAGCTGCTCGATACCAGCAAGCCTTGCGCCGCTATCATAGCCGCAAGGTCAAGGCCAGGAGTCTCGAGGAAGGCGACCTGGTTCTTCGGCGTGTTCAGTCCGCCAAGAATTCCAACAAGTTGACGCCGAAGTGGGAAGGCCCTTATCGGGTGAGACAAGTCACAAGGCCCGGCGCTGTCCGCCTTGAGACCGAAGAAGGCTTACCGGTGAGCAACTCCTGGAACATAGAGCATCTTCGCAAGTTTCACCCATAAGGCGCGGTTGCCGTGATCCGCACCGGCAACCACCTTTTGTACAAGCTTTGCCGCTGTTGCATGTAACCCTTTGTACAAAGCCGGGCGCAGACCCCGTGCATCAGTAAAGCTTTTGTGTTTTACACTATTTGCCTTTTACGTGCTTTTCCCCGCTATTTGCATGTGTTATTTGGCATCTTGTGCAACATACACATCCGGTAAGCATCAGCACGCCGAAAGGCCATATACTTGTTTCCCTCTTCTTTTTCCTTGCCTCTTAAGCAGAAGGAACGTTCCTCGCGCACAAGTTTGCCGGGGGGGAAGGAGGTGGAAGAGGAACCAAGTGCTGTTCAAGAAAGAGAAGCCTTACCAAGAAGCAAGCAACATATGAAAGCTAAGTTATTAGAATTTGGTCAGTTCAAATTTTTAATTTTAAGTTGTCTTCCTTGAACGATCACACTTTGTATGGAAAACCTGTGCGCGGAGGAACCTACCCGTAGCTGGCCGCACCCTTGTCTTGTTTTCGAGTACGCTCAACGACTTAAGTGAGCTGCGACAAGTGTCGCGCCCTTGCTTCGTTTTCGAGTTCACTCAGCAAGCTAAGTGCGTTGCGACTAGCTGCGGCAAGGTTTCTTGCCGGTGAGACCTTGGCCAGTAGGCTGCTCAGAGTCCAGCACTCAGCGCTCGCGGCAAAGGCCCCTTGCCGGCAAGCTCCCGGGGAGCGTAGGGTGGAAAGCATACAAAGTAAAGGACCAAGACAAGGAAGATAACATTGCACTGATTGATCAAAATGAGATAAATATCTTACAAATGATAGCTTGTCGCAATGATTAATGAGTTCATGACACCCTATGCAGCAACAAAAAAGAGATAAAGATAAAGGAGGCCTAATCTACGCGGTCGCCCTCGATCCTGGAGATCTTGTTCACTTTGGCGATGATATGGGCGACCTGCTCCTTCAGCGCCTCCATGTTCGCGTCGGCCGGCAAGCTGCGGAGAACGTTGGTGAGGTTTATGCCGGGATTGCGGTATACAATCTTCGTCAGCACACGCTCCAAGGTTCCCGTGCAGAGCCGGCGCGACTCCTCGGCCAGCTGCGCGGGAATCTTCTTCCGAAGATCTGCAAGGGCCGGCGCGATCCCCCTGAAGAAGAGGCTGAGCTTGGCGCTGTGAGGAAGATTTGGGTCCGGGGAGTAGATGAGATGCTCCAGCTTCAGCGCCAGTAGCTCCTGGTCGATGTTGGACGCAGAAGATACCAAGTCCTCGGTCCATACCTAGACGGTACGGCGGAAGTTCTCGGCCGCTTTGTTGGCGCTGTCCACCAAGCCTCGCTCCTTGCGGAGCTCCTCCTTCAGCTTGGTTTCCCGATCCCGGACGGCGTCGAGCGAGTCCTTCAGCGTGGAAACCTTCAGCTCCAGATCCTCGATGGAGTCCTTGGTGGCCTTCAGCTCGTCGCCCTTCTCAGAAAGACGCACCTGGAGTTCTGAGTTGGTGTGGGCGTCCTTCTCGCGCTTTGTGTTGAGCGCGGCGACCCTCTCCACGCTCGCCTTCAGCGACTCCTCCAGCTGCGCGACCTTGGCGGCAAGCTCCTCCTTGGCGGTCTCCGCGGCAGCCGCGGCGGCTTTCGCCTCCTTCAGCTCCCCGCCAAGGGCCTTCTCCCGAGCGGCGAGGTCTTCCTCGTGGGAGTCGAGGTTGACTTTCCGCTGGGCGAGCTCTCCTTCTCGCCGGGACAGCTCCACCCCGGCGAGCCGCTGCTGCTCTTCGGCCTCGGCCTTCTCCAGCAGCCATTCCTGATATTCTCCGGCGAGCCTCTCGCGCTCCTCCGCTACCTCGCGGAGGGCAGCCTGATTGGCGGCGCGGAGCTCCGCCGCGCGATTCTCCATCTCAACGGCGGCCTTGGCGGCAAGGGCCTCCCGAGAAGCAAGCTTCGCCTGCCTGGCCCGGTAAAGGGCCAGGAGCTGGTGAAGCAGCTTCTCCTCCTCGGGCCCGTCGCTTCCACCGGGCGCCTCGACGATCTTCAAGCCCGCGGAGGCGAGGACCTCTCCGTCAAAGGCCTCGCCCTCCGCGGGGGCTCGCGATGAAGAACCCCACGGCACCTGGATGAAGATGCCATTGGGAGCTTCAAGGTAGTAGCCGGCCTGCTCCTTTCCGGCGGAGGGGTCGGAGGCCGGCGCAGCACTTGATGCTCCTGCCGCCTCCGGGCCGGCAGTGCGGTCGCCGTCCCCCTCCCCGGCCGCTGCGTCCGCAGCCGGAGCGGTCTCTTGCGCGGCCGGCTCGGCGGCTCCCGCCGTGTCCTCGGCGACAGGGGCGTCGCCGCCGCCGCCCTGCGCGCCCTCCTCCTCAATGACGATGACCTCCGTCTCCATCTGCTCAGGGGGAGGAGGATCTAGAAGAAGAAGAAGCAAAAAAGAGTTCAAGCAAATATCCAAAAAGAGACAAGTCCAAGAAGACAAGTTACGAAACTTACCTTGGCGGACGTCATCAGCGGCGGGCTCCCTCGCCGGGGAGCTCTGCCTTGGAGGAGTGGCCGCCCTCGCCGGGCTGCTCGCCCTTGGTGGAGTACTCGCCCTTGGCGGAGCACTCTCCCTCGCCGGGGAGTTCGGCCTTGGCGGGGACGGCGGGGCCCGCGACTCCTCGGGAGCAACCTCCGGACGCTCCTGCGGCTGTGGCTCCACCTCTGCACAAGAAAAGACAAAAGCATCAAGATGTTAGAACAAGACAAAATCTCAAGCACACCCGACAAATGAAAGTACGGAACCCCAGACTTACGCTGGGGGCTGCGCTGGGGGCTGCTCCTCGGAGCAGCGCTCGGGTCCGGCAGGCTTGGCTCCGGCACGTCCCCAGTCGCTGCGGCGGGCGAGTCGTCCGCGACTTCGACCACAGGCACCTTGGCCTTCTTCGTCGCCCGCTGAGCCAAGGTTCTGAAATCAAAGCGAAAGCAAGATCAACATCAACAAAATCAAGACGAAGTTAAAGAAGACGCAAAACCACAAGTACTTACTCCTGTTCCTCCTCGTCGTCGTCGTCGCTCAGGGCGGAGAAGTCAAACTCCACCTGAGGCGCGTCCGCGCGGGGAGCAGGAGGCGAAGACTCCCTCGGGCGCTTGGTGGTCCCCGGGGCTGGGGGCTGCGAAGACCCAGCCCCTGTGGTAGCCGGGGCCCGGGGAGCGGGCGGAGCCGCCGCTCCGCCCTGTGAAGACTCCCTTCCGCTCGGCGTCGGCTTGCGGGGCACTTCTGCTGTGGCCTGCTTGCGGGGCGCCTCTGCCGTGGCCTGCGTGCGGGCCGCCTCCGCTGTGACTGGTGCGCCGGGCGCCCCCATCGCAGCTTGACTCCCCCGGGGAGCTCGCGCTGCCCGGCGAGTTGGCTGTTGCCGGGGCGCCTGTGCCCTTGTCCCCGTCGCCGCCTTGCGGAGACGTTTCATCGGAGAGCGCCTAGGGCTTGCCCGGGGCGGGGAGGTCTCCGACGAAGAAGAGATGTCGTCGGCGTAGAGCTCCAGAGACCCGTCGGAGTCCTCGGCGGCCTCGGCATCGTCCTCCTCCTCCTCCTCCCCGGCAGGCTTGCTGGGCCCGGCGCCCTGCGCTGCGGCCTCTTTCGCTCCGGCGCCTCCGCTCCCTCCGGCGCCTCCGCTCCCTGCGGCGCCCCTGTTCCCTCCGGCGGCGTTGCCTCTCGCCGCGGCCTCCGTCTGGATTCCGATGATCCCGGAGTGCCTCAAGGATGGGACCCCGGCGAGCTCGTCGGGAGGCAGCTTCAGTAGCCTGCGGATCTCTGCCTCCTCTGCTTGGCAGGACACTTCCGCTGCCTCTGCCTCCTCGGGCGTGTAGCCGAATTCTCCTGCCGCTGCGGCTGCAGCGGCCTCTTCAACCCGAGAAGCGATGTACGCTATCTCTTGGTCAGTGGTGTCCCGTGTGAGCTCCCGGGTCTCGTTCTTGTTCTTCGCCACCTCCACCAGGTTGTCGAAGAGATTCAAGATGACGTCTGGCTTGGGCGCGATCCACGTGCGGTCGACGCCGTGCGAATCGCACGCGGGCATCATGGCACGGAGGTTGTCCCTGGCTGTGCTGTTGCAGAGAGGCACCACTCCCCGGGGACCCCTGAACCATTCCGGGTGGGCCGGGTCGTGCTTAAATAGCTCCCGGACCATCCCCTTCAGCTCCAGCGACGTGAAGTTAAAATTGAGCCCGGGGCGCAGCCTCATGATATCCGCCGAGTTGCCATACTCCCAGGCCGGCCTTTTCCTGTCTTGGAGAGGGGCGATGCGGCGGCGGAGGAAGTCTGTGCCTACTTCTGCGACAGACAACCTTGCTACCCGGAGACGCAGAATCCTGATGAGGGCGATGTCAAGCTTGTTGTCGTCCGAATCCAGCTCGCTCCAGTCCCTGCCGCGCACGATGGGCGTTGTGCGCGGCGCGGTGAAGGATTGCGGCTGGTCCTCGACAATCCAGCACCAGTCAGCACGCCACTCCTCCCACTTGCCGCGGAGCTCTCCCGGCAAGTAAGACTCCTTCTTGTTCAGACGAAAAACCCAAGATATTCCTCCGGAGAGGGGGGCGCCGGCCTCTGCTCTAGGGGTAAAGAAGTGCCTAAACAGCGCTACGTTTGGGTATATTCCTATATAGTTTTCGCACATATGTGCGAAAACCGCCATTGTGAGGATGGCGTTGGGGGTGAAGTCAAGAAGATGGAGGCCGTAGGTGTGCATTATGTCGCAAAAGAATTCGGAAAAAGGAGGGCAAAGACCGCAGTGGAAGAAGGCTGCGAAGAAATAGTACCCGCCGGGGTAGTTGTCCTTGGCGGCGGCCGGATAGGCTCGGGTGCGGGGGTGCGCCTTGGTCTTCTTGGACCAGAACAAGTAATACTTGTTCCAGAGCTCCCGCGCGCTGAGCCTCGGCGGGAAGACGAGGTTCCGCTTCCGGTACAAGGTGAGCCTCGCCGCTTGCTCCGATTTCTCCTTCTTGGTCTTCTCCGCCTTCGCCTTCTCGGTCTTCGGGGCCATGGCGGAGGCGGCGGAGGAAGAAGGACGAAGAGCCCGGCGGCGCCGGAGATGCAGACGATGGCGGAGCTGTGGAGGCAGAGCGCAAAGGGGATCTCTGGAGATGGAAGAGGATGCAATGAAAGCGTAAGGAGGGGAACCGCTCCTGCTTCCTCTGCTTTTATGGGGAAGTGGGGGGCGTTTCGCTCTTTCCATTAAAAGAACGTGGCCACGTTGTAATGCCCCGGATGTAATATTTTCCCTTTTGGGTATATAATATATCTCCGGCTTCATCTATTTCCATTTCGGGTTCTTTGTCTTTCGGGCTTTCGTCGTTTTGTTGTGTGAGTGTGTGGCTTTCATTCATATCATGTAGACATGTGCATTGCATTGCATTTGTGTTGTGGGTTGCATCCGGTTCCGTGTGTTTCTTCCCGTTGTCCGTTTCGCGTTCCGGAGCTCCCTCACGTGTCCGTGACGTCCCGTAGGCCTACTTTGTTGTTCGGGCGTTTTTCGTTACCGGTGTGCCGCGAGGTTGTGTTGTGTGTTGTTGTTTTGTTGTGTGCAACCCGCCTCTCAAATCTCGTCTCGTTTGGACTCCGTTGACTTTTCCATCCGTTGTTCGTGTGGGTCCGATGTGCCTTCACTTCGTGTCCCGGAAATACCCCTACTGCTTTCTTTTATCTCCGTCTGGGCCTTTTAAATCAGCCCCCGCGATCGGATCCGTCGGATCGCGATCGGAGGGCTCCTAGCGCCCCTAAATCTCCTCCTAACCCTAAAAACTGCTACATATAGACCCCCTAGTCTATTTGGGCATCTCCTTCTTCTTCCTCCTCTCTCCCCTCTTTTTTTTTCCTTTTTCTACTTCAGATCTCCAGCCGTTTTTTTTCCCTTCGATCTGGATCCCGAGGGGATCCTTCGATCCAGAGCAGCAGCCGCAGATCGAGCGCCCGACCGATTCCCTCGAATCTGGCTGGGTCAATGCCATCGCCAGGAGTCCCCGCATCGCGCCGGTACTCCCTCCGCTCGGTCGCTCGACCGCATCGACCGCGCCAGGCCCGATTGCCATCGCCCCGGCGCACTGGGCCGTACGCCGCTCGCCAGAGCCCGGAGCGGGGACCAGATCACCGCGGCCCATCGCGCCTCAGCTCCGCGCCTCCCACCGCGAGGCAACCAGGCCGCAGCAGCGCCGCTCCACCGGGCCTCCGCCCCCGAGCCGGCCCATCCGCGGGCGCCTCCCAGGCGCCAGACGCCGCGCCTCCGCGGGCCCGTACGCCGCCGGCCCGTACCTCCGCTCCAGATCCGCTGCACCGCCCGAGCGGGCCTCCGCGGGCCGCCGGATCCCGAGCCGCCGCCGCGAGCGGGCCAGTTTCCGCCCCGTGGGCCCAACCGCCGCCTCTCCCTCCGGGCCGGATCCAGTTTCCGCCGCCGGCCCGGTACTGTTCATCCGGATCAGATCTGGATCCGTTGAGGTTGACTCTCAAACTTCTAAGTCCCTGTTTTCCTGATCTGAAATGCAAACTTTGAACTGCTCTAACTTTGTGCCTGTTGCTCCGTTTTGCGCGTGTAGCATGTCCAGATGTTCGTGGAGATGTCCTCTACGTTTTACCTGTTGTAGTCATGCATGTTAGATGTCATCTTGACACTTGTTTTGCTGTTGCAAGAGTGCATCATGATATAAACTGCTGTTATGTGTTATTTTTGTGCCACCTTTGACATGTGATATCTTTTAGCTCGTTTGTCCAAACGATGCAAATGACATGTCCACGTGTTCGTCTTGCCACGAACTACGTGTTGAGTGTGATAGGTTGCATGGTAGATTTATTGTTTCCTTGTTATCATCTTCGCAAAGTGCCATGTTCACATGTTGTGTTTGCACTTGTTATGAAATGCCATCTTGTTGAGCTCGTTGTAATCGGTGTGTTCACCTCTATGAAGCATGCTTGTGTGTTTCGGGATCACCTTCATGTGTATGTTGATGAGGTGCTTACCCTTTGCCATGTTTAGTTTCGAGGTGACTTAAACATGCTCTTTTTGATGCTATGATGATGTTGCTGTTTTAGGACTTAGTGAATTTTCACTAAGTCTGAAATCTGTAACGTTCCGATGCCATGTTCGTGTGATGTTCTAGGACAAAGCATGTTAGTTTCGGGGTGGATTTTGATTGTTCCTTGAAGTATATATTGTTGTATTTCCATCCATGTCCTCACATGTCCATTTGAGTGGCTGTAGCATGTTTATCTTTTGCTCTAAAGTTTCAATAAAATTCTGCTGCCAGAATTTTATTTCAAAGTTCAATATGTCCAAGATCATTGCTATTGATCCGTGACTCCGTTGGGGGTGCACTTTGGACCTAGTTGCTGTACTATATATCTAGTTTGTGTTCAAGTCCTTTGCCATGCTTTTTGGGTGCCGTAGATTAATTATTTTGAGCTCCAAAGTTGCTATGTTGCTGTAATTTTCAGCTTTCGCTCAAATCTTGTTTCGGGCATAACTTTTAGCCCGTAACTCCGATTTCAGCGAATCTTATATCAAACTTGGGTGATTTTCTGTGTAGATTAATAATATCAGCTTGTTATCTTGTTTTGAGGTGTTTTTGCTTGAGTGATGTTTTACGTGCTCCATGTGCATCTTTAGTGCATCCATCATGCATTCATGTTTTCGAGTGCGCATTGCATTTTGTTGATTGGTGCTTGGTGTGTTTGTTGTGTTTAGAGCCGGAAGCTGAGACCGGGTACGAAGTTGAGCACGAGTTTTCCAACGAGGTTGAGCACGAGGACCCTTCTTACGATCCGAACGTCTTCTCTTCAGGCAAGATGACCGAACCCCGATAACATTACTATCTTTGCCTATTGATAGTAGTCTCGATCTATAGTTTTGCCTCGATGCCCATGTTCTTCTTGTCAGCCTCCTACTTGTAACCAATTGCCATGTTTAACCACCCTACCTATGCAAACCGTTGCTTGGCTAAGTACGCTTCGCTCAGCCCTTCTTATAGCGTTGCTAGTTGTAGGTGAAGTGAAGATGCTTGCTCCATGTTGAAGTTTGGTTGGGTTATATCACACTATATAAATGCTTTAATTGAAATCATCTATATATTGGCAAGGGTGGAAGGCTAAGCCTTTTGCTTGGTGTTTTGTTCCACTCATGCCGTTAGGACCCGTATAAGCCGGCATTATGTTCCTTGATTATGCGTTCCTAACACGGTTGGGGTGTATGGGACCCCCTCGATAAACCGCTAAGTGCTAAGTCTTTTCCAGCAAGTCCCAACATTGGTACTATTTGCCTAATAACAAACTAAACATGCATAGGGAGTAATTAACCCTCTTTCTTAATCAACAACCCCGGGCCAGTGCTCCACATGAGTGTTGGTCCGAAACGGGGAGTCTGCGGAGCCACCTCAAGGAAACTCGAGGTTTGGTAAAAACCTGTAGAATCGCCCATCCGGTCGTGTCCTGAGACCTAGATACGCGCGGCTACGATCAGGGTGTCGACATGCCGGGAGGATTTGCTGGATTAGCCTTACCTTAGCTTGGTATATCTTGAGCACGGGATTCCGAGGATACTCGGGTCTTCCCACTTTGGAGTTGCGACTCCGCGGATCGTGGGCTTGTAATGGGTCAAGTTGGAACACCCCTGCAGGGTTTGAACTTTCGAAAGCCGTGCCCGCGGTTATGTGGCAGATGGGAGCTTGTTAATTCCGGTTGTAGATAACTTGACACAATGATACTAATACACTACCAGCGTGTGTTCCGTGACTGTCAATTTCCGAATTGGGATTCGGGAGTTGAACACGGAGGGGTTATGTTTGTGAGCTTGTAGCTAGGATCACTTCGTGATCACTCTCGCCGATGCCTTCTCTTCTCGCTCTCACTTGCGTAAGCTAGATGCTAGTTGCTGCTGCAGACTTGTTCTTTCTTCAGCCTTTCCCTCACCCAAAGGCTTTGATAGTTCTGTTACCCGGGAACGGGATTGCTGAGTCCTCTGTGGCTCACCGTTATTTCACACACCAGATGCAGGTCCAGCTGTGAGCTATCCAGGTGATGGCACCGAGCTGGATTGGGAGTACGACGAGGAGCGTAGTCGGTACTACGTGCGCTACCCGGACGATCAGTAGTGGAGTCTCTTACTAGGATTCGATCTGCCTGTGGTTTATTTATCTGAGTTTGGTACTTTGACATTTGGCTTTTGCCCTTAGAGGGTTGTAGTGATCTTAATGTATGATGTTTGAGACTTGTACTGTTATTCTGTGACGTGGCGAGTGTAAGCCAACTATTTTCAGTTTACTATCCCTCTTTTACATGAGTTGTGCAAAGATTACCAAACTTGAGATCATTCTAGGATGGACTTATGCCTTTAAGTCGTGCCTCGACACGTAGGAGGTATAACTCCATCCTGGGCATTACAAGTTGGTATCAGAGCCTTCTCCGACCTAGGAGCCCCCACTGTTTGATCGAACCGTTGACGGTTGAGTCTAGGCACACACTGAAAACTTTTTTTGAGTCCTATATTATATCGGAGAGTAGGATTTCTTTGCTTCTCATCCCCTTTCTCTCTGGTGAGGACTCCTGACGTCTACTCTTGTCTCTCCTATCTTCAAAATTTGCACAAAATTTTTTTTAGGAATCCCGCGAGTATTCTGGGATTGTTTCGATGTTCTTGTGACAAGGATATTGTTCTCGATGCCTCCTGTTACCGAGGAGTTGAGCTTCGGGGTATCATTGTAACAAGCATATCGCGACAGTACTAAATACTTAAGACGGCCGACATCGAAAATCTCCCCTATGCGGCCAGTGGCAAGATAACCCCGACATCACCCAGTACTGGGGAGGTAGTTCGGGAGTATTGCCATAGCTTGTTATAGTGGATGCTTTTCGAAGGTCCGAGGTACACAGTTTCCGAGAAAGACTGGTTATGTGTTGAAGGATGGATACACCTGGATGTAGGTTAGAGTTGATTGCGCGGTGCTTCCCGTGTATCCCCAACACCTGATTGCATAACTGGAATCTTTCGGAAAACTATAGGTGGGTTTTATCCAGTACATCGTAGGCATTCTTCCAACGAATGCAGGTTAGTGAGTTCGGGGTTCGACATTGAGTGAAGGAGTTATATGACCGAGGTTACTATCAGGAGTTGCATCTTAAAGGGTCCTTGGCTATGCTGATCCGGGGATTGCAAAACCTTTTCGTAACGCGTTCATATGCTTTCAGCACAAAGATGTTAGAACGAAACTCCTCTCTTGTGTTTGTTCCTTTCCGTACCTTGTTGTTTTTCTTATTTTATCCTTTTGTTCCCTATGTGGCTTCTCGTGAAGACTGATGTTATCAATTAACTAAGAATATCATTCGTTCCTCTTGTTCGGATGATTTCATTCGTTCTTATTGTTCGAATGATTATTGTGAAGACTTGTTGCAATTCATTCCATTGATTCAGCTTATTCCTTTTGTCAATCAATTGCTGATTCGTGGTCATCTCTTACAGGATGGCTCCGAAAAGGGTTCCGAATGCCAACCCAGAGGGTGAAGAGGTTCCAGAACGTCCTCCTTCCCCTCCTCGTCCGCCTGAGGCTTGGAGAGCAATTATGCAGACTACTGCTCAGAACACTCAGTTGATGATGCAGATGATGCAGCAAATGCAAGCTATGCAAGCTAATCAAGCTAATCAGGGCGTTCCAATGAACCAAGGCAACTTCTTCCAGCAGCACCATGCTACCCTCAACCAGTTCTTGGCCAACAATCCTAAAGCTTTCAGTTACTGTGTCGACCCTCTTGATGCTGAGGATTGGCTGACCGACATAAAGAAGCATTTTGAGTGCAGTAACGTGAAAGAAGATGACTATGTGAAGTTTGCAGCCTTCCAACTGAAAGATCAAGCAGCTGATTGGTGGCAGCAGTACAAAGACTCAAGGCCGGGTCAAGTGATCTCATGGGAGAATTTCTGCAAGGATTTCCGCTCGCATCACATTCCTACAAGTGTTATCGAGGGTATGCGTGAGCAATTCCGCAACCTCAAGCAGGGCTCCATGTCAGTCTATCAGTATAATGTCAAGTTCCAAAACCTTGCTCGCTATGCAAAGCAAGACATTCCTGATGCAAAGAGCAAAATCTATCAGTTCCGTGGAGGTCTCAAAGATGAACTTCAGCTTGCTCTCACTTGTTCGAGCCAGATGAATTCGATAAGTTCTATAACATGGCTTTGAAACAAGAAGCAGCTCAGCTCAAGATGGAGGCTTCTAAGAAGAGAATTCGAGATGCTGTTCACTCTACCTCATCGTCTCAGTTGGCCGCGAAACAACAGAAATTCTGGCTTCCTCCTCCTCCAGTGATTCGAGCTCCATACAACAACTCCAGCAACTTCAACAACTCCAACAACAAGAACTCTAGTGGTCGTGGTTTCTCCCACCCACCCAACCCAAGCAACCAGTCGAAGAAGCAGTTTCAGTCTCAAGGCTCCAAGTCCAGTGGCTCTCAGTTCCGTCCTCTCTCAGAAGTGACTTGCAACAAATGCACTCAGAAAGGTCACTATGCCAACAGATGTCCGAATCCGAAGCGTCTTCCTCCTCCTCCTCCTGTCGGTACCGCTATGGTCAAGCATGATCCAAAGGCTGCAAGGGTTAATCTGATGAATGCAGCACAAGCGGAGGCTTCTTCTGATGTCATTCTGGGTAACCTTCCAGTGAACTCTTTTCCAGCTAAAGTGTTATTTGATTCGGGTGCATCATGCTCTTTCATGTCTCAACCTTTTGCATCCAAGCACAATATTGCCACTTCAAATTTGCCTCAGAAGTTGCAAGTTGTTTCTCCGGGCAAGATTATGACTTCTAGTGTTTATGCTCCGGATGTTTCTATCCGCATGGGAGATTATCGTTTTCTGGCTAAACCGGTGATTCTTGGTCATTCTGACATCGACCTCATTCTCGGAATGGATTGGCTTTCTCAGCACGATGCTCACATTGATTGTGCTCAAAAGGAAGTCAAGTTGACTCATTCTGATGAAGATGTGATTATCTTCGCCTCCAGGGATAATACTATTCGGCTTTTCTCTCTTAATGATAAGGGCGAAATTAATGCCATAGAGCAAATTCCAGTGGTGAATGAATATCAAGACGTCTTTCCAGAAGATCTTCCAGGCATGCCTCCACACTGTCAGGTCGAGTTTGTCATTGAACTCGAGCCGGGCACCGAACTTGCTTGCCGGCGTCCTTACAAGCTCTCTCCGGATGAATTGAAAGAATTGAAGAAGCAGCTTGATAAGCAGGAGAGTATGGGTCTCATCAGACCGAGTACATCTCCGTGGGGCTGTGGCGTCTTATTTGTCAAGAAGAAAGATGGCACGGAGCGTCTCTGTGTTGACTACCGGCCATTGAACAAGAAGACGATTAAGAACAAGTATCCGCTCCCCAACATCAACGAACTCTTTGAGCAGCTCAAAGGAGCAAAAGTGTTCTCTAAGCTTGACCTCCGAATGGGCTATCATCAAATTAGCATTCGTGAGGAAGACATTCCCAAGACGGCCTTCAGAACGAGCTACGGTTCATATGAGTATACCGTCATGTCCTTCGGTCTCGCTAATGCTCCTCCTACCTTTTCAAGGATGATGCATTACATCTTCAACCCCTATACTGGCGAATTCGTGCTTGTGTATCTGGATGATATTCTGGTGTTTTCCAAGAATGAAGAAGATCACGAAAAGCACTTGCGTCTGGTTCTTGATCGACTCCGAGAGCATAAATTCTATGCCAAGTTCTCAAAGTGCGAGTTTTGGCTCGATAAGGTTTTGTACCTGGGCCACATTATCTCAGCTGACGGTATTGCGGTTAATCCCGAGAAAGTTGAAGCAATTGTCAACTGGGAAGCTCCTCAGAACGTCAAGTAGCTCCGCAGTTTTCTGGGTCTTGCCAGCTATTGCAGAAGGTTTGTGGAGAATTTCTCCAAGATTGCCAAGCCTCTTTCCAACCTCCTTCAGAAGAATGTCAAATACTTTTGGTCTCCCGAATGTGAAGTGGCTTTCAAAACCCTCAAAGAGAAGCTTGTCTCAGCTCCAGTTCTGACTCCTCCGGATGAAACCAAGCCCTATGAAGTGTTCTGTGACGCTTCTCTTCAAGGCCTTGGTGGTGTGCTTATGCAAGATAAGAAAATTGTGGCATATACTTCTCGACAGCTCAAGCCCAGTGAGAAGAACTATCCCACACATGATCTCGAGCTAGCAGCTGTGGTACATGCTCTGATTACGTGGAGACATCTGTTGTTGGGCAGAAAGGTCGACATCTTCACTGATCACAAGAGTTTGAAGTACATCTTCACACAGCCGCATCTGAACCTCCGCCAGACTCGTTGGGTCGAGATGATCCAAGAGTACAACCCCAGCATTGAGTACACTCCAGGCAAGGCGAATGTGATTGCAGATGCTTTGAGCAAAAAGGCATATTGCAACAGCCTTCTTATCAAGCCACACCAGCCTGAGCTTTGTGAAGCATTCAGGAAGCTCAACCTTCAAGTTGTTCCACAGGGTTTTCTTGCAAATCTCCAAATTGCTCCTACCTTGGAAGATCAAGTCCGTGAGGCCCAGCTCAGTGATACAATGGTGAAGAAGGTGAAACATGGGATTGCAAAGGGCACTCCAAAATATAAGTGCTTCCGTGTTGATGAGAGAGATATCTTGTTCTTCGAGGACAGACTCGTTGTTCCCAAAGGTGATCTCAGGAAGCTCATAATGGAAGAAGCTCATGATTCTCTCCTTTCCATTCATCCTGGCAGTTCCAAGATGTACCAAGACCTCAAGCAATCTTACTGGTGGACACGCATGAAAAGGGAAATTGCCCAATTCGTGAATGAATGTGATGTATGCAGAAGAGTGAAAGCAGAACATCAACGTCCAGCCGGTCTTCTCCAACCTCTTCCTATTCCTGAGTGGAAGTTCGACCACATTGAAATGGACTTCGTCACTGGTTTTCCTAAATCCAAGCGAGGCAATGATGCTATCTTTGTGGTGATTGACAAGCTTACCAAAGTTGCTCACTTTCTTCCAGTCAAAGAATCAATCAATGCAGCTCAACTTGCAGAGCTGTACACTTCCAGAATTGTGTCCCTACATGGCATTCCTCAAGTGATATCCTCAGACCGTGGAAGCTTGTTCACATCAAGGTTCTGGGACTCCTTTCAGTCCGCCATGGGCACGAAGATCAGGTTCAGCACTGCCTTTCACCCTCAGACTAGTGGTCAAGTCGAGCGTGTGAATCAGATCCTAGAAGATATGCTCAGAGCCTGTGTCATCTCCTTCGGCATGAAATGGGAAGACTGTCTTCCATTTGCCGAGTTCTCTTACAACAACAGCTTTCAAGCAAGTGCAGGCAAAGCACCGTTTGAAATTCTCTATGGCAGGAAGTGCCGTACCCCTCTCAACTGGTCTGAAACAGGCGAACGCCAACTTCTTGGCAATGACTTGATCTCTGAAGCCGAATAAATGTGCAAAGTCATACGTGAGAATCTCAAGACCGCTCAGTCGCGTCAGAAGAGCTACTATGACGGCAAGCATCATGATTTGGCTTTCGACATCGGTGATCATGTCTATCTCCGAGTGTCTCCGATGAAAGGAACCCAAAGATTCGGTATCAAAGGAAAACTTGCTCCTAGATACGTCGGGCCTTTCAAAATTCTTGGCAAAAGAGGCGATCTAGCCTATCAGCTCGAGCTCCCTTCCAACTTTGCAAATGTTCATGATGTCTTCCATGTGTCTCAGCTTCGCAAATGCTTCAAGGCACCTGAGCGCATGATTCCGTTTGAGGAGATTGATCTTCAACAAGACCTTTCCTACCGAGAGCATCCAGTTGCAATTCTCGAAGAAACCGAACGCAAGACTCGCAACAAGTCCATCAAGTTTCTGAAAGTCAAGTGGTCACATCACACAGACCGAGAAGCTACCTGGGAACGAGAAGATCATCTTCGTTCCGAGTACCCTTCCTTTTTCCAGTCCTAGATCTCGGGACGAGATCTTTTTGTAGTAGAGGAGAGTTTGTAATGCCCCGGATGTAATATTTTCCCTTTTGGGTATATAATATATCTCCGGCTTCATCTATTTCCATTTCGGGTTCTTTGTCTTTCGGGCTTTCGTCGTTTTGTTGTGTGAGTGTGTGGCTTTCATTCATATCATGTAGACATGTGCATTGCATTGCATTTGTGTTGTGGGTTGCATCCGGTTCCGTGTGTTTCTTCCCGTTGTCCGTTTCGCGTTCCGGAGCTCCCTCACGTGTCCGTGACGTCCCGTAGGCCTACTTTGTTGTTCGGGCGTTTTTCGTTACCGGTGTGCCGCGAGGTTGTGTTGTGTGTTGTTGTTTTGTTGTGTGCAACCCGCCTCTCAAATCTCGTCTCGTTTGGACTCCGTTGACTTTTCCATCTGTTGTTCGTGTGGGTCCGATGTGCCTTCACTTCGTGTCCAGGAAATACCCCTACTGCTTTCTTTTATCTCCGTCTGGGCCTTTTAAATCAGCCCCCGTGATCGGATCCGTCGGATCGCGATCGGAGGGCTCCTAGCGCCCCTAAATCTCCTCCTAACCCTAAAAACTGCTACATATAAACCCCCTAGTCTATTTGGGCATCTCCTTCTTCTTCCTCCTCTCTCCCCTCTTTTTTTTCCTTTTTCTACTTCAGATCTCCAGCCGTTTTTTTTTTCCTTCGATCTGGATCCCGAGGGGATCCTTCGATCCAGAGCAGCAGCCGCAGATCGAGCGCCCGACCGATTCCCTCGAATCTGGCTGGGTCAACGCCATCGCCAGGAGTCCCCGCATCGCGCCGGTACTCCCTCCGCTCGGTCGCTCGACCGCATCGACCGCGCCAGGCCCGATTGCCATCGCCCCGGCGCACTGGGCCGTACGCCGCTCGCCAGAGCCCGGAGCGGGGACCAGATCACCGCGGCCCATCGCGCCTCAGCTCCGCGCCTCCCACCGCGAGGCAACCAGGCCGCAGCAGCGCCGCTCCACCGGGCCTCCGCCCCCGAGCCGGCCCATCCGCGGGCGCCTCCCAGGCGCCAGACGCCGCGCCTCCGCGGGCCCGTACGCCGCCGGCCCGTACCTCCGCTCCAGATCCGCTGCACCGCCCGAGCGGGCCTCCGCGGGCCGCCGGATCCCGAGCCGCCGCCGCCAGCGGGCCAGTTTCCGCCCCGCGGGCCCAACCGCCGCCTCTCCCTCCGGGCCGGATCCAGTTTCCGCCGCCGGCCCGGTACTGTTCATCCGGATCAGATCTGGATCCGTTGAGGTTGACTCTCAAACTTCTAAGTCTCTGTTTTCCTGATCTGAAATGCAAACTTTGAACTACTCTAACTTTGTGCCTGTTGCTCCGTTTTGCGCGTGTAGCATGTCCAGATGTTCGTGGAGATGTCCTCTACGTTTTACCTGTTGTAGTCATGCATGTTAGATGTCATCTTGACACTTGTTTTGCTGTTGCAAGAGTGCATCATGATATAAACTGCTGTTATGTGTTATTTTTGTGCCACCTTTGACATGTGATATCTTTTAGCTCGTTTGTCCAAACGATGCAAATGACATGTCCACGTGTTCGTCTTGCCACGAACTACGTGTTGAGTGTGATAGGTTGCATGGTAGATTTATTGTTTCCTTGTTATCATCTTCGCAAAGTGCCATGTTCACATGTTGTGTTTGCACTTGTTATGAAATGCCATCTTGTTGAGCTCGTTGTAATCGGTGTGTTCACCTCTATGAAGCATGCTTGTGTGTTTCGGGATCACCTTCATGTGTATGTTGATGAGGTGCTTACCCTTTGCCATGTTTAGTTTCGAGGTGACTTAAACATGCTCTTTTTGATGCTATGATGATGTTGCTGTTTTAGGACTTAGTGAATTTTCACTAAGTCTGAAATCTATAACGTTCCGATGCCATGTTCGTGTGATGTTCTAGGACAAAGCATGTTAGTTTCGGGGTGGATTTTGATTGTTCCTTGAAGTATATATTGTTGTCTTTCCATCCATGTCCTCACATGTCCATTTGAGTGGCTGTAGCATGTTTATCTTCTGCTCTAAAGTTTCAATAAAATTCTGCTGCCAGAATTTTATTTCAAAGTTCAATATGTCCAAGATCATTGCTATTGATCCGTGACTCCGTTGGGGGTGCACTTTGGACCTAGTTGCTGTACTATATATCTAGTTTGTGTTCAAGTCCTTTGTCATGCTTTTTGGGTGCTGTAGATTAATTATTTTGAGCTCCAAAGTTTCTATGTTGCTGTAATTTTCAGCTTTCGCTCAAATCTTGTTTCGGGCATAACTTTTAGCCCGTAACTCCGATTTCAGCGAATCTTATATCAAACTTGGGTGTTTTGCTTGAGTGATGTTTTACGTGCTCCATGTGCATCTTTAGTGCATCCATCATGCATTCATGTTTTCGAGTGCGCATTGCATTTTGTTGATTGGTGCTTGGTGTGTTTGTTGTGTTTAGAGCCGGAAGCTGAGACCGGGTACGAAGTTGAGCACGAGTTTTCCAACGAGGTTGAGCACGAGGACCCTTCTTACGATCCGAACGTCTTCTCTTCAGGCAAGATGACCGAACCCCGATAACATTACTATCTTTGCCTATTGCTAGTAGTCTCGATCTATAGTTTTGCCTCGATGCCCATGTTCTTCTTGTCAGCCTCCTACTTGTAACCAATTGCCATGTTTAACCACCCTACCTATGCAAACCGTTGCTTGGCTAAGTACGCTTCGCTCAGCCCTTCTTATAGCGTTGCTAGTTGCAGGTGAAGTGAAGATGCTTGCTCCATGTTGAAGTTTGGTTGGGTTATATCACACTATATAAATGATTTAATTGAAATCATCTATATATTGGCAAGGGTGGAAGGCTAAGCCTTTTGCTTGGTGTTTTGTTCCACTCATGCCGTTAGGACCCGTATAAGCCGGCATTACGTTCCTTGATTATGCGTTCCTAACACGGTTGGGGTGTATGGGACCCCCTCGATAAACCGCTAAGTGCTAAGTCTTTTCCAGCAAGTCCCAACATTGGTACTATTTGCCTAATAACAAACTAAACATGCATAGGGAGTAATTAACCCTCTTTCTTAATCAACAACCCCGGGCCAGTGCTCCACATGAGTGTTGGTCCGAAACGGGGAGTCTGCGGGGCCACCTCAAGGAAACTCGAGGTTTGGTAAAAACCTGTAGAATCGCCCATCCGGTCGTGTCCTGAGACCTAGATACGCGCGGCTACGATCAGGGTGTCGACACGCCGGGAGGATTTGCTGGATTAGCCTTACCTTAGGTTGGTATATCTTGAGCACGGGATTCCGAGGATACTCGGGTCTTCCCACTTTGGAGTTGCGACTCCGCGGATCGTGGGCTTGTAATGGGTCAAGTTGGAACACCCATGCAGGGTTTGAACTTTCGAAAGCCGTGCCCGCGGTTATGTGGCAGATGGGAGCTTGTTAATTCCGGTTGTAGATAACTTGACACAATGATACTAATACACTACCAGCGTATGTTCCGTGACTGTCAATTTCCGAATAGGGATTCGGGAGTTGAACATGGAGGGGTTATGTTTGTGAGCTTGTAGCTAGGATCACTTCGTGATCACTCTCGCCGATGCCTTCTCTTCTCGCTCTCACTTGCGTAAGCTAGATGCTAGTTGCTGCTGCAGACTTGTTCTTTCTTCAGCCTTTCCCTCACCCAAAGGCTTTGATAGTTCTGTTACCCGGGAACGGGATTGCTGAGTCCTCTGTGGCTCACCGTTATTTCACACACCAGATGCAGGTCCAGCTGTGAGCTATCCAGGTGATGGCACCGAGCTGGATTGGGAGTACGACGAGGAGCGTAGTCGGTACTACGTGCGCTACCCGGACGATCAGTAGTGGAGTCTCTTACTAGGATTCGATCTGCCTGTGGTTTATTTATCTGAGTTTGGTACTTTGACATTTGGCTTTTGCCCTTAGAGGGTTGTAGTGATCTTAATGTATGATGTTTGAGACTTGTACTGTTATTCTGTGACGTGGCGAGTGTAAGCCAACTATTTTCAGTTTACTATCCCTCTTTTACATGAGTTGTGCAAAGATTACCAAACTTGAGATCATTCTAGGATGGACTTATGCCTTTAAGTCGTGCCTCGACACGTAGGAGGTATAACTCCATCCTGGGCATTACACACGTCCCATCCCACGGCGCCGCAATCGACGCGTGCCGTTACGGGGGGACGCGGCGGATGCGGAAGTGGATTCGGCACGCCGTGGGCCGCGTGTGTCTGTGCACTGTTTTGGGCCTGGCCCAACAGCGCTCGGCACCGTGTGTGGCCCAGGCCCGGGGGCTCCTGTCGGTGTACTAAGGTAGGGGTACCTCAGTACCCCAACTTGTGCACGGACAGTAGCAGCTTCCCGCGGCAGGGTCGACCACGTGCTCGCCGGAGACCTTCCTGCTCCACATAAAACCATTCAAGAACAAAGTATACAAGACAGAAGATCGAGACCCCGGCAAGTGGAGCTTGCCGGGAAGGCCGTCCCAGGCTCAAGGTTACCTCACTCACGCAAGGCCCTGGCAAGAGGAGCTTGCCAGGAAGACTATAAGATTCCATTACAGGAGACATGCCTCGGCGCAACATGCGCCCCGGCAAGGCCCGGGGAGCGACAAGCTTCAGAGCCCGACAAGCTCCTGGGCCCGGCAAGGTCAAGACCCCGGCAAGATGCTTGCCGGGAGAGTTGCGCTGTGTGCCCGTGCTCCAGCTCATCGGCCCACGCGTCGCCCTGTGGCCTCTCCTGGGACGCGTGGCGGATGGCTGCGCAGCCTGGGGGACACGGTGGCACTCCACGGTGGTAGAGCCATCGCCGTGGCAAACGGAGACGCAAGGGCGGGCGCTTTTGGGGTCGACGGCGACGGGCATTAAATGCCCTTGTCCCCCACTGTCAAAGTAGGTAGCGACCACTGTTCACGCACTGTAGCTCCACTATTCTCGCACTGTTACAACTACCACCTCTTTTACATTTTTACCCCTTTCTCCTACGTTGACACCTGTCGGTGACCCCTTGCACTATAAAAGGAGGCCCATGCACAACGTAGAAAGGGTTCGGAACCTAGATCGCTCATACGCTCGGTGTAGCTAGTTCTTCAAGCTCCCGAGCTCTCCAACTCAATACAAACCAAGCAGGAGTAGGGTTTTACGCGTCCACCGCGGCCCGAACCTGGGTAAACTGCCCGCGTGTTCACTACGATCTGCTCTTCGTGCTCCCTCCGCCCACTTACCGCACAAACAAGGGGCTCCGGTCCCATAGGTGTTCGTGGTCGACAGTTTCCCCCGACACAGATATTATCTATTCAGTTGCTGATAGTCAGTGGGTAAGTACTGTCCATTGTGTTCCCAAGAAAGGAGGTATGACTGTTGTCCCTAATTGTCGGGGGAAACTGCCCGCCACGAACACCTATGGGACCGGAGCCCCTTGTTTGTGCGGTAAGAGGGCGGAGGGAGCACGAAGAGCAGATCGTAGCGAGCACGCGGGCAGATTACCCAGGTTCGGGCCGCGGTGGACGCGTAAAACCCTACTCCTGCTTGTTTGTATTGAATTGGAGAGCTCGGGAGCTTGAAGAACCAGCTACACCGAGCGTATGAGCGATCTAGGTTCCGAACCCCCTCCTCGTTGTGCATGGGCCTCCATTTATAGTGCAAGGGGTCACCGACAGGTGTCAACGTAGGAGAAAGGGGGTAAAAATGTAAATGTGGTGGTAGTTGTAACAGTGCGGGAACAGTGGAGCTACAGTGCGCAAACAGTGGTCGCTACCTACTTTGACAGTGGGGGACAAGGGTATTTAATGCCCGTCGCCGTCGACCCCAAAAGCTCCCGCCCTTGCGTCTCCGTTCGCCACGGCGATGGCTTCACCACCGTGGAGTGCCACCGTGTCCCCCAGGCTGCACAGCCATCCGCCACGCGTCCCTGAAATGGCCCCAGGGCGACGCGTGGGCCGATGAGCTGGAGCGCGGGCACACAGCGCAACTCTCCCGGCAAGCACCTTGCCGGGGTCTTGACCTTGCCGGGCCCGGGAGCTTGCCGGGCTCTGAAGTTTGTCGCTCCCCGGGCCCTCGCCGGGACGCATATAGCGCCGAGGCGTGTCTTCTATGATGTAACCTTCTAGTCTTCCTGGCAAGCTCCTCTTGCCAGGGCCTCGCGTGAGTGAAGTAACCTTGAGCCTGGAGCGGCCTTCCCGGCAAGCTCCGCTTGCCGGGATCTCGATTTTCTGTCTTGTATACTTTGTTTTTGAATGGTCTGACATGGAGTAGGAAGGTCTCCGGCGAGCACGTGGTAAACCCTACCGCGGGAAGCTGCAACTGCCCGTGCACAAGTTGGGGTACTGAGGTACCCCTACCTTAGTACACCGACAGGAGCCCCCGGGCCTGGGCCACACACGGTGCCGAGCGCTGTTGGGCCAGGCCCAAAACAGTGCACGGGCACACACAGCCCACAGCGCGCCGAATCCACTTCCGTATCTGCCGCATCCCCCCGTAACGGCACGCGTCGATTGCGGCGTCATGGGATGGGACGTGCCCACGTTCTTTTAATGGAAAGAGCGAAACGCCCCCCGCTTCCCCATAAAAGCAGAGGAAGCAGGAGCGGTTCCCCTCCTTACGCTTTCATTGCATCTTCTCCCTCCTCCAGAGATCCCCTTTGCGCTCCGCCTCCGCACCTCCGCCGCCGCCGTCTGCATCTCCGGCGCCGCCGGGCTCTTCGTCCTCCTTCCTCCGCCGCCCCCGCCATGGCCCCGAAGACCGAGAAGGCGAAGGCGGAGAAGGCCAAGAAGGAAAAATCGGAGCAAGCGGCGAGGCTTACCGCGTATCGGAAGCGGAACCTCGTCTTCCCGCCGAGGCTCAGCGCGCGGGAGCTCTGGAACAAGTATTACTTGTTCTGGTCCAAGGGAACCAAGGCGCACCCCCGCACTCGAGCTTATCCGGCCGCCGCCAAGGACAACTACCCCGGCCACTACTAGAAAAAAGCTCATTAGTGGCGCACCACTTTTGGGTATTAGTGGCGCACCTCTGGTGCGCCACTATTACCACGCCACTAGTAATGTGTATTAGTGGCGCACCAGAGGTGCGCCATTACTAATCCAGATATCAGTGGCGCACCACCTGGTGCGCCACTACTAAGTATAAGGGTGCGCCACTGATATTTTTTCAGAATTTTTCTTTTTAAATTTTATTCCAGAATTGCTACAGGTGCGCCACTGATATTGCAACAGGTGCGCCACTAGTAACAATTTTTTTTTTCAAATTTTTTTCCAGAATTTTTTTTTTCAATTTTTATTTTCAATTTTGGCGGGAATTTTTTTTTCCTTAATCTCGGGTCATTATGGCTTAATCTCGGGTCAATATGGCTTAATCTCAGGTCAAATCGCACTCCGTGGTCAAACTTCCCGGAAGGTCACCCATCCTACACTACTCCAGCCCAAGCACGCTTAACTTCTGAGTTCTATCCAACCCCAGCACCAGCTCACTTAACAGGCACTTGTTGATATATCTATCATATCAATCCTATTAAACCTTGTTGATGTCTAGGAGTTTGTTCATGTTCATGAGTGTGATGAAATTTTGAAAAAATATTTTAAACTTCCCGGCCATTTTACATATCATATTTTGAATTTTTTTTAAAAAAAACTATTTTTTTTAAAAAAAACCATTTTTTTTAAAAACCATTTTTTTCAAAAAAACATTTTTTCAAAAAAAAACCAATTTTTTCCCCAAAAAAACATTTTTTCAAAAAAAAAAATATTTATTCCAAAAAAAATAGTTTTTCAAAAAAAATTTCAAAAAACTATATTAGTGGCGCACCACAGCCACGGTGCGCCACTACTATTTTTGAATTTTTTTGAATTTTTTTGCCTCTAGATCTTAAAAGCCCCGTATCTTTTATTCGGTTAGGTTTTTGGGGATTCTAAGAATCTTCAACGGGGTTCCCCCCGGTTGAATTCGGATGTAACTTTTCGAGTAGATGCTTTTTCATATAAAAAACTTTTTCATCGGAGTTCGTATGCAAAAGTTATGCCCATTTTACAAATTCTCGAGAGATTTTGCAAAAAAAAGTCGAAATTCATGTTTGTAAATTTTGCTAACAACTAGACCACAAATCACATTGGAATCTTATTTTTTTTTTGACATTTCTATCATTTTCTTTTATTTTTTTTTAAACTGAAAAGGCGGTCCCAGGGGGGGTGCATTTGGTGAAAATGCGTTAAATCTGAAAAATGATAGAAATGTTAGTAGTGGCGCACCCCTTCACTGGTGCGCCACTAGTAGCCAGGAATACTAGTGGCGCACCAGTGAAGGGGTGCGCCACTGCTATGGTTTTTTTTTGGACCACCATGCCCAGCCTTACCAGTGGCGCACCAGGGCAAGGTGCGCCACTACTATCAAAAATAGTAGTGGCGCACCTTGGCCTGGTGCGCCACTGGTAAGCCTGGGCATGGCTGGTTACTGTTCAAAAACATAGTAGTGGCGCACCCCACACCTGGTGCGCCACTAGTAATGTCACTATTAGTGGAGCACCTGTTTGTGGTGCGCCACTGCTATATAGTAGTGGCGCACCACATCTCTGGTGCGCCACTAACAGTGATATTACATATAGCCTTTTTTCTAGTAGTGGGCGGGTACTACTTCTTCGCAGCCTTCTTCCACTGCGGTCTTTGCCCTCCTTTTTCTGATTTCTTCTGTGACATAATGCACACCTACGGCCTCCATCTTCTTGACTTCACCCCCAACGCCATCCTCACAATGGCGGTTTTCGCACACATGTGCGAAAACTATATAGGAATACACCCAAACGTAGCGTTGTTTAGGCACTTCTTCACCCCTAGAGCAGAGGCCGGCGCCCCCCTCTCCGGAGGAATATCTTGGGTTTTTCGTCTGAACAAGAAGGAGTCCTACTTGCCGGGGGAGCTCCGCGGCAAGTGGGAGGAATGGCGTGCGGAATGGTGTTGGATCGTCGAGGACCAGCCACAATCCTTCACCGTGCCGCGCACAACGCCTATCGTGCGCGGCAGGGACTGGAGCGAGCTGGATTCGGACGACAAGAAGCTCGACGTCGCCCTCATTAGGATTCTCCGTCTCCGGACAGCTAGGTTGTCTGTCGCAGAAGTAGGCACAGACTTCCTCCGCCGCCGCATCGCCCCTCTCCAAGACAGGAAAAGGCCGGCCTGGGAGTACGGCAACTCGGCGGATATCATGAGGTTGCGACCCGGGCTCAACTTTAACTTCACCTCGCTGGAGCTGAAGGGGATGGTCCGGGAGCTGTTTAAGCACGACCCGGCCCACCCGGAATGGTTCAGGGGGCCCCGGGGAGTGGTGCCCCTCTGCAACAGCACAGCCTGTGATCCTCTTCGCGCCATGATGCCCGCGTGTGATTCGCACGGCGTGGACCGCACATGGATTCCGCCCACGCCATCAGACATCCTCAGCTTCTTCGACAACCTGGTGGAGGTGGCGAAGAACAAGAACGAGACGCGGGAGCTGACACGGGACACAACTGACCAGGAGATAGCGTACATCGCTTCTCGGGTTGAAGAGGCCGCTGCAGCCGCAGCGGCGGGAGAGTTCGGCTACACGCCCGACGAGGCAGATGCTGCGGAGGCGTCCTGCCAAGCGGAGGAGGCGGAGATCCGCAGGCTACTGAAGCTGCCTCCCGACGAGCTCGCCGGAGTCCCATCCTTGAGGCACTCCGGGATCATTGGGATCCAGACGGAGGCCGCGGCGAGAGGCAACGCCGCCGGAGGGAACAGGGGCGCCGCAGGGAGCGGAGGCGCCGGAAGGAGCGGAGGCGCCGGAGGGAAGGAGGCCGCGGCGCAGGACGCCGGGCCCAGCAAGGCTGCCGGGGAGGAGGAGGAGGAGGACGCCGAGGCCACCGAGGACTCCGGCGGGTCCACGGAGCTCTACGCCGACGACCTCTCCTCGTCGTCGGAGACTTCCCCGCCCCGGGCAAGTCCTAGGCGTTCCCCACTGAAGCGTCCCCGGAAGACGGCGACGGGGGCGAGGGCGCAGGCGCCCCGGCAACAACCAGCTCGCCGGGCAGCGCGAGCTCCCCGGGGGAGCCAAGCTGCGCCGGGGGCGACCGGCGCACCAGCCACGGCAGAGGCGGCCCGCACGCAGGCCACGGCGGAGGCAGCCCGCACGCAAGCCACGGCAGAGGCGCCCCGCAAGCAGGCGCCGAGCGGACAGGAGTCTTCACGGAGCGGAGCGGCGGCTCCGTCCGCTCCCCGGGCCCCGGCTACCACAGGGGCTGGGTCTTCGCAGCCCCCAGCCCCGGGGACCGCCAAGCGCCCGAGGGAGTCTTCGCCTCCCGCTCCTCGCGCAGACGCGCCCCAGGTGGAGTTTGACTTCTCCGCCTTGAGCGACGACGACGAGGAGGAACAGGAGTAAGAATTTAAGATCTCACATCTTCTGAAATCTTGTCTTGATTATTGCTGATGCTAATCTTGTTTCTTGCTTCGATTTCAGGACCTTGGCCCAGCGCGTGGTGAAGAAAGCCAAGGTGCCCGTGGTCGAGGTCACGGATGACTCGCCCACCGCGGCAACTGGGGACGTGCCGGAGCCAAGCCTGCCGGACCCGAGTGCTGCTCCGAGGAGTAGCCCCCAGCGCAGCCCCCAGCGTAAGTCTGGATTCTGCACTTTCGCTCATCGGGCGCGCTTGGAGGTTTTGTCTTGTCCCAATATTTTGATGTTTTTGTCTTGACTTGTGCAGAGGTGGAGCCACAGCCGCAGGAGCGTCCGGAGGTCGCCCCCGAGGAGCCGCAGGCCCCGCCGTCCCCGCCAAGGCCGAACTCCCCGGCAAGGGAGAGCGCTCCGCCAAGGGCGGGTACTCCGCCAAGGGCGAGTACCCCGCCAAGGGTGAGCAGCCCGGTGAGGGCGGCCACTCCGCCAAGGCAGAGCTCCCCGGCGAGGGAGCCCGCCGCTGACGACGTCCGCCAAGGTAGGTCTTGTAACTTTGTTTTCTTGGCATTGTCTCTTTTTGGATATTTGCTTGAGCTTCTCTTGCTTCTTCTTCTTCTTCTAGATCCTCCTCCCCCCGAGCAGATGGAGACGGAGGTCATCATCATCGAGGAGGAGGGCGCGTAGGGCGGCGGCGGCGACGCCCCTGTCGCCGAGGACACGGCGGGAGCCGCCGAGCCGGCCGCGCAGGAGACCGCTCCGGCTGCGGACGCAGCGGCCGGGGAGGGGGACGGCGACCGCACCGCCGGCCCGGAGGCGGCGGGAGCATCAAGTGCTGCGCCGGCCGCCAACCCCTCCGCCAGAGCTTGCCGGAGCAGCCCCCTGCTTGTCGCTGGATTCGCTTGCCGATGGTGTAGATTCCTCGTCGGACTCCCTCTCCGCTACTAACGCAGCACTAACCACCTGGTTGGTTGCCGCTAGGTACAACAGCAACTTTTCCTGTGGTCTAGGTGCGACAAGTATTGGAGTGGAGGATAGGTACCGTTTCAAATCTTGCAGCGCTGCCTCCGCTTCCGGAGTCCACTTCATGGGACCTGCCTTCTTCAAGATTTTGAAGAAAGGCAGGGCGCGTTCTGCAGATGTCGAAATGAACCTACTGAGGGCAGCCACACAACCTGCAAGCCTTCTGACATCCTTGACACGCTTCGGGGCCTCGATCTGCTCGATGGCTTTAATCTTGTCGGGGTTTGCTTCAATCCCCCTCTGTGACACAAAGAACCCGAGAAGCTTGCCGGAGGGGACTCCAAAGACGCACTTCTCGGGGTTCAACTTGAGGTGTATCCTGCGCAGGTTCTGAAATGTTTCTTCCAAATCTTGGATCAGGGTTTCCTTGCTCTTACTCTTCACCACAATGTCATCCATGTAAGCTTCTACGTTTCTGTGGATCTGTGGCTCGAAAGCAGTGTACACTACCCTTGCAAATGTTGATCCTGCATTCTTCAGTCCAAATGGCATGCGTATGAAGCAATAAGTGCCACATGGAGTGATAAATGCAGTCTTCTCCTCATCCTCTTTGGCCATAAAGATCTGGTGGTAGCCTGAATATGCATCAAGAAAAGAGAGTAGCTCACATCCGGCAGTGGAGTCAACGATCTGGTCGATGCGCGGCAAAGGGAATGGATCCTTGGGACATGCTTTATTCACATCGGTGAAGTCTATACACAGTCTCCACTTCCCGTTGGCCTTGCGCACGACGACTGGGTTCGCTAACCACGTTGGATGGATCACACCTCTAACTAGGCCTGCTGCTTCTAGCTTCTTGATCTCTTCGTTGATGAATTCTTGGCGCTCCACGGCTTGTTTTCTCACTTTTTGCTTGATGGGCCGCGCATGAGGACAGACAGCAAGCTTGTGCTCAATTACCTTCCTGGGAACACCGGGGATGTCAGATGGTTGCCAGGCAAACACATCGACATTCGCCCGCAGGAAGGCAACGAGCGCGCTTTCCTATTTGCTGTCAAGTGTGGCACTGATGGTGAAGGTACCACCAGTGCCGTCCTCCTTGGCGGACACCTTCTTGGTTGCCGGAGGAGCGGCCATTCCCTTCTTACACTTGCCGGTGGAGCTCGATGGAACGTCCTCGACGGCAGCGCAGCACTCCGAAGAGGTGCGGTTGCCGGAGTGGGCCCCAGAGCACTTGCCGGACTTGGTCCTTGTCTTCTTCCCCCCGGGAGCTTCAGCGGCAAGTGTGTCCTTTTCTGCCGCAGCTGCTGCATCCCGGTAGATCTTGTCGGCGCAGACAAGCGCATCTTTCTTGTCGCCATGGACAGTGATGACGCTTATCGGCCCCGGCATCTTGGATACGTTGTAGGCATAATGGGAAGCTGCCATGAACTTGGCGAGGGCAGGACGGCCGAGTATTCCATTGTATGGCAATGGAATATCGGCGACGTCGAAAGTGATGCGCTCAGTTCTGAAGTTGAGCTCCCCGCCAAAGGTCACCGGCAGAGTGATCTTCCCCTTGGGCTTGCTCCTTCCCGGGTTGATTCCTTGGAAAGAACCGGTCTCTACGAGCTCGCCATCTGGGATTTGGAGTTTCTTGACCACAGCAGAGGAGACCAAGTTCAGCCCGGCCCCGCCGTCAACCAACATTTTGGTGACCTTGAGGTTACAGATGGTGGGGGATACCAGCATCGGCAAGCACCCGACCGCAGTGGTGCGGTCAGGGTGATCCTCAAGATCAAAAATGATGGGCGTGCTGGACCATTTGAGGAGCCTGCGCGACTCCACGGGCGGCTCCGCTGCATTCACCTCACGCACCCACTGTTTAAGCTGGCGGTGGGAGGTGTGCAGAGAGGCGCCACCGTCGACGCACAGGACCTCCGTGGCCTTCTGGAACTCCTGCTCGCTGTTATCCTCATCCTCCATGTCTTCGTCGTCGTCCTCTTCATCTTTGTCGCGGCCCCGGGGAGGTCGATCACCTTGCCGCTGCTTGGCCTTGCCGCGGCGTCCTCCCCGGCCATTGAACGGCCGCTTCTTGCTTGGTTCTCCCCTGCCACCTTGGGCCTTCTCCTTGTCACGCCTCTCGTACTCAGCTTTCTGCTGCTCGACGAGGTACTCGACGCGCTTGCAGTTGGATAGGTCGTGGCCCTTGGTGCGGTGGATCTTGCAGTACTGCTTGTCGGAGCCGTCCTGCTTGTCGGCTGCCGCTACAGGGGCAGGCTCCTTGCCGGAGCCGCCAGCCTGTGTTTGCTTGGCGGGAGCCTCCTTGCCGGACTTCTCGATGGCAAGCACTTCCTTCTTGTTTTTCCTTCGGTTGTTTCGCCGCCGGCCCTTCTTTGCCGGGGCGGCGTCGTCGCTGTCGCTTCCTCCTGCGCCAGCATCCTCCCCGGGGAGTCTCCTCCCCTCTTCCGCGCGTGCGCACTTATCAGCCAGAGCATAGAGCTCGCTGACATCCCGAATCTTGGTCATCGCCATTTCTTCACGCATGCGGCGGTTGCGCACGTTCTGGTGGAACGCGCTGATAACCGCGGCAGGGTGGACATCAGGGATGTTGTGTTGCACACGGCTGAAGCGTTGGATGTACTTGCGCAGGGGCTCTCCTTCCTTCTGGGCAAAAATGTGGAGATCGCTCTCCTGGCCGTGGGGTTTGTGGCCGCCGGTGAAGGCGCCAACAAACTGATGGCAAAGGTCTGCCCAAGAAGAAATGGAGCCTTCCGGCAAGTGCATAAGCCAGGAACGAACGTTCGGCTTAAGCACGAGCGGGAAGTAGTTTGCCAAGATCTTCTCATCGCGCCCCCCGGCAGCTTGCACCGCGATGGTGTAAACGCTGAGGAATTCTGAGGGGTGCGTCTTGCCGTCGTACTTCTCCGGTACGTCGGGCTTGAAATTTTTCATGCTGGGCCACTGGACGCGGCGCAGCTCGCGGGTGAACGCAGGGCAGCCTGCCGCGTACGGCAAGTCGCCTGGCTCACCGGGCGCGCGCGCGTCGACAGCGTTCCCAGCCCTCTGGTCTGATTGTCGCCGGGCTTCTCGGCGGCGCTCGATTGTTGTTCGAGCGTCTTCTTGTCGCCGGTCGTCGAGGACCTGGCGCTGGTCCCGACGAGCCCGCGGATCCGACGACGCCGTGGAGCCGTCGTCGGCGTTGTTCCGGCAGGGCGGCGTCTTCTGCTTCTGTGGCGGGGAGTGCACGGTTGTCGCACCCCCGGCGGTCTTGTCGCCGTCGGCCTTCGTCTTCTCAGTCTGCCGCGGCCGTGAGGTCGCCGGCTGCTGTGGAGAGTCGTTGTTGGCGAAGGCGATCAGGCTCTGGATGGTAGCCCTCCAGTCTTCGGCCGTGTCTGCCGCTGGAGGGAAGTCGAGGAGCAGTTGAGCCCTTGCGAGCGCTTCTGCTGGAGTGGAGGGGAACGGGGGCGAGCGGTGCGAGGAGCGGGATATGCTCGGACTCCTAACAGCGTTAGAAGGAGCAGGGTCCCGCCCCGGCGCCTTCGCTTTGCTTGTGCCCGGACGGTGGTCCGGGGCGTCCCGCGAGCCTCCGGTTTGACCTTGCCCCAGCAAGCGGATACCACCTCATGTGGTATGGCGCTGCTGGGTTGTCGTGTGCTGAGGTGGACGCGGCGCGTCCACGGAGACCGAGGCTCGGTCATTCGTCCTGTCCTTGGATTTGGTGGCGCCGCGAGTGTCCTCGCCGGCGACCACCCTCCCGACGGCGCCTCCCCCGCCCACCGTTGGCTCTGGTGGCGGCGGGTGAGACGCAGACGGGCGTCCGACCTCCGAAGCCTTCTTCTTCGGGGCCATGGTGCTGTTGCTGATGAAGTTACTGATGAAACTGGAGAGGTTGATGAAGAATGCGCCCGCGTGAACGCCGGATCAGATTCGCACAACCTCGACGCCCCCTACCTGGCGCGCCAAAGATGTCGGGGGAAACTGCCCGCCACGAACACCTATGGGACCGGAGCCCCTTTTTTGTGCGGTAAGAGGGCGGAGGGAGCACGAAGAGCAGATCGTAACGAGCACGCGGGCAGTTTACCCAGGTTCGGGCCGCGGTGGACGCGTAAAACCCTACTCCTGCTTAGTTTGTATTGAATTGGTGAGCTCGGGAGCTTGAAGAACCAGCTACACCAAGCGTATGAGCGATCTAGGTTCCGAACCCCCTCCTCGTTGTGCATGGGCCTCCTTTTATAGTGCAAGGGGTCACCGACAGGTGTCAACGTAGGAGAAAGGGGGTAAAAATGTAAATGTGGTGGTAGTTGTAACAGTGCGGGAACAGTGGAGCTACAGTGCGCAAACAGTGGTCGCTACCTACTTTGACAGTGGGGGACAAGGGTATTTAATGCCCGTCGCCGTCGACCCCAAAAGCTCCCGCCCTTGCGTCTCCGTTCGCCACGGCGATGGCTTCACCACCGTGGAGTGCCACCGTGTCCCCCAGGCTGCACAGCCATCCGCCACACGTCCCTGAAATGGCCCCAGGGCGACGCGTGGGCCGATGAGCTGGAGCGCGGGCACACAGCGCAACTCTCCCGGCAAGCACCTTGCCGGGGTCTTGACCTTGCCGGGCCCGGGAGCTTGCCGGGCTCTGAAGTTTGTCGCTCCTCGGGCCCTCGCCGGGACGCATATAGCGCCGAGGCGTGTCTTCTATGATGTAACCTTCTAGTCTTCCTGGCAAGCTCCTCTTGCCAGGGCCTCGCGTGAGTGAAGTAACCTTGAGCCTGGAGCGGCCTTCCCGGCAAGCTCCGCTTGCCGGGATCTCGATTTTCTGTCTTGTATACTTTGTTTTTGAATGGTCTGACATGGAGTAGGAAGGTCTCCGGCGAGCACGTGGTAAACCCTGCCGCGGGAAGCTGCAACTGCCCGTGCACAAGTTGGGGTACTGAGGTACCCCTACCTTAGTACACCGACACTAATGATAAAGATGAATTGATACCGCAAAGAATAGTTACAGGTTATAAGATGATAATTTATTTCCGTAAGTTAAATAAAGCTACTAAGAAAGATCATTACCCCTTGCCATTTATTGATCAAATGCTAGAAAGCTTATCCAAACATACTCATTTCTGCTTTTTAGATGGTTACTCTGGTTTTTCTCAAATACCTGCGTCAAAAGGGGATCGAGAAAATACCACTTTTACTTGTCCTTTCGGTACCTTTGCTTACAGATGTATGCCTTTCGGTTTATGTTATGCACCCGCTACCTTTCAAAGATGCATGACGGCTATATTCTCTGATTTTTGTGAAAAGATTGTTGAGGTCTTCATGGATGATTTCTCCGTTTACGGAACTTCTTTTGATGATTGCTTAAGCAACCTTGATCGAGTTTTGCAGAGATGTGAAGACACTAACCTTGTCTTGAATTGGGAGAAGTGCCACTTCATGGTTAATGAAAGCATTTTCTTGGGACATAAAATTTCTGAAATAGGTATTGAAGTTGACAAAGCTAAAGTTGATGCTATAGAAAAGATGCCATGCCCTAAGGACATCAAAGGTATACGAAGTTTCCTTGGTCATGCCGGGTTTTATAGGAGGTTCATAAAGGACTTCTCCAAAATCTCCAGTTACAAAAGATATTCCTTTTGTCTTTGATGATAATTGTCTAGAAGCATTTGAAATACTTAAGAAAGCATTAATCTATGCACCTATTGTCCAGCCTCCTGACTGGAATTTGCCCTTTGAGATTATGTGCGATGCTAGTGATTATGCTGTAGGTATTGTTCTAGGGCAGAGAGTTGATAAGAAATTGAATGTTATCCAGTATGGTAGTAAAACTCTAGATAGTGCCCAAAGAAATTATGCCACAACTGAGAAAGAATTTTTAGCAGTTGTATTTGCTTGTGATAAGTTTAGACCCTATATTGTTGATTCTAAAGTAACTATTCACACTGATCATATTGCTATCAAGTACCTTATGGAAAAGAAAGATGCTAAACATAGACTTATTAGATGGGTTCTCTTGCTACAAGAATTTGACTTGAATATTATCGATAGAAAGGGGGCTGAGAACCCCGTAGTAGATAACTTGTCTAGGTTAGAGAATATACTTGATGACCCACAACCTATTGATGATAGCTTTCCTGATGAACAACTAGCTGTCATAAGTACTTCTCGTACTGCTCCATGGTATGCTGATTATGCAAATTATATTGTTGCTAAGTTTGTACCTCCTAGTTTCACATACCAGCAAAAGAAAAAGTTCTTCTATGATTTGAGACATTACTTCTTGGATGACCCACATCTTCTTAAAGAAGGAGTAGATGGTGTTATTAGACGTTGGGTACCTGAGCATGAACAGGAACAAATCCTACGCAAGTGCCACTCCGAAGCTTATGGAGGACACCATGCGGGAGATAGAACTGCACACAAGGTATTGCAATCCGGTTTTTATTGGCCTACTCTCTTCAAGGATGCCCGAAGTTTGTCTTATCTGGTGATGAATGTCAAAGAATTGGTAATATTAGTAGACGTCAAGAAATGCCTATGAATTATTCACTTGTTATTGAACCATTTGATGTTTGGGGCTTTGATTATATGGGACCGTTTCCTACCTCTAATGGGTACACACATATTTTAGTTGCTGTTGATTACGTTACTAAGTGGGTAGAAGCTATTCCAACTAGTAGTGTTGATCACAACACCTCTATTAAGATGCTTAAAGAAGTTATTTTTCGAGGTTTTGAGTCCCTAGATATCTAATGACCGATGGTGGTTCACACTTTATTCATGGTGCTTTTCGTAAGATGCTTGCTAAATATGATGTCAACCATAGAATCGCATCCCCCTATCAACCACAGACTAGTGGTCAAGTATAACTAAGTAATAGGGAGTTGAAACTAATCTTGCAAAAGACAGTTAATAGGTCTAGGAAGAATTGGTCCAAGAAACTTGATGATGTATTATGGGCCTATAGAACTGCATTCAAAAATCCTATGGGTATGTCTCCATATAAGATGGTATATGGAAAAGCTTGTCACTTACCTCTTGATCTAGAACATAAGGCATATTGGGCTATAAAAGAGCTCAATTATGATTTCAAACATGCTGGTGAGAATAGGCTATTTGATATTAGCTGTCTCGATGAATGGAGAACCCAGGCCTATGAGAATGCCAAACTGTTTAAAGAAAAAGTTGAAAGATTGAATGACAAAAGGATACAAAAGCGTGAGTTTAACGTAGGAGATTATGTCTTGCTATTCAACTCTTGTTCAAGGTTTTTTGCAGGAAAATTTGTCTCCAAGTGGGAAGGACCTTACGTTATCGAGGAGGCCTATCATTCCGGTGCCATAAAAATCAACAACTTCCAAGGCACAAATCCAAAGGTGGTGAACGGTCAAAGAATCAAACATTATATCGCAGGTAATCCTATAAATGTTGAAACCAATATTATTGAAATCGTAACCCCAGAGGAATACATAAGGGACACTTTCCAGAACGATTCAGCCTCCAAAAAGGAAGAGGTATGTGATACGGTAAGTAAACCGACTCCAAAACAGTTTTAAAGGCAAATTTTCTCCGTTTTGGAATATTTAGAAAAATAGAAAAATAAGAAGCAGTCCGGAGGGGACACGAGGCATCCACGAGGGTGGAGGGCGCGCCCCCCTTCCCAGGGCGCGCCCCACTGCGTCGTGGGCACCCCGTTTTCTTGTGGGTTACTCCTTTTTGTCGGTAAAAATTCATTATATATACTCCCGAAGGTTTTGACCTCTGTATCACGCAAAAATCCTCTGTTCTTGTTTCGAGCTATTTTCTGCTAGGGTTTGTGAAGCTAAGCATCATGTCGTCTCCCTCCTCCAACAACGAAGGCAACGATGCTTTGCTAATGAAGATAGATCTGAAGAGGGAAGGACCCGAGGATATCCACAAGGAGAAGATCAAGATCGAGGTGGAAGATCCGGCTCCGGCATTGGGAGAAGAAGACACCTCTAAATCTCTTCATAATTTTTTTACCTCAACTGAGATAGAAGCTTTCAGGATGATTGAATTAGCTCGGATTTGAAACAAGCTTCTCACAAGTGAAAATATTTTGTTGAAGGATTACATAGCTGCACTCGAAGGTATTATCCGCAAGCTGGAGGACCTCCTACGCTCGATATATGAGGATCCGCCGTCACTACTTTCAACTCCATCACCACCACCCCAGAAGAAGGAGACATAATCATATGGGTATGGGCACTCCCCTTGGCAACTGCCAAGCTTGGGGGAGTTACCCTGGTATCGTATCACTATCACTCCTATCTTTACCGTTTTACTTAGTTCGATCCTTTTGGTTGTATCTTGATCTAGTACTATAAAGTTAGCATGATCTAGTTGTGAGCTTTTCCCTTTGTAATCGAGTCTGTGAGTTATATAATAAATATTAGTGTTGAGTCAAGGGCTTGATTTCCTCACTTGGGTCATGATAAAAAGAAAGAAAACATAAAGAGTATCAAAGAGATCATATCGATCTTATGGGAAGTAATGACTTCACATATAAGAGTATGATAAATAAAAGTTGTTGGGAGTTGACAAACATAGTTTTGGTCATCGTTGCAATTAATAGGAAGTAATAAAAGAAGAGAGGCTTCACATACAAATATACTATCTTGGACATCTTTTATGATTGTGGGCACTCATTAAAGTATGACATGCTAAAGAATTGATGTTGGACAAGGAAGATAACATAATGAGTTATGTCTTCTTATATCCGAAATAAAGTATATTGTCATGGATCATCCAACATGTTGAGCTTGCCTTTCCCCCTCATGCTAGCCAAAACCCCTCGCACTAAGTAGAGATACTACTTGTGCTTCCATATATCCTTAAACCCAGTTTTGCCATGAGAGTCCACCATACCTACCTATGGATTGAGAAAGATCCTTCCAAGTAAGTTGTCATGTTGCAAACTCGCTAAAAAATGTATGATTTATTAGTGTGGGAGAAAATAGCTTTATACGATCTTGTGATATGGAAGTAATAAAAGCGACGGACTGCATAATAAAGGTCCTTATCACAAGTGGCAATATGAAGTGAAGTTCTTCTATGCTAAGACTTTGTGCATCCAACCATAAAAACACATGACAACCTCTGCTTCCCTCTACGAAGGGCCTATCTATTATTCCTGTCTTAGAAGTGTCAAGCTGAAATCCACCGATCCTTTTACATTTTATCTTTTGGCAAGCACATTGTGTTGGAAAGATCCTGACATATATACCCACTGGGATGTAAGTTTTCATGATCTATTACTGTTGACATTACCCTTGAGGTAAAAGGTTGGGAGGCAACACCATAAGCCCCGATCTTTCTCTGTGTCCGATTAAAGCTCCATAAACATAAGTATTGTGTGAGTGTGAGCAATTGTGAAAGACTATATGATGGTTGAGTATGTAGGCTTGCTGAAAAGCTCTTGTATTGACTCTTTGCGATATTATGATAAATTGCAATTGCTTCAATGACCGAGATCAATAGTTTGCTAGTTTCCAATGAAGTTTATGATAGATACTTGATATTGTGGATGATTTGTTACTTTAGCATAGGAATCATATGACTATATTTACTTAAGTTGCTGTTATGAGAATGATCATGATGCCGTCATGTCCGTATTTTATTTTTATCGACACCTCTATCTCTAAACATGTGGACATATTTTTTGATATCGGCTTTCGCTTGAGGACAAGCGAGGTCTAAGCTTGGGGGAGTTGATACGTCCATTTTGCACCATGCTTATATGTTGATATTTAGTGCATTATGGGCTGTTATTATATGTTTAGTCACAATACGTATGCCTTTTCTCTCTTATTTTACAAGGTTTACATGAAGAGGGAGAATGCCGGCAGCTGGAATTCTAGACCGGAAAAGGAGCAAACTCTGGAAACCTATTCTGCACAACTCCAAAAGCCTCGAAACTCAATAGAATGTTGTTTCAGAAAATATAAAAAATATCTAGCGAAAGAAGTCCACGAGGGGGGCCACCGGCTGTCCACGAGGGTGGGGGCGCGCTCCCCTTCCCAGGGTGCGCCCCCCTGCCTCGTGGGCCAGCCGGAAGGCCCCCAATGCTCATCTTCTCCTATTTGAGGTTTTTTGATATGGAAAAAAATCATAAGGAGGCTTTCGGGACAAGACGCCTCCGTCTCGAGGCCGAACCGAGGCGGAAACCAATCTAGGCCTCCGGCAGAGCTGTTCTGCCGGGGATTCTTCCCTCCGGGAGGGGGAAATCGTCATCACCAACAACTCTCCCATCTTGGGGAGGGCTATCTTCATCAACATCTTCACCAGCACCACCTCCTCTCATACCCTAGTTCATCTCTTATATCCAATCTTTGTACCCAAACCTCAGATTGGTACCAGTGGGTTGCTAGTAGTGTTGATTACTCCTTGTAGTTGATGCTAGTTAGTTTATTTGGTGGAAGATCATATGTTCAGATCCATTATGCATATTAATACCCCTCTGATCATGAACAATATTATGTCTTGTGAGTATTTACTTCTGTTACTAAGGACATGGGAGAAGTCTTGCTATTAGTAGTCATGTGAGTTTGGTCTTTGTTCGATATTTTGATGAGATGTATGTTGCTCTCCTCTAGTGGTGTCATGTGAACGTCGACTACATGACACTTCACCATTATTTGGGCCTAGAGGAAGGCATTGGGAAGTAATAAGTAGATGATGGGTTGCTAGAGTGACAGAAGCTTAAACCCTAGTTTATGCGTTGCTTCGTAAGGGGATGATTTGGATCCATATGTTTCAGGCTATGGTTAAGTTTACCTTAATACTTCTTTTGTAGTTGTGGATGCTTGAATTAGAGGTTAATCATAAGTGGGAGGCTTGTCCAAGTAAGGACATCACCCAAGCACCGGTCCACCCACATACCAAATTATCAAAGTACCGAACGCGAATCAGATGATCGTGATGAAAAGTAGCTTGACGATAATTCCCATGTGTCCTCAGGAGCGCTTTACTTTATATAAGAGTTTGTCCAGGCCTGTCCTTTGCTATAAAAAGGATTGGGCCACCTTGCTGCACCTTATTTAATTTTACCATTTGTCAATTGCTACCAATTACCTTATAACAAAACTATCTGTTACCTATAATTTCAGTGCTTGCAGAAAATACCTTACTCAAAACTGCCTATCATTTCTTTCTGCTCCTCGTTGGGTTCGACACTCTTACTTATCGAAAGGACTACGATAGATCCCCTACACTTGTGGGTCATCACTTCCTCGTGTAGTAGTTGTCCGGCTTCTTCGCAGGCTGCGAGTTCCTCCACGTCGCACGAGTGGAAAACGAGGCGGTCAACACACTCGCCAAGATCGCCTCGTCTCGACAGTCCATTCCATCCGACGTTTCCCTCGAGCACCTGCGAAAGCCGTCTGTCAAACCGTCTCCGGACTCAGAATCCATCCACATCCCTGAAGAACCAGGGACTACTCAGCCCGGCCGGGGGACTGCTCAGTCCGGCCCGGCAACAATAGAGCTCGGCCCGGGGACTGCTCAGTCTGGCCCAGCAACTTTGGAGCCTGGCCCGGGGACTGCTCCGTTCGGCCCGGGGACTGCTCAGTCCAACCCGGGGACTGCTCAGTCCGGCCCTGGGACTACCGACCCCGGCCCGTCAACGGCAACCCTCAGTCCGGCCGGACCCGTCTCGGACACCACCGCCACTGCAGCAACCATAATGGCCGTTCTCACCGCGGTGACGGCGCCATCTTGGGCCCTTCCCAACAAGGAGTTCCTGGAGAGCGGGACCCTGCCCGACAACGAGACCGAAGCCCGGCAAGTGCAGCGTCGAGCGTCCGCGTACAACATCATCAACAACTAGCTCGTCAAGCGCAGTCCCACCAGCGTGTTCCAGCGCTGCGTCGAGCAGGACAAGGGCGTCGACATCCTCCTCGACATACACCAAGGCGAGTGCGGGCACCACGCCGCGTCACGATCCTAGGTGGCCAAGGCTTTCCGCCATGGCTTCTATTGGCCCACGGCCCTCGAAGACACCGAATCACTCGTCCTCAAGTGCGAGGGATGCCAGCGCTTCAGCAAGCGCACCCACCAACCAACATCGGCGCTCCGGACCATACCGATCGCCTGGCCTTTCGTGGTCTGGCGGCTCGACATGGTGGGACCATTCAAAACAGCCCGAGGCGGCATGCCGCATTTACTGGTAGCAATTGAAAAATTCACCAAATGGATCGAGGCAAGGCCGATCAAGAAGCTGGATGGGCCAACAGCCGTCCGATTCGTCAAAGACCTAGCGGTGTGCTATGGCATGCCGAACAGCATCATCACGGACAACGGCACCAACTTCACTGAGGGCGCGCTCGCGCAATACTGCTCCGTCTCCAGCAACCGCCTCGACCTGGTGTCCGATTCCCACCCACAGTCGAACGGCCAGGTTGAGCAGGCAAATGGGCTCATCCTGTCTGGCATCAAGCCACGGCTTGTCGAACCACTCGTCCGCTCACCCGGAAGCTGGTTAGACGAGCTGCCGGCCGTCCTCTGGAGCCTCTGAACAATGCCGAACAGGTCGACCGGATTCACCCCGTTCTTCCTCGTCTACAGAGCTGAAGCTGTCATCCCGACCGACGTCGAGTTCGACTCATTGTGCGTCACGATGTACACTGAGGCCGAAGCCAGGGAAGCCCGCGAGGACGGCGTCGACCTACTCGAAGAAGCACGTCTACTAGCGCTCAGCCGCTCAGCCATCTACCAGCAAGGCCTCAGGCACTACCACAACAAGAAGATCAAGCCCCTCGCTTTCCGCGAGGGAGACCTCGTCCTCCGACTCGTCCAGCAGGAAGCCGGCCAGCACAAGCTGTCCTCCCCATGGGAGGGCCCCTTCATCATCAGCAAGGCCCTGTGCGACCGTAATGCCTAATACCTCATCGACGCGCGCAAGTCAAACAAGCGCAAGAGGGACACGGCCAGAGAAGAAACAATTCGGCCCTGGAACGCGGAACTCCTCCGTTCGTTTTACAGTTACTCGTGTATGTGTATGTATCACTACCTTTTGCGCTCAATTAAAAAACTATGGGGTCCCTGAACGCTGCTCGGGGCCGCCCTCTTCCTACCAAGTTATTTGTGTCTCTAGCGTCCTATACTTCACCTACCTTTTCATCCAAACCCGGCCTCCGGTTTGACTTGCTCGACCCGGTGACTTGGGGGCTGGACGGCTCGGTTCCACCCGTCACCTCGCTTAGCGTTTCTTGGCGCGTTGAGATCGCCGCGGTGTCCAGCTCCGCCCTAAGCCACAGATCCGGATTCGGCTGTTGGTCAGCGAGCGAAAAGGCCAGAGCACCAACACGTTACGAGAACTAAGCCACGGACCACCGGGTCACCCAACCCGGCCACACCACGAACATTCAAGTCACCACACGGCCAGCTGGTCGTCACCCGGCCACGCCGAATCACGGCGAGTCGGCCCAGTGGGTGTTTCGCTCACGCTCAACGTTTCGAACACCTAACTATTGCGCGTTCTTCCACAAAAGGCCAAACCCCTTGTCACGGACCGGAGCCTCGGTCGTCAGACTCGCGGGGGGAGGCCCGAGGGGGAAAAGGCATGGGGAAATGGCTCGACAAACGAAAAGAAAAGTTTCAAACATACACAAACACCGCAACACGGCACCGGATCGATCGACCAGGCCCGCCACTTGCAAACTTCACAACACGACCGGCTACCTGTCATCCGGCCACGCCAGATCACCGCAAGCCGGCCCAGTGGGTGCTTCGCTCAAGCTCAACGTTTCAAACGCCTAACTACTGTGCGTCCTCTCCCAAAGGACAAACCCCTTGTCACGAACCAGAGCCTCGACCGTCAGACTCGCGGGGGAGAGGCCCAAGGGGGGAGAGGCACAGGAAAACGGCTCGACGAACAAATAAGCAAGAGCAGAAACATCCACGACATTCATACAAACTTTAAATTCATAAAAGGCCCAAGGCCAGAATTCGTTACACCCAGTGCACCCTGTGGGTGGGGTGGACCTGCTACCTAACAGAGACATCTACAAAGATTTTAAACAGGAGCTTCAGGCGTCCGCATCAGCACCCGCCGGGCCCGCCGAGGTGCCGGTGTCTTCATCGTGGACACCCGTGTCGCGATAGACATTCGTCTCCTCAGAGCTGCCATCCGGATCGTCCATATGTAGGCTGAAGTCGTCAACAGGCACGACTACGCCGTCTTCTGTCCGCTCCGACCGGAACTCGTCGTGGTAGGAGAACCCGGCGATGTAACTGGCCTAGGCGGCAATGTCGCCAGCCTACGCCTGCAGCTGGCTCTCCGAGCTAGCTTGCTGGCCCATCAGCGCCTTCAGCGACAGGCCCGGATATCAGGACATCATGAATCGGAGTACCATCTCGGCACCAGCTCAGGCGGCGGAAAGGCGCCAGTCATGGAGCCGATCCGGCCCCGCCTCAAACCACCGCGCAACCCGCGAGAAGCTGGTCGGCGCAGCGGAGCCCGGCCAAAGGGCCGCCGTCATCACGGTCCCGGCCTCGGAGAGCCACGCCATCTGCACGCCCAAGCCTTGCAGACGAGCCTTGGCGGCGACCATGATCTCTGGGAAAGACCAAGCCACGCGCGGGTCAGTCTTAGAGCCAACCACGCCCCTTGGATCACGCCGGAAGCGGACCGCCTCCTCCGCCAAGTCATGCGTCCTCGGGAAAACCCCAGTAAAAGAAAAGAGTCGGAAGAGATTCGCAATAAAAAAAGAAGCCGGAGCCTCGGTAAGGCAAAAGACTCAAGAAAAGCATTCAATGGAGAAGGACTCTTCCAGGTGTTGCGCCTCAAGCAACGTACCGCGCCGCTCCCAGTCAAGAGTACGGTCGTGGTCCTTGACCGCCTCCTCCAGCTGGGCGACCTTGACAAGCGCCGCCTTCAGCTCGGCCTCCTTTTCCGCGACCGCCTTCTCGGCCCCCTCGTTCGCGATCGCCTTCTCGGCCCCCTCGCGGCGCTGGGACTCGCCTTGCTTGGCCTCCTCCGCCGAGGCCACGAATCCCTTCAGGCGCTCCACCTCAGCCTGGAGCTGGCCCTTGTCGTCGGCCAGCCTGCCGCGTTGCTAGTGCCTCGGCAAGGGCCAGCTGCGCCTCCATGACCTTGGCGGTCTCCGCCCGAAGCCGCTCCACCTCTACCTCAAGGCGGCTCTTGTCGCCCGCCAGCTGCTTCTGCAGCTGGCCGGCTTCCTCGAGCGCCTGTCGGGCTCCCATCGCCTCCTTCCTCGACCGCTCCAACGCGGCTGCAGTACAATGGCTCAGATGCAAAGCACCCCGAAGACTCACAACAAAAGAAGGGAAAAATAAAAAAGAGTGTACCCGTCACGGCGCGGAGCTCCGCCTCCTTGGCATCCAGCTGCTCCTTGAGCCGCTCGTGCGTGTCAAGGAGCAGGCTAAAGACACCGACCCGATAGAAGTCCAGTTTCTGCGCAACGATACAGAAATCAACAAAGAAGACACCAACGTAAAGATTCGGCCCAACTGCTACGCAGTTGGCCCAAATCTCGGGGACTACACCCAGTGGGTGCACTGGCGTGCCCCCACTAAAAAAGAAGCATGCAACAGTAAAGACTTACAAGCACGGCGTCCTCCATCTCCCGCGCCTGCTCCAACTCGGCCCGGGCGTAGGCCTCGATCCGGTCCATCTGCCCTCGCAGATGCTGGGTCACGGCAGCCATGGCCGCCTCCTCCAGGGTTGGGGGCTCAAAGAGGACCTCGGAGGCTCCGCGTCGCGGCAGCACCGGCTCAATGGCCCGGCGACCCTCGGGCGGAAGCACCAAGGCGTGCTCACCTCCGGCCGCGTCGTCCACGGCCGGTGTCCTCTCCGGCGCCGCCGTCATCAGCGCCCCCAAGGCGGCATCACCGCCGCCTCCACCAGCCCCCGCCTGCTCAGCCACATCGGCCCACGATGGGGTCTCGTCCTCGATGACCACGACCTCCCGGTCGACGTCCATCACGTCGGCACGGCCGCCCTAGCCGTTTCCCTCCTCCAACGGCGGGACGAACACCATCGTCGCAACCGTTGTTCCGGCCGGCATCTCCGGCCATGCCGGCTCCTCGCCGGCTCGCGCCCACACCTCTGCGGCCTTGGTCCAAGCCTGGGTCGACGCCGCCTTCAGCGCGGCCTCGGCCCAATCCCGGTCTCGCCAGGCCCGGCCCTCCGCGTCGGACGGATCCAGACCAAGGACCAGATCCGCCCGCTCCTCCTCCTCCTCGCCCGGATCGACGGTGCTGGACCGCCTCATCCGTAACCCAGCACCATCGGGGACACGGCCTCCGCCGCCGCCAACGCCAGCGAGATTGGTGATCTGAAACCAAGACAAATCAGTACAAAGGAGGGCTCAACGGAGCCGCCCAGCTCTGATCCAAAGAAGAAGAAATGCTTACCCCGATAGCACCGACACGGAGCGCCTCGATGCCTGGGTGACGCGCCTCCTCTTGGCGGCCGGCCTCGCACCCCCAGCCACGCCTGCGGCGCGCTTCGTGGGTGGAGCCGACAGAGCAGCGCTACCCTTCCCGTGAGGCCGGCCCGCCGCAGGCCCCGCCTGAGACGGCCCGGCTCCAGCCGCCCCAACACCTCGGCCTCATGCCGCCGTCGTCAACGCTCGGAACGACCCGGCCACGCCTGCGGCTCCGTCCCGTCCACCCGGCGCAGCTACATCAGCGGCTCACATCAGCACCCTCGATGTCGGCCAGAAAACAAATTATAAAGATGAGGAGATACGCGGACCTGCTCGGCGTCTAGCGCCCTACTCGGCGACCGCTCTGTCCCCTCCGCCTTGGGCCTCGGGTTCCTACGAAGCGGCGCGCACCACCTGTGTCCCCGCCCGGTCATAAGGATGCCGGATGGCGTTCAGAAGTACCTCCCGCGTCGCGTCCGGGCGGATAAGAAGATGAGCGGCGGCAAAGTACGGAGAAAAGGGACTCACCGCAGGTGCCGGGTTCACATAGCTATACGGAACCTTTCCGTATTGCCAGTCATCCGGCAGGTTGGCCTTGGAGATGTTGTTCACCGGGCGAGCGACCTGCTCCGCCTTCAGCCGCAGCTTGGACATACGGTCGGGGTCGTCGAGGCCCCTCATCTCCCCGATGAGACGAGCGCGCCGCTGCTGCGGTAGCACCCGCCGCGCGATGAAGGCGGTGACAAGGTCCCTGCCTTGGAGGCCTTTCCGCTCCTTCATCACCACCATCCGCTCGGCCAAATTGAGCACCGCATGCGACGGCCGCTTGGGGTAGTAGGACCAGTTCCGCTTCTCCTGCGGTAGCACGTCGGCGAAAGGCGGCAGGTTGATGCGGTTCGCGCCCAAGTTACGAACGTAGAAGAAAGAATTCTGCCATTTCTTGGCAGAATCCTCCAGAGGCACCTTGGGGCGCTCGTCCCCCGACCACCTGTAGATGATGGCGGCTCCGCACTCCGACATCTCCCCGGCCTTCGGCCCCAGCTGCTTCAGGGAGAAGAGGCGCGCGAAGAGGTCGATGGAGGGCTCGACGCCGAGGTACGCCTCGCAGAGCGTGACGAAGCCAGAGAGCTGCACGATGGCTCCGGCTCCAAGATGATGGGGCTGGAGCCTGTAGAACTCCAGGAGTTCGCGGAAGAAATTGCTCGTGGGCAGCCCAAACCCACGCTTGAAGTGCGTGAAGAAGACCACGCACTCCGAGCCCTCGTGTCACGGCGACCGCTCGTCTCCAGGCTAGCGGACGGCGACTTCCGTCTCCGGCCACAGGCGCTTGGTGGTGCGAAGGTAGTTGATGTCGTCCTTGGTGACGGTCGAGCCCATCCACGAGCCTGACGGCAGCGCCATCGACAAGAAGCTCGAAGAAAAGAAAGGAGAAGGACAGGATGAACTCTGCTCAAGAACGACGAGCGGCACAGTGTGTGGCAATCGCAAGAAGCAGAGGATGCGGAGGAAGAAAGGAGGGCGTGGGCGAGAACGATCTCAGTCGGCCCCTCGACCCAATTTATAACCCACGGCTCGAACGTGGGGGAGTGGGATCGACTGCGCCCACCTCTCCCACTTCCCGCAATAAATGCATGCGCATGTACGTGCGCAATAACTGCCCCTGGAAGGGCAACCGGTTCGCAGACGCCACAATAAATCAGCGCGCACGGCCCGAAGTTGCGCGGCTGCGGGCCATAGCCAATCGTCCCGTACCGTCGCGCGCGTGGCCTGTCAGGCCTCCCCGGCTTCCGGGCACCATGTGGCGCCCGTGCGGAACCCGAAAGATCATCCAAGATTCGGCGGACTCCTCGATCCCCGCCGTCGTCGAAACGCCGCGATCCGGTTTCCAGATGCCGGCACACAGCGGGTGTTCCTGAGCTCCGCCCCGAGCCCGCCTTCAAGGGAAGGAAACTGCGAAGGCTAGATCACCCGAAGACGGCGGACCTTCACAGCTTCGGGGACTACTGTCGAGGGGATGAACCCCAGGCAGGCAACGGAGGCCGAATCCTTTTCAAGAACATCGGGGCCAGCATCGCCCCGCAATCCACCTCGGACTTGGACGGGTCACTTAGTCCGGTCAAAGTCCGCGATCCGGCAAGACTCTCCAATTCGGCCAAGACTCTCCTGTCCGGCCAAGACTCTCCAGTCCGGCCAAGACCCGCAGTCCGGCAAGACCCTCTAGTCCGGCGCGCCAAGACTTTCTCAACAAGTCAGATTGGCCTGAGGCGTGTTCCCCAAGCCGGCCACGGGTCATCTCCCGTCCCATCTCAACCGTACAATGGGACGAGACGCACCTACCGATGACCTAGGCCACAGTGCGCCTCGCCCATGCCCCTAGTCAGCCGGGGCGTGGCAACAGTGTAATCATCACAGCCCATGACGCCGGCAGACGGTGACATGACGGAGCACGCCGTACCCGACCCAGCTCGGCCAATCCTTGGCGACTGATGAGACGGCACATAGTGCCCCCCATACCTGGCGGGCCCCATGCCCGGAGAACCCGGCGAGCCCTGTACCCCGCGGGTCCTAGCACCGGCTTCCCGGACGTTGACAATCTGGCCCCACGTCCGTGTAACTTTACCATTGTATCCCTGGGGGGTTGGCCTATATAAAACCCCCTAGAACCCTCATGCACGAGGAGGAAGAGAATTAGATAATAGGATAGACACACATCTCCGGAGAAGCAGCCTAAGCCTGTCTTCCTCCTTCCTCCCTACAGCTCAAGGAGCAACCCTGTACTGGTAAAACAGCAATAACCTCGGTAGTATTAAGGGTATTATCTCCCCGGAGAGCCCTGAACCTGGGTATGTCTTGCGTACCGCGCTCGCTCATGCCAACCCTGTTTATGGAGTCCACCAGTGCCCTCGAGATGCCTCCTATCTTTAGCCATCCCTTGGCATCTGCCGTGCGCCCACCACGACAACTTGCCAAAAAAATATCTTTTATTTTGGTAAGTTAATAAACATGAGACAATTGAATGGATGGACAAAATTCAAATATGAGAGGAAAAATATCAAAAAGGATAAGGAAAGAGTGGGACTTATATATGTAAGGTTGGACAAAAGAGAGGCGAAATGAGAACTTTATGTTCTTTTTAAGTAGTAGAGACTACATAGATTCACTCATTTTGCTCCGTATATAGTCCATATTGGAGTATCAAAAAAGACATACATTTAGAAACGAATGAAGTATTTTATAATAGGCACCTCATAAAAATAAGGAAGGCACTAATAAGAATTTATCAATCATGATAAATACGGAAATAAAATGGTAACTTATGATTTTTATTATATAATATTATTATCCTTCCAATCAAACCCGCCATCATCTCGCAAGGATGACCTCTCAAGGTCAGATGACGCGGTCCCTCCCAGTACTGTCTTGGCCTCTTGCGATGGACAACACTGCATGTTCAAGGTTATCGACTAGAGGGGGGAGTGACTATAAGTACTAAAATAACTAGATGACCCATTGTGCCATTGGCATAGAGACTAACTGCAGCGTAGAACTTAAGTAAACTAGTTGAGACATAAAATGGAAGTTAAGTGAACTATTTGAAAAGACAAAGTGCAACGATGGGCCCAAAGAGAGATTGTTGCCAAGAAAATAAGCAACTAATATAACCACAAAATAAGGTGAATTATATGAAGGATGCTTATCATGAATCGACTACAAGTGATTATGTTTGAACTGCATTTGTACCTTCCCTATATATTTATCACTGAAAAACAACAATAATGTGTGCACCTGTCCTTCTTTAGCCGGCGATGGTAAACATCGAAACAGATCAATACAGATGCCG
>LR738714.1:751285455-751297677 GCA_902687465.1 Secale cereale
CCCCCCATGGTACATGACCTGAAATTTTAAAACGGGGGACTCCTACTCGGAACAACTGGGGAGACTGAAGACCATCCAGGCATACTACAAAGCCAAAATACAGGGCAACCATCCAAAAGCACAACATCTGACAAAGGGGACATGATGGGAACAAGCCATGGCAAAACTCGATAGCCATCTAACATGAACAAAACATCTCGCCAAGATGTGACCCACACACAGGCCAAGCCGGTCGCGCGCATGTGACAAACATATCAACAGTGTTGTGATCTGGCCGGAGGGGGTGTTCTGGGATTTTTCTCCGATTTCAAATCTAACTTTCTGAAGTAATCAACATTGATCAGCCAGAGATGAAATCTGCTCTGCTCCCATTAGATAATTATTGTACTAACATGGAGCATGGAATCTTCATGGAGAGGGATAATTAAATTAGGCCGACATCACTCAGTTTGTTACATAATATGATCGTAGCTGATGCAAAACATATGTTGCGCCCCGACACTGGAGGCTAGTCCTGTTTTCCGTTTAGCCCCAGGAAAACTTTGCCAAGGGTGCAATGGATAAAACTTGTTCCTCTTAAGTAGTGTTCGTTAAAGTCTTTTTCATATGGTTTGATTGCCCTCTTTGTTTCTTATTCATAGACAGGTATGCAACAGGAAACCCTCCAAAGTTATGACGCATTATATTTTAGTTAGATATACTATCATATAGATCAACGATGTCCTCGGAGCAGACCCGGCCGTACCATTACCCAGGTCCGTGGTTGTAGTTGGTCTTCAATCCAATAGGTGTATGGGTGCATTATAGAAATGTGGATGCACACTGGCACATGATAAACGCGCATTGGTACCAACATGACAAACATTTGCTTATTATGTACTTTAGCAGGCGACTATCGGAAGGGTAGGAGAAATGACAGGCTAATTCATGCTAATAAAGGCTCTCTCAACTCGGTGCTTAACGAGACGTTCTCTCCGGCGGAAAAAACACCGATGAATAAACCATGTATGGTTGGCTGCTCTGAAGGACGACAACCATGCACGGATACAACCATGAGCCGAACACACATTGCAATTAACCCGACCAAGCTAAAGGCAATGTCACTGGTGGAGCTACGTGTTGATAAAATCGGCGGTGGCCCGCCCAGTTCATAGCAATTACCAGCGGAGATTCAGAGTAAACTCAGCCATGAGCTTGAAATATATGGGTCTTCCTTTGTACCGGCCCGCCCAGGTTTGCTATTGTAGCTCCGCCACCGCAATGTCACACCAAGTTATGGAGCAGCGTGAGCCGGTAGTCCTGGGCCCAGTTTTGGATCAGGTCAAGGATTAACATGAGCACCCTCTTTCGGGGCTGATTTTGGATAACACCTTGGAATCGCCCCCTTGAACATGATGTGTGGTGAAAACTTGTGACTAATGTTGGATCTAACCTTGGAGCCGCTTCCCTTGGCCCTAACTTAGGTTGGCGCAGAATATGTTCCTGGGTCAATGTTAAATTCCATCTCGAGCCCACTCTCCCTATTTCCAGTGCCACACTAGGATCAATCGGCGCATGAAAAGCTCCTTCCGTACTAACTGCTAGATCGGTTCCAGAAGCTCGCGACATCATATTTCCCAATATCGGTGTACAAGTAGATCTGAGACTCCACACCCCCCATATATTCACCAATATCGAAGAGCTAACCAATATCCTGGAAGGCACGGTGGATGAGACTGAGGTGGATGAGGAGGTGGGCGAATCCATGGACAGCCCACCAACAGCCACCTATCCCTCGGCAATTGGATAGCGACCTCGACCTATGATGTCCACATGGTCGACACGCCACGTGTCAACGTCAATGGTGGAACCAACAACATCGAAAATACCAGTGATGGTGCCAACATCAACGACGACACCTTGAAGGGTGGCGGCTGATACTTCTCCAACGTATCTATAATATTAGATTTTTTCCATGCTATTATATTATCTGTTTTGGATGTTTTATTTGCATTAATATGATATTTTTATATGATTTTTGGAAATAACCAATTAACACAGAGTGCAGTGCCAGTTTTTGTTTTTTCCTTGTTTTTGAGTTACGCAAAAAAAAAATCAAACGGAGTCCAAACGAAGGATTTGGAGTACACGCCAGGGGAGACTCGAGGTGGCCATAAGGGTGGAGGGCGCGCCGTAGTGGTAGGGTGCACCCCCTACCTTGTTGCCCCCCCCCCCTCCCCGTTCGAGACCCCCCCGACCTACTTCTTCCGCCTATAAATTCTCAAATATTCCAGAAACATCAGAACATTTATCGAAACCACTTTTCCGCCGCCGTTACCTTCTGTTCTCGCGAGATCCCATCTGGAGACCTCTTCCGGTACTCTGCCGGAGGGGGATTCTTCCACGGAGGGAATCTACATCAACACCATTGCCCTTCCGATGAAGTGTGAGTAGTTTACCAAAGACCTACGGGGCCATAGCTAGTAGCTAGACGGCTTTTTCTCTCTCTTGGATCCTCAATACCATGTTCTCCTCAATGTTCTTAGAGATCTATCCGATGTAATATTCTTTTGCGGTGTATTTGTTAAGATCGGATGAATTGTGGGTTTCTAATCAGATTATCTATGAATATTACTTGAGTCTCTTCTGAATTCTTATATGCATGATTTAATATCTTAGTAATCCTTTTCAAACTATTGGTTTGGTTTGGCCAACTAGATTGGGTTTTCTTGCAATGGGAGAAGTGATTTGCTTTGGGTTCAATCTTCAGGTGCTCAATCCCAGTGATAGTAGGGGACATGACACGTATTTTATTGTTTCCATCGAGGATAACAATATGGGGTTTTCATTGCTTGAGTTAATTCCGCGACATCATATCATCTTACTTAATGTGTTAGTTTGTTCTTATGAACTTAATACTCTAGATGTAGAATCGTTTCGGTCGATGTGTAGACGCAGGCAGGAGTCGGTCTACTTGATACGGACGTGATGCCTATATTGATGATCATTGCCTTAGATATCATCATAATTATTCACTTTTCTATCAATTGCTTAACTGTAATTTGTTAGCCCACCGTAATATTTGCTATCATGAGAGAAGCCTCTAGTGAAACCTATGGCCCCCAGGTCTATTTTACATCTTATAAGTTTCGGATCTACTATTTTGCAATCTTTTACTTTTCATTCTATAAACCAAAAAACCCAAATATATTCACTTTATTATCTCTATCGGATCTCACTTTTGCAAATAACCGTGAAGGGATTGACAACCCTTTATAGCGTTGGGTGCAAGTTATTTGATTGTTTGTGCAGGTATTTGGCGATTTGTGCATAATATCCTACTGGATTGATACCTTGATTCTCAAAATGAGGGAAATACTTACTCTACTTTGCTGCATCACCCTTTCCTCTTCAAGGGAAAACCCAACGAAAGCTCAAGAGGTAACGGGAAGAATTTATGGCGCCGTTGCCGGGAGGATCTACGCCAAGTCAAGACCTACCAAGTACCCTTCATTAAAATCTAATCTCTCGCATTTACATTATTTTTCATTCGCCTCTCGATTTTCTCTCCCCCACTTCTAAAAAGATCTTCAAAAACTTTTGCCTTTTCTTCGTCCTTCTTTCATTCGTCTTGTTCGCTTGCTTTTTGGGTTCTTTAGTGTTGGATTGTTCACGCAATGGCTCATCCAGAAAACTTTGATCCTCACTTTAGAAATTTGGAAGAAAATGAAAATAATGTTAGAAGCTTCATGTCTTTGCAATTTGAGCCCAATAATTTCTTTACGAATTAGCTCAAAGAGCAGAAAAGTTTTTTGGAATACATGAATAAAGAACTCGATGATATGTCTAAGGAACTTTATGGTCTGAAATCTCAGTTTACTCACGTTCAAAATTATTTGGCCAAATCTCTGATAAGCAAGCCACCTTAGTAAATAAGATGACTGCTAAACCAGAATCTGAAAATAATGATGAAGATCTTAAAGTGATTGATATGACTCCTATTGAATCTTTGTTTTCCAAAATAAATCTTGATAAAGATGGGACTAGAGATGAACCAACTTTAGTTAAAACGCGTCCCAATAATTCGGAGTTTTTATATCTTGATGCAAAAATTTATAAAAGTGGGATTGATGAGGTAAAAACTTTAAGTAGCAATGAACCCACTAGATTGGCTCTTAAGGAATTTCATTATGATAATTAGTCTTTAATAGATTGTATTTCCTTGTTGCAATCCATGATGAATTCTCGTCATGCTTATAATCAAAATAAAGCTTTTACTAAACATATATTTGATGCTATGATGCAATCTTTTGAAGAAAAGCTTGAATTAGAAGTTTCTATCCCTACAAAACTTTATGATGAGTGGGAAACTACTATTAAGATCAATATTAAAGATTATGAGTGCCATGCTTTGTGTGATTTGGCTGCTAGCGTTCCTACGGTTCCAAAAACTTTATGTGATGTGCTAGGTTTCCGTAAAATTGATGAGTGTTCTTTAAATGTGATGTGCGGATTCCACTATTAAGAAACCTATGGGGAGGATTAATGATGTTCTTGTTGTTGAAAATAGGAATTATGTACCGGTAGATTTCATTGTTCTTGATATAGATTGCAATCCTACATGTCCTATTATTCTCGGTCGACCTTTCCTTAGAACAATTGTTGCAATTATTGATATGAAAGAAGGAAACATTAGATTTCAATTTCCATTAAGAAAGCGCATGGAACACTTTCCAAGAAAGAAAATTAAATTGCCTTATGAATCTATTATGAGAGCTACCTATGTATAGCATACCAAAGATGACAATACCTAGATCTATTTGCGTTGTATGCCTAGCTAAGGGCGTTAAACAATAGCGCTTGTTGGGAGGCAACCCAATTTTATTTTTTCCTTTTACTTTTTGCTTCTGTTTTTCAATAAATACACATTATTACTTCTGCAGTAATTGTGTTTTCGTGTTTTAATTAGCGTTTGAGCCAAGTAAGACCTTTGGGATAGCTTACAGTGATCATTGACTTGATTTTGCTGAAAAACAGAAACTTCGCGCGCAGTGCAGAAAATTCAATTGTTCACTGGAATATCGAAACCTTCTTAAATTTTTACACAAAATTGATATACAAATTGCCCACGTTGTCCTATGTTTTCAGAAGTTTTAGAGTTACAGAAGTATATGAAGTTTTCAAATTCCTACAGACTATTTTGTTCATCACGGATTCTGTTTTCTATGTGTTGTTTGCTTATTTTGATCCATCTATGTCTAGTATCGAGGGTATCAACCATGGAAAAGTTGAAATAAGGTAGATATAACACCAATATAAAATTAGAATAAGATCACAACAGTACCTTGAGTGGTTATTTTCTTTGTTTTAGTAACGGAGCTCATGAGATTTCTGTTGTGTTTTGTGTGGTGAAGTTTTCAAGTTTTGGCTAAGGATCTGATGGACTGTGGAATAAGGAGTGGCAAAGGCCTATACATCTATCTATATATCTATTTATATTCTATACTAAAAGCAATATACGGGCCAAAATAGGAAAATACGCTAGAAAATCGCACAATAATCAAAAACATCTAGCCCTTTATTTAAGAGTTACAAAAACAACAAGCAATAGATCTCGTGTGTTAACTATTAACATTAGAGATAAAAGAAATTACTCACCAATGCCATAACTAATAGTACATCAGTTTTTCATAGGGGACTTATACCTTATCTTCGATAAACGCAACATTGCAGGATCGCATCTAAGAAGAAGGGCTACAGTATATGTCATAAGAAAGAAGGGCTATGGGCTCCTTAAGAAAGATTGTTCGTTGTCCGTCCTCAAGCCACCACCATGTACGCCTTCGTGTGCATCTATCAATTCATGACTCCATATCGTGGAGGTTTAGGCCACATTTCTTTGATGAACTGCATGATGACGTGGGGCAACTATGCATGAAGCATGTCTACAGAGCCATGAGCGAGGTGCATGGTGACATGGCACTACTACAGGAATGCCTAGAAGTGGGGGGGTTGATGTCTACTACACAACTTGTTTTTGTAGACTCGTGTTAGGCCTCCAAGCACAGAGTTTTGTAGACCAGAAGACATCAGTTGGGCCAGAGAAGCACATGGGGGGTGGCCCGAGGGGGGCATAACCCACCAGGGAGCACTTGGGCCCCCAGGAGCACTCAGGTGGGTTGTGCCCACCTCGGTGGCCTCCCGCACCCGTCTTCGCTCCATAAATACCCCCATACTCAGAAATCCCTAGGGGAGTCGACAAAATTTTATTCCAGCCACCCCAAGTTCTAGAGACACGAGATCCAATCTAGAGCCCTGTTCCAGCACTCTACCGGAGGGGAACACGATTACGGAGGGGTTCATCATCCTCATTGGTGCCTCTCCGATGATGTGTGAGTATTTCCACTTAGACCTACGGGTCTGTAGGTAGTAGCTAAATGGCTTCTTCTCTCTTTGTATCTCAATAGAATGGCCTCTTGGATCTGTTTGATGTAATGACTTTGTGCGGTGTGTTTGTTGGGATCCGATGAATTGTGAGTTTATGATCAAATTTTCCTAGATTTAATATCCATTCTTGATTATTATAACCTCGTATTTCTTCTCCAATATTTGGGTTTTCTTTGGCCAGCTTGATCTATTTATCTTACAATGGGAAGATGTGCTTTGTGATGGGTTCGATCTTGCGGTGTTCTTTCCAGGTGATAGAAGGGGCAGCAAGGCACCCATGAATTATTGCTATTAAGGAGAAAAAGATGGGGTATATTCCTACATTAATAGATCTTCTCTACATCATGTCATTGTTCATATTGCATTACTTTGTTTTTCTATGAACATAATACACTAGCTGCATGCTGGATAGCGGTCGATGTGTAGAGCAATAGTAGTAGATGCAGAAAGTTATCGGTCTACTAATATTGGACGCGATGCCTATATACATGAACATTGTCTAGGATATTTCAATAATTATTTTCTTTTTTATCAAGTGCCCAACAGTAATTTTTCTACCCTCCGCATGCTATTATCTCGAGAGAAGCCACTAATGAACTCTACGGCCCCCGGGTCTATTTTACTATCCTATGCTTTCTGATCTATATTGCCATGTGCTTTTTCCTATATTTTCAACTTTTATTTTTAGATCTATATTATCAAAAACATAAAAATACCTTGCTGCGTTTTATTTTGTTTTATTTGCATCTTTCAATCTACTACAATTTTATCCCGTTATTACATCACTTTTTGGCATCATTACCCGAAAGGGATTGACAACCCCTTTAACCTGTCGGGTTGCGAGTATTTGTTATTTGTGTGCAGATACCGTTTACATAGTGTTACATGCTTCTCCTATTGGTTCAATAACCTTGGTTTCATAACTGAGGGAAATACTTACGGTCGCTCTGCTCCATCATCCCTTCCTCTTTGCGGAAATACCAACACATCTCAAGCGCATGTCAGGCAGCGTGAGAATGAGGACATTGAGGACGACGACGTCCTGCATCTGATGGCCGGTGAGGAGCCGACCATATTCATAGAGGGCGGGAAAGAGGATTGATTGCGTCGCACGATGTTGGGTAGGCTGGTGTTGACCAAGGAAAATACCACTTGGACACTCTCCACACTGCCTGCAGGGCACCGATCCACTGTGCTCGAGTGGGTGTTGAAGAAGTACGAGCACGACACCATTGTCAAGCAAAACGTGCGACTCATCGCAAAATGCTTTATGCATCCGTAGGAGGTGGACTTCGAGGAAGTCTTCGCTCCGCTAGTAAGGCTGGAGTTTGTGTACATCATGCTTGCCGTGGCTGCTGACCGACGGAAGGAGGTACACCATACGGACGTCAAGTCGACGTTCCTCAATGGCCACCCCAACGAGGAGGTGTACGTCTCCCAGCCACCAGGGTTCGCTGTCAAGAACAACGAGAATGGCGTGTAACGGCTACACAACGCCTTATACTGTCTCCAGCAAGCCCCAAGGGTGTGGATTGCCTAGATCTATGCAAGTCTCGCATCCCTTGGGTTCTCACGCAGTGCTTTTGAGCATGTCGTGTATTCACGTGGCACCGCTAACACACTGCTCGTCTTCGGCATATACGTCGATGACATGATCATCGTATGGGGGGATCCTGAAGAGGTTCAAAGCTTCAAGGGAGAGATGCACCGTCTATTCAGCATGAGCGAGCTCAGGCTGCTATGGTAGTACAGCGGACTGGAGATGAAGCATGAGGGTGGTTGCATCACATTCACACAGGTGGCCTATGCCACTAAGATGATTGAGCAAGCAGGCATGAAGGATTGTCATGCCGTGCATGCTCCAGTGGAGGAATGGTTGAAGCTCAGCAAGGGAAGACTTTGAAGCCAGTGTATACAACACTCTACCGCAGCATCATCAAGAGCCTTAGGTACCTCTTACAGACCCGATACATCTCATTTGCTGTCGGGTTCCTGTTCAGGTTCATTTAAGCCCGACAAGGGATCATCTTGCAGTCATCAAATACCTGCACCATTGCATCATGGGCACAATTATGCACTGATATGTGTATTGTCATGGTGACAGCGAGATCCTTGTCAACTATAGTGACTCCGACCACGCTGGTGACTTAGACTCCGGGAAGAGCACCTCTGGCATAATGTTGTTCCTCTGGATCAGGCACATAAACTAGCAATCAGTGAGGCAGAAGGTTATTGCGGTAGGTACAATGGCATGTTAATAAATTTGGCTTGCTTGCTTTCTTGGCGAGATGTTGAACCAAGACACAGCCCCTACACTCATCTTCGTCGACAACAAGTCAGCAATTTCCCTCTGCAAGAATCTAGTCCTTCGTGACCGCATCAAGCAAATCAATCTCCGTTACCACTTCATACGAGAGTGCGTCGAGAAAGGAATGGTGGTTGCGGAGTTCACTAGACTGGTGTGTAGAAGGTGGGCATCCTGAAAAAGGCACTTCGCCTTGTATGATTCTAGGAGCTGCGTGACAAACAAGGGATCATTGGCATCATGCTCTTTGGACAAGGTCGAGCGAGAGATTGTTGAGTTATACTTGGTATTCGGATGCATGTACCGCCAACAGTAGCAACACGAGTTAAGACTGGTAGGCAGCAGCAGCACCTGCATGCCAAGCCTTGATGGCTAAGGTGACAATAAAAGGAAAAGTATTAAATACCATAGTAAATCCTATAGTTTAGGTCAGCAGTGATGTAAGACTGGACATGACGTAAGTGCTTATGTAAACATGGACATGACGTAAGTGCTTATGTAAACATGGACATGACGTAAGTGCTTATGTAAACATGCTAGTACGTCGGTTTGTGATCGCTATATAAGGAGCTATGCTCCTATTGTTGTCATAATCAATCCAGCCCCAAGCAATGAAATAGTACCACACTTCATGTGAGTTCTTCTTCATGTGTCGTCCATTGCTGCCACTTCCCCCATACATGCCGTCTAGTTCTGATCTGTCGCCGCCCTCCGATTCTAGAGGTGCTCATATCGCCGTGAAGCGCCCCCCAGCACCCCCTACCGTTGAGGGCCGCCCTCCTCGCCGGTGACGTCCAGATCCACCTCCCTGGTCGGCGATGTCCAGCACCGCCTCCCTGGTCGGCGATGTCCAGCACCGCCTCCCTGGTCGGCGATGTCCAGCACCGCCTCCCTGGTCGGCGACTTCCAGATCCACCTCGCTCATTGTGCAAAGGTGACTACCTCCCCGTCCATGCCCTCTTTCTCCTCTTCTCCACCAAACCTGGCTGATATGTCGAATTATTAATATGTGTTACGAGTCACAAATACATTTATTTCATTCTTAATTTTGAATATGTCACTCTATGCATCTTTATGTCCGTGCAAAGAACTTCTATATGTCGAAGACATTGCTATTTAAGATAGAAATTTAATTTTCAAATCTGTGTGCAGTGGTACACTTTTCCTTTTTAGCTAACAATTTCATTGTGTACTTAAACGATGTTGATTGAGACATTTAGTAATCTTGAAGTACTTGTGATAAATTCGCTATGTGGTCTGGCTTAATCTGTTTTCAGATATTGAGAAATGTTGCGAACATGGTACCAGATCCTGCACAACCGTGCAAAAGAACATGTTCAAAATTATATTACCAACTATTTCCGAACTCTACAATGCTCTAGGGCTCCCCATCGCTGATGTATTTTTTTATTGCGATGATGTTATAATCTCAGTTCATAGTCATGGTTAATAGCATTTAATTGAGAACTATGTGTCCATTTGGAAATATTTTTGTTACATTCCCAATTATAGATGCTACTAGAACAAGGGTGATGCATCATATATTAAGTATTTGGTTTACCCATGACCCTATCCACAATATTTTGTTAAATCTTACTGATCGTACAATGTTTGCTTTTGCAAGTGTGCAATTTCACATTACTTTGGGGATTCTAAGGAGCGAGATCTGCGATTGCATAGTCGAAGATCTTGCACATAGACTGTCCAAGGTTAGATTCCTAGATGTAAGCAGCTGCACCAAGGTTCGCGCACATTCTCTGGAGGCATTTGGCAGGAATTAGAAGTCCCACGTCAGACATTGGTGGATCATGTACCCCAGAGATTTCTCTAGAAAGTTGTGCCAGAATGGCGAGGCCAATGCTATTGCCAGCAACATGCCAAAGCTCCACAACCTCGAGATAGGAAGCATACTCATTAAGAGTAAGGCTATCATCAAGATCGCCTCCCAGTGCCATGACCTCAAGTTCTTACATCTATGTGGTTGCTGGGACGTCGAGAATCAACTCTTGCACGAGAAGTATTTTGGGTTGGAACACGTTGCATCACAAGGCGACTGCTATGAGAACCGCATCTAGGAGGAGTGCACCGATGACTTGGATGATGACTACATTTGCTCATGAGAAGAATTCATGGACGATGACTGTTTATGAGAACAGTTCATGAGAACCGCATCTGGGAGGAGGGCAACATCCATGAACTGTTCCCATGAGTAGATGTAGTCATCATTCAAGTCATTGGTGCACTCCTCCCAAATGTGGTTCTCATAGCAGTCGCCCCATGGGGGGCAAGGGTTTTCAGCCCAAGATACTTCTCGTGCAAGTGCTGATCATCGACGTTCTAGCAACCACACAGATCTAAGAATTTGAGGTCATGGCACTAGCAGGAGATCTTGACGACAACCTTACGCTTAATGAGTGTGTATCCTATATCTAGGTGGTGGAGGTTTTGCATGTTGCTTCCAATAGCATGGGCCTCATCATTTTGGCACACATTCCCGGTGACATCTATGGGGGGCATGACTCCCCGAAGTCTAATGAGGGGATTTTAGTTCTTGCCAAATGCATCCTCACCACGTGCGCCAATCTTGGTGCAGCAGCTTACATCCAGGAATGTAACCTTGGATCGACTTTGTGCAACATCTTCGACTATGCAGTCACTGATCTCGCTCCTCGGAATCTCTAGAGTATTGAGAGATGGCACACTTGCAAAAACTAACAAGGTAGGGTCAGCAAGGTTTAAGAAAATATTGTGCATAAGGTCATCGGTAAACAAAGTATTAAATATATGATGCATAACCCCTGTTCTGTTAAGGTCTATAACTCGAATGTAACAAAAAAAGAAGCCAAAATGACTCTTCAGACTCAATTAAATGCTATTAACGTTGGCTATGGACTTAGGTTCTAACATCATCAAAACGGAAAATAGATTAGAGCCAGGAAGCACTTGAGCATTGGAGAGTTCGAAAATGGTTGGTATTATAATTTTGAACATGTTCTTCTGCATGGATTTGCAGGATATGGTACCATGTTTGCAACATTTCTCACTATTAGAAAATAGATTATGCTAGAAGAGCATTATTGTGAAAGCAACTTGAATATACCACATAGAGAATTTATCACAAGAACTACGAGAATACTAAATATCTCAATCAGCATTGTTGAAGTACAAAATGAAATTATCTATATATACATCTATCTATCTATCTATTTCTATTCTATACTAAAAGCACAATACGGGCCAAAATAGGAAAATACGCTAGAAAATTCCACAATAATCAGAAACATCTAGCCCATTATTGAAGAGTTAAGAAAACCACAACCACTAGATCTCGTGTGTTAATTATTAACATTACAGTTGAAAAAAATTACCCACCAATGCCATAACTAATAGTACATCAGTTTTTCATAGGGTACTTATACCTCATCTTCAATAAAAGCAACATTGCCGGATCACATCTAAGAAGAAGGGGGTGGTGGTGAAGAGGGGGGGGG
>LR738714.1:751308500-751327240 GCA_902687465.1 Secale cereale
TGCAGCCCTTTGAAGAGATTAGAGATGGGTTAGGATTGGAGGACAGGATTGCTGAGCATGGAGATGTTGTCAATCAACAAGCACCACAAGTGGCAATGGTTTCTGCAAGTGGTGGGGCAGGCATGGGGACTGTCAACGGCGATGCTACTTCTGCAAATGAGAGTGAGAACACAGAGATTGAGCGGTCTGTTGGTACCAAACAAGCTCAAAGAAATGGGGCGGCCATCAACTAGCAGGGAGAAGGCACCATATGAGGGGTTGAGCAAACGAACCCGGTTTTGCACCATATGTCGCGGGCAAGGGCACAAGAGAACGACCTTCCCTGACCGAGGTGATGCCCCGAAACCTGTTTGCAAGCCGGCTAGGTGCAAAAACTGTGGGATTGAAGGTCACAGGCGGAACAACTGGCACAAAATAGGTGATCTCAGGTTGGCTGGCATGTGAGCAGTGGCTGCAACCTGAAGAACTGAGAGATGTAGAATTTTAGAGGTGTTCTTGAGTCATGGTTGCTTAATTTGTCATGTAGAACTGATGTAGTTATGTCAGTACAAGTATTCTTGAGACATGCAGAACTGATGTATGGCAACCAAAATAATAATTTGTGTTGGCCGAACAAGAGTATTTGTACGCCTAAACTAGTGTGCATGTATGAGCGTTAGCACCAAGCTAATGTATGTTTTTCTGAAGTTTCAAACAAAGTGGTCTGGTTGTGTGAACACTGATCGTTTTTGTACTTCTGATTTTTTGTAGGATTTCTGCATGCATTCTGGAGTTAACATGAGAAGGAACGTGTCTTTGTGAACTGATTTTTTGTGAAACAATACATGCATTCTGGCCTTGCTTCAGAGATGCAGGATTGCTTTCCGAATTCCATATATTTACGACCTGGTATGCACACTCGGACTCTGTTTGCTTCAATATTTAAAAAACTAGATGATACCCCGCGCGTTGCGGCGGAACATTCTACCTTCTATATGAGGCTTCAAAGTAAAGCACAATTTGGATGGATGAAAATGAAGTATGACATCTATTAAATATCCAGTGAAATATTAACAGTTACATTTTAAATATTGAACAAATACATTTTCTACAAACATACAAAGATTTAGCTCAAACATGCAGGCATTCCTTCCCTCGGTAGTCAACTTGGCTTGCAAGAGCATCAACATAATTAATACACTCAATTGACAGGTAGTGACTTCAAAACTTTGCTTTATTGATCAGTATGAAAATGCTCAAATTTGTTGAGCCAAGTCTTTTTTTCCGAAAGGTGTTTCACCAATTGTTAATCACTGGAAAACAAAATATGTGGATAGAACAAAATATGGGCATAAGAAGAAAATATGGGCATTTGAGAGATGTAATGTGCACCTGAAACCTAGTCATCATGTTATCAAGCAACCCTTGAGCAGCCAGCTAAGATGTACTCATGTTCTGAATATCCAAACACAGCATGAATAACACATAGCTATTATCTCAACAACAAAAAAACTAAGGAATCAGCATCGTACACAAACAGAACCAAAAAGAAATAAAATAACGCCACGAGAACTATCTCTCAAAGGCTTTATAGCTGTAGGCTGTACCTTGACACAAAACTTTGCCTCCTCAGAAGCTTTCATTTTTTCTACTCCAAACAAAACAACAATTAGAAATTAGAATCAGCAAGCGATATATATACATATATTGACAATTACATGAACTATTGGAGCTAGTTAATTTGTAATTTCATGACAACATGCCGTTAATATTTCAGGCTTAGTTATAGTGTACATCTATTTGTTACTTACACAGGTTATCCTTGGCAGCATTTAAAGAAACTGAAACTTTGAAACAACTGGTTAGAGAATGGACTCTTCATATATTGGTTCATAACCACTCAATGAAGATCGTGAGCGGAGGCCGCAAGATATCCTGGTCAAACTGAGGTCTGATGGCGAGGCGGCATGTCATTAGGAAATTTGAAGGGAACTTTTAAACATGAAATAAACAATCTGCAGATAATTCTGTAAGGAAAATTTCCTACAGTTTTCAGTCAAAATTAAAATTATGAAACTCCAACCCTCCATGTACCATAACAATCTGTTTTTTGTTATTCTATATAGGAATTCAGATAGCAAGATTTGACAACAATTCAGAAAATGAACCAGTAAACATTAATTGTCCACACGATCTGGAAAGGATATGATTCTACTATCAAGAAATAATAGAACAATAGAGCCAACATCCAAGTGCCTAAATGAAGTAAAGTTCAAAGAAAAGAAAAGAGTTCAGTTTCCACCTAAATGCATGTAACAGAGCACTGCTGCCTCAAATGATCCAATAAACATGCACCGTTGGATGACAATAATACAGACATTCGTCCATGGCATGGCAATGAATAATAAGAAAATCAGGTGGATTACCTCACGTCGATAGTAGAGAAAGATTAGGAATGGTCAGCCATGGAGCAATCAGGAACTACCTGCTACGTGATACAAATGCAGTGAGGGAGGAGCAGCAAGCGACAGAGATAGAGATGCATGGAGCGGAAACATATATATATGCATAAAGCAAATTCACGGCAGGGCGAGGTTCATTTATAGGAGATTAATAGGGAATTAACACAATGTGCTAGTTACCTTCTTGTTGGACTTGTCCATGGGACCATGACGCAGCAGCAGGCAACATAGGTATGGTTCTTTATAGTGCAGATGCTGGAGATGATGCCACCACCGGTCGTTGAACAAAAGTCTTGGGTGGCAGTAGGCGACATGCGGTCCACCACTCACCACAGGAGTCTTCGAATTCGTCCCCTTCAGCTAAGGCAACAGTATCTGCAGGCGCTTGGAACATAATAGCACAACAGCTCGGGGAAGGCAGGGAGATTGTAAGAGGAAGATGAGGGCGACGCCCTAAGCCACCGGCGGTTCGTCCAGATGCCTCAGATCGGGAAGCCAACACCTCTACTTCTGCCATGTTTTTTGTTCTCCTAAGATCTGAAGTCTGTACAACCAGATATTCCAAATCCGTTAGCTGAATTGACTCATTAAAAAAAGGCTTCATGTTCCTGTTTGTAGCATCAGAACCTGAATCTTGCTTTTCCTTCTTCAATTTGGTACCCTAGTGGTAGATGTGGATGGAAACATTGGATAGGTGGTTGGGTGTTCCATGACCCGAGCTTGGAGATGATGATACTGCTGCGGATTGAAGAATGATGGTAGAACGAAGAAGCAAAGAGATAATGGGACGCTCTGTCTCCATCGGTCCTTGTATTTGTGGTGGAGGCTACGGAAAGGGCGGATCCATATATTAAAAAGGCCAGTTACTCTAGCGCAGAAGATGAAGAAGGCCATGGACTTCCGTGGGGGGAGTAAGTAATTGAGGAGACGATCAAACCGCATTGCTTCGACTTGGAGCGGAGCGGCCGTGCGGGAGGAAATAATGCCCTTTTCCAGCGTGGCTGTAGCCTGTAGGTTAGGCCGGGGATTGTTGGTGCTTGCAAATTGAATGCTTATGTGGCATCATGCTGACGTGGATAGTGTGCATGTTGAAAGAATTGCTAGTAGTGGGGATCAACTTCTTAAGAATGTATGATGAGGAGAGGTGGCATGCACACTCGGACTCTGTTTGCTTCAATATTTAAAAAATTAGGAGAGGTGGCATGCACACCCGGACTCTGGCAGCATCTCGTGGTCGAATCCAGTGGAGGTGGACATGGCCGTAGATGGCGCTGGATTAGCTGTCGACGAGATTGAGCGAGAACGGGTGGGGATTCATGAATGAATCGTGCGGGGGAAGACCGGTAAGGTGAGACGCAATTATGGATCGATAGCCACCGTTGGCCCAGAATCCGCGCGTAAACGGCCCACCCCGTCTGCGGACATCTGAGCCAGAGCCCAGGTATCTCACGGCGTAACAAGGCCGGCATGACAGACGTGGGCCACGGGAAACTGTTCATTAATAGAGATACGGGAATACTGGTTGGGCCTATACGCGAATGATTGTGGATCACGAGGCCTGCGTGCGGGGAGGATACCGAGCGCACCTATGCTCGCGCTCAGAAGATCACTTCCCCGGAGGGAGTATTTATTGAAGACCCTCTTGACCAAGACCCAAAAATCTGACATCCCATGTTCTGACTTAGTCATCAATCATTTCGCCCGAATAAGTGATATTCTCTGTATCGAACCGGTTTTAGAGCATCTCCAGTCGTTGAGCCCCTCAGGAGGCATTTTTTTCGCCGCCTGGGGGGCTGCCGGTGAAGATTTTTGCCTGGGGATGAAAATCTTCCCAGCCGTGTCCACCCCCAAGCTGCCCCGTCCTTCTAGCAGCGTCCTCGCCGCCTGTGCTGGCCGCTGCCGCCCCCGTCTTCTATGGCCGCCGCTGCTCGCGCCCGGGCCCTGCTGCTCGCCACGCCCGCGCGCCCGCGCCCTGCTGCTCGCGCCCGCGCCTGGCCGCCGCTGCTCACGCCCGTGGCTGCCCCCGCGCGCGCCCTCCCTGAACGCCGCCGACAAGGACGGAGAGCAAGAGGAGAAGGAGGAGGGCGTCTGGCACGCCATGCCCCGACCAGTAGGGCCGCCCCATGCGCCGCCCGGCCTCCCGCCCGTGGAGCGCGCGAAGGAACCGGGGCCGGAGCACGCGAAGGAACTGCCGCCTCCCTTGCCCCCGGAGTTGGGCGGCGCAGGCGAGCACTGGCCCGAGGGCTGCCGCCGACGGGACAGGGACGGCGTACTACGACGGCGCTGGTGCCGGCTTCTTGCAGGAGGAGGTGGAGGAGGCAAGCACGCGACAGGAGGAGGAAAAAGGTGGGGAGAGAGAGAGAGACGAAAAGGTGGGGAGAGAGAGAGACGAAAAGGTGGGGGAGAGAGAGAGACGGAAAGGTGGAGGGGAGAGGAGATATGTCACTGCTGTTAGTTTGTGTAAGCGTCTCTACCCTCATACAGAGGGCCGCGTGATGTTTATATTGATTGGGAGAGACCCATCTCTCATAGGTTACAACCGAAGAGATATTACAGGAGATTTTACAGGAGGGATAAGAGAGAATAACAAGATAAAGATCCTACTCCTATAACAACCACCTTGGCGCACAAGGCAGCCAACATGTGACAGAGTTACATGTTTAACACCTTTCCTTAATCATAACTTAACTAAGTTAAGATTACGCTTGAACTCTTCAACTGTCTTGTAGGCAAAGCTTTTGTAAACCCATCTGCAACTTGATCCTTGGAGTGAACAAAGTGAATCTCCAATTCTTTGTTTGCAACTCTTTCTCGAACAAAATGATAGTCAATTTCAATGTGTTTTGTTCTTGCATGGAAAACATGATTAGCAGATAAATATGTGGCACCAAGATTATCACACCAGAGACAAGAGGGTTGTGCATGACCTATTCCAAGTTCTCTGAGCATGGATTTGACCCAAATGATTTCTGATGTTGCATTTGCTAAAGCCTTGTATTCTGCCTCAGTACTTGACCGTGAGAGTGTAGCCTGTTTTCTTGCACACCATGAGATGAGGTTGGGTCCAAAGAAAACAGCAAAACCACCTGTTGAGCATCTGTCATCTAAGCACCATGCCCAATCAGAATTAGAGAAAGCACTAACAAGAGTGGATGGTGACTTGCTAAATGTCAGACCAATACTCAAAGTGTCCTTTACATATCTTAATATGCATTTAGCAGCAGTCCAATGTGCAGTGGTAGGCGCATGAAGGAATTGACAAACTTTGTTTACAGCAAAAGAAATATCCGGCCTTGTAAGGGTTAAGTACTGAACTGCTCCTACCATGCTTCTGTACCTTGTGCTGTCATCTTGGCTCAAAGGTTCACCTTCTTCAAGAGATAACTTTTCTGTACTGGATAAAGGTGTGGGTGAGGATTTGCACCCTTGCATGCCAACCTTGCTTAGCAGATCAGCTGCATACTTCTCCTGAGAAAGATGAAGACCACCTTCCTTGTTTCTCTTGACCTCAATGCCAAGAAAGAAGTGCAAATCTCCCAAATCCTTGAGAGCAAAATCTGCATTCTAGTCCTTTAACAAGTCTGTTACTACTGCACTAGATGAACTAGTAACAATGATATCATCAACATAAATAAGCACAAATATGGATATATGTGACTTATTATAGATAAACAGAGATGTATCAGACTTTGAGGGCACAAAACCAAGTGACTGAAGCTTTGCACTTAGCCGTGAGTACCAAGCTCGAGGGGCTTGTTTCAATCCATAAAGAGACCTGTCAAGCTTGCACACATATGAGGGTTTATTCTTGTCTCGAAACCAGGAGGTTGACGCATGTACACTTCCTCTTCCAGAACACCATGAAGGAACGCGTTCTGTACATCTAGCTGTCTGAGGCTCCATCCTCTGGACACAGCGATGGACAAAACAAGACGGATAGTTGTAGCTTTAACGACAGGACTAAATGTATCCTCATAATCAATACCGTACCTTTGCTTGAATCCTTTTGTAACAAGCCTAGCTTTATAACGATCTATTGTGCCATCTGATTTCTTCTTTATCCTGAATACGCATTTGCAATCAATCAAATTTTTACCTCGGTGTGCAGGAACTAGATGCCATGTTTTGTTTTTCTGCAAGGCTTGAAATTCTTCTTCCATTGCCTTTTTCCAACGTGAATCCTTGTATGCTTCTTGGAACGTACGAGGTTCACCTGTGGAACATGTCAAACCAAACTTAACTTTGTAATTTGTGTGTTGAATTACCCCTGATCGAAGGCGTGTGCGTGGTGCATCAGGAACAGATGCAGCTGCTGCTGGCGCAGAGGATCCTGTGATCTGCTGCAGCAGATCCGAAGCAGATTCCCCCTCCAGATTTTATGTGGCAAGCGCTGGTGAAGACGCGGGCGAGGGTGGCGCAGAAGATCCAGGAGGGTGCCACCGCCGGATTGAGATTGGATCCCGTGCCCGCCTCTGGTTGGTGCAGGCGTCTGGTGTAGACCCGCGGTTCCACACCGAACCGCTCGGTCAGGTAGACCGCAGAAGCGGGCGCGCGCGTGGGGGAGAGCGGGCCCGCAGCCCGTCGCATGTCATCCCCTGATTGGCGAGGCACGCGTGGCATGAGCGGCTGGCCCGCAAGCGCGAAGTCCAGGGAGGCGCTGCCACCCAGATCCTGGCGCGGCGACAGATCGGACGAGGGTGATCCCGGGGTAGGTTCTGGCGAGGGTGATCTCGAGGGAGATTCGGCCGCAGGGTTGTTGCACCACGGGGGACACATGAAATATTGCTCGTTTGACCTGTTTGCTTCACGATTTTGCATCGAATTTTTTTTTGTTGCTTCAGCATCCGACCCTGCAATACCAGAAGACTCAAGATCAAGGTTAGGAGGGTTAGTCATGTGATCACAATTATCGTCCCCGTGATGCAAGGAGGTCAAATGAGAAGGGAGAAGGAGGATTTCCTTCCGAAGGAGGGCACCGACATTAGGATGAAGTGTGGCGAAAGGAAAGACCGTTTCATCAAAAACGACATCCCTGGAGATATAGACACATCTCGTGGGTACGACAAGACAATTGACACCTTTGTGCTAGGCGCTATAGCCAAGAAACACACATTGTGTGGAACGAAACATAAGTTTTCGATTATTGTAGGGATGGAGATTGGGCCAACATGCGCACCCAAAAACACGGAGAGACTTGTAATCCGGTCTAACTTGGAGAAGTCGTTGCATTGGAGTATCATTATCAATGACACGACTAGGAAGCATATTAATGAGATGGACAGCAGTGAGGAACGCTTCATCCCAAAATTTTAAGGGCATAGATGCACCCGCAAGAAGAGCGAGGCCTACGTCCACAATATGCCTATGCTTGCGTTCAGCGGAGCCATTTTGTTGGTGCGCATGGGGGCAAGAAACATGATGGGAAATGCCAAGTGTTTGAAAAAACGATTTTAGTTTCTCGTACTCGCCACGCCATTCAGACTGGACAGCAATTATTTTGCGATCAAACTTACGTTCAACAAGTGCTTGAAAATTCTTAAATACTTGGAAAACATCTGAACGAAGTTTGAGAAGGTAAATCCAAGTGAATTTGCTGAAATCATCAATGAAGCTAACATAGTAAGTATGTCTACCAACCGAGGAGGGGGCAGGACCCCATACATCAGAAAAAATAAGCTGGGGCAGCTTGGTAGAAATACTAGTAGAAATATGATATGGCAATTGATGAGATTTTGCCTTTTGACAAGAATCACATACAGTTTCGATGCTACGCTCACCAACACATGGGAGCTTATTATTTCTAAGCACTTGTTGCACGACATGAAAAGATGGATGTCCTTGTCTAGCATGCCACCTGTCCGGGGAGATTTTGATGACACCAAAGACTTGTTTATTGAAGCTCCTGAACTCGGGAAAAAGAGGGTAGAGCCCATGCACGCATCTACTGCGATAGAGAATTTTCCGTGTGACCGGATCCTTGATCAAATAGAAATAGGGGTGAAATTCAAGGAAAACTTTGATGTCAAGAGCAATGCGATGTACTGAAAAAAGATTTCTGGCAGTTTGGGGAACATGCAAGATGTTTTTAAGATGAATATCACGATGAGGGGTTGCAATAATTGAATGAACAACATGAGCTATCTCCATACCTTCTCCATTGGCATTATGAACTTGATCTTGCCCGGGGTACTTGTCGTGCATGGTCAGCTTGTCCATCTCATGAGTGATGTGGTTGGAGGCGCCGGAGTTAGCATACCAGTTTGTATCCACATCATAGTAGGCGTCCGCGGCAGCTGCAACTTTCTTGCGTTGGGAGTTGTTCTCGGCATAACGCCAGTCACAATCCTTTGCAATATGATTATCTTTCTTGCAAATCTGACACTTGTTAAAGTAATCATCATAACCTTGGAAGGGCGACGATTGTTGTTGTTGTGGCGGCGCTGGGAGTTGTTGTTGCCACGCTGGTTGTAGTGGCCTCCACCACCACCGCCGCCATTCTGGAAGGGGCCATCACCACCGCCACCACCATGCGGATAGGGAGCGCCGCCACCGCCACCGCCGTTCTGGAAGTGGGCGCCGCCGCTGCCACCTGGACCGCCACGATAGCGCCCACTGCCAGCACCCTTGGGAGGGTTCTGAGAGGGTTTGGGAGGCCCGCGACCGCGATAGGCGGCATTGGCAGATGACTTGAAGGCGCCAGGACCAGTTCCTTGGAACAGCTCGATGCGCTGATCGAAGTTGGAGATCATGCCAAAAAGCTCGTCGGTGGAGACATGATGAACGCGCACATCAAGCGCAGAGATGATGGGCTGATATTCCATGTCGAGACCGGCAATGATGAAGGAGATGAGTTCATCTTCGCCGATGGGTTTTCCTGCGGCTGCGAGTTCATCAGACAGCGCCCGCATCTGCCCAAAGTAGGCGGCGGCGCTGAGGGAACCCTTCTGGGCGTTTGAGAGGGCAATACGGCAGTTGTTGATGCGAGACATGGACTGTGCAGAGAACATGTTTTCTAGGGCAGACCAGATGGCATGAGAAGTCTCGAGGGAAGCAACTTGCACCAGGACTTCTTTGGAAAGGTTGCGGAGCAAGTAGGCTACGATTTGTTGATCTTGGATGAGCCACGGGGTGTGGGCAGGGTTCGGACCAATCTGATCTTTTCCGTCTGAGGATTTGGTGGTGATGGTTCTAGGTGGCTCAGGTGTGGTTTCATCAAGGTACCCATATAGCCCGGCTCCCATGATCTGGGAGCAAGCTTGGGCTCGCCAGAGAATGTAATTGGTACGTGTGAGAGGCTCGGAGATGGTGTTGTTTAGGCCGGTGGAGATGAGTTGGCTGGAGGAGGTGGACATGGCGCCGGAGATGGGAAGGATGGGGGCGAAAAAGTTTTTGGTGTGGGCGATAGGATGGAGATGATGATCGCTAGATGAGGAAGAGGGAGGCTCTGATTACCATGTTAGTTTGTGTAAGCGTCTCTACCCTCATACAGAGGGCCGCGTGATGTTTATATTGATTGGGAGAGACCCATCTCTCATAGGTTACAACCGAAGAGATATTACAGGAGGGATAAGAGAGAATAACAAGATAAAGATCCTACTCCTATAACAGCCACCTTGGCGCACAAGGCAGCCAACACGTGACAGAGTTACATGTTTAACAACTGCAGGTGGGGGCGCGCCTGCAAAACGGCGAAATTAGCACCCCAGGTGCCCCGGGTTCCTGGGTTTGGGCTGGGGCTGCCGGCGTTGATTTTTGCTTCATCCGACCCAAAAGGAGACTTTGGGAGCACAAGTGGGAATATTTTTATCTGCCGGCGCCCAAAAACATGCTTTGGGCTTTCTGGGGCCGGCTGGAGATGGTCTTAGTACTCCCTCTGTCCGGGTTTATTAGGCCTAAAGACAACTTCTATTAGACCAAGACACATAGTAATTTGCTTACATTAATTCTTTCATTCCACTCTCAATGCACTCTCTCACATGCATGCAACCAATAAAAATGCACGGATGAAGTGTATTAATTTCTCAGCCATGGTACCAACAATAATGCCTTTCAATGCAACCAATGAAATGGTTGCATGCATGCACCTTTCCAAGCGAGGCCCTATAAAAAGGGACATGCTTGTGATGCTGAGAGGCGTAATAAATCCGGATGGAGGGAGTAGTCCGTTGTCTTGATTTAGCTGCGCGAAACCATTTTTCACATCTCTTAATCACCAGTCAAATGGAATCCAGAGAGACAGGGAGAATCTGCAGGTTGCACGGAAGTTGTTGAACATGCAGCGTTCACTCGGTCCAGCTAGCTAGCTCTCCATTTCAGTTCAGATTCAGAATACTATTGTAAACATTTTCTACACCGACGCGCCGCCGATGGCTGAGCAGTAGGCGGCCGCGCTACTATGGGTACTGCTTTGTGCCTGGCGGTGCTGCTACTGCTGCTTGTCAATGCTCCGGCATGGGAGGGGGCGGACGACGACGAGCAGCTGCTGGAGCGGTTCAAGGAGGCGGTACGGAACCGCGGGGAGCTTGGGGGATGGACCCGCGGCGACGGCGCCTGTAGATTCCCCGGGGCGGCGTGCGTCAAGGGAGGGAGGAGCCTCGTTGCGCTGTCCCTGGCAGGAGTGCCACTCGACGTCGATTTCCGCGCCGTCGCCGGCACACTGCTGCAGCTGGGTGATGTCGAGGTCGTCAGCCTGCGAGGTGTCAACGTCAGCGGCTTGCTCGCCAGCGGCGGCGGCGCCGGAGGGTGGAGCTGCGGCCAGAAGCTGGCTCGGCTGGACTTGTCCGGGAACATCATGCTGGGTGGATCTGTCGCCGACGCCCGCGCGCTCGCCGCCGCGTGCGATGGGCTGCAGGAGTTGAACCTGTCTGGTAACACGCTTGTTGGCGGCGGCGATGGAGGCCGGAAGGGAGATGGCGGGGACATTTTCGCTCGGCTGGATATCCTTGACCCGTCGGACAACAAAATCACCGGCGACGGTGACCTCAGCTGGATGGGTGGCGTCCGCCGGCTGAACCTCGCCTGGAACAAAATCTCCGGGCCACTCCCGGTCCCGGTGTTCGTCAATTTCTCCAGAATGGAGTCGCTTGATCTGTCCGGAAATTTAATCTCCGGCGAGGCGCTGCCCGGGGTCCTGTCCGGCTGCACTGCTCTTATTTCGCTCAACCTCTCCAGCAACCACCTGAAGGGCGCTTTCCCGCCGGACATCGTGCTGCTCACGTCGCTCTCCTACCTCAACCTGTCCAACAACAACTTTAATATGATAAGCAGATGTCCGCGACGAACAGCAACTTTAATATTTCCCGCCGGACATCGTGCTGCTCACGGCTGAAGATGTCCGCGACGAACATCAATCGTGGGCGGCAATACGTATACTTGGGCAACGATAAGCAGAGTAGCAAATGTCGTGGCACGGCGAGACTACTTGAGTTTGCCGGCATCCGTTCTGCGTCTCTAACCCAAATGGCTATTACTAGGTTGTGCAACTTCACAGTGAGGTACATGGGCAGCACAGAGTTCAGCTTCAATCGCAATGGCTCCATTATATTATTGGACTTGTCCTTCAACCAGCTCAACTCCGAGATCCCCAAGGAACTTGGGAAGATGTGCCATCTGGTGATTATGAATCTTGGGCATAATTTACTTTCTGGTGCCATTCCAGCTGAGCTTGGAGGTTCCAAGAAACTGGCTATGCTTTACCTGTCACACAACCAGTTGGAAGGCCCAATCCCCACTTCATTTTCGATGCTATCATTGTCGGAGATTGATCTATCATACAATAGACTGAATGGATCAATACCTTGCTCGGATCCCTCGCCACTTTCCCGGAGAGCCAGTATGTGCACAACTCCAGGTTGTGCGGCTTCCCTCTGCCTCCATGCCAACTACTCGTATTTTCGAAACACCAAGGCGAGTCTCACTCCACCTCCAGTAATAAGTACCATTTGCTAAAGATCCTACTCCCAACTATCACACTAGTCTTTGTCATTATTACTATTGTCATATCCTACCCATCGATGAGAAACAAACTCAAGAAAAGTATGATCATAGCGTCCGATGATCTGACAGATCTAGCAAGCCATCAGATAGTCTCCCACCTTGAGCTTGTTAATGCCACCGATAATTTCAGTGAAGATAACTTGTTGGGATCTGGAGGCTGTGGAAAGGTATTTAAGGGACAACTGAGCACCGGTTTATTGGTTGCAATAAAGGTTCTTGACATGCAGTCCAAGTGTGCCATTAGAAGCTTCGACGCCGAGTGCCGTGTGCTTCGCATGGCGCGGCACCGCAACCTGATATGGATAATCAACACTTGTTCTAACTTGGATTTCAGAGCGTTGGTGTGATGGCCTGGCTTATTAGGGATGATAGACTACTCATATCAATAAGGAATTCCTTCTTTTCCGGGAGCCCATTCGGATAGAACTCCAAAGCTAAGCATGCTCAGCTTGGAGTAGTTTCAAGATGGGTGACCGACCTGGAAGTTGCTCCCTGGTGCGCACGAGTGAGGACAAAGTGCGCAGAAAAGACTAGTATTGATATGTGAGGCCAGTCTAGATCCCGCCAGGAGTAACGACCACCGGCGGGTGTGTCCTGGGCATTACAAGTTGGTATCAGAGCCGACCCTCGCGGTTACACGGATGTTTGCGGACAGTTTGCAGTCATGTTGTGCATGATGTTTGTGACCCGTCGTGGCACACGGCATGGCACATGTGCTGTCCTGGAAGCACAGACGGTTGTGCCAAGAGGGAACGTTCCTGTGGCCCGACGAGGACGTCGGTTCCTCTGAGTGAGGGTGTATGTGATGGCCTGGCTTATTAGGGATGATAGACTACTCATATCAATAAGGAATTCCTTCTTTTCCGGGAGCCCATTCGGATAGAACTCCAAAGTTAAGCGTGCTCATCTTGGAGTAGTTTCAAGATGGGTGACCGACCGGGAAGTTGCTCCCGGGTGCGCACGAGTGAGGACAAAGTGCGCAGAAAAGACTAGTATTGATATGTGAGGCCAGTCTAGATCCCGCCAGGAGTAACGACCACCGGCGGGTGTGTCCGGGGCATTACAGTTGGTGCCCGCATCTTCGTCGACAACAAGTCAGCAATTTCCCTCTGCAAGAATCTAGTCCTTCGTGACCGCATCAAGCAAATCGATCTCCGTTACCACTTCATACGAGAGTGCGTCGAGAAAGGAATGGTGGTTGCGGAGTTCACTAGACTGGTGTGTAGAAGGTGGGCATCCTGAAAAAGGCACTTCGCCTTGTACGATTCTAGGAGCTGCGTGACAAACAAGGGATCATTGGCATCATGCTCTTTGGACAAGGTCGAGCGAGAGATTGTTGAGTTATACTTGGTATTCGGATGCATGTACCGCCAACAGTAGCAACACGAGTTAAGACTGGTAGGCAGCAGCAGCACCTGCATGCCAAGCCTTGATGGCTAAGGTGACAATAAAAGGAAAAGTATTAAATACCATAGTAAATCCTATAGTTTAGGTCAGCAGTGATGTAAGACTGGACATGACGTAAGTGCTTATGTAAACATGGACATGACGTAAGTGCTTATGTAAACATGGACATGACGTAAGTGCTTATGTAAACATGCTAGTACGTCGGTTTGTGATCGCTATATAAGGAGCTATGCTCCTATTGTTGTCATAATCAATCCAGCCCCAAGCAATGAAATAGTCCCACACTTCATGTGAGTTCTTCTTCATGTGTCGTCCATTGCTGCCACTTCCCCCATACATGCCTTCTAGTTCTGATCTGTCGCCGCCCTCCGATTCTAGAGGTGCTCATATCGCCGTGAAGCGCCCCCCAGCACCCCCTACCGTTGAGGGCCGCCCTCCTCGCCGGTGACGTCCAGATCCACCTCCCTGGTCGGCGATGTCCAGCACCGCCTCCCTGGTCGGCGATGTCCAGCACCGCCTCCCTGGTCGGCGATGTCCAGCACCGCCTCCCTGGTCGGCGACTTCCAGATCCACCTCGCTCATTGTGCAAAGGTGACTACCTCCCCGTCCATGCCCTCTTTCTCCTCTTCTCCACCAAACCTGGCTGATATGTCGAATTATTAATATGTGTTACGAGTCACAAATACATTTATTTCATTCTTAATTTTGAATATGTCACTCTATGCATCTTTATGTCCGTGCAAAGAACTTCTATATGTCGAAGACATTGCTATTTAAGATAGAAATTTAATTTTCAAATCTGTGTGCAGTGGTACACTTTTCCTTTTTAGCTAACAATTTCATTGTGTACTTAAACGATGTTGATTGAGACATTTAGTAATCTTGAAGTACTTGTGATAAATTCGCTATGTGGTCTGGCTTAATCTGTTTTCAGATATTGAGAAATGTTGCGAACATGGTACCAGATCCTGCACAACCGTGCAAAAGAACATGTTCAAAATTATATTACCAACTATTTCCGAACTCTACAATGCTCTAGGGCTCCCCATCGCTGATGTATTTTTTTATTGCGATGATGTTATAATCTCAGTTCATAGTCATGGTTAATAGCATTTAATTGAGAACTATGTGTCCATTTGGAAATATTTTTGTTACATTCCCAATTATAGATGCTACTAGAACAAGGGTGATGCATCATATATTAAGTATTTGGTTTACCCATGACCCTATCCACAATATTTTGTTAAATCTTACTGATCGTACAATGTTTGCTTTTGCAAGTGTGCAATTTCACATTACTTTGGGGATTCTAAGGAGCGAGATCTGCGATTGCATAGTCGAAGATCTTGCACATAGACTGTCCAAGGTTAGATTCCTAGATGTAAGCAGCTGCACCAAGGTTCGCGCACATTCTCTGGAGGCATTTGGCAGGAATTAGAAGTCCCACGTCAGACATTGGTGGATCATGTACCCCAGAGATTTCTCTAGAAAGTTGTGCCAGAATGGCGAGGCCAATGCTATTGCCAGCAACATGCCAAAGCTCCACAACCTCGAGATAGGAAGCATACTCATTAAGAGTAAGGCTATCATCAAGATCGCCTCCCAGTGCCATGACCTCAAGTTCTTACATCTATGTGGTTGCTGGGACGTCGAGAATCAACTCTTGCACGAGAAGTATTTTGGGTTGGAACACGTTGCATCACAAGGCGACTGCTATGAGAACCGCATCTGGGAGGAGTGCACCGATGACTTGGATGATGACTACATTTGCTCATGAGAAGAATTCATGGACGATGACTGTTTATGAGAACAGTTCATGAGAACCGCATCTGGGAGGAGGGCAACATCCATGAACTGTTCCCATGAGTAGATGTAGTCATCATTCAAGTCATTGGTGCACTCCTCCCAAATGCGGTTCTCATAGCAGTCGCCCCATGGGGGGCAAGGGTTTTCAGCCCAAGATACTTCTCGTGCAAGTGCTGATCATCGACGTTCTAGCAACCACACAGATCTAAGAATTTGAGGTCATGGCACTAGCAGGAGATCTTGACGACAACCTTACGCTTAATGAGTGTGTATCCTATATCTAGGTGGTGGAGGTTTTGCATGTTGCTTCCAATAGCATGGGCCTCATCATTTTGGCACACATTCCCGGTGACATCTATGGGGGGCATGACTCCCCGAAGTCTAATGAGGGGATTTTAGTTCTTGCCAAATGCATCCTGACCACGTGCGCCAATCTTGGTGCAGCAGCTTACATCCAGGAATGTAACCTTGGATCGACTTTGTGCAACATCTTCGACTATGCAGTCACTGATCTCGCTCCTCGGAATCTCTAGAGTATTGAGAGATGGCACACTTGCAAAAACTAACAAGGTAGGGTCAGCAAGGTTTAAGAAAATATTGTGCATAAGGTCATCGGTAAACAAAGTATTAAATATATGATGCATAACCCCTGTTCTGTTAAGGTCTATAACTCGAATGTAACAAAAAAAGAAGCCAAAATGACTCTTCAGACTCAATTAAATGCTATTAACGTTGGCTATGGACTTAGGTTCTAACATCATCAAAACGGAAAATAGATTAGAGCCAGGAAGCACTTGAGCATTGGAGAGTTCGAAAATGGTTGGTATTATAATTTTGAACATGTTCTTCTGCATGGATTTGCAGGATATGGTACCATGTTTGCAACATTTCTCACTATTAGAAAATAGATTATGCTAGAAGAGCATTATTGTGAAAGCAACTTGAATATACCACATAGAGAATTTATCACAAGAACTACGAGAATACTAAATATCTCAATCAGCATTGTTGAAGTACAAAATGAAATTATCTATATATACATCTATCTATCTATCTATTTCTATTCTATACTAAAAGCACAATACGGGCCAAAATAGGAAAATACGCTAGAAAATTCCACAATAATCAGAAACATCTAGCCCATTATTGAAGAGTTAAGAAAACCACAACCACTAGATCTCGTGTGTTAATTATTAACATTAGAGTTGAAAAAAATTACCCACCAATGCCATAACTAATAGTACATCAGTTTTTCATAGGGTACTTATACCTCATCTTCAATAAAAGCAACATTGCCGGATCACATCTAAGAAGAAGGGGGTGGTGGTGAAGAGGGGGGGGGGGCGAAGTGAGATCCAGAGGAAGGGGAGGTACCATGCAGGAGAGAGGAGGTGGTCCCGAAGATGAGCGACGGCGAGGTGGCCGCAGAGGAAGACGAGCCGGAATTGGTGGCAGGAGCCATGGAGGAGAGGGAGGCCGGCGAAGTGGCGGAGCCCAGAGCAGCGGAGGAGGAGGTTGGCTCGCCCATGGGAGTCCTCATATCTAATACCAACTTGGAAAGTGATTTCCTTGATTGATTCACTATTGTACAGATTACAGGCCCTGTTCAAGAATTCATCCGATTAACTAGTTAACTTGCCGATTAATCCCTACTCGTAGGGTCCCCGAGTAGCCGATAACCAGATAAATCGTCCAATTAATTAATTAAATGGCTGATTAACTTGACTATTAGCCTATTCCCCTACTCGCCAGCCGACCGAGCAGCTAACAGATAACGATTTCCTCAACAATGATTACAGGTATATATGGAAGGGTGAGGAGAAGGAATGGCACATCCTACACTTGGGCACGCAGGCCAGACGTGGTCCTGATCCTATAAATCCAGAGCTACGGTACAATATACATAGCAATACAAATGTAATCTAGCAAGAAGAAACGGAGATAATACGCCAAAATATTTCCATGCCTATGCTTCTAACAAATTACGCCAAAATAAATAAATGTTTCAATCTTTGTAAAGGATTTTTGGTGAAAATCCAATTTTCAATCATTACTTCCATGCCTATGCTTCACTCTAGTACTGCCCTCCTCCCCGCTGTGTTCTGATGTTAAAAACGCTTGGAACCATCACTCCTCAACAATCTAACGGCCTAAAATTTGGCCCATCGCCATTCCAACATCATGACAGCTATAATTGCCGCCATCAAGCAGCCAAGTCTTGTGCCAAAAAGATAGCAAATAACTCCCTCCTGCCCCCATAGGTGTGCACGCAATAGACTAAATTGAAGAAATAAGGTTACTATCCAAGCATTGTGATGCAAATGCTGCAGCGAACAATTAAAGTATTATTTCCTACTGGAAACAACGAAGCAAAAGTCACATATGCCACTAAAAGAAACAAAAATCCAAGATATTAACATGTCTACGCTTCTCGCAAATGACATCAAATAAAATAACTACGGTTGGGAATTTGTAAAGGAAATTTCAGGTCATTTTTCTTCTAAATAGCAACCATTACCTCCTAAAATTTTATCAACTGGGAAAGAAGAGCCATGCCCATCCCAACCCTCCAATTAAGAAATATGATTGGCCTTTTATTTTGAGAATGCTTAACGGGTACTATGCATCGTCATTGAAACGCCGTGTCCGCTATGGTAGCTGCCCTCAAGCCATAGCCCCTTACACTTAAAGATGGCACAAATTCTTTCCTCCACAAATTTTCGGGCAAATAACAAAATGGTTATTGCCATATTGTACCAAATTAAAGACATTCGGTTCCTGTCTTACCAAGAGTTAGCTCTTAGGCGCATAATCATCCAGATCCTTGAACGTGCAAGGAGAGAAAATGTTACCTATAGGGAACAACGAGCAAAGTCAAGGTTGCCATTGAAGGGGGTGAAAACAGAAGATATTTTCATGTTTTTTGCTTCTTACATATAACGTGACATTAAATAACAATGAATGAGCTAAATGGGATTTATTTCTTCTGACATCAGAAAAAATGGAAATTCTATTTTCTTAGTACTACTCTCTCCTAGGAACCAACTCCCAATCATGGATTTTTTTTCTCTCTACGAAATATGTATCCAC